>JBBGZY010000259.1:2120000-3320000 GCA_037952925.1 Lithobates clamitans
GAAAATGAAATATAACTGGCTACCTTCAATTTTCTATGTTCAATCTTTTTTCCAAAAACATCATCTGGGTCTCTAAAATTATGTTTTCTAGATGTCAAAATAGTGAACAAGTGTTCAAATTAGTAGCACATTAAATGATATTATGAAACACATCAAAAGCTTTTAAAGCTCACATCACAAATTCAAAAAACAAGGGCTTTATTTCTTATTTTATAATGGTGGTAAGAGTCATGCAAATGATCCCATTATGTATCATTTAAACTCTGCATCCTAGAACCCCTGCCACACAGTATAAATATACATTACAAATATAAAGTCTTCAATTTCAGCTTTCATACACATAAAGTCCAAAATGTGCCAGAGCAGCAGGGAGCCACAGTCAAAGATTGACATCTTTGAAGTGGCCTCTGGAGCATCTATTGGTTTCATGACTGTGTGGGTGGGATAAGGTTTACCCCTCCACACATTTAAACAGGAGAAAAGCTTGTGTTCTCAAAACACATGGTTACTAACAAAACTATGATTTAGGGAAGTGGGTGGCCAGATGCACCATGGACAAGAGGTCTGTTCACATTTCATAACCTGTACCCCTGAGTTACTATATGCAAAAACTGAAAGTTTGCAAACTTTTGACAAGTTTGTAAAACCTGGCCTCCCTTGAAGTAAACATTGCAAATGTTTTTTGAAACTTTACAGCAAGTTTTTTTTTGGCATCAGGTATAATGTTTTCTATTTTCCTGTTGTTTTAATGATTTAAAATGTCAGTGTATCAAAGTATGGTGCTGCTGTTCAATATGAAGTGAAAGTTAGAAGTATGCTGGAGGTGATCATCTACTGCTGTGTTGTTGCAAACCTGTTATTTTAGATGTCCTCCTATGGTCAAACAAGTTGCAATGCTATAAAATAAATTTTAATAAATACTAACTCCAGAAAGTTATGTTGCCTAACGAGTAACTCCACTTTTGTTGAGAAAAAAAAATCCCCTCTGGGTGATAAATGTACAGTACTTTGCAAGGATTTTAACAAACTACTGTACCTGTCCAGTGATGGCGACACCCAAGCTGATTCTTCAATCGGCGTCGGGTGCAGGCGCCGGCATCTTCACTAACAGAAGCCGGTGGTGAAGCCTTCAGCCAGTTTCGTACTGCGCATTCACTAGTTGCACTTCGCTTTGTGAATGGTCCCGCAGTATTCTGGGACCTGTGTGTGTCCCAGAAGGCTGCGGGTGAAAGGAGGAGGGGTCAGACATACTCATAGATGGCCGTGGCAATCATACCCCGAAATAGGAGCAGGTACCTGTCAAAACCAGGTATCCACTTCCCCTTCCCCCCAAAAAAGTGCCAAATGTGGCAGTGGAGGTGGGAGGGTGCGAACAAGCAGGGCTTCCCCTGTTGGGTAGAGCTCCGCTTTGAGAAAAAGCTATTAGTTATACTATGTCCTTGGAAACCTGATTCCTGAAAGGGAGTGTCTGTGTTCCATCTAAATCAGCTGATACACTTGCAGTGCTCTATTGTGGAAAGTTGCAGTGTCTGCAACCCTTTAGAAGTAATGAACCCTTAGGGAATATCTCACCAAAAATATAATTGCTATTTTAGAGGATGCCTAAAACAGCGTTTCTCAACTGCAGTCCTCGAGGCGCCCCAACAGGTCATGTTTTCAGGCTTTCCATCATTTTGCTCAGGTGATTTTAATCAGTTTCACTGCCTTAGTAATTACCACAGCCGTTTAATCTGAGGGAAATCCTGAAAACATGACCTGTTGGGGTGCCTTGAGGACTGCAGTTGAGAAACTAGAATGTTACTTGTATCTTAGTGCAGACTTCTGGGAAAATCAGTGAGCCAAGCACACAAGCAGGAAATTACATTTCTAGGGGGGCTTGCATATATCAACTGTGTACAGAACACCTCCAGCTTGCCATATTGCATTGAATCTTACAGAAAATTGCAGCTCTGCAGATTAAAAAAGAAAGGTAATTTTTAACCATTTGAGCTCTGGAAGGTTTTACCCCCTTCATGACCTGGCCATTTTTTGCTATTTAGCACTGCGTTACTTTAGCTGGTAGCGGTCATGTGACACTGTACGCAAATGAAAATGATATAGTTTTTTCACACAAATAGAGCTTTCTTTTGGTGGTATTTGATCACCATAGGGCTTTTTATTTTTTTATTATATAAATAAAATAAAAAAACTTTTTTTATTTTCTGCTATAAAGCATATCCAATTAAAAAAAAAAAAGTTTTCATAAATTTAGGCTAAAAAGTATTCTGCTACATGTCTTTGGTAAAATAAAAAATAAAAAATAAATCCCAATAAATGTATATTGATCGGTTTGTGTGAAAGTTATAGTATCTACAATCTATGGTGTATGTATATTGGAATTTGTATTTTTTTTTATACTTGTAATGGTGGTGATCAGTGACTTATAGTGGGATTGTGATAGCAATTTGACACTAATTGACGCTGGGTGGGAACTGACTGACACTGGCATCACCAGTGATACTAATACAGTGAGCATCCTATACACTGCCACTGTACTACTGACACTGGCTGGGAAGGGGTTAACATCTCATGGTAATCAAGGGGTTAAGTGCATGCCTAACAAGTGTTAATGTGTGTATTATGGGCTGCTTGGGAGAATAAACAAAGGGAGTGTTCCCTTTGTCAGAACACTGTGTTGTTGGTTATCACAGGACACTGGGCTGTGATTGGACAGAGCCGATCAGCAGGTCTCAGGCAGAAATCAAATTCACAGTGAAAGTCGTGGGTGGTGGGTACAGGTACTTTGCTGTGCCTGTAGGACCCGCCTGTCTGCAGTATAATGCAGATGGACAGTCCTGAAGTGGTTAAAAACATTGCATTACAATTTTACTTGTGTAGCAATTGCATATACTATATTATTTTCTTATATATTTTTTCATGAAAGTGGAGTTACCCTTTAACCACCTCACATCCGTTGTATTGTCACAGGTGGCGGCTCTTTCGTTCTGGGACGATGTCATGTGATGTTATCCCAGAACGAGAGAAAGGCGGCGCAGCAATCGGTGGAGCATTACCAATCTTGGTAAAGAGCTAATGATGAGGCTCTTTTCCCATGTGACCCGCAGTGTCCAATCACAGCTGATTACATGTAAACAAGGAAATGCCAGTTATCAGCATTCCTTTCCCCACACTGACAGCGTGTAAGGAGAAGAGAGCTTATCAGCGGCATTTCCTCACAGGGGAGTTCTGAACAGATAGTCAGGGCACTGATCATCAGTGCCCTGTTTATCAGTGCAGTCCCAACAGTGCCTAGCACTGATGCCAATCAGTGCCCAGCAGTAAAGCCAATCAGTGCCCAACAGTGCCTGCTCATCATTGCCGCCTATCTGTGCGCATAAGTGCTGCCTATCAGTGCCACCTATAAGTGCCACCTATCAGTGCCCATCAGTGCTGCATATTAGAGTCCCCTCATCAGTGCAGCCTATCAGTGCCTATCAGTGCAGCCTGTTAGTGCCAATCAGTGAAGGAGAAATATTACTTAGATACAAAATTTTATAACAGAAACAAAGAAAATCTTTTTTTTTTTCTTTTTAAATTTAGTAAAAAATTAAAAACCCAGTGCTGATTTAATACCTTCAAAAGAAAGCTCTATCTGTCTCAAAAAAATGATAACACTTTTGTTTGGGTACAGCATTGCATTACTGCACAACTGTCATTTAAATTGCGACAGCGTTGAAAGCTGAAAATTGGCCTGGGCAGGAAAGGGGTAAGAGCAGGGGAGGACTGATAACTCATGGGTCCCCCGGGCAATAGGAGATTATGGGGCCCCCAGGCAATCAGAGATTATGGGGCCACACAGTATACAATCACACAGTATACACATACATGTACACACAGTATACACAGACAGATGTAGAAAAAACACAATTTTATACATACTGTCCCTGGTTTTACTGAGGCTGGCAACCCTGATGGGGCCCCCTAGTGGCCCAGGGCCCTCGGGCAGTGCCCGAGTGGCTCAATGGTCAGTCCGCCCCTGGGTAATAGTGCCCAGTAGGTACTTAGTTAAATACTTCCCTGGTAATAATTTAAAATACTCTCTTCCCCCCAAACAGATGTTTCATTTCATATTAAAGAAAATGGACTGTATATTGTTATTTATGACTTATTTTTATTTCATGACAAAAATTACAGGCACAGGTTACCAACAAGTATGCAGACATTGCTGGGCTTTCCTACTAGAAAACCGGCTTCCTCTACAAAGTGAGCACCATGGATGTATCCTGCATATACACACACACACACCTCTATGTACACACTGTATATAAAATACCAGTTTAAAAACTTAAAACAAACAGTAAAAGAAAACTAAACTAAAAACCATTACTATTTCCCATTAAATTTGTCAATGTCCACAAAACAAATACGTTTAAAACTGCGCATATATACAGTGCTTCATACATACTCATTGTGTTTTCAATTGCTATTAAACTGCAGTAAAAAGATATGAAATGTTGTGAAGGGAATTGAAAGGAAATTAAGTTAGGTATAATGGAGGAAGAAGCAGTGTTGCAGTGAAATGTTTAGGCACTTTTACTAATGGAAACTGTCTAATCATTTAACCAAATAGTCTTTTTTTTTATGTTTCCCAAATCCAATGCTGCCTATTATTTGTATAATATTTTAAAGGAGTTCAGTCATCAGGGTGCAAGTTAGGTTTTGCTTTTTTTAAATCTATTTTAATCTCAGCTATCATCTTCTAAATTGAGATATTTAAAGTTGCACTCCAGCCTCACCTTCAGTCTTCTACCATTTCACAGGCTCCTTTCTTTTACAGAAATGACTTATTCTGATTTCACTGCACTTAACCTCTTATGATGTGCATTAGAAGCTCTATCAAGTCTGATAGAACTTGCTTATTACTTTGCTGCCTGATGTCCAGCAACATGTAGCCCTTGCCTCCCCAGCCTTACTGTACCTGGTCTACCCCTTATATTCATTGTTAATCTCAGTTTTTTAAATCTAGGACTGTCTGTATGCAAATGCAGCCTGCTTAGAAATGCTCCCAAGACTGATATCCACTCACCAAGGACTTTTGACATTTGTATTACTCCTTTTAAGAGCCATCACCCTGCCTGCAGCAGGGCTAATGGGAGTACTAAAGCTGGCCATACACCATACAATTTTCCTGTTCAATTTTCTTTAGATTTACCTTCAACTATGTAGTACAAGGGCCTGCCTGATTGCATCCAAATTGAAAGTGTTTAGGTTTGACCTCCTATTATATGGTTTTGGTAAATCTAAAGGAAAGTTGAACAGGAAAATTGAATAGTGTATGGCCAGCCTTAGGCTGGATGCTGTGATATTTTTAGGAAGCGATGTACAGCACTCGGTCGACCATTCCCACCAGCCATTATCTGACTTCATTGCATAGTGAAGCACAGCGACCCAGTGGTGACATCAGAGGATCTTAAATAAGGTATCTATCTAAAAAAGGAAAGATTGTATTTACAATTTGCATTAGCATGTTGATGAAAGTAGAAAGTGGAAAGCAGGGAATGCAAAAAGTTCAGTTTTAAGTCTTTGTACTTTTGGCATTTTTTTTTTGATTGGATGTTTTCTTTTCTTGCTCTCTTTTTTTTAGTCAGATTAGTCAGGGATGCATTGGTCAATGTTTTGAAGTAGCAATCATTTTTATAGTAAATGTAGATTCCTATAAGGCCCCTTTCACACATATATGTCCGTTTTGACAGACTCTGCTTGCTCAGCAGGGATCAATCCGTTGATCCCCGCTGAGCCAGCAGATGACAGGTCTGTGCAGAGACGGACCTGTCAGAGCCCCGCTCTCCTCTATGGGGGATCGGATGAAAACAAACTGCCTGTCAGTTTTCATCCGATCCCATCCGCCAGACGGATGGAAAATAGGGTTTTCATCCATCTGCATTTAGCGGATCGGATGTTAGCAGACATATCACCGCTGACATCCGTCGCTCCATAGAGGTACATGGAGCGTCTGTTCAGGTCCACCTGAAAAACCATCAGGCGGACCTGAACGGTCCGCATGTGTGAAAGAGCCCTTACTGTTTCTTTTTGTCTTTCCTTTTTTGCCTTCTTTTCTGCTACATAAACAATTCAACTTCTTAGGACATACCTGTACTTCCTTGAATTGAAGTGGGTATACCGGGAGGTGCAGACATCGTCCCAGTATCAATATTTTCAGCGATTGGGTTTCATGTTGAAAAGATCAGAGTGGCTATATAGCTGCTCGAACACTTCTACACAGTGCAGAAAGAAAGCCCCCATGGCTACCTTTACTGGGCTCTCCAGTGCAATCAGGGAGCCCAATACTGTTGCTGCTCAGTGTGTTTCTGCTCTGACAAGGGAGGAAGGTACATCTCTACCCACCTCCCCACTGGAATGTAAAAATCAGAAAGTGATGAGGATTTTGTCACTTCTGTTTATTTTGGGGGGCTCTGAGTTTACCCTTGAAACGCGTAAGCCGGTTGGATCCAGGAAGATGTCCTAAGCCACAGGAGCATACGGAGTGGCCAGAACAAGTCTGTCACTAGGATGAGCTCTGTTTACTGCTATGTCTGTAAGTAATCACTTGCTTACTTTTAACAATAAAATGTTATTGGGATAATGCACTTGGTTGGTGTGCCCTCTTTTCTTTGTTCTTTTCCAGTATCTTTTCCCCAGTCCTGAGAGGGCTGCAAGGTGTGGTGCACTTACTTCTACTGCCTGAAAATGGAGGTGTAGGAATATTCTATGCCAGATCCCAACATTCAAGCGCAAGAGGTGTATTGCTAGGGTGTTGATTATTCATTGAGTAAGTTACTATCAACATTTCTGGTAAATAACAACGACTATAATTACCATACATTGCCCCCCCCCCCCCCCCCCTGCACTTACCAGTTCTAGTTTACCTCAAGGTATCAAGAAGAGATTTCATACTCCATTATATACACTAAAAGTTTTAAGCAGATCTATACTCTTTGATTGTATAGCTATTCTCGGTATCCCTATCCATATGTTGCTGTTAACTGTACTTGAGCAGAATAATTTCTGGTGCTGTTATACAATGTACCTGCTTTGCTATTGTACTGATTTTGGTAACCTTTTGGGTTCCCTTTTTGTTTTCCTTTTCTCAAAGTCAAAGAAAAATTACTAGACAAGAAAAGAACAAGATTTAATATACTCTAAATTCTGAAAAAAAAACAAAAACGAATATCAAGTACTACCAGTACTTTTACATAGTTACAATATTAACATGTAGAGGATGTTCTTTTTTACCACTACTAACAGATCATCCATTGTTTTATCTCACAATTTTTACAAAAACCTTCCAAGCTAGCACCTACATTTTAGGGAACTAAAGTGTGAGAAATGAGTTATACAATATTTGGCACATTCATTGAAAAGTACATAACATTTTATTCAAATTTAACACAATAAGAGAGCCAATGTTGAGAACTGCACTTCTTAGCTCTATCAAGAGGGGGCATGCTAACAAAATAAATGCTTTCTAGTGGAACTAACTGAAAAGAATCTCTTTGCAATAATGGGTCAGTCACCTAGACTGCTAAGTTGTTCATGAGCCATTGTTAGGCTAGGTTTACACCATTTCAGTGCAGTAAAACAAAACACTGCACAGATTATGTGTGCCGAGTAGGGATGAGCCGAACACCCCCCGGTTCGGTTCGCACCAGAACCCGCGAACGGACCGCAAGTTCGCACGAACGTTAGAACCCCATTGACGTCTATGGGACTCGAACGTTCGAAATCAAAAGTGCTCATTTTAAAGGCTAATTTGCATGGTATTGTCCTAAAAAGGGTTTGGGGACCCGGGTCCTACCCCAGGGGACATGTATCAATGCAAAAAAAACTTTTAAAAACGGCCGTTTTTTCGGGAGCAGTGATTTTAATGATGCTTAAAGTAAAAAAAAAAAAGTGAAATATTCCTTTAAATATCGTACCTGGGGGGTGTCTATAGTATGCCTGTAAAGTGACGCGTGTTTCCCATGTTTAGAACAGTCCCTGCACCAAATGTCATTTTTAAAGGAAAAAATCTCATTTAAAACTGCTTGCGGGTTTAATGTCATGTCGGGTCATGGCAATATGGATGAAAATCAGTGAGACAAACGGCATGGGTACCCCCCAGTCCATTACCAGGCCCTTTGGGTCTTGTATGGATATTAAGGGGAACCCCGCACCCAAATTAAAATAAGGAAAGGTCCCTATATACTCTGAACAGCAGTATTCAGGCGGTGCAAACAAGACAGGGACTGTAGGTTTGTTGTTAAGTAGAATCTGTTTGTAATTTTGAACATTTTTAATGTGTTTAGCTCCAGCCAAAAAATCTTTTCTAAGCTTTTTGGAAAACATAGGGAAGGGTTATCACCCCTGTGACATTTGTTTTGCGTCTTTCCTCCTCTTCAGAAGATTTCACCTCACTTTTTTGTCCCAATGAAAAATGTTTTTTGAAAATTTGGGTTTTTTTGTGGAACAAGGATTGGAAAGCATCAGTGGAAAGGAGAAATTGTTTTCCCATATTAACTCTTACAGGAGAGAATTTCCCTTCCTTAGGGGTAGATTTCATCTCACTTCCTGTTGTCTCCTTCCGTTTGCAAGTAGGAGTCGTTTGTAAGTTAGATGTTTGAAAGTAGGGTCCTGCCCTATATACTCAGCAGAAATTTGGGCCTTAGGTGTTGCTGTGGCCAAAACACTGTAAGCCCTCACAGGGCCCTGCTGTGAAATATTAGATCAAGAATTGTAATTACATGCCCCTGTTGAACAGGAGCTGAAAAATTAGGCCTTAGGCACTGGTGCTGGTGCCACAACACTGCAACCCCTCACAGACACTCTAGTTGGAACGCAGGAACGAGCCCTGCTGCAAAGTATTGCATCAAAAATTGTAATTACACGCCCCTGTTAGACAGGGGCTGAAAAATTGGGTCTTAGGCACTGGTGCTGGTGCCACAACACTGCAACCCCTCACAGACACTCTAGTTGGAATGCAGGAACGAGCCCTGCTGCAAAGTATTACATCAAAAATTGTAATTACACGCCCCTGTTAAACAGGGGCTGAAAAATTGTGCCTTAGGCACTGGTGGTGGCGCCCAGAACCAAAAATGTTCTTACAAGCTATCAGCGTGATGATTGAGGAGGAAGAGGATAATTACTCAGGGATAGTCACTCAGCATCAGCATAGGCAGTCTTTGAAGGGATCTGAGATTTCAAAAAAAATTATTCGGTTACATCTGCATCAGGTGCTTGGTAGCTGGTGGTGATCCAAGACTGATTCATTTTTATGAAGGTCAGCCGATCGACCGAGTCGGTGGACAGACGCACCCTGTGATCGGTTACCACGCCTCCAGCAGCACTGAATGTGCGTTCCGAAAGAACGCTGGATGCAGGACAGGCCAGTAGCTCAATTGCATACTGTGCAAGCTCTGGCCAGTGATCCATCCTCAAGACCCAGTAACCCAGAGGATTTTCGGTGGGAAAGGTGTCCAAGTCTGATCTTGCCCCTAGGTATTCCTGCACCATGTAAAACAGACGCTGGCGATGGTTGCTGGAACCGATCATACCTTGGGGCTGCGGACCAAAAAATTGTCTGAACGCATCGGTCAGACGGCCACCTTCTCCACCGCTCCTTCTTTGACTGACCGAAGCCTCAGCAACACGTTGTCCAGAAACAGGAGTTTGTAACCTCCCAGTCTCTGGGAACGCGTTGCACAGACCTTTCTGCAAGGCCTCCCGAAGATGTTTCATCCTCTGCTCCCTCTGCGATGGCAAGATAAGGTCCGCAACCTTACCCTTGTAACGTGGATCAAGGAGGGTTGCCAGCCAGTATTGGTCCTTCTCCTTGATACCACGAATACGAGGATCCTTACGCAGGCTTTGCAGGATCAGGGAGGCCATGCAGCGTAGGTTTGCTGAGGCATTCGGTCCGGAGTCCTCTGGGTCACTAAGGACAACAACGTCCGCAGCCACCTCCTCCCAGCCACGTACAAGTCCATGTGTTCCTTGGGACTGATCCCTTAAAGACTGCTGATGCTGAGTGCCAGGCTCCACCTCCATACTGACACAATCTTCCTCCTCCTCCTCCTCCTCCTCCTCGTCCTCTTCCTGTGTGATCGGCGGGCACGCAGGAACACTGTCTGGATAAAGGGGGCCTTGAGAGCTAAGGAAGTCCTCCTCTTCCTGCCTCTGTTCTGCCTCAAGTGCCCTGTCCATTATTCCACGCAGCGTGTGCTCCAACAGGTGGACAAGGGGGACAGTGTCACTGATGCATGCACTGTCAGTGCTCACCATCCTCGTGGCCTCCTCGAATGGTGACAGGACAGTGCATGCATCCCTGATCATGGCCCACTGGCGTGGGGAAAAAAAACCAAGGTCCCCTGACCCTGTCCTGGTGCCATAGTCGCACAGGTACTCATTGATGGCCCTCTGCTGCGTGTGCAGCCGCTGCAGCATGGCCAACGTCGAGTTCCACCTGGTGGGCATGTCACAGATTAGGCGGTTCTTGGGCAGGTTAAACTCCTTTTGGAGGTCCGTCAGCCGAGCACTGGCATTATATGACCGGCGGAAATGCACACAGACTTTCCTGGCCTGCCTCAGGACATCCTGTAAGCCCGGGTACCTGCCCAAGAACCGCTGCACCACCAAGTTAAGGACGTGAGCCAAACAGGGCACATGGGTCAGTTGTCCCTGTCGGAGGGCAGAGAGGAGGTTGGTGCCATTGTCGCAAACCACCATTCCTGCCTTAAGTTGGCGTGGCGTCAACCACCTCTGAACCTGCCCCTGCAGAGCTGACAGAACCTCTGCCCCAGTGTGGCTCCTGTCCCCCAAGCACACCAGCTCAAGCACCGCATGGCATCTTTTGGCCTGCGTACTTGCGTAGCCCCTTGAACGCCTACGGAGCACCGCTGGTTCCGAGGAAGAGGCCATGGACATTGCCTTCCACATGCCGGTAGAGAGCCGGAATCGCCTTCCGTGAGAAAAAGTGGCGTTTGGGTACCTGCCACTGAGGAACCGCACATTCCACAAACTCACGGAAGGGGGCAGAGTCTACCAACTGAAAAGGCAGCAGTTGAAGTGCTAGCAATTTTGCCAAGCTAGCATTCAACCGCTGGGCATGTGGATGGCTGGGAGCAAACTTCTTTCGGCGGTGCAGCAGCTGGGGCAGGGAAATTTGCCTGGTACAATCTGACGTCGGTGTACCAAAAGCAGATTGCCCATAAGTACTTGGCTGTGACACACCTAATTCTACACCTTCATTCCTCTCACTGCAGGTCGCAGAGAGGACTGAAGGTCTAGTGGGGTTGGAAATCTCAGCTGATGAGGAGCAAGGAGAGATCGTCTTTGTTCTTTGGTGTGGGTCTTTTAGATACGCTTGCCAACGAACTGCATGGCAGGTCAACATATGTCTGGTCAAGCATGTGGTACCCAAGCGGGAGATGTTTTGGCCACGCGAGATACGCTTGAGACATATGTTGCAAATAGCAGCGGTGCGATCTGATGCACTCGTCTCAAAAAAGGCCCACACCAAAGAACTTTTTGAATAACGCGCAGAGACTGCAGCGCCCTGCACATGTGGAGCTTTGGGGTGTGATGCAGTCAATGTGCTGCCCTTAGGCTGGCCCCTGGAGGGCATCCTGCCTAGTTGGTGATGTGCCACCTCCTCCTCCTCCTCCTCCTCCTCCTCCTCCTCTCTCCTATCAGGCACCCACGTTGAGTCAGTGACCTCATCATCCCCTCCCTCCTCATCACTGGAGCAAACCTGGCAGTATGCTGCAGCAGGGGGAGCATGACTGCCAGATTGCTGTCCTTCTTGGGCACCCCCTCTGTCCGTGCTCATGTTACTGCCTTCATTGAGCTCAGTATCATCATCAGAGCCTTCCAAACGCTGGGCATCCTCCTGGAGCATGTACCCAACACTGTGGTCAAACAGTTCGAGGGAATCCTCATGAGGACATGGTGGAGCTAGGGAAGGAGTCACTGATGACATTGAGCTGAGGGAAGAGGCCGCTGCTTTGCCAGACAAAGCACCCTGGGCATGGGTGAGAGAGGATGAGGAGGATGAGGACGGCTTGGTCATCCACTCGACCAAGTCTTCCGCATGTTGCGGCTCAACACGGCCAGCTGCCGAAAAAAAGGCCAAGCGTGTCCCATGGCCACGTGCTGATGAGGATGCACCGTCTCCACGACCAGCACTAGACACAGAGCCTGCTTGCCCTCTCTTATTGGCTTGTGACTGTCTGCCTCTCCTTCTTGGCCTTCCAGACATACTAATGGCCTGTAGCTGCACTAAGCTGGGATAGAACACCTGTAATTTTCTTCAGGTAGCTTTATATACTGTAACCAGACAAGCCTGCCTGTCAGTAGGAAGATAACAGGAACGGATCTAGCTGAACACTGTGAGCAGGACGTACTGCACTAAATGTATATAGCAGGAACGGATCTAGCTGAACACTGTGAGCAGGACGCACTGCACTGAATGTAAATACCAGGAACGGATCTAGCTGAACACTGTGAGCAGGACGCACTGCACTGAATGTAAATAGCAAGAACGGATCTAGCTGAACACTGTGAGCAGGACGCACTGCACTGAATGTAAATAGTCTAGCTGCCTGACCGTGGTACTAATAGGATCAAAAAGAACACCTGTAATTTTCTTAAGGTAGCTTTATATACTGTAACCAGACAAGCCTGCCTGTCAGTAGGAAGATAACAGGAACGGATCTAGCTGAACACTGTGAGCAGGACACACTGTACTAAATGTAAATAGTCTAGCTGCCTGACCGTGGTACTAATAGGATCAAAAAGAACACCTGTAATTTTCTTAAGGTAGCTTTATATACTGTAACCAGACAAGCCTGCCTGTCAGTAGGAAGATAACAGGAACGGATCTAGCTGAACACTGTGAGCAGGACACACTGTACTAAATGTAAATAGTCTAGCTGCCTGACCGTGGTACTAATAGGATCAAAAAGAACACCTGTAATTTTCTTCAGGTAGCTTTATATACTGTAACCAGACAAGCCTGCCTGTCAGTAGGAAGATAACAGGAACGGATCTAGCTGAACACTGTGATCAGGACACACTGTACTAAATGTAAATAGTCTAGCTGCCTGACCGTGGTACTAATAGGATCAAAAAGAACACCTGTAATTTTCTTCAGGTAGCTTTATATACTGTAACCAGACAAGCCTGCCTGTCAGTAGGAAGATAACAGGAACGGATCTAGCTGAACACTGTGAGCAGGACGTACTGCACTAAATGTATATAGCAGGAACGGATCTAGCTGAACACTGTGAGCAGGACGCACTGCACTGAATGTAAATAGCAGGAACGGATCTAGCTGAACACTGTGAGCAGGACGCACTGCACTGAATGTAAATAGCAGGAACGGATCTAGCTGAACACTGTGAGCAGGACGCACTGCACTGAATGTAAACAGCAGGAACGGATGTAGCTAAACACTGTGAGCAGGACGCACTGCACTGAATGTAAATAGCAGGAACGGATCTAGCTGAACACTGTGAGCAGGACGCACTGCACTGAATGTAAATAGCAGGAACGGATGTAGCTGAACACTGTGAGCAGGACACACTGTACTAAATGTAAATAGTCTAGCTGCCTGACGGTGGTACTAATAGGATCAAAAAGAACACCTGTAATTTTCTTCAGGTAGCTTTATATACTGTAACCAGACAAGCCTGACTGTCAGTAGGAAGATAACAGGAACGGATCTAGCTGAACACTGTGAGCAGGACGTACTGCACTAAATGTATATAGCAGGAACGGATCTAGCTGAACACTGTGAGCAGGACGCACTGCACTGAATGTAAATAGCAGGAACGGATCTAGCTGAACACTGTGAGCAGGACGCACTGCACTGAATGTAAATAGCAGGAACGGATCTAGCTGAACACTGTGAGCAGGACGCACTGCACTGAATGTAAATAGCAGGAACGGATCTAGCTGAACACTGTGAGCAGGACGCACTGCACTGAATGTAAATAGCAGGAACGGATCTAGCTGAACACTGTGAGCAGGACGCACTGCACTGAATGTAAATAGCAGGAACGGATCTAGCTGAACACTGTGAGCAGGACGCACTGCACTGAATGTAAATAGCAGGAACGGATCTAGCTGAACACTGTGAGCAGGACACACTGCACTAAATGTAAATAGTCTAGATAGAAGATAACAGGAACGGATCTAGCTAAACTGAATACAGTGTATATATATATATGCAACACCTGGGATGCATATATATACACAATACACTGTAAGTGCAGCTAACTGACTGACTGTTCTGCCTAATCTATCTAACTCAAATCAAATGACACTGTCTCTCTCTCTCTCTATCTCTCAGCACACCGGAACACACACTACACAGGGCCGCCGTGCAGGCGGCCTTATATAGTGTGGGGTGTGTACTAAATCCCCTGAGCCATAATTGGCCAAAGCCACCCTGGCTTTGGCCAATTACAGCTCTCTCTACTGACGGCGCTGTGATTGGCCAAGCATGCGGGTCATAGTGCATGCTTGGCCAATCATCAGCCAGCAATGCACTGCGATGCCGCAGTGAATTATGGGCCGTGACGCGCCACACGAATTTGGCGCGAACGGCCCATATCGTTCGCAATTCGACGGACGGTCGAACAGCCGATGTTCGAGTCGAACATGGGTTCGACTCGAACACGAAGCTCATCCCTAGTGCCGAGTTAAAGCAGCACACTAATTTTGAATAGGCTTCCAACACACCCAATTGCAAGCAAAACTCATTCTAACTGGTAAGATACCTTGCTTCTCATTCCAGCAATATTCACTGTATTTCCCTGCCCAGGGCCACACAACCATTAGCAAGTAATGGCCCTGCTGGGTCCCATTATTGAGCATGTGTGCCACAAACACATTCATGCCTGTGGATTAAAGGCATCATTGTACAGTAGTTATTTTCCCTGTGTGATTTGTTTGCCTGACCTTGTAACGATGGGCTTGCATGTTGCTGTCGTAGTTTGTACTGTCATGACTGATTGATTCCCTTATGTCCATGTATTCATCTACCTAGCTTGTCCCCATTCACTGTGGTTGATGCGGTTTTCAATCAAGTTTTGCGGTGGGTTTTAACTTTTTGAACATGAGTTTTTTATGCGTTTTGCAATTTTTTCTTTTTCCCTTTAACAAACTGTGTATAGTTGGTTGTTAAGGAGAGGGCTGGGAAGACAGCTGCCACGTCCTTAACAACCAATGAGTCATCAGCTGTCTGACAGCTGAATGTAAAAACAAGACTTGCCAAAAAAAAGGGAAGGAAAGGGGGGGGCGAGCGAGTGCCTCCTCCCTCCTGAACCATACCAGACCACATGCCCTCAACATGGGGGGGTTCTTTGGGGCAGGGGCTTTGCCCCTCCACACCCTAAAGTGCCTTGTCCTCAAGTTGATGGGGAGAAGGGCCTCTTTCCCACAACCCTGACCAGTGGTTGTGGGAGTCTGAGGGTGGGGGCTTATTCAAAATCTGGAAGCCCCCCTTTAACAAGGAGATACCTATGTGAGTGACCCCTATGTGATCCCTATGTGAATGACAATGGGGTGCATAGTACCCATACTAATTCACAAAAAAAAAGCTGTAGTGTAAAAAATTACAGTAGGCAGTTTTTGACAAGTCCTTTATTTAAAAAACAAACAATGTCCCCTGATATAGATCCATCATCAATCATGACACTCATTGCCACCACGGACCACAAAAAAAGGAAAAAAAAAGTCCACCCCACCCTCTTTCAGCTCTGCTGTCTGCCAGTTCTTAAGTAACAAAGGGGCGGGGTCACCTGCTGATGTCACTGGGTGGCCCCGCCCCCTTGTGACATTGTCGATCCAGCATGCCCCTGGCTGACGTCACAGGGGGGCCGGGCCACCCATTGACGCCAGCGGGGGACCCTGCTACTTAGTTATTTAGAAACTGGCAGACGGCGGGAGTGGACCGTTTGTTCTTTCTTTTTTCAGGTCGGCGGTGGCAGCAGGTATCGTGATTGATGATCGATCTACATCGGGGGATCCTTTCCTTACTTTTATTTTTTAAATAAACGACTTGTCAGAAACTGCCTACTGTCATTTTTTATACTTTTTTTGGGGTGAATGAGTAGAGGTACTATGTACCCCATAGTCATTCACATGGGGGGCGAGATCTGGGGGAACCTTTGTTTAAGGGGACTTCCAAATTCCAAATAAGCCCCTTGCCCGAAGATCCCCACAACCACCAGCCAGAGTTGTGGGGAAAAGGCCCTTGTCCTCATCAACATGGTGACAATGTGCTTTGGGGGGCCAGAGCCCCCCTGCCCCAAAGTCCCCCCCTATGTTGAGGGCACATGGCCTGGAATGGTTCAGGGCGCTCGCTGGACCCCTCCCTTTCCTGACTTGCCAGGCTGCATGCTTGGATAAGGGCCTGGTATTGATTTTGGTGATGAACCAATGCCATTTTTTTCTTTAATTTGCATGGGTTCCCCTCAAAATCCATACCAGACCTGGAGGGCCTGGTATGGATTGGATGGGGGACCCCATGCTGTTTTCTTCCTGATTTTTTTTTTGCTGGCAATTGTTGTTTTTACATTAAACTGTTAGCGGGGAATCCCAATGACAGCTGATGACTTATCGGTTGTTCAGGAAGTGGCAGCCTGCTTCCTGGCCCGTCTCTTAACAACCAGCTATACACAGTTTGCTATGGGGGAAAAAAAATGCAAGATGCATCAAAAACGCAACACTTGCGTTTTTGATGCGGGTCCACTGAAGTCTATTACGCGCAAAACGCAATCTACTGAGGCAAAAAAAGCCGCTGACCCTTTCCAAAAATGCACTGGCTGAAAAACGCATAGATGTGAATGTGTACTATAGGATGCCATTTTAAATGGACTGTAGTGCATTTCTGCAAACTGCAAAATGCACTAAAAAACGCATAAGTGTGAACCTAGTGTAAAGGAACCAATAACTTCTTGTTGCAGGTCAGGCAGTGTCCAATCAATGTGTGGTGTCACACATTCAGGAGTATTAATATGATTAAACACATCTGTTTCCTTCATTGCTCTGATTGTGTCTGTCAGATCTAATTACTATGCAGTTTTCACCTGCAGAACACTAGACTGAGAGACCAAGGGATTGTGGGATACGTATTTTCTTAACAGGAAGTGTCAGTTTGTAGACTTCAGAGGTCATGCATTAAGCTGTACAGTGCCATACGGTATGCCTCATATTGGAACACAAACATACATTTCTGACACAGGCATGTGGAGATTTACTCTACTATAGGCTGTGCATACAGGGAAACAAATTGCATTACATGATTATTTTATTATTATTATTATACAGGATTTATATAGCGCCAACAGTTTACGCAGCGCTTTACAATATAAAAGGGGGACAATACAGTTATAACACAATAAGATACAAGAGCATTAAGAGGGCCCTGCTCAGAAGAGCTTACAATTTAATAGAGTGGGACAGGTAGTACAAAAGGCTGTAACTGTGGGGAATGAGCTGATGGAAGTGGTAAGAGATTACTTAGAGACGTTATAGGCTTTCCTGAAGAGATGAGTTTTCAGGGATCGCCTGAAGGTAGCAAGAGTAGGGGATAGCCGGACAGGTGGAGGTAGCGTGTTCCAGAGGATGGGAGAGGCTCTGGAGAAATCCTGGAGACGAGCATGAGAGGAGGAGATGAGAGGGTTTGAGAGTAGGAGGTCTTGAGAAGAGCGGAGAGGACGATTTGGGTGATATTTGGAGATAAGATTGGTGATGTAGCTCGGAGCAGAGTTGTGAATGGCTTTGTATGTTGTGGTTAGTATTTTGAATTGAATTTGCTGGGTGATTGGGAGCCAGTGTAGGGATTGGAGGAGAGGGTTGGCAGACACTGAGTAGTTGGTAAGGTGGATAAGTCTGGCAGCAGCATTCATGATAGACTGGAGAGGGGATAGCCTATGGAAAGGCAGGCCAATGAGAAGGGAGTTGCAATAGTCAAGGCGAGAGATAACGAGGGAGTGAATGAGGAGCTTGGTGGTTTCATTTGTTAAAAAGGGGCAAATTTTAGAGATGTTACGGAGGTGAATTCTACAAACTTTTGACAACGATTGGATTTGAGGCTGAAATGACAAGTCAGAGTCTAGGATTACACCTAGTACCCTGGCGTGAGGGGAGGGACTGATGGTTGCATTGTTGATTTTGATGGAAAAGTCGTGGAGGGGGGCACGGGCGGGGGGGAATATTAATAGCTCAGTTTTAGAGAGATTTAGTTTAAGGAAGTGGTGCGACATCCACGCTGATATGTCAATTAGTAAGTTAGTAATGCGAGAGGAGACTGAAGGAGTGAGGTGAGGAGTAGACAGATAGATTTGGGTGTCATCGGCGTATAAGTGGTACTGGGAGCCGTGGGCGGTTATCAAGTGACCAAGGGAGGAGGTGTAGATAGAGAAGAGAAGGGGTCCAAGAACCGTGCCTTGAGGGACCCCCACAGAAAGGGGCAATGGAGAGGAGGAGACAGAGTTGTAGGTGACACTGAAGGAGCGCTGTGATCAATAGGCAGAGAACCAGGATAGAGCAGAATCTCGGAGGCCAAGTGAATGTAGTTTACTGAGAAGGAGCAGGTGGTCAACAGTATCAAAGGCCGCAGAGAGGTCAAGTAGTAGGAGTATGGAGTACTGGCTGTTGGTTTTAGCAGTTAGTAAATCGTTAGTGAGTTTTAGTATAGCAGTTTCTGTGGAGTGCTGTGAGCGAAAGCCAGACTGTAAAGGGTCAAGGAGGTTATTTTCACTGAGGTAGGAGCTAAGACGGTTGTAGACTAAGCGTTCTAGAAGTTTAGAGGTGAATGGGAGCAATGAAAAGTTGTTCAGGTTGGTAGGGTCCAGTGAGGGCTTTTTAAGTATGGGAGTGATTTGTGCATGTTTTAGAGATGAGGGGAAGGTGCCACTAGAGAGGGAGAGATTGAAGATGTGAGTGAGGGAGCATAGGATAGAAGAAGAGGGTGACCGTAGTAGTTGTGAGGGAACAGGATTCAGTGGACAATTGGTTAAGTGGGCATCTGAGAAAAGTTTTGTAACCTCTTCAGTAGTAGCCAATTCAAAAGAGGAGAGTGTTGAATGTGCTGTTAGGCAAGGTATGTTGGACGGGGAAGATGCACGCACAGTAGAGGTATCCTCACGAATTGCATCAATCTTGTTTTTGAAGTGATTGGCAATCTCTTGGGCAGTGAGTGAGTTAGTGGGTAGAGGGGGTGGGGGATGAAGCAGAGAGTTAAAGGTTGAGAAGAGCCGACGGGGACTGGACGACAAGGAATTAAAAAGAGAGACAAAGTAGGCTTGTATGGCAGCATGGAGGCATGAATTGTATTTTAGAAGGGCAGATTTATATAGGGTGATGTCTTGCAGGCATTTGGTTTTACTTCACAGTCGTTCAAGAGCACGGCAATGTCTCTTGAGATTTCTAGTGTTGTCAGTTTGCCAGGGTTGTAACGGTCGGGGCCTGATTCTGCGTGTGGTTAGAGGAGCAAGCGCATCTAGTGATGATGAGAGTGAACTGTTGTAGACAGAGGTGGCCAGGTCAGGACAGGACAGGGGAGAGATTATGTCATATAGGTGGTCAGTAGCAGAATAGAGAAGGGTTAAAGTGGCGAAGGTTTCTACAAGTAATTGTTTGCTGCTTGGAGGGATGGGTGGTTGGAGGCAAGGATACAGTGAAAGTAATGAGGTTGTGATCAGAAAGAGGAAAGGGGGTGTTGGTGAGGTTGCCAGGGTTGCAGAGATGGGAGAATACAAGGTCAAGGGTATTACCATTGGAGTGAGTGGAAGTATGTGTCCATTGGGTTAGGTCAAAAGACGAGGTTAAGTCAAGAAGTTTAGCTGTAGTTGGGCTGTTAAAATTGACAGGAATGTTGAAGTCACCAAGAATGATAGTGGGTATTTCAGAGGAGAAAGAAGAGAGAGATAGAGAGGGAGGGACAGGAAGGACTTGGAAGGTGCTTTGTGGGGATAGAAGGAAGCCAACTCCACCTCCTTTCTGTCTGTTGGGTCTGGGGGAGTGAGTCCAATGGAGACCACCATGGAAGAGGGCAGCAGGAGAAGCTGAGTCAAAATTTTCAAGCCAGGTTTCTGTTATGGCAAGTATGTTAAAGCCATGAGAGATAAGGAGGTCATGTACAGATGTTAACTTGTTACAGATAGAACGGGCGTTCCAAAGGGCGCATGAGATTGGTGGGCTGCTTTGAGGAAGCAGGGGGATAGAAATTAAACTGAGTGGATTGCGGTGGTTGCCAGAGGGGGAGGGGTATTGGATATGTGGCTTGCAGTTGGAAAATGGCGGACCAGGATTAGGAGAAATGTCACCTGAGACTAGGAGAAGGAGGAGGGCAAGAAAGGCAAGATGGGAGTGTGATGTGCATGAGCGCACATGTCTAGTGGCCCTGGTGTTTATGTCAGCATGTGGATGCAGCAAATGCAGGAGATGATGGGTGCCATAGTAGGGAGAGGTTAGGAGTGAGGGTGATATGTGTATGCTGCAGGGAAGAGAGGAGGGGTAGAGTAAAGATAATTTGAGGATAGAAGACACCAATGTGAGAAGGAAAAGAATAAGGAGCATGTTAGTGGATAGAGAGTGGTAAACTGACTTTATATAAAATAAATGTCAAAAGCTGGTTTGCTTGTTGTCTTGCAGAGTGGAGCAGAGGTCTTGTTGTATCTTCATCCAGCTTTAGTTATCCTGCTTTCGGTAAACTGCGTCGGTGAAACTGCGCATCACTCGTGACAGAGCCATGATGTCTGCGCCACCCCATAGGATGCTTTAAATTTATAGGGGGACTAAGCAGGCATGCTTTTCTCAGTTGGTCATTATTGTGTCTGATTTGAGACACCTGAATATGAGAGAGGAGATGGCCAAGACCAGACCAGCTACAGACATAGGCTAGGGTCGTAAAGCTAATTACCTCTCTTGATCACTCAGCCAAATGGGGTTGAGAATCAATCACCAGCAATATTGCTATTGCAGTGGGGCTGGTTTAGAGTTAGCATTAAATATAGAAGTTTAAAGATATGGCAGCAGAAGACAGTTACCAAAAATGTTAAAGCAATGTCGCCAATGTCAGTTCAGTAGAGATGTACAGATGGATAAAAGATGTTTACCAAAAATGTTCAAGCAATGTCGCCAATGTCAGCTCAGTAGAGATGTACAGATGGATAAAAGATGTTTACCAAAAATGTTAAAGCAATGTCGCCAATGTCAGTTCAGTAGAGATGTACAGATGGATAAAAGATGTTTACCAAAAATGTTAAAGCAATGTCACCAATGTCAGTTCGGTAGAGATGTACAGATGGATAAAAGATGTTTACCAAAAATGTTAAAGCAGTGCACATGATCAGTGCACATCTTATAAAGGTGAAAAACACAACGCATAGGTAGGAAGGTTTATAATGCCTTTATGTATGAAAATCGGGTTTATCTCCACCATGAGTAAAAGGCAAACCTTACATGTTACTTACTTACTTACTTACTTTGTATCCATACGGCACTACCCGGCCTTTGAACTTAGGCCAGGTGGCTCTTAAAAGGGCCAATGTTGAGACAAAAGGCACAGAAAGTTCTAAAAAAAAAATCAGCTTGTTCTGTATTTGAGGGGCCAACTGATTGGCAAAGAGAAGGGAAAGAAGGAAGAGAAGTGCCAGGAGGCAGAAATGTTGGCAGTAGCAGAAGCCACAACTTGCAGGGAAATTTGTTTAGTCTTCCTTTCATTAACTAATTAAGGACCGGGCCTATTTTTCAGACTTCAGACTTAGAACCCAAATATGATTTTTTTTCCAGACACCCTAGAGAATAAGATGGCGGTCATTGCATTACTTTAGGTCACACCGTATTTGCACAGCGGTCTTACAAGCACATTTAAAAAAAAAAAATACACTTTTTTGATTTAAAAAAATAAGACAACAGTAAAGTTAGCCCAATTTTTTTATATTGTGAAAGTAAATGGTATGCTGAGTAAATTGATATCCAGCATGTCACGGTTTAAAATTGTGCCTGCTCGTGGAATGGCGACAAACTTTGACCCTTAAAAATCTCCATAGGCGATGTTTAACTACTTCCATACAGGGCATTTTCACCCCCTTCCTGCCCAGACTAATTTTCAGCTTTCAGCGCTGTGAATAACAATTGCGTGGTCATACTACACTGTACCCAAATGAAATTTTTATCATTTTTTCCCCACTAATATCGCTTTCTTTTGGTGGTATTTGATCACCCCTGCGTTTTTTATTTCCTGTGCTATAAACAAAACAAGAGCGACAAGTTTGAAAAAAACACAATATTTTTTACGTTTTGCTATAATAAGTATGCAAAATTTTTTTTTTTTAAACAAATTTTTTCCTCAGTTTAGGCCGATACGTATTCTTCTACATATTTTTGGTAAAAAATATCGCAATAAGCGTATATTTATTGGTTTGCGCAAAAGTTATAGCGTCTACAAAATAAGGGGATAGATTTATAGCATTTTTATTATTATTTTTATTTTTACTAGTAATGGCGGCGATCTGCGATTTTTATCGTGACTGCGATATTGCGGCGGACACATCGGACAATTTTGACACATTTTTGGGACCATTCACATTTATACAGCGATCCGTGCTATAAAAATGCATTGATTACTGTATAAATGTGACTGGCAATGAAGGGGTTAACCAGGAGGGGGCGCTGTAGGTGTTAATGTGTGGCTAGGGAGTGATTCTAACTGTGGGGGGAGGGGATTCACAAGGGGAGGAGACCGATCGGTGTTCCTATGTACAAGGAACGCACCATCGGTCTCCTCCCATCTGACAGGGCGTGGATGTGTGTGTTTACACACACAGATCCACGGTCCTGCTCGGTTACCGGGCAATCGCACCCAGGGAGTTGTGAAAAAAATAGGCACCCAGGGAGTTGTTGGGTTATAAAAAAAATATCCCAAGCTTTGAACATCTCATGGAGCACTGTTCAATCCATCATCCGAAAATGGAAAGAGTATGGCACAACTGCTTACAGGATGTCCTGAGGCAGGCCAGGAAAGTCTGTGTGCATTTCCGTCGGTCATATAATGCCAGTGCTTGGCTGGCAGACCTCCAAAAGGAGTTTAACCTGCCCAAGAACCGCCTAATCTGTGACATGTCCACCAGGTGGAACTCAACGTTGGCCATGCTGCAGCAGCTGCACACGCAGCAGAGGGCCATCAATGAGTACCTGTGCGACTATGGCACCAGGACAGGGTCAGGGGAGCTTTTTTTTTTTTCCCCACGCCAGTGGGCCATGATCAGGGATGCATGCACTGTCCTGTCACCATTTGAGGAGGCCACGAGAATAGTGAGCAGTGACAGTGCATGCATCAGTGACACTGTCCCCCTTGTCCACCTGTTGGAGCACACGCTGCATGGAATAATGAACAGGGCACTTGAGGCAGAACAGAGGCAGGAAGAGCCAGACTTCCTTAGCTCTCAAGGCCCCCTTTATCCAGACAGTGTTCCTGCGTGCCCGCCAATCAGACAGGAAGAGGAGGAGGAGGAAAAGGAGGAGGATTGTGTCAGTATGGAGGTGGAGCCTGGCACTCAGCATCAGCAGCAGTCTTTAAGGGATCAGACCAAAGAAACACATGGACTTGTACGTGTCTGGGAGGAGGTGGCTGCGGACCATGTCGTCCTTAGTGACCCAGAGGACTCCGGACCGAATGCCTCAGCAAACCTATGCTGCATGGCCTCCCTGATCCTGCAAAGCCTGCGTAAGGATCCTCATATTCGTGGTTTTAAGGAGAAGGACCAATACTGGCTGGCAACCCTCCTTGATCCACGTTACAAGGGTAAGGTTGCGGACCTTATCTTGCCATCGCAGAGGGAGCAGAGGATGAAACATCTTCGGGAGGCCTTGCAGAAAGGTCTGTGCAACGCATTCCCAGAGACTGGGAGGTTACAAACTCCTGTTTCTGGACAACGTGTTGCTGAGGCTTCGGTCAGTCAAAGAAGGAGCGGTGGAGAAGGTGGCCGTCTGACCGATGCGTTCAGACAATTTTTTAGTCCGCAGCCCCAAGGTATAATCGGTTCCTGCAACCATCGCCAACGTCTGTTTTACATGGTGCAGGAATACCTAGGGGCAAGATCTGACTTGGACACCTTTCCCACGAAAATCCTCTGGGTTACTGGGTCTTGAGGATGGATCACTGTCCAGAGTTTGCACAGTATGCAATTGAGCTACTGGTCTGTCCTGCATCCAGCGTTCTTTCGGAACGCACATTCAGTGCTGCTGGAGGCTTTGTAACCAATCACAGGGTCCGTCTGTCCACCGACTCGGTCGATCGACTGAAATGAATCAGTCTTGGATCACCACCAGCTACCAAGCACCTGATGCTGATGTAACCAAAGACTGCCTATGCTGATGCTGAGTGACTATCCTGTTATGGTGAGTAATTATCCTCTTCCTCCTCAATGATCATCCTGATAGCTTGTAAGAACATTTTTGGTTCTGGGCGCCGCCACCAGTGCCTAAGGCCCAAATTTTAAGCGCCTGTTTAACAAAGGCATGTAATTACAATTTTTGATGCAATTCTTTGCAGCAGGGCTAGTTCCTGCATTCCAACTAGAGTATCTGTGAGGGGTTGCAGTGTTGTGGCACCAGCACCAGTGCCTAAGGCCCAATTTTTCAGCCCCTGTTTAACAGGGGAGTGTAATTACAATTTTTGATGCAATTCTTTTGCATCAGGGCTCATTCCTGTATTCCAACTAGAGCATCTGTGAGGGGTTGCAGTGTTGTGGCACCAGCACCAGTGCCTAAGGCCCAATTTTTCAGCCCCTGTTCAACAGGGACATGTAATTAGAAATCTTGATCTAATATTTCACAGCAGGGCACGTGTCTGCGCCCACCAAGATTAACTGTGAGGACTTACAGTGTTGTGGCACCAGCACCAACACCACCACCAAAGGCCCAATTTTTCAGCCCCTGTTCAACAGGTGCATGTAATTACAATTCTTGATTAGGGATGAGCCGAACACCCCCCGGTTCGGTTCGCACCAGAACCCGCGAACGGACCGCAAGTTCGCACGAACGTTAGAACCCCATTGACGTCTATGGGACTCGAACGTTCGAAATCAAAAGTGCTCATTTTAAAGGCTAATTTGCATGGTATTGTCCTAAAAAGGGTTTGGGGACCCGGGTCCTACCCCAGGGGACATGTATCAATGCAAAAAAAACTTTTAAAAACGGACGTTTTTTCAGGAGCAGTGATTTTAATGATGCTTAAAGTAAAAAAAAAAAGTGAAATATTCCTTTAAATATCGTACCTGGGGGGTGTCTATAGTATGCCTGTAAAGTGACGCGTGTTTCCCATGTTTAGAACAGTCCCTGCACCAAATGTCATTTTTAAAGGAAAAAATCTCATTTAAAACTGCTTGCGGGTTTAATGTCATGTCGGGTCATGGCAATATGGATGAAAATCAGTGAGACAAACGGCATGGGTACCCCCCAGTCCATTACCAGGCCCTTTGGGTCTTGTATGGATATTAAGGGGAACCCCGCACCCAAATTAAAATAAGGAAAGGTCCCTATATACTCTGAACAGCAGTATTCAGGCGGTGCAAACAAGACAGGGACTGTAGGTTTGTTGTTAAGTAGAATCTGTTTGTAATTTTGAACATTTTTAATGTGTTTAGCTCCAGCCAAAAAATCTTTTCTAAGCTTTTTGGAAAACATAGGGAAGGGTTATCACCCCTGTGACATTTGTTTTGCGTCTTTCCTCCTCTTCAGAAGATTTCACCTCACTTTTTTGTCCCAATGAAAAATGTTTTTTGAAAATTTGGGTTTTTTTGTGGAACAAGGATTGGAAAGCATCAGTGGAAAGGAGAAATTGTTTTCCCATATTAACTCTTACAGGAGAGAATTTCCCTTCCTTAGGGGTAGATTTCATCTCACTTCCTGTTGTCTCCTTCCGTTTGCAAGTAGGAGTCGTTTGTAAGTTAGATGTTTGAAAGTAGGGTCCTGCCCTATATACTCAGCAGAAATTTGGGCCTTAGGTGTTGCTGTGGCCAAAACACTGTAAGCCCTCACAGGGCCCTGCTGTGAAATATTAGATCAAGAATTGTAATTACATGCCCCTGTTGAACAGGAGCTGAAAAATTAGGCCTTAGGCACTGGTGCTGGTGCCACAACACTGCAACCCCTCACAGACACTCTAGTTGGAACGCAGGAACGAGCCCTGCTGCAAAGTATTGCATCAAAAATTGTAATTACACGCCCCTGTTAGACAGGGGCAGAAAAATTGGGTCTTAGGCACTGGTGCTGGTGCCACAACACTGCAACCCCTCACAGACACTCTAGTTGAAACGCAGGAACAAGCCCTGCTGCAAAGTATTGCATCAAAAATTGTAATTACACGCCCCTGTTAGACAGGGGCTGAAAAATTGGGTCTTAGGCACTGGTGCTGGTGCCACAACACTGCAACCCCTCACAGACACTCTAGTTGGAATGCAGGAACGAGCCCTGCTGCAAAGTATTACATCAAAAATTGTAATTACACGCCCCTGTTAAACAGGGGCTGAAAAATTGTGCCTTAGGCACTGGTGGTGGCGCCCAGAACCAAAAATGTTCTTACAAGCTATCAGCGTGATGATTGAGGAGGAAGAGGATAATTACTCAGGGATAGTCACTCAGCATCAGCATAGGCAGTCTTTGAAGGGATCTGAGATTTCAAAAAAAATTATTCGGTTACATCTGCATCAGGTGCTTGGTAGCTGGTGGTGATCCAAGACTGATTCATTTTTATGAAGGTCAGCCGATCGACCGAGTCGGTGGACAGACGCACCCTGTGATCGGTTACCACGCCTCCAGCAGCACTGAATGTGCGTTCCGAAAGAACGCTGGATGCAGGACAGGCCAGTAGCTCAATTGCATACTGTGCAAGCTCTGGCCAGTGATCCATCCTCAAGACCCAGTAACCCAGAGGATTTTCGGTGGGAAAGGTGTCCAAGTCTGATCTTGCCCCTAGGTATTCCTGCACCATGTAAAACAGACGCTGGCGATGGTTGCTGGAACCGATCATACCTTGGGGCTGCGGACCAAAAAATTGTCTGAACGCATCGGTCAGACGGCCACCTTCTCCACCGCTCCTTCTTTGACTGACCGAAGCCTCAGCAACACGTTGTCCAGAAACAGGAGTTTGTAACCTCCCAGTCTCTGGGAACGCGTTGCACAGACCTTTCTGCAAGGCCTCCCGAAGATGTTTCATCCTCTGCTCCCTCTGCGATGGCAAGATAAGGTCCGCAACCTTACCCTTGTAACGTGGATCAAGGAGGGTTGCCAGCCAGTATTGGTCCTTCTCCTTGATACCACGAATACGAGGATCCTTACGCAGGCTTTGCAGGATCAGGGAGGCCATGCAGCGTAGGTTTGCTGAGGCATTCGGTCCGGAGTCCTCTGGGTCACTAAGGACAACAACGTCCGCAGCCACCTCCTCCCAGCCACGTACAAGTCCATGTGTTCCTTGGGACTGATCCCTTAAAGACTGCTGATGCTGAGTGCCAGGCTCCACCTCCATACTGACACAATCTTCCTCCTCCTCCTCCTCCTCGTCCTCTTCCTGTGTGATCGGCGGGCACGCAGGAACACTGTCTGGATAAAGGGGGCCTTGAGAGCTAAGGAAGTCCTCCTCTTCCTGCCTCTGTTCTGCCTCAAGTGCCCTGTCCATTATTCCACGCAGCGTGTGCTCCAACAGGTGGACAAGGGGGACAGTGTCACTGATGCATGCACTGTCAGTGCTCACCATCCTCGTGGCCTCCTCGAATGGTGACAGGACAGTGCATGCATCCCTGATCATGGCCCACTGGCGTGGGGAAAAAAACCAAGGTCCCCTGACCCTGTCCTGGTGCCATAGTCGCACAGGTACTCATTGATGGCCCTCTGCTGCGTGTGCAGCCGCTGCAGCATGGCCAACGTCGAGTTCCACCTGGTGGGCATGTCACAGATTAGGCGGTTCTTGGGCAGGTTAAACTCCTTTTGGAGGTCCGTCAGCCGAGCACTGGCATTATATGACCGGCGGAAATGCACACAGACTTTCCTGGCCTGCCTCAGGACATCCTGTAAGCCCGGGTACCTGCCCAAGAACCGCTGCACCACCAAGTTAAGGACGTGAGCCAAACAGGGCACATGGGTCAGTTGTCCCTGTCGGAGGGCAGAGAGGAGGTTGGTGCCATTGTCGCAAACCACCATTCCTGCCTTAAGTTGGCGTGGCGTCAACCACCTCTGAACCTGCCCCTGCAGAGCTGACAGAACCTCTGCCCCAGTGTGGCTCCTGTCCCCCAAGCACACCAGCTCAAGCACCGCATGGCATCTTTTGGCCTGCGTACTTGCGTAGCCCCTTGAACGCCTACGGAGCACCGCTGGTTCCGAGGAAGAGGCCATGGAGGAAGAAGAAGAGGAGGGGGTGGAGGAGAGAGGTGTGTCACAATCAGCATTTTGGAGGCATGGTGGCGGAACAACCTCCAACACTACTGCACCTTGTCCTGCATCCTTCCCAGCTGCCAGCAGAGTCACCCAATGCGCCGTGAAACTTAAGTAACGTCCCTGTCCATGCCTGCTGGACCATGAGTCAGCGGTAATATGCACCTTACCGCTGACCGCCCTGTCCAGCGAGGCATGGACATTGCCTTCCACATGCCGGTAGAGAGCCGGAATCGCCTTCCGTGAGAAAAAGTGGCGTTTGGGTACCTGCCACTGAGGAACCGCACATTCCACAAACTCACGGAAGGGGGCAGAGTCTACCAACTGAAAAGGCAGCAGTTGAAGTGCTAGCAATTTTGCCAAGCTAGCATTCAACCGCTGGGCATGTGGATGGCTGGGAGCAAACTTCTTTCGGCGGTGCAGCAGCTGGGGCAGGGAAATTTGCCTGGTACAATCTGACGTCGGTGTACCAAAAGCAGATTGCCCATAAGTACTTGGCTGTGACACACCTAATTCTACACCTTCATTCCTCTCACTGCAGGTCGCAGAGAGGACTGAAGGTCTAGTGGGGTTGGAAATCTCAGCTGATGAGGAGCAAGGAGAGATCGTCTTTGTTCTTTGGTGTGGGTCTTTTAGATACGCTTGCCAACGAACTGCATGGCAGGTCAACATATGTCTGGTCAAGCATGTGGTACCCAAGCGGGAGATGTTTTGGCCACGCGAGATACGCTTGAGACATATGTTGCAAATAGCAGCGGTGCGATCTGATGCACTCGTCTCAAAAAAGGCCCACACCAAAGAACTTTTTGAATAACGCGCAGAGACTGCAGCGCCCTGCACATGTGGAGCTTTGGGGTGTGATGCAGTCAATGTGCTGCCCTTAGGCTGGCCCCTGGAGGGCATCCTGCCTAGTTGGTGATGTGCCACCTCCTCCTCCTCCTCCTCCTCCTCTCTCCTATCAGGCACCCACGTTGAGTCAGTGACCTCATCATCCCCTCCCTCCTCATCACTGGAGCAAACCTGGCAGTATGCTGCAGCAGGGGGAGCATGACTGCCAGATTGCTGTCCTTCTTGGGCACCCCCTCTGTCCGTGCTCATGTTACTGCCTTCATTGAGCTCAGTATCATCATCAGAGCCTTCCAAACGCTGGGCATCCTCCTGGAGCATGTACCCAACACTGTGGTCAAACAGTTCGAGGGAATCCTCATGAGGACATGGTGGAGCTAGGGAAGGAGTCACTGATGACATTGAGCTGAGGGAAGAGGCCGCTGCTTTGCCAGACAAAGCACCCTGGGCATGGGTGAGAGAGGATGAGGAGGATGAGGACGGCTTGGTCATCCACTCGACCAAGTCTTCCGCATGTTGCGGCTCAACACGGCCAGCTGCCGAAAAAAAGGCCAAGCGTGTCCCATGGCCACGTGCTGATGAGGATGCACCGTCTCCACGACCAGCACTAGACACAGAGCCTGCTTGCCCTCTCTTATTGGCTTGTGACTGTCTGCCTCTCCTTCTTGGCCTTCCAGACATACTAATGGCCTGTAGCTGCACTAAGCTGGGATAGAACACCTGTAATTTTCTTCAGGTAGCTTTATATACTGTAACCAGACAAGCCTGCCTGTCAGTAGGAAGATAACAGGAACGGATCTAGCTGAACACTGTGAGCAGGACGTACTGCACTAAATGTATATAGCAGGAACGGATCTAGCTGAACACTGTGAGCAGGACGCACTGCACTGAATGTAAATACCAGGAACGGATCTAGCTGAACACTGTGAGCAGGACGCACTGCACTGAATGTAAATAGCAAGAACGGATCTAGCTGAACACTGTGAGCAGGACGCACTGCACTGAATGTAAATAGTCTAGCTGCCTGACCGTGGTACTAATAGGATCAAAAAGAACACCTGTAATTTTCTTAAGGTAGCTTTATATACTGTAACCAGACAAGCCTGCCTGTCAGTAGGAAGATAACAGGAACGGATCTAGCTGAACACTGTGAGCAGGACACACTGTACTAAATGTAAATAGTCTAGCTGCCTGACCGTGGTACTAATAGGATCAAAAAGAACACCTGTAATTTTCTTAAGGTAGCTTTATATACTGTAACCAGACAAGCCTGCCTGTCAGTAGGAAGATAACAGGAACGGATCTAGCTGAACACTGTGAGCAGGACGTACTGCACTAAATGTATATAGCAGGAACGGATCTAGCTGAACACTGTGAGCAGGACGCACTGCACTGAATGTAAATAGCAGGAACGGATCTAGCTGAACACTGTGAGCAGGACGCACTGCACTGAATGTAAATAGCAGGAACGGATCTAGCTGAACACTGTGAGCAGGACGCACTGCACTGAATGTAAACAGCAGGAACGGATGTAGCTAAACACTGTGAGCAGGACGCACTGCACTGAATGTAAATAGCAGGAACGGATCTAGCTGAACACTGTGAGCAGGACGCACTGCACTGAATGTAAATAGCAGGAACGGATGTAGCTGAACACTGTGAGCAGGACACACTGTACTAAATGTAAATAGTCTAGCTGCCTGACCGTGGTACTAATAGGATCAAAAAGAACACCTGTAATTTTCTTCAGGTAGCTTTATATACTGTAACCAGACAAGCCTGCCTGTCAGTAGGAAGATAACAGGAACGGATCTAGCTGAACACTGTGAGCAGGACGTACTGCACTAAATGTATATAGCAGGAACGGATCTAGCTGAACACTGTGAGCAGGACGCACTGCACTGAATGTAAATAGCAGGAACGGATCTAGCTGAACACTGTGAGCAGGACGCACTGCACTGAATGTAAATAGCAGGAACGGATCTAGCTGAACACTGTGAGCAGGACACACTGCACTAAATGTAAATAGTCTAGATAGAAGATAACAGGAACGGATCTAGCTAAACTGAATACAGTGTATATATATATATGCAACACCTGGGATGCATATATATACACAATACACTGTAAGTGCAGCTAACTGACTGACTGTTCTGCCTAATCTATCTAACTCAAATCAAATGACACTGTCTCTCTCTCTCTCTATCTCTCAGCACACCGGAACACACACTACACAGGGCCGCCGTGCAGGCGGCCTTATATAGTGTGGGGTGTGTACTAAATCCCCTGAGCCATAATTGGCCAAAGCCACCCTGGCTTTGGCCAATTACAGCTCTCTCTACTGACGGCGCTGTGATTGGCCAAGCATGCGGGTCATAGTGCATGCTTGGCCAATCATCAGCCAGCAATGCACTGCGATGCCGCAGTGAATTATGGGCCGTGACGCGCCACACGAATTTGGCGCGAACGGCCCATATCGTTCGCAATTCGACGGACGGTCGAACAGCCGATGTTCGAGTCGAACATGGGTTCGACTGGAGTCGAACATGGGTTCGCCGATGTTCGAGTCGAACATGGGTTCGACTCTTGATCTAATATTTCACAGCAGGGCCCGTTCCAGCGCCCACCAAGAGTAACTGTGAGGACTTACAGTGTTGTGGCACCAGCACCACCATCACCAAAGGTCCGATTTTTCTGGCCATGTTCAACAGGGGCATGTAATTACAATTCTTGATCTAATATTTCACAGCAGGGCCCTGTGAGCGCTTACAGTGTTGAGGCCACAACAACGCCTAAGGCCCAAATTGCTGCTGAGAATATAGGGTAGGCTCCTACTTTCAAACATCCAACTTACAAATGACTCCTACTTGCAAACGTAAGGAGACAACAGGAAGTGAGATGAAATCTACCCCATAGGAAGGTAAATTCTCTCCTGTAAGAGTTAATATGGGAAAAACTTTACTCCACTGATGCTTTATCACCAATCCTTGTTTCACTAAAAACCCCAAATTTTCAAAAAACATTTGTCATTGGGACAAAAAGTGAGGTGAAATCTTCTGAAGAGGAGCACAGACAGCAAAACAAATGTCACAGGGGTGATAACCCTTCCCTATGTTTTCCAAAAAGCTTAAAAACAGATTTTTTGGCTGGAGTTACACTTTAAAAATGTACCAGTTCAAAATTACAAACAGATTCTACTTAACAACAAACCTACAGTCTTGTTTGCACCGCCTGTATACTGCTGTTCAGAGTATATAGGGCCTGGTGCCCCACGCCTTTCCTTTTTTTAATTTGGGTGCGGGGTTCCCCTTAATATCCATACAGGACCCAAAGGGCCTGGTAATGGACTGGAGGGTACCCATGCCGTTTGTCTCACTGATTTTCATCCATATTGCCAGGACCCGACATTACATTAAAGCCGCAAGCAGTTTTAATTGACTTTTTTTCCTTTAAAAATTTAATTTTGTGCAGGGACTGTTCTAAGCACGGAAAACATGCGCCACTTTACAGGCATACTATAGACACCCCCCAAGTACGATATTTAAAGGAATATTTCACTTTTTTTTTTTTTTTACTTTAAGCATCATTTAAAGCACTGCTCCCGAAAAAACGGCCGTTTTTAAAAGTTTTTTTTGCATTGATACATGTCCCCTGGGGCAGGACCCGGGTCTCCAAACCCAAACCCGGGGGGTGTTCGGCTCATCCCTAGTCTTGGCGATCTTCTTATAGCCTAGGCCAGTGTTTCTCAACTCCAGTCCTCAAGGCGCACCAACAGGTCATGTTTTCAGGATTTCCCTCAGATGAAACAGCTGTGGTAATTACTAAGGCAATGAAACTGATCAAATCACCTGTGCAAAATAGTGGAAATCCTGAAAACATGACCTGTTGGTGCGCCTTGAGGACTGGAGTTGAGAAACACTGGCCTAGGCCATCTTTATGTAGAGCAACAATTCTTTTTTTTTAGATCCTCAGAGAGTTCTTTGCCATGAGGCGCCATGTTGAACTTCCAGTGACCAATATGAGAGAGTGACAGCGATAACACCAAATTTAACACACCTGCTCCCCATTCACACCTGAGACCTTATAACACTAACGAGTCACATGACACCGGGGAGGGAAAATGGCTAACTGGGCCCAATTTGGACATTTTCACTTAGGGGTGTACTCACTTTTGTTGCCAGGGGCTTAGACAATAATGGCTATGTGTTGAGTTATTTTGAGAGGACAGCAAATTTACACTATTTTACAAGCTGAACACTCACTACTATACATTATAGCAAAGTGTAATTTCTTCAGTGTTGTCACATAAAAAGATAGAATAAAATATTTACAAAAATGTGAGGGGTGTACTCACTTTTGTGAGATACTGTATATTGTAGCAAAGCAGCCCAGAGAGAGCCAGGAAAAGTCCTGTTCGGGGTTTATACGTCTCCCAGGCTCCTCTCTTACACATTTAGGGATCTCTCCACGATCCAGTTCGGATCTTGGTCCTCTCCCACAGGCCAATTTAAACTCACCTGTGACAGACAGCCTTCTCTCTCTGCCTGGAAAACACAGACAACACTGGTCTGTGAGAGCTGCACTTTCCACCCAAAGCCACGATCTCCCCAGGCAACCGGTAATGCCGCGTACACACGGTCGGACTTTTCGTCTACAAAAGTCCGACGGACGCCGACGGACAAAATACGGCGGACAATCCGATCGTGTGTGGGCTTCCCCGGACTTTCAGCGGACTTTTCCAGCCGCAAATCTGACGGACTTTAGATTTGAAACATGCTTCAAATCTTTACGTCGTAACTACGCCGGACCCAGAAATCCGCTCGTCTGTATGCTAGTCCGACGGACAAAAACCCACGCTAGGGCAGCTATTGGCTACTGGCTATCAACTTCCTTATTTTAGTCCGGTGTACGTTATCATATACAAATCCATCTGACTTTTGTGTGATCGTATGTAGGCAAGTCCGTTCGTTAGAAAGTCTGCCGCAAGTCCGCCAAAAGTCAGTCGAAAGTCCGTCGAAAGTCTGTCGGACGGGCTGTCGGACTTTTGTAGCCGAAATGTCCGACCGTGTGTATGCGGCATTAGACTGTTCCAGGGGAAGTGGGTGGTAAGCATGGCAAGGAGATAAGGGGGGGGAAATTTTTGGTGCCAGGACTGAAGTTTGGCATCCCAAACAAGGGAAGCCACTGCCTGTCTGCAAACCAAACTGGGGCAACATCAGGTGTTTCCGTTGCCAAGAACTGAGACATGTTGCAGCAAACTGTCTGTTGACAGATGAACCCATGCAGTGTGACGCATCTATTAGAAGGCAGTCTATGTTTGTTGCTGTTTCATGCGCTGCAGCCCCAAATGTAGGAAACACATATGCCAAATGACTGGTGATAATAAGCCTATTATGGCCTTGCTGGACTCTGGAAGTCTAGTGACTTTGGTTAAAGCTGAGATGGTTGAAACTTTAAATTATCATGCTAAAAAAGTTGCTGTGATCTGTGTACATGGGGATATCCGGGAGTATCCTATAGCCACTGTTCTCTTTAAAACTGACTTAGGTACAGTGACCCATCCGATCGGACTTGTGCCCTACCTGGTGCATGAGACCATCATTGCTAGGTATTTCCCTAAGTTTTGAGAACTGTGGGATCGTCCCGACTCAGTCACAGTAACTGACTCAGTGGCAGAGCCAGAACTCTTGGCCAGCACCAACAATGTGGGTTCAGGCGACTCCTCTCAGGGTTCCCCCGGGTTTTGCTTTCTCAGTTATTTCAAGAGAACTGGAGGAGCCTGAGGAAGTCCCCACAACCAATGAAGGTGGATAGCCGTCTTCTGACTCTGAGGCCACATTAGAGTTTGCTGACCTTAATATGCACAAGGAAAACTTTGGTACCGAGCAAAGAAAAGACCCTACTCTTGCCAGGGCCTGGGAAAATGTAATAGTGATTAACGATGTCGAACTAGGGGACAGGCCTTGTTTTCCTTATTTCAGCAGCAATGAGGATTTACTATATCATGTCTATAAAAAGAATGATGAAATTGTTAAACAGTTGGTGGTCCCCAAGCCATACAGACGGGTGGTGTTGGAACTTGCCCATGGGCACTTGCTAGGAGGTCATTTAGGGGTTGAGAAAACCACTGAAAGGGTGTTACACAGGTTTCACTGGCCCGGAATACAGAAAAATATTGAGAATTATTGTCAATCCTGTCCTGTGCGTCAGATGTCAGCCCCACTACCCCACTTCCGAAGTCCTTTAGTGCCCTTGACCATTACTGAAGTGCCCTTTGAGAGGATCACCATGGACCTTGTGTGGCCACTCCCCAAGTCTGCCTGGGGTCGCCAGCATATCCTTGTAATTATGGATTATGCTACTCGTTACTCCGAGGCAGTTCCCTTACATACCGCATGTGCTAAGAACATTGCCAAAGAGCTGTTCATGGTGCTCAGCCATGTTGGCATCCCTAAGGAGGTCCTTACGGACCAGGGCACCCCATTTATGTCACGAATAACTAGGGAGCTGTGCAAGTTATTTAACCACTTGACGCCCGCCATATAGCAGAACGACGGTGGCAAAGTGGTTTCAATATCCTGACTGGACGTCATATGACATCCGCAGGATATTGAGCCGCTGCGCGCCCCCAGGGGGCGCGCATCGCGGCGACCGTTGTTGCGGGGTGTCAGTCTGACACCCCGCAACACCGATCTAGGTAAAGAGTCTCTGACGGAGACTCTTTACCACGTAATCAGCCGTGTCCAATCACGGCTGATCACGATGTAAATAGGAAGAACCGGTGATCGGCTTTTGCTCACTCGCGTCTGACAGACGCGAGTAGAGGAGAGCCAATCAGCTGCTCTCCTGACAGGGGGGTCTGTGCTGATTGTTTATCAGCACAGCCCCCCCTCGGATCCTACCCAGGACCACCAGGGAAGCCGCCCAGGACCACTAGGGAAACCAGCCACACCGGACCACCAGGTATGCCCCCTAGACCCCCAGGGAAATACTGATCTGTGCAAAGGCAGCTGCCAATCAATGCCCAGGCAGCTGCCAATCAGTGCCCACTCCAATGCCTACCACTGCCAGTGCCACCAGGGATGCATATCAGTGCCGCATATCAGTGCCCATCAGTGCCATGTTTCAGAGCCCATCAGTGCCCATCAGTGCCACGTATCAGTGCCCATCAGTGCCGCCTATCAGTGCCCAGCAGTGCCGCCTATCAGTGCCCAGCAGTGCCACCCATAAGAACCCATCTGTGCAGCCTTTCAGTGCCCATCAGTGTTGCCTAACAGTGCCCACCAGTGCCACCCAGTGCCACCCATGAGTGCCCATCAGTGCCGCCTATCAATGCCCATCAGTGCTGCATATCAGTGCCACCCATCAGTGCCGCCTACCAGTGCCCATCAGTGCCGCATATCAGTGCCCATCGTCAGTGCCCGTCAGTGCCCGTCAGTGCCCGCTCATTGGTGCCACCTCATCCCTGCCGCCTTATCAGTGCCCGTCAGTGCTGCCTTATCAGTGCCCATCAGTGAAAGAGAAAACTTACTTATTTACAAAATTTTTAAACAAAAACAAAAGCAAAACTTTTATTTTTTTCAAAATTTTCGGTCTTTTTTTATCTATTTCGCAAAAAATAAAAAACGCATAGGTGATCAAATACCACCAAAAGAAAGCTCTATTTGTGGGAACAAAATGATAAAAATTTAGTTTGGGTACAGTGTTGGATGACCGCGCAATTGTCATTCAAACTGTGACAGCGCTGAAAGCTGAAAATTGGTCTGGGCAGAAAGGTGTCCAAGTGCCCTGTATTGAAGTGGTTAAGGTGACGCAGTTGCGAACCTCTGTGTACCACCCCCAAACTGATGGCTTGGTTGAACGCTTCAATAAAACATTAAAGAGCATGTTAAAAAAAAAAGTTGTTGACAAGGATGGGAAAAACTGGGACTTCCTGATTCCATACTTGATGTTTACCATCAGGGAGGTTCCCCAGTCCTCTACGGGGTACTCCCCATTTGAGTTGCTTTATGGGAGACACCCTCGGGGGCTCTTAGACATAGCCAAGGAATCCTGGGAGGGGAAGCAGACACCCCACAAAAGTGTCATTGAACATATTGCTCAAATGCAGGACAGGATTGCAACAATCGTGCCTATGGTAACAGAACACTTGCTGCAGGCCCAAGCAGCCCAACAGAGAATATACAACAGGGGGGCCCAACTCTGTGTTTTCTCACCTGGTGACAGGGTCCTGGTGTTGGTTCCCACTGTTGAAAGCAAATTCCTGGCTAAGTGGCAGGGTCCCTTCAAAGTAATTGAAAGAGTTGGGGAGGTCAATTACAAAGTATATCATCCAGGTAAAAGGAAGCCTGAACAGATTTACCACATAAACCTGTTAAAGCCCTGGAAGGATAGATTTACATTAACTGCAAGGTCCCTTCCGGTAATGCCTAAGGGTACTGAGTCCCCCCACACATGCTCTGTGCACTCCACGCCGGTCCCAGCTTCTCCCTGATGGCCACAGGAAGAACAACAACCTGAAAGCTTCCACTTGCAGCCCTACAACGCTCATACACTTTCCGGACTGGAGCTTGAGGCACACACACAGATTGCTACTCACAGATGAGCCTTTTTATCATGTCCTTCTTGTAAGTGTCATTAAAACTTTCATACTAATACTGCACTCAGGTGGCGCTTCCTTTCTCCACCCCCTCTTGCAATACCACAGAGCCAAGTCTCTGAGGACAGCAGCCGCCTCTTTAGACCAACCACCCAACCAGCCAGCTTCTCATATCCTAAACAGTCAGAGACTTAATTAACCCCTGGACTGCCACTACTATGGCCATGGACTTAATGCCTGGCTAATCTAATATACCCCCAGTATTGTATGCATTCACCTGTATATGTGCTTACAGTTATTACTACTTTTATCTGTGGGTAAGATACAAGGCTCAGGGTCCAGGGTTCAGGTAACAGACAGGGAACACACAGGTTCTAGGAATCAGGTAATCAGGATGCAGGCTGCGGGTCAGGGCTCAAGGAAAATACCAGGGCAAGATGAGTGTGCATTTGCCGGGTATTTATACTGCAGCTGCTAATTAAGGTCAGGTGACACCTGTCTGCAGAGGGAAATACCTGCTCCATACTGCCAGGATTCCTCCTCTGGTGGACGCCAGTACTGCGGTCCAAAGGTGACAGCATACCAGCAGGAAAAAGATCTTCTGACAGCTCAAAACTGCCAGGAGACACATGCTGGTGGACCTCAGTCCTGCACGCCAAATGATCGATTTTCCCAGTTGAGGGGACCTTTCCTGACAGTCAGGGTCAGAGGTGTTCTCCCATTCATTACCCGCAGGCTGGGAGCTAGCTTCCAGGTCCTCCGGCTCCCCGGCCATGACAAGGAAAGGAAGAGGATTCCTTGATCCCACCAACAGCATCCCCTTCCTTTTGGCAAAACGGGTCTGGTGAGAGTTCCCATGCTTCCCCAGCAGGGGGGGCTCTACCTATCAGCCTCCCTTTGCTCTCCCATAAATTCCAAAAATGGGGAAAATCTCTCCCCACTAAAGCTTCATGAAGCAGCGAAGGTACCACCCCCACTGAATGTGTTACACTGCCCCAGGGGGTATCAACCTCAACCACCGCTGTCTGGTAGTCCCGAGTGTCCCCATGGATGCAAATTACCCCAATAGTACTGGGGTGTAGTTTTGTGGGGTTTACACAATCATCCCTGACTAGGGTCACCACACTACCAGAGTCTAGCAGGGCTGTGAGTGGCTTCACATCCACTGAAATAACACACATTTGTTTTTCAATGCAAGCCTGACATGATGCAGTACATGTGACCTGTGCAAACAGAGACATGCGTCTTCTCAATCACATTGCATAGGTTCATCATTTATAGGACAGTTTGCAGCAATATGCCCTAAGGCATGGCAACAAAAACATAGTATATGCTCTACCCCCAGTTCTCTTAACGGTCCCAAAGACCTTCCTGGCTTCTTTGGCTAGTCTCCAGGTCTAGGACCCACAGTCTCATCAGCCGTAACGTAGACGGTTTCACCAAGTCCTCAGTAGCAATGTACCACTCCACTAGGTCCACCAACTGGGTTGCAGCAATGAGGCAGGATGTCCTCTAGAGAGCAGCTTAAGGGCAGCCACCCTATTGCATCAAACTGCAGAGCTCTGCAGGTGCAGGGCACTGCTGGCTCTCCGCTGACTTTTAAAATTTCCTTGCTGTGGGCCTTTTTTTGGCCTGAACAGCAGCCGCTTGGGCACCACATGCTTAACCAGACATATGACGACCTGCCATGCAGTTTGTTGGCCACAGCAATTGGAAGACCCACATCAAAGAAAAAGGCGGACTTCTCCTTGCTCCTCATCTGGGATCTCCAACTCTACTATACCTCCAGTCCTCTCAAAAACCTGAAGGTATAGCAATAGGTGTCCCAAGTACTTGCAGCCAATCTGCTAGCAGTACACCACCATCTGATTTTAGCAGATAAATTTTCCTACTCCAGTTGCTGAACCATAAAAAGAAATTCGGTCCCAGCCATCCACATGCTCAGCGTCTAAATGCTAGCTTGGCCAAATTGCTTGAACTGCAACTGCTGCCTTTCAGCTTCTAGACTCTGCCGTCTTTCGTGAATATGTGAAATGTGCTGTACCTCAGTGGCAGGTTCCAAAATGCCATTTCTTTTCCTGGAAGGCCATTCCGGCTCTCTACCGGCATGTTAAAGGCAATGTTTTGGGCTCCTTGGACAGGGCGGTTAGCAGTAAGGTGCATATTACTGCTGACTCATGGTCCAGCAGGCATGGGCAGGGATGTTACCTTTCCTTCACAGTGCACTGGGTAACTCTGCTGGCAGCTGGGAAGGATGCAGGACAGGGTTCAGTGTTGTTGGAGCTTGTTCCGCCACCACGCTTTCAAAATGCTAGTGGTGATTCTGCCACAGCTCTCTCCACCCCTCCTCTTCTTCTTCCTCTATGGTCTGCCTAGGGGACAGGAGCCACACTGGGGCAGAGACTCTGTCAGCTCTGCAGGGGCAGGCTCAGAGGTAGTTGACGCCATGTCAGCTTCAGCCAGGAATGGTTGTATGCGACAATGGCACCAACCATCTCTCTGCCCTCCAACGGGGACACTTGACTCATGTTCCATGTTTGGCACACGTCCTGAATTTGGTAGTGCAGTGGTTCTTGAGCAGGTATCCAGGCTTACAGGATCTCCTGAGGCACGCCAGAAAAGTCTGTGGTCATTTCCGCCAGTCATACAATGCCAGTGCTCAGCTGGCTGACATTCAAAGGGAATGCAACCTGCCCACCAACCGCCTCATTTGTGACATGCCCACCAGGTGGAACTCAACGTTGGCAATGTTGCAACGGCTGCACACACAGCAGAGGGCCATCAATGAGTACCTGTGCGAGTATGGCACCAGGACAGGGTCAGGGGAGCTTGGCTTCTTTTCGCCATGCCAGTGGCTACTGATCAAGGATGCATGCACTGTCCTGTCACCATTTGAGGAGGCCACAAGGATGGTGAGCAGCGACAATGCATGCATTAGTGACACTGTCCCTCTAGTCTACCTGTTGGAGCACACGCTTTCTGGAATCATGGACAGGGCACTTGAGGCAGAACAGCGGGAGGAAGAGGAGGAATTCCTTACCTCTCAAGGCCCCCTTTATCCAGATAGCATTCCTGTGGGCCCTCCGAACACACAGGCAGAAGAGGAGGAGGAGGAGGATGAGGATTGTGTCAGCATGGATGTAGAGCAGGGACATACAATTAGCAGGCCTCCAGCTGTTGCAAAACTACAAGTCCCATCATGCTTCTGCCTCTATGTGTCATGCTTGTGGCTGTCAGAGTCTTGCTATGCCTCATGGGACTTGTAGTTCTGCAACAGCTGGAGGCCTGCTAATTGCATATCGCCGATGTAGAGGATAACACTCAGCAGCAGTCTTCAAGGGATAAAGTAAGTGGCGCAAACTAATGTGACATAAGAAAAAGTAAATCTAAACAGAAAAAAACAGCCGATAACAAAGAATGCCGCGGCCAGTGTGTAAACACATTAACGTGACAACTCTTCACTGTAATGTTGGATAATTCATACAAGGTGCAGATAATTGAAATATGAAAAAAATGTAAAAATTCTATATACATTCAATATTCTCATAAAATGCATATAGTGAAATAAAGTGCATAGTCCAAAAAAGTGCAGTTAAGCTCCAGTGAGGAGGGAGCAAACCTCCATATAATAGTTCATGCAAAAAACACAAAGTGCATGTGCAAAAAATATATTTGATCGGTGTCAACTTCCTCCAATCATTAACACAATCCGTGGTGCACCACACGATTCCCCCAGCCTCTCACCTCTAATGGAGACCCCTACGGGTCACGCCAAGCCTTCAGTATTGACTAAACAGATTACAGCAATCGATCGACTTCCAACGATCGTCACGACAATAGCGGATTTTTGGAAGGTAACTTCAGGCTTGGCCAATGCTGTGAGGACATGCAATACAAAGGGATGGCTCCATTGTGCAGTATTTCCAAACTTTTATTTAAGTCGTCTGAGGGAGGTGCCAGGTGTCGTCACTTCCGGTCCCGGGCCGAGACCGGAAGTACTATGTTGTTAGCTGGAATACGAATTTTAAACTGTAAGTTACTGCTGTTTTTTAAATAAAAATTTTGGAAATATTGCACGATGGAGCCATCCCTTTGTATTGCATGTTATTTAGCAGCTATCAAGCACCTGATGCTGATGTAACTGATTGAATTTGCTATGGATGTGGGATCCCTTGAAGACTGCCTATGCTGACTATCCTATTCCTCCTCAATCTAATGATGCTAGCTTCCAACAATATTTTTGGTTTAGGGCACCACCACCCAAGGCCCAATTTTTCTGCCCCTGTTTAACAGGGGCATGTAATTACAATTCTTGATATAATATTCACAGCAGGGCCCGTTCCTGCACCCACCAAGAGTAACTGTGAGGGCTTATAGTGTTCTGGTACCACCAACACCTAAGGCCCAATTTTCTGCAGAGTATATAGAGCAGGCCGTATAGTATATACTGCTGTTCAGAGTATATAGTGCCTGGGAGCCTGGGCATTTTTTTTTGGGTGCGGGGTTCCCCTTAATATCCATACCAGATCCAAAGGGCCTGGTTATGGACGGGGGGTTCCCATTCTGTTTTTTTCAATAATTTTCATCTATAATGCCGGGACCCGACAATACATTACAGCAGCGAGTAGTTTTAAATGACATTTTTTCCTTTAGAAATGTCATTTTGCTGTGGTATTGTTCTAAACACGGGAAACATGCGCTACTTTGCAGGCATACTAAGGTCACACCCCAGACACAATATTTAAAGGAATATTTATTGTTTAATTTTCACTTTAAGCATTATTAAAATCACTGCTCCCGAAAAAACGGCCCTTTTTTAAAACTGTTTTTTGCATTAACACATGTCCCCCGAGGCAGGACCCGGGTCCCCAAACACTTTTTATGGCAATAACTTGCATATAAGCCTTTAAAATTATCACTTTTGATTTTTCACGTTCGTGTCCCAAAGACTTTAATGGTGTTTGCATGTTCGAACAAATTTTTTGCCTCTTCGCATGTTCTGCTGCGAACCGAACCTGGGGGGTGTTCAGCTCATCTCTAGTAAAGACATATCCAAAAAGACTTGCAGCTGTAGTTGCAGCAAAAGGTGGTTCTACAAAGTATTAATTTAGGGAGGTTGAATACAAATGCACGTCACATTTTTCACACATTTTTTTGTAAAAAATGTTGAAAACCATTTATCATTTTCCTTCCACTTAACAATTATGTGCCTCTTTGTTTTGGTCTATCATAAAAAAATCCCAATAAAATACATTTAAGTTTTTGGTTGTAACATGACAAAATGTGGAAAATTTCAAGGGGTATGAATACTTTTCAAGGAACTGTAGGTCTGAAAGTGCCTCGAGTTTCAATCACATTTTCTTGGGAAAAAGACAATGCATCCCTAGCTTCAGGCACATCAGTGGATGGTGCTTTAGAGGGCTTCACAGTGGGAACATGAACTTAAGCTGGGTGACCACTGGACTGCAGGCATATACTGGCCATTGGGACTACCGGGAGATTCCCGGTGAGCCAATGGCTCAGTGGGCCAGTCAGGTGCGGTCCTGGAGCCGCTTCTCACTGACAGTGAGTGATCACAATTTCACTCCTGCCAGGAGGAGCTGCTTCCATCATATGCTGGAGAGAGCATTAGGCGTTATGCTCCCTCCAGCCTGCAGGGGGAGATAGACAAACGGCAGACTTTCCTTCCTCTCTCCCCTATCACTTGTTATCACATGACTGGAGAGAGGAACGAGAAGCTGCTTTCAAAACGGTGAGTACATGTGGGAGAGGGAGGACACACTGATGTGAAGTGGGCTGCTGGTGGGGACTCTCTGATGGGGACTCTGACATGAAGTGGGCTCCTGGTGGGGACCCTGATGTGAAGTGGGCTGCTGGTAGGGACTCTGATGTGAAGGGCTGCTGGTGGGGACTCTCTGATGGGGACTCTGATGTGAAGGGCTTCTGATGGGGACACACTGATGTGAAGGGAGCTGCTGGTGGGGACTGTCTGATGGGGACTCTGATGTGAAGTGGGCTGCTGATTGGGACTCTCTGATGTAAGGGGGATTCTGTTTGGGACACTCTGATGGAAGGGGGGGCGCTGTTAGGGACACTTTGATGTAAGGGGGATGCTGTTGGGGACACTCTGATGTAAGAGGGGAGCTGTTGGGGACACTCTGATGTAAGGGGGATGCTGTTGGGGACACTCTGATGTAAGGGGGATTCTGTTGGGGACACTCTGATGTAAGAGGGGAGCTGTTGGGGACACTCTGATGTAAGGGGGATGCTGTTGGGGACACTCTGATGTAAGGGGGAAGGGGGGCGCTGTTGGGGACACTCTGATGTAAGGGGGACGCTGTTGGGGAGACTCTGATGTAAGAGGGGAGCTGTTGGGGACACTCTGATGTAAGGGGGATGCTGTTGGGGACACTCTGATGTAAGGGGGATTCTGTTGGGGATACTATGATGTAAGGGGGCGCTGATGGGGACACTCTGATGTAAGGGAGACGCTGTTGAGGACACTCTGATGTAAGGGGGGCGCTGTTGGGGACACTCTGATGTAAGGGGGACGCTGTTGGGGACACTCAAAATTAAAGTGGGCCGGTCATGAGGAAGTCCAGGGCCAAATTTTTGTCCCAGTCCAGCCCTGCTGGGCTGTGGAATATTGTCAGGATCCATAGCTTCTCCTTGGCATCTTGGAGAAAACGGTGAATAAGCAAGAAGCAGCCACCACTGGACAGGTTCTTCAAAAATGCCCTTATGGCCTTCTCTGTGGGTCTCAATGGGCTTGAAGAGTTTTTCTTGCTGGTGTGCACCTTTATGTCATACTAGTGATGGCATTTGTGGACAACCCAGTGTCCCACTTACAATGGATTATTTCTGCCACAGAGAGGGCCCAGGCTTTTAACAGTATGACCACGGGGGATCATTATTCTGAGGTACAGTATATCACTCCTCAGGACAAGACAGGACCACTCATTCAGCCATTTGTTGGTTTTTGTTAATAGCTTCAATCTTTCGCTAGGACTTGAGTACTGCTGTAACTATATTGCTTCTATTGGTGGAACAGCCATTGCATCCTATGTGTAGCCAGGTCCCAGGCCTCCTTTAGTCTAATGAAAACCTCCAGAGCCCAGAGCTGCTGACATCCTTCCATATAGAGTGGGTTGTAAGGCATAGTGGGTGTAGTGCAAGGTATATTCATGGGCGCCAGACACTTCTTGAATGCAAAAAGATTTTATTTCTCTTGAACAGAACTTTGTGAGAGAGGGTTTAGGTCCAGGACACCCTTAAGATAGTTGCAATGTTAATTGGCAGACTCAGATTTCTACAGGTAGACAGCCATGCAGGGAAAGGCATCCAGCAAGACACCACATCTGCATGTGTAGGAGCGCTGTCTACCATGGCAACAGTCTAAGAACAGTTCCTAACACAAGTTGTAACACAAGTTGTAATGAACTCCTTTTACTCTTGAACAGTCACTTATTGTAGGTTCTCAACAAACTGAGCTCCCAGTCCCTCTCATAGACTTGCTGATTCACAGCCACCGAATCCTTTGAGCTCTTCCAATCTTCCAATCTTCACTTACGTATCTCCCTCAAGCTTCATCCCAGCGTCCCTGCTGGGTCCCTAGCTTTACACTCCAGATACTTCTCAAGCTTCACCCCACTGGCCTGCTCGGTCCCTGGCTTGACACACAAGGCTGCTCTGCAAGCGTAACCTCTGCTGGCTGGGTCACTGGCTTGACACCTGCTGAAGTTTCCCAATTCTTCACTGTCCCTGGTTGGTGAGAATACTGCTCCGGTACTTGCTTTAGCTACTCACTGTGGTCCCTGGTAATAAGGTGGTTGGTCCCTTAGTGGCGACAGCTTCCCCTCTACCCCTGACCACGACAGGTTCTCCGGCCGGCAGAACCGTCACTTCTGGTTGGACTGCAAGCCGCAATACCACCCGCTATTCTCTTGCTTCTGGATAGGCCCTCAGACAGCCTAGCAGCCAGATGTGCCCGGGATAGGCTCAAACTCTGGCCTAGCAGCCCGGGCAATACAGCACACGTCCACCCAGATAGCCATCTGGGTGGCACAGAACACTGATCACCTGACTCCACCCAAATATATAGGTTCTCCCAGCAGGCCAAGGGATTTAAGAAAACCCCTGTCCATTGGCTGAGATACCCCATATACTCTTAATCTGTCCTTGCTTTGCCCTTGTCTTATCTAATGTCATCAGGTACCCGGCCACCTAGCGGCAGAAGAGAAAAGTGCAGCAATTCCAGACTTAGGGAGAACTGAATTGGTCCCTAACACTGAACCAAGGTAACTACACCTGGCAGGTAAATTTTAGGAGCAACACTGCCTAAACATCAGGGTGCTACATATGTGTCTCTGCCCAATTATTCTTTCCAATACAGAGATGAGTTTCATCTGAGGCCCTCAGTCAAGGCAAGGATTTTCTATCTCCAACGTCTTCATCCACATTGTTTCTTGAATAGGAAGTCATTCTAATTTGTACATTAAGGAGCAGTCTCTCTGAAGATGGCCCAACTCGACAGCTCCAGCTCATGGAGGGTAACTTTCCTTGCCCCTTAGAGGAGTTTCCTGTCTGTGCTTCAATGTAGCAAATCTCTGTCTAGATCTGAGTCATCAGTTTCTGGATAGCCACCTTCCATTGAGCCATTTGCTTAATTGCAGGTCAGTCTACTGATTTCCCACCTACGATGACCATAGGTGCATGTATGTCTCCTGACATGCTATGGCTGCTTCTAACAGTTTGTGGAACCTCAAATTAGAATGGCTCCTACCTTGCTTTCCTTTCCTTGCAAGGTTACTCTGACCTTTTCAGACAGTAATCCATTGACAAAATGTTCCTTCATCTGGCTATCAAGTGCATATTGCATAATGGGTTCACCCCTTCTCTGCTTTCTGATGATTAAGTGGGCTATAAGGTTCACTGATTTTGCCACTTCGCTATACACTACTAATAAACAGTTAGCTTTTTGTCAAAGGAAACTTGGTCTTCTGCTGTAAGGAGCAGGATTAATCTTTTTGCTCCTCGTGAAAGTATTATTGGCTAGTTGTGCCTGCTAAGCAGTTGCTTGCTTCCCTCTGTAGTAGTACTAGTACAAGTTCTGCTGTAGCATCACTTCGGCCACTGTCTGATGTGTACCTCTACGTAAGATGCCAAGTATCAAGGAGCAGCAGCAAACTTGTGGAGTGCCCATTTACTCACCATGGTCAGATGCAGCCACAGGCCCCTTTAAGTTATTTTCCCACAACCTCACGGTGAAGTCCAGGGTAGCTCTGGTGACACAGGTAAACAGCTGGATGGATCAAAGAATCAAGGACAAGCATTGAAACTTGAGTACTCTGGTAGCAATTGGGAAGGAGCTTCCCACAGTAGCAGGGTCTTTTGGAGTAGAAACATGCTATTCGGCTCAGGTCCAGCTGCCCATTCTGACAGTGGAGGGAATCCTTACCTGGCTACAAATCACTTATCAAGCTACCTCTACCCCATCAGCTGTGGCCTCTCTAAACTGCTAAGGGAGGGAAACAAATAAACTTATCTTCCCTGGGTAGGTCTAGGAATTCAGGGATGTATGGGAAAAGGAGTTGAAGGGGCCTATGTCTGCAGCCTACAGTCTAACATGGTCAATTTAATTACATGAGAGCAGAGCACAGAATAACCTATTCAGTGTGCTGCTGCTCCTGTATTGACCAGTGACAGACTGAGGCAACTCCTGGAACTGAGTATAATGGTTAACAGTCATACGATTTGCTTTACTAAAAGCAAATAGGCTGTTCACTTTGCAAGGGAAGTTGAACTTGCAGGGGATATTTCCCCAGCGCTTTAGTGAATATGGTATAGTCCCACTTTGCAAAGAATACCGAATTATGTGCAAGGAAAATAAAAACAAATACAGAATTTCTGCTTGCACATGATTAGATGATTGAAATCGACAGAGCTTCACCTCATTCCCCAAGCTCTGGGGGTAATTTCCTTGCAAAGTGAATAGCCTATTTTTCGTTAGAAAGTCAACCCCATAGAGTATACAGAAAAGTGTAGAATTTAGGTTCAATTGTATATTTAGCCAGAGCTAAAATTCTAACCTATACAGGCTGGAACTGAGCGGGGAAAAGCAACAAAACAAACGCTGAAAAAGAAGGCATCATGCCAAAAGACAAAATTCCTTGCACTTCACAAACTAACATAAGCCAATCCCAAGTAGAATAAACATAGCTTTTACAAATTGACCACTACCCTGAGGTAGTCATGAACCTGGCCCTTACCTTAACCTCTTGCCAACATGCATATAATGCAGCAGCAGGACCAGTGGGCTTTAATGCTCAGCCAAAAAAACACACATTTGTATGCATGGAGCTCTGAGGTTCTGTGCTGAGTATTTGCTCCCTGCCTGCTCCCAGCACACTAACTGAGCTTTGACCGGGTACTTTTTATGAACAGAGGGAAAAATAATCACGGATCACTGTGACACCCAATCACATTGGTGATGTAATCAGGAAGAAAAGAGGGGAAATCTTATAGTAGGGGACGCTAGTTTTGGTGATAATTGTCTAAGAGGGGATTTCCCCACAATGGAAAGATGTTGTCTTATTTTCTGTTGTAGCTATGAGTCAGGAAGTGGAGGGGAATATCACGATTGGAACACATGTGGCAAAAAAGCCCTCTCCTATTCTATTCATAAAAATAAATACATGGCTTTAGTAATACCTTAACCTAACCCAGAAAAAGTACTAAGGGAAACATTTTCAGTGACTACTAAAGGGAGGTATTTTTTTCTTACTGGATATTTAAAGGCCTTTTACACTGGTGTCAGCAGTGACTGGGCTCTTTAATCGAAGAGGAGATATGGATCAGAATCAGAGGATAGAATCCCTCTGGCTTTTTGGCCATTTTGTCATTATTTCTAATATATATATATATATATATATATATATATATATATATATATATATATATATATATATATATATATTTAAACTTGTGTGTTTTTAACTTAATATGTGGTTGCCAGAAAGCCCTCTACATTGCCCACACCACCTTCTGGGGCATTGGTGATGTACAACAACTGGTTGTCATGAAGCATCCCCTGCATCGAGAAGGTCCTGCACACCCGGGGAGCTGCCACGCATAGTGGAAGTGGGTGGCAGGCACAGATAATAAAAACAGTAATATTAGGCAGAGTGATCTCCTGCCTAGTGATACCAGAACATAGATAATGACTCCTGCCTAATAATACCAGAATAACAGAATACCTCAGCCATGATGTCAAAATGAGCAGCAGGGGAGAAAGAGCTAGGCTACCAGTGTATGTCAAGCAATCTTTTGCTATCCCCCTGACCACAGTAGAGGGCCAGGCATTTTTTACTCCTGCTGATCACAGATGCAAAGGCATTTTTACTTCAGTTGAGCTCTGATTTGAGGACATTTTTTTTACTCTCAATTACTGCTGACACAAGTGCATTTTGTACTCCCAATGACCACTTGATGCAGGGCCATTTATTAATATCACTAACCATCGATGTAAAGGCTTTTTTAAAATTCGCTTCCACTGACCATCAACGTAAGGGCATTTTTACTCCTACTGACCTCCAATGACGGAGCAAACAGATTGATGTGTGATAAACTGGCCCTTTGTTTAAAAAGTCTGGGGACCCCTGTAACAGATGTTGAACAGCATACAGATTGTATGCGCATGACAGGGGCCTCAGCACATTTTAAAACCCTCAGCCATGGGGACACTGCAAATAAATCTATTGTAGGGGATGGGGTACTCGGCTTTTTTTTAATTTCAATAAAACATTCCCTAAAACCTATGAGCAGTGTAAAGTCTCGTTCTTCACATCCAGATCACACCAATAACACAGCCACAGAGAAATTCAAAATTTAAAATGAGAAGAAAACAAATTACAGAAATTCAGACATAAACCTATAACATGGTTTTATTAAATGGAAGGTTTAAGCAGTGATGTTCCAAAGATGTTAGGTTCTTGATTCACATACAATGTTTAGAAAGGACCAGCAGTAGTCCAAAAGCTGCAATGAAAAACACACCATTTATTGTGGAAGTAGTCAGAGAAACAAAGTTCTAGGAATTCACAGGGTACCTTTGTCAAGTTGCCTACAAACTTTTTTGCCTACTTTAAAAAAATAGTGTGCTTTTGAATGTAATTTCTGGAGTACTAATGGCTTTTCCATGTGTTTTCTTTTTTTTCACCATCTTTCTTCTTTGGAACATTTCCTTCATACAAATAAGCAGATTTCATTCTGTTAATGTTTGGTAATAGAAGTCTGTACTTAACTCCAAATAGCTGATGCATTATTCAGTAGCTGGTTCACAGCAAGCACTGCAACATTGCAATGGAAGTCAGAAAAATTGTTTTTGATCATTTCCATATACAGAGAGGAAAAGCATAATTTAAGAAAAGGGTGCACAGTGTTACTGTGGACAGCTTATTCAAAGTGTATCTATAGTGAACAGAAGACATTTAAACATCAAGGCAAAACATCCTATGCAAACATGAAATGCCATGTTTAGAGCAATGGACTAGAATAGGAGAATATACTAGGCACTGGTTTACTTCAGGGCTAATCCATTGCTTTTTTGTTTAAAAAAGAACAGACATGACCAGGCCCTATTTAATCTACATGAAACAGCCATGAACAGTGCTGGGACAACGTCATCTAGAGCCCAGGGCGAACATTCCAAACTGTGCCCCCCCCAGATGTATGAGCATTATGTGCCAGCAAAATTTCCCCCACAAAAACACTGAGCACTAATCCCCTCCTAAGAATAAATCCCCCCTCCTGCCACTACAAATCCACCCCCTCCTTAAATCCCTTCTCAGCCCAAATATTTGCCCCCCTCACCCCCCAAATCCCCCCCCCCCATCTCAAATGCTCCCCCACCCAAAAAAAAATGAATCCCTCCTAGCACAAATCCTCTACCCCTAAAATTACCTCTCTTAGTATACATCTTCTCCCCCCCACTTCAAATCCCCCCTCCCTGCACAAATTACCCCCCAAATCCCCCCCTAGTTCAAATCTTCTTCCCCCTTCCCCCGCCAACACAAATCCCCCTAAATCACCACTCTTAGTACCCTCCCCCCTAATTTCCCCTCCTAGAACAATACTTACCCCCTGCCCCCCCAAAATTCCCCCTTTCAACACAAATCCCCCTCCCCCAATATCCCTGTAGCGCCCCCTCACATAATACCACAGTGCCCTCCTGCCCACCCCGCCCAGAGCTGTGGTGACCAGCAGTGGTATGAGATGAAAGTTCAGTGTAGTGTGGAAAAATGCAGCATGTCTGCATTTTTACGTAACTCATTACAACCCAGCTAAAGGCAGTGTTGTGGTGTAAGCAGGGTACAGAGAAAAACATTTTTCTATGTGCCCTAGCACTGAGCCTACATTGTATTGTGCAGATTAACAAAGGTCAGCCCACACGGTGTGAATGGAGGAGAGAGTGGGGGGGGGGGGGTTAAAGTAAGGAGGCTGAGAGAGTGAGATGGGAGGGAGAAAGAGAGGAGAGAGAGAACAAGGGACGTAGACTGCAAAGGAGGGAATAAGAGATCAAAGAGTAATGAGAATAGAGCAAGATCATGAGAGAGAGGGTGAGAGAGAGAAAGAGCAAGAGGGAGGGAGAGGGCAAAAGAGTGCAGGGAGGGATAAGACAATAAGGAGAGGAGAGAGAGACAAGAAGGGAAAGAGTGAGAGAGGGATAGAAAGAGTGGGGGAGGGAGAATGGGAAAGGGGAAAAGAGCAAAGAGGTAGAGAAAGACTGTAGAAGGAGATAAAGAGGGTAGAGTGGGACGGCACAGAGTGAGATGGGGTAAAAGGTGGCCTAGTAAACTATAATCTAGTATGTCTACTGGTCTTCTCTGAAGCAAAGCAGACACACTGGAACTGGTAGTTGACCTAATGCCCACAAGCAGCACCCATTGGCTGAGTGAGGAGGTAGGCAGTAGGAGGTGGGGAAATATGGGAGAAACTGTGTCCTGTCTTGAGTTGATACAGAATGCAGAATGTCAATCTAGAAAATGGGATAATCCCACATAATACGAGATAGGCAGCAACCCTAAGTTGTCCCCAGAGGGAAGGGTATTTCCTCCACTGCCACACCAGTTGCCCATTGGGCCCCCTGTGTCCCACAGCGCTCTAGGCAGGTTTCTCCCCATCTCAGAGCCATGACTCGCTATCAATCCTTTCTGCTACACCAGTCAAGCACCCACACTAAGACAAGAGCTTCAGCCATGGTCACCTGATGTTAGAAGGGTGTTTCTTATTCAGAAACAGAAAACATAATGTAGTGAAAAAACTGTGTCATAACGATGGATAGTGCATTCTATCCAAACAGTCAAAGTGAAAAGGCAACAGGATGTGGGAAAATATGGGAAATTACCAGCTATTCTGCATTCCAGGCATTTGTCCCTGAATGCATATGGCCCTAAACACGGATGTCATTTGGTACAGTAGTCAGCACCATCCAACCAGAGCATATCTTACCCTCCATAGACTGACAGTGTCAGGGGACAAGCTGGAGAAGATTGGCTCAGAGACCTGGCACACTCGCCAATGCCCAGCATGGCATGCCTATCTGCGCACAAACGTTATGAAAACGTGCCGCTGCACGTTCATGTGCACGTGCAATAGCTTTTCATGCCCTATAAGGATGGCAGATGCCCACACTGTTTACAAATTTTTTTCATTCATCTACACTCAAGACAACTGCCTTGAACATAAATACATCGATTATGAGGACAATTCAAATATAATTACTGGTATTTTTTCAGTGTTCTAGGATATCCATACCATTAATCACTTTCGATCGGTTGATCGATTATGATCTGTGTGTGTATGTGAGAGTGAGGCTATGAAAGGTGGATTTTGAGAACGGTGGCCACCGCTGTCCCCTTTAGACATTAGGTCTTTTAATATGTATTGGATATAGGGATACACTTTTTTGTATTATATTTATGTTTATGTGAGTTCATTCATTTGTTTGGATATTTTTCTACAAGGATAATCAATAAATAACTAATAGCTATACCACCGGCCTGTCCTCTTTGAAGAATTGCTGTGTGATTTTCACAAATTTGTTTCTCTGGCAGATGCCCACAGATTTTGCTGACTGACCTTCAGCTCCCTGTTACCCATGTTTCCTGTGTGCTTATACTACTGGATTTACTATTACTGAGCCAGCTAGCTTTTGCACTTACCCTTGCTTCTCTTCCAGCACTGACTTCTTCTTGTTCCGCGGATCTGCTCCTGTTTGCTTCCTGTGTATGAGCTTGGCTAGCCTCTGACTATGCTCCTGATCTTCCCTCTGCTGACTACGGTGTTCTGACCCTGGCACTCACTCCTGACATCATCTCTTGTCTTGCCCTGCCTCCTTTGACCTACTTGCTGTAATCTTCCTTCTACTACTGCTGTCTCTGCCTGTATGATTCAGTGTCTTACTGAAGGATCAACTGCACTCTTCATCTAGTTACTATCTGCAGAGGTCTCACCGCTACAGTGCTACTTATCTTCAGTACAGCTGGAAAACCCTGCTTCTTTGGGTTCAGCATCCCCCGTTATGATTCTCAAGGGTGTGGAGCATTTAGCCCTCTCGTCATTTTAGTCTCAAGACCAGGTAAGTGACAGACAGGCTGCAGACAGCAGGGCTTGATGCTGCACCTGTGGCACTTCCTAGGCACGCTAAGATGCTGGGATTACAAATATCTACAGATTAGGCACGCCATTCAAGCACAGTTTAGGTCACAAACCATTGACTGGACTCCGATCCCCACACTTCTAAAAATAATTAAACCAGCCGGAACTAAAGGATTAATCTCTGAGTTGTATGCTAGATTGGGGGCTAGAATAATAAGTGGAGTAGGACCATCCAGGAGTAAAGCGGGGTGGGAGAGAGACATGAGGGCCATGACTATGGAACAGTGGGACATAATCTTGGAACGAGGAGACTCGGTCTCGATTTCTCCCTCGCAGAAAGTATCCCATTTGTTCCTAATTCATAGAGTCTATTATACCCCCAAAAAATGTTTAAATTTGGAAGGAGACAAAATTATTATTATTATTATTATTATTATACGAGATTTATATAGCGCCAACAGTTTACTCAGCGCTTTACAATGTATAAGGGGGACAACACAATTACAGTACAGTTCAATACAAAAGGTACAGGAGGGCCCTGCTCGTAGAGCTTACATTCTAAAGGGAGGGGGTGGTGGTACAAAAGGTAATAGCTGCAAAGAATGATTTGATGGGGGTGGCTCAGGGACAGTTATGTGGGTGTGGGATAGGCTTCCCTGAATAAATGAGTTTTCAAGGATCTCCTAAAGGTGGACAGGGTAGGGGCTGATCGGACATACTGGGGCAGGGAATTCCAGAGGATGGGAGAGGCTCTGGAGAAGTCCTGAAGGCGAGCATGGGAGGAGGTAACAAGGGAGCTAGAGAGCAGGAGGTCCTGGGAGGAGCGAAGGGGGCGATTTGGGCGATATCTGCAGATGAGGTTGGTGATGTAGATGGGGGCGATGTTGTGAATGGCCTTGTATGTTATGGTTAGCATTTTGAATTTTATACGGTGGGGGAGGGGAAGCCAGTGAAGGGATTGGCAGAGAGGGGCGGCAGTCACGGATCGATTAGTGAGGTGTATTAGTCTAGCAGCAGCATTCATAATAGACTGAAGGGGGGATAGCCTGCTTAAGGGTAGGCCATTAAGGAGAGAGTTGCAATAGTCGAGGCGGGAAATAATCAAGGAGTGAATAAGTTGTTTTGTAGTGTCATTAGTCAGGAAGGGTCGAATTTTGGAGATGTTGCGGAGGTTAAGGCGGCAGGATTTAGCCAGTGATTGGATATGGGGGCTGAAGGAGAGGTCAGAGTCAAGGATTACACCCAGGACTCTGGCATGTGTGGAGGGACCAATGGTTGTGTTGTTGATATTAATGGTGAAGTCACAGGAGGGGGACCGTGAAGGAGGAAATATAACAAGTTCAGTTTTAGAAAGATTAAGTTTGAGGAAGTGGTGTGACATCCATACCGATATGTCATTCAGCAAGTTTGAGATCCGTGAGGAGATAGTGGGGGTGAGTTGGGGAGTGGAGAGATAGATCTGTGTGTCATCGGCATAGAGATGGTATTGGAAGCCATGGGAGGTGATCAACTGGCCCAGGGAAGAGGTATAGAGTGAGAAAAGGAGAGGCCCAAGGACAGAGCCTTGGGGTACCCCAACAGAAAGAGGAAGGGGAGCGGAGGAGATGGAGTTGTAAGTGACGCTGAAAGTGCGCTGAGATAGGTAGGAGGAGAACCAGGATAATGCAGAATCACGGAGGCCAAGGGAGTGTAATTTGCTGAGGAGCAGCAGGTGGTCAACTGTGTCAAAGGCAGCAGAGAGGTCTAAAAGTATGAGTATGGAGTAGTGGCCATTGGTTTTGGCAGTTATTAGGTCATTGGTGATTTGTAGTAGGGCAGTTTCAGTCGAATGTTGTAGGCGGAAGCCAGACTGTAGGGGGTCGAGAAGGTTGTTGTCCGTAATGTAGCGACTCATTTGGTCATGAACAAGGCGTTCGATGAGCTTGGAGGCAAACGGGAGAAGGGAGATAGGTCTTAAGTTATTCAAACAGGTGGGGTCTAGTGAGGGTTTTTTGAGTATGGGGGTAACCAGTGCATGTTTGAACGGGGAAGGAAAGGTGCCGGAGGAGAGGGAGAGGTTGAAGATGTGGGTTAGGGAGTTGAGGATATGGTATTACAAAATGATGAGTGCCCCAGATGTAAGGCGTCAGGAGACCTGATTCATATGATGTGGAAGTGTCCTAAGCTATTTAGATACTGGGCGGGATAGTAGCTAGGATAAATAAAACTTTTGGGACCACACTAGAACCGGAGGTCAAGACTTGCCTATTAGGAAGCTTGGAAGAAGGTAGAGTCCCGACTGGCGCCATTGAAGTAGTGTTGAGATGCCTGTTTCAGGCAAGAAAATTAATAGCACAGAAATGGCAGGCACAGACTACCCCGACAGTGGAGAGCTGAGTTGAGACCATTAATTCAATGGTTAGGAGCGAGAGGGCGACATGTATTAGGCAGGGTAATTAGAATAAGTTTGAAAGATTGTGGAGGCCCTGGCTGGATGAGATAGGGTACCCCCTATAAAGGGATGGTGAGAGACTCTCTCGTTCCTTGCCACTCCCTCGTTCTTGCTTCTCGCCCTTACGTGGCCTTGGATGCTTTTCTCTTTTACATTTATATTTCTCCTGCCCCGAGAGATGGTTTCCCCCTTACCCTTTTGGCCATGTGACTAACAGAAATATATGAATAACTAATAATTGGGTGGTGTGTGGGAGGGTGGGTGGTAGCAGGTTGGGAGGGAAAGGGAAGATAAAGTAATAACAGTTTTGTTTTTTGTACTATGGGATGTTATACAATATCTTATGTCGTGGTATGTTCTCTTTTTGATATTTGAAGAATAATAAAAATAAAGTAATTAAAAAAAAAAAGATGCTGGGATTACATGAGCAAGGGCTAAATGTTCATGTGTAAGGGGTAAGTGTGAAAAATCTATGACCTGTGAGCTGTTTAGTCAGAAGAGCTGAAACCAAAAGGTCCTACACTGTCTTTGCACCTGCTTAGAGACTTCAGAACACAGATTTACAAGTGTGCTCACATTTACTATTTTTAACTTGCAATTTCTGAGTGTTGACATTAAAAAAAAAATAAAAAAATAATGATTCTGATTTAGCATGATTTAACATAATAATCAGCCAGCATATAAAGAGAAAAATGTGAAAAAGTTTGATTCATCAGTTTTGGGAATCCTATTCTATTATGGGAAACTTGTCACATTGACATTTTATGTCAAAAAGTGACTATTACATTTTTTTATATGATTCTTTGGTTTGATATTAAGGGAGGAGCATTGGGTTTGTGTCGTACTCGGGCTTGCAATTTATCAAACGGCAAAAAAAATTACCAGATATGGCCAGTTTGTTCACCTGCCCAAATCTCTGGCTGCTGCAGTCGGAAGTCATTCATACTGTGCAGTAGCAGTATTACTCCAACACAAAAATGATAACTTTTGCCTGCCCACGAGCTTGTTAACAATTAAGTCCTTATGCAAATAAATGAAATTAAATAAATATAAATAATAAAATGGCATGGAGTTTCTCCAAAATCCATACGAGGCCCTTAGCAGGAGATGCGGCATGGCAGGCCAGGAAAGTGATGAGTGTGGCCACCCCCTCCAGAAACATATCAGGCCACATTCCCTCAATACAGGGAAAGCCCTTGGCAGTGTGCCTTGTCTCCATTTTGATAGCGTAAAGCAGGGATATGCAATTAGCGGACCTCCAGCTGTTGCAGAACTACAAGTCCCATGAGGCATAGCAAGACTCTGACAGCCACAAGCATGGCACCCAGAGGCAGAGGCATGATGGGACTTGTAGTTTTGCAACAGCTGGAGGTCCGCTAATTGCATATCCCTGGCGTAAAGGATCCCCATGTCTGTTAAGTGTGAAGGCCTGAGGGGAAGGAATTGGAATATTGGAATCTGAAAACTCCTTTTAAGATAAAGGAACACTTAAATATCAAGCCCTCCTCCTTACATTAATAAGTAAAGGGTACATAGATCCTTTTACTCATTCACAAAATATAAATTGAAACAAAACTCACAGTACTGGAAAAGCATTTTATTAAAAAAAAACCAAGAATTCAAAATCAATCACTTTGGCCAAGGTACATAGTTCCATCACTACGGTAAGAAAAAAGAGCCATCACCAGCACTCTGATGCAAATACCATACACTTTTCCGAGTGCAAAGTCACATGTGTCATGTAAAGCCAACATTTTAGCGCAGCGCAGGGTGCCTTCTTCAAAGCAACAGCTACCACAAAAGACACAGAGGTATCCAACCATATACTGTATAAATGCAACAACTGACAAAAGTGCACACCCTCTCAGACGTCATAATGACATCAGAATCGCACCGCAACACACTAAATTACACACAGGAATCAAATTGTGAACAAATGCAATATAATGTAAGCAGAAAAATTACAAGAAAGGAAAAAATACAAAACCATTAGCAAATGACCTGTGGGCAAAAATAAAAACCAACGTTTTTGATAGCACCATAGTCATTGTATGGGAAAGAGCAAAAGGGCTCTGTCAAATACAGTCATGACATATGCTAAAGAAAGCTATGTTGAAAGTCCAGATTGAAACTTGCTTAGTATGTATTCTACACATCTAGCTCTGCACCAATCAGTCGTGCGTTGAATGGGGTTTCCTGAGGCATTCAGCTGCCAAAGCCTATCGCATGGGTATATGGCCTGTAGCATACACAGAGAAAGCAGTACCCTTTTCTTCCCTTCATTCGCTTATACACTGTGTATGCTATGGGTTATATACTTATGCAACAGGTTTGGGCAGCAGTAATGTTTGCGGATTGCCTCAGTGAACCCCATGCTCAACACAAGTGATTGGTGCTGTGCACATGTGCGGGATACATACCATGCGTACCCAATGAATGGCACATCCGGACGTTCACCAGAGCCACTTTCATTCCCCCCCAGGGGCAGGATATCAGAACAGTTGCACAATGGAAATATTTAGTCAGTTGCTGCATTTATTTATAGGTAGATACTTCTGAATCATTTGTGATCACTGTCGCCTTAAGGATGGGACCTTGTGTAGCCTTCAAACATTGGCTTTACATGACACATGTGACTTTGCACTAATAAAAGTGTATGTTATTTGCATTGTGGTGATATCCCATCTTTCTTATACAGGCTTCTACAGGCTGGTGTGTCACTACAAGCACCCACTGGTCACCAAGATCGAGCACTGCTAGGAGAGCAGTCCATAACTACATTGCTGTAAAGATCCATCAGCAGCCATGATGAACAATACCCAATTTCATGTGCAAGCTTAAGGCATCCTCCAAACATGTCATTTAAAGGAATTGTGGATTTTTTGTGTTGCTCATTAAGCCTTATTAAAAAAAAAAACTTCCCATAGAACAGTATCTTTTTTGGCATTGATACATGATTTTGTTGGCAGTGCTACTTTTTACCAAAGGCTTGCAATTGGTGTTGACGGTAGAAAAAAAAATAACAAGATTTGGCTCAAATAAACTTCATTGGGGCTTGGATGCTATGTTCAGGGTTCACAGATTTCAGGCTAGGTTTGCAAATCCTTTTGCGAACCGAACCCAGGGCAGTTTGCCCATCAATAGTGACAAATATATAGTATAACACATACTGTATATCAATCTATAAAACAATGAAACAGAAATGACTTAAGGATTTCTTGAGCCTCCAGGTATAAATACATCAAAACGTTCATGCTATATAAACCCTTACATATAGGTGTTTGTGGCATATGAAAGGACTTTTGATAACACATACATACCTGTGCAGAAATTTTTGGTGCCAAAAGAGCAAGCCAAAAACAAACAAGGCAAATTTCAGAAAATGAAAACTAATGTGTTACTCACATATGTTCCTGGATTGCACTGCAGCTCAAGACAGATGGTTCTTTGCCTTCTCTTTGTGTGTGAGAGTTATCAACAAAACTGTTTTGTGTGGGACTAGGAATACCTGACCTGGGACTAGGAATACCTGACCTGCACAAATCCAAGCAAGGGATATCCCTAGAAAAACAGATAGTTTGAAATAAGGGGATTTAAAGCCCTGGGGCGATCGACTGAATCAAGAACAAAAGCCCTTTCTGCACTGTAAGGTTTTCTTTATTTTCATTTGAGTGGAGTATACCTTTTATCAACTTCCAAAAGAAAGTTATATGACTAGTATGTATTTCTTGCGTTAGACATATGGTAAGAATGACATTAAGTAGCCCTTGTACATAAATAATAATTTGGCATAAGAGCTAACAGCTCAAACAAAGTAAAAAGGGTACATTTCCTAGTATTTTGTGTAATAGGTCTTATATGCAAATAGAAAAGAATTACTTGTTATCAGAATAAATAATATTTATGTGAAAAATGCATGAACAGAAGGCTGCAGTAACACTTGCTGATATAGGTTTTAGAACAAGTTCATGCATTTATTTAATAATGTGGGGACACGGAACACTAGAAGTAAAGTAACTCTTTAGGGATTGAATGAAGTATCCTATGCAATGTTGTCAAGTCAGCATTGCTGTTCTGTCTCCAAGGGGTAAAACAGAGGAAGTGGAAAGGGATTATTGAGATCAGATGAATAGCATAAAATATGCTATACTAAGCAATTTTACTCATCTGCCAATCCAAAAGAGATAAGCCAAACACTATATAAACGTTGGACTTTTTAATGCCTAAACAGTTTTTACCAGGGAGTAGAAAACATTTTAAATTCCCATTTGCAGTGCAGGTCATAAAAAAGTAGTTTTAACAATAGTTACAAACATGCAGGGCCAATTCACATTTGTGCTTTGTGACAATGCATGGTAAAACTAGCGCATTACAGTGTTTTTCTGCAACACACCGCTCACACTGCACCAAGGCACTGTACAGTAGAGTGCAATACACGATGCACCGCAATGCACCACAGTGTCATACCATGCTTTTTGATGCACCGTGTTGCTAAAAAAGGGTAATGTGCAATATACTGATCTATATGCTTGCAACAAAAAGCCGATCATCAACAACCCACAGGCACAAAAACAAATGACCACAAAAGATAGGCCACCGCAACAACCATAAGAGACAAAAGATTCTGACTTTATTTTCATCATGTAATACATGCAGCACATAACCTGGCCTCACAAGCCCAAGCAAAAGTTAAGTAGATGGACAGACTACGTCAACAAAATCAGAGAGACTGTTCACTTTCACTGGCTTTTTAATTACCGCATTAAACCAGCTAGATAAAAACACTGCAAAAAACTATCCTTCAGAGGTTACAAAATCAAAGCTTTCTAACAATTTTCCAATAATGTGATGACTTTAAATATAGAAAACCGTAACACTAATTTATTTGAGATTTAGCAGTCTTACACTTTTCTCTTAAATTCAATAATCCAGTTCTAGAACATATTATTTCCTTTAATTTTTAAAGTAGAACTATAAGCAAAACATTTTTTTGGCATTTTGGATAGGGTAAAGGAGGGTTATAAACCCTGTGAAGTTAATTTTTCCATTTTTGTTCCATTGGGGAGATTTACCTTCACTTCCTGTCCCATAGCCAAACAGGCAGTGAGAGGAAATTGCTACAAATTTAAGGGAATCTCTTGGGGCCCCCCAGGTCACCATCCCCATTGGATGATTTCCCCTTTATTAGTTTTCTGGAGACAACACAAAATTTGCAATGTTTTTACTGCTTTGTCTGTTTTTTGTCTGCTGATGATGTCCTCCTCTTCATCACCTACCAATATGTCATGACTCCCAATCTATTACACGTCCTTGAAAAGTTCACAGAGGAGATGAAAAGAAGTGTTTAGGCCACCGCACACCTCACACAGCCATATAGATAGCAGTTAAAATCGGTCTCAGATCACTCCATCGAGGCCACGTTCCCAATGCGTTTCACTGGTGTGCAGCAGCCAGGACACTTCTGTTCATCTCCTCTGTGCGTTTTGAGTCAGGATGGACTCATTCCCACTCATTGTGTTCTCCGGCGGGGGGAGGGGGTTATGGCGGCTTTGCTGGAAGAACACAGTGATTAATGCTAGTGCCTATAATAGCCGCTAGCAACAATTTCATGTAAAATCCTACAGGCTTGTTGTCCCCAAGTTAATGAATCAACTATTGAACCAGCCAAGGTTCGAACCGTCTATAACCGGCTTTAGCCTAATCTAACTTAAAAATCAGACCACGCGCATTATAATTCATGGCTAGATTGAAGCAACTCTGCAAGACTGTATTCCCAAATACACTAAAATCTGGCAGCCGTGGGTAGATAATTTTCTCCCCTCTTCTCAACCCATATTAATTTATTTCCAGCTTTTGTAATAAATTCAAAGATGCTTCATTACCTTGACCCAGGCCCCCGGGTACTCCCCTATGTTTAACTCATCTTCCAGCCCTTCCTTCCTGGCCCTTTGAATGGGATGCACTAACATGAGCAAGCTGTTACTCTGTGGAAGTCATAGGATCAGTCACTGCAGTGCTGCATTTTTTTTTTACCATGCTTTCCTGGTTCCAGCCTCTAGAACAGTGTTTCTCAACTCCAGTCCTCAAGGCGCCCCAACAGGTCATGTTTTCAGGATTTTCCTCAGATGAAATAGCTGTGGGAATTACTAAGGCAGTGAAACTGATCACATCACCTGTGCAAAATAATGGAAAGCCTGAAAACATGACCTGTTGGGGCGCCTTGAGGACTGGAGTTGAGAAACACTGCTCTAGAATACTGTTCAGTCCATCATATAATGCACACCCTATTGTAGATTTATGTACAATTTGATTATTTGAACATACAATATTTGAATGAAATCTTTTGAACAAGACAAATATATAAACATTATTTAAGGAGGCAAATTAGTCAGAGTTATGGTCCAGTTAAATAATGGATATGAACTTTGCTACATTTAGTGTGGACATCTAGTAATATGGCCAGAGATTCAAAGTGGATTTAAACCCAATCACTAAAATCTCTTATAAGACTAAACATGCCAATGTAATTTCAAAAGTGTTTTTTAATCTTTTTAAATATGTAGGTTTCATTTAAAAAAACATGATTACTCTGCCATGAAGGTAGTTGTTCAGGCACTTCCTGTTATGGGGTGACAACAGTCTCCAATTATGTTCACGGATTGTCACCCTGCCACTTGCTGCTCTGGTGGAGGGTACAGATGGCAGTCCTAAAACTTACCCAGAGCAATGATGTGCAAGCAACACTGCTGTACATAGGATGTGGCTGAAAGAGGCTGGTTTAGATCAGCAAGCCTGAGATTTAAAAGTATGGAAAAAAAGGAAAATCTTATTCTATGAAAATCAGATTGGCGGTGGTTTATGATAACATTTCGTTTTTGATAAAGCACAATGTATTTAAAAAAAAAAAACTCGCCATTAGGGCCATTTAATAAAAAATGCTTGTTTTTACAAATATCATTTTTTTTTTCGTTTGTATGCATGAGCCTTCATTTTGTTCAATGTAAATGTAACATTTACTATCCACTGGTGGTGACGCACCTCATTCAAAGTCCCAGCCCATTCTTCTTTTTCATATAACAGGGATTCAGGCGAGTGGATCTTGAGCCTCATTTAAAGTCCCAAACAAATAACCCCCCCTCCTTTCCATTGCAATATATACGAATGGTGATGCATTCACTACTATTGGTAGTTTATATGGCCCCATGGTTATGTTATTAGGTGGTTGGCCCCTTAATTTGTGGTCTATAATACTCTCTTACACAAAATAGCTTGCAGCAACATAGCTGGATATGTCTACATTATATTTAGTTTTTAGGGCCTTTGGCCTGAATATTCTCCAATTTGTGTGAACATGTAGGGCTGTTTGGTTTTTAGTCTTTTTCCAGGAACTGCGATGCTCCTTGGTTGCCTTCCTCTTCATCTTCCTGATGCGGAGGTTCGGGCGGGTCCATGCCGCAGTGCATGGGCGCCAAGCCCTCTGCGTTTGATGTGAGGTGTCACTATGCCGACGTCAGCACGCCAACTGATGTGTGAGCATTGGCACTCAACCCACGAGGGAGCTTTTTGGCGCCAATAACTTGGACGGCATGTTACCGACCAGGTGATGACACCTTCCCTCTTGGTGAGCGCACACGTGGCCTTGGGAATTTACCTTGACTAATGATGAGGGGACTGCACTTGTTTTTTCTTTGAAGATATTCATTACCACACTTTCTTCATTAGACAGGTATCATTGGGTAACTGAGTTTGGCTATTCCAATCAAGTTATTTTATATTGTCACTTTCATTAGCATTCACTTTTATCTAACTCTCTGGAACCAATTCTAACTTGATCTCTTATTTGTTCACTCTTGTTTTTCACCTTTTCTCCTATTTTCTTTGCTGTATCTGTATACCTCACTTTATATACACACTGACCTTCATTCACTTTACTCTCCTCTGTATATCTCAATTAGGCTTGCAAAATTGTAGCTTCACTACATGTTCACATTTGCATTGTGACACATCAGTTGCACTTCAATCAGGGTTTTTTCTTTTTTTCTTTTTCTCCTAGTTTTGGGATCTAACCAGCAATCATCTAACACATATTACTTACTACCAAGCATCAGATATACGTTCAACTTTCTTTTAATACAGTGCCTTGCAAAAGTATTTACCCCCTTGGCTTTTTACCTATTTTGTTACATTACAGCCTTTAGTTCAATGCTTTTTTTAATCTGAATTATATGTGATGGATCAGAATACAATAGTCAAAGCTGGTGAAGTAAAATTAGAATGAATTAATTAAATATATACATAAAACTATTTTTCAGAAATAAAAAACTGATACTTGGCATGTGCGTATGTACTCACCCCCTTTGTTATGAAGCCCATAAAAAGCTCTAGTGCAACCAATTACCTTCAGAAGTCACATAATTAGTGAAATGATGTCCATCTGTATGCAATCTAAGTGTCACATGATCTGTCATTACATATACACACCTTTTTGAAATGCCCCAGAGGCTGCAACACCTAAGCAAGAGGCACCACTAACCAAACACTGCCATGAAGACCAAGGAACTCTCCAAACAAGTAAGGGACAATGTTGTTGAGAAGTACAAGTCAGGGATAGGTTATAAACAATATCCAAATCTTTGATGATCCCTAGGAGCACCATCAAATCGATCATAACCAAATGGAAAACATGGCACACCTGCCAAGAGACGGCCGCACATCAAAACTCATGGACCGGGCAAGGAGAGCATTAACCAGAGAGGCAGCACAGAGACCTAAGGTAACCCTGGAGGAGCTGCAGAGTTCCACAGCAGAGACTGGCATATCTGTACATAGGATGACAATAAGCCGTATGCTCCATAGAGTTGGGCTTTATGGCAGAGTGGCCAGAAGAAAGCGATTACTTTCAGCAAAAAACAAAATGGCACGTTTTGAGTTTGCGAAAAGGCATGTGGGAGACTCCCAAAATGTATGGAGGAAGGTGCTCTGGTCTGATGAGACTAAAGTTGAACTTTTTGGCCATCAAAGAAAACACTATGTCTGGCGCAAACCCAACACATCACATCACTCAAAAAACACCATCCCCACAGTGAAATGTGGTGGCAACATCATGCTGTGGGGATGTTTTTCAGCAGTCGGACTGGGAAACTGGTCAGAGTTAAGGGCTAAATTCAGGGGTATTCTTGAGCAAAACCTGTACCACTTTGTGTGTGATTTGAGGCTAGGATGGAGGTTCGCCTTCCAGCAGGACAATGACCCCAAACCCACTGCTAAAGCAACACTTGAGTGTTTTTTTTTCAAATATAAGTTTATTCAAAAGCAGGAAGGGCAAGGGCCCACAGTGTCAATAGAAGCATAAACAGGTTCGAGGACGCAGCCTCTTATAGCAACATAACTGAAAGCGTGACAGTGTGTTTTCCCATTTCAGGGTCATATATATAAATTATTACAGTTTGTACGTTAAATTCATCCTTGATATAGGTCTCGAATAGGTCTGGGTATCCCCATTCCTCCCGCCATTTTTCTTTTTTTTTTTTTTAATAAAAAGGAAAAGGGAGTAATTGTAGAAGAATAATAGTAGAAATAAGAGAGAAAGAGAGAAGGCAGAGAATTAGGAGGTTAAAATAGTGAGGGGGGGAAGGTGTGGGGCGTGGGTGTGTGGGGGGGAAAGGGTAAACATGGAGGGGGCGGTGTCCATCCATTGGTTAATATGTATATGTCCATAAGGAGGCTGCTGTCAGTCGGTTCCCACCTACTGCTTCAATCATGGGCTTGCCAGCAGGTTTTGACCCTCAGTGGAGAATATGTATATAAGCCATTGCGACCAGGTCTTAGTGTATAGTTCAGTTTGATTATGGTCTGTGAGGATAAGATCCTCCATCTTCCTTATATCCTCTACTTTTTTTAACCACATACCCAGAGTAGGGGGTCTGGTGGTCTTCCACAACAGGGGGATGCACGCCTTGGCTGCATCTAGGAGATGTCTAATCAGAGATTTTTTGTAAGACTTTCTGGACATGGTTGTGGCATGTAGCAAGAAGAAACCAGGGTCCGCTACAATATGGCATTCTGTAAATTTCTGTATTATCAACTGTATGGACTTCCAGAACTGCTTCAGCCTCTGACATGTCCAAAAGACATGGAGGATCGTGCCCTGTTCCTCTCTGCATCTCCAGGAGATTCCTGAGGAAGATAGAAAAAATTTCCGCAGTTTGTCCAGGGTGTTGTACCATCTATTTACTATTTTGTAATTAGTTTCCTGCATTTTCGTGCATATGGAGGATTTAAATGTAAAGTAGAGTATGTTTTGTTTTTGCCTTGATGTAAAATTACACTGCATATCTCTCTCCCAAGACCGGAGTGCGGGTGATCAATAGTTGATATGCTGCTGACAATGTATGAGGGAGATCACCCTCTCCTGAGCAATATATTTCATATGTAGTCAAGGCTCTATCAAAATTTGCAGGGGAGGGTAGTGTCTTGAGAAAGTGGTTAAGCTGTAGAGCTCTCCAAAAATCTAAGTGGAACTGTCCTTCCGGTCTCATCAACTCTCCTATTGAGGTCCACTGTCCATTTGTAATGTAATGGGATGCTTGTGAGTGACCTGCTTTACGTAGGGAGCGAAATATTGGATCCGTACATCCTGGGTTGAATTCTGGGTTACCCAGAATTGGGCGTAGTGGGGAATTAAGGGATGTAAGATGCAGTCTAGTAAAAAGAGATGAGCAGGTTCGTGTGGTAACTCCTATCAGGGGATGATGCTTCATATTCCTAGGTAATAAGTCATAGCACCAGGGAGCTCTGTCTAAGGGTACAGTACATTGGGCTTGTTCTAATTGAGTCCATAGCTTGGTGGAGCTATGTCGGTTCCAGTCAATGAGTCTGGATAAATGAACTGCTTGTTGGTATTTTCGGAGATCTGGGACTGCCAGTCCTCTATAAAGTTTGGGTAATGTGAGCTGTCGTCTGTTAATCCTAGGTCTCTTATGTGCCCAAATAAAATCCAAGAACAAAGTGTTGGTTTGGTCAAAGTAGTGGGCGGGAATTTGGATCGGAAGGGCCTGTAGGAGGTATAAGAACTTTGGCAGAATGCACATTTTAAGAATATTGCACCTACCAAACCAAGAGTGTAGCCCTGTGCTCCAGGTTTTCAGTAGGGATCTGACCATGGATAATAATGGAGGGAAATTTATGGCAAATATTTGGGACAGTTTGGAGGGAATATAGGTTCCTAGATATTTCAGGGCGGTAGTAGTCCATTTAAATTTAAAACTGTTCTGCAAGGTGTTGAGAGTGCGTGGTGGGAGCCCAATACTCATGGCTTCTGATTTGTTAAAATTTATCTTTAAATTAGATATATTCCCATATGTTTTAAATTCATGAAGAAGATTGGGGAGAGAGATGGTCGCATTTGTGAGAGTGAACAACATATCGTCCGCGTAGGCGGCTATTTTCTGCTGCGTCTCTCCCATGTTTACCTTTAGAGATATCTGGATGGGCCCGAACTGTTCTCAGGAAGGGTTCCAGTGACAGGGTGAATAGAAGTGGGGATAGCGGGCACCCCTGGCGGGTACCATTCTTGATCTCAAAGGGGGCAGACAGATTCACATTTGCCCTAACTCTTGCCGTGGGGTTGGTGTAAACTGAGGTAATCCAATTTAACATCCTAGTCCCCAGGCCTACATGTCTTAAAACTGAAGTCATGAAGTTCCAATTCACCCTGTCAAAGGCCTTCTCTGCGTCTGTACTTAGAAATATGCAGGGGGTCTTATTCTGATTGACTACGTGTAGGATGTTGAGGGCTTTGATTGTATTGTCCCTGGCCTCTCTGGATGGGACAAAGCCTACCTGATCTAGATGGATCAGGAACGGAAGGTATATTTGAAGTCTAGTTGATAATATTTTCGTAAAGACTTTAAGATCGACATTGAGAGGCGAGATTGATCTGTAGCTCCCGCACAATGTCGTATCTTTCCCTTCCTTGGGTATCACTGCGATATGGGCTGTCAATGTGTCTCTGGGGAAATGAGTGCTGGAGTCCAGTGAGTTAAAGAATTTGTGCATGGGTTCGCCCAGGGATGGTAACAGAGTTTTGTAGTATAGGACCGTAAAGCCATCCGGGCCCGGGGCTTTCCCTAGTTTCATGGATGCAATTGCTTTTTGTATCTCTTCCATGGTAATAGGTTCTTCTAGTAACTCACTGGACTCAGCCGGTAGTTTAGGCATGTCAGTTTTAGTTATATAGTCTTCTATTTGCGACTGTGGTGCAGATTGGTGTTGTAAGTTATAAAGGGAGGAGTAGAATTCCTTGAATTCATCTGCGATCGCCTGAGGTAGTGTAGTCTTTTGACCGGAGGACGACATAATGTGGGGTATGTAGTTCGCTTCATATTTGTTCGTGTAGTGATTTGACAAGTACTTTACCACATTTATTTCCCAATTCATATGTCACGCGTTTAAATTTTTGTAATGTGGCTTTTGCTCGAAACTGCATTAAGTCCGTGATTTTGTTGCGTAAAAGCAGAATGTCCGCTTCCCCCGCCAGTGTCTGTGCGTGCTTGTGTCTCGCCTCTGCCAAGTGCAAGTCCTGCAGAAGGGTTGTCATCTGGGCCGATCTTATTCTTATTATTTAATGCGTGCTCCATGCTTTATCAAAACCCCGCGGATCACCGCTTTGTGTGCCTCCCAGACTATTCCGGGATCACTACCGGGAGTATAGCTGGTTTGGAAATAGCAATCTAATTCCTTCTTGACGTCAGTAAGTACCTCCTCATATTGCATGAGACTTTCATTCAGTCGCCAAGTCTTTTGTCTGTCAGTGGGGTTGTCAGTTAGGGCATAGGTCAGTAGGACAGGAGCATGGTCAGACCACGTGATGGAAAGTATCCTAGAGTCTCGAAGAGCATGTAGTTGGGCGTGGGGAATTAGAAAATAGTCAATTCTGGAGTATTGTTTGTAAGGATTGGAATAAAAAGTGTAGTCCCGTTCAGTTGGGTGTAGGAGTCGCCAGGCGTCGATCAATTGTGCCTTGTGTAGTGTCCTGGAAATTCGTTTCCTTCCAGTGGGGGTGATAGAGGAGGTTCCTGAGGAAGTGTCCTCAGAGGGGATCAGAGGGACGTTAAAGTCGCCTCCTACTATAAGGTGACCACTAGCGAACTCTAACAGAGTTTCTATAGTCTTATTGATCAACCTATCTTGGTGGATGTTAGGTGTGTAGATGTTCGCCAGTGTTACTTGTGCCCCTCCTATTTCTCCCTTGAGAAACATATATCTTCCCTCTGGGTCTGATAATAGAGCTGTACATTTCCAGGGTACCCTGTTGGCGATGAGCATAGAGACACCAGGTGTCTTAGTAGACCCATTGGTGGAGTGGTAGACCTTTGGGAAAAATCTGTTTTTCAGGATGGGGAGATTACTATTTTTAAAATGAGTTTCTTGTATTAGAGCCAAGTCTACTCTATTGCGTTTTAGATCTTGGAGCAACATGCGCCTCTTTTCTGGCACATTTAAGCCGTTTGCATTCAATGTAAATATATTCAATGCCTCCATGTTTCCCTGAGTTTAAAAAGACAGGGGGTGGGGGAAAACTAAGAGAGTGGGGGTAAGATTAGGTGGGGGAGATGTAGGGTAGGATAGTCAGTTGAGAAAAGAAAGAAGCTAGATTCTAAGAAGTACCAGTGAAGTACAGTTAGTTGTTCTAAAAGAAACGCACAATAGTGCTATGACGCTCACCAGAGTAGCTCTGGTAACTGAGCGTTGGCCTATTTGGGGTTGTGTAAAACAATAACCAGCGAGGAGTCTACCTGCCACCCCTCTCCATACCTGTGTATAGCTGCATATGATTCAGTAAATATGTTGACGGATTTTGTGCAGGATATTATGAAGCAGAAACCAATTTTCATATAAACAAGGAACGATATATTGTGAAAGAAATAAAAGGAATCGATTATAAAATATAAAAAAAAGAACATTGTGTGCAAGGTCAGTGTGTCTCTAGTCATTACACTTTATATAGTCAAACACATAATAGCAAAAACAGATTTTCTATCCCTGCATGGTTACTTAAACCAAAAACTTTAAACTTGTGAGCCCATTAGTATACGTCGTTTGCGGACAAATCCCCGGTTCCCGAATAGGGGTGGTGGGGGGGGGGTTTCTACTTATAGGCTTAGGATAAGGGGAGAGGCCGCAAACTGTCTAGCTAAGCTAATGATCTCCCATTTGTCCAAATACTATTTTCTCCCTTCTTATCTACCAGCGGTGATAAACATGGGTCTTGCACTCGCTAAGTCCTACTATTTAAGTCCATATACCTCTCCCATATCTATGTGCTGACTTGTAAGTGAAGCCGGTGAACTCCGTCTAGAATTACCCCCCCCCCCGTCACTCACCAGCCTCCTCCGGTTCTAGTATTATGTCCATATTAGAGTCAGAGGTAGGGAGGCACCCCAACAAAATTCGTCCCTGGAGGTATTAATGCGTCCTTAATTCTGGCATTTTTGGTGTCGCAGATCAAGCCTAGCATTCCCTATGGCAAGGTGTCCGTGAGTTTGCTGGCCAAAAGATTCCTCTGCCTCTACTTGTGGCCGGCTGCATGTGTATATCTGTGTTGCCTAGTTCTTGATCTTCTTCGGGAGACCAAGTGTAATATAGTCCCAGATTACCTGTGTTTCCGGTTCAGTGCCGAGTCGCCTGTAGCCCTCTGTTTGTGTGACGCATCTGGGGACCCTGCAAGAAGGGTAGGGTACCTTCGTTCCCCTGGGAAGGTGGTAGTGTGCTCACATCCGCTCGAGACAGGAGACGCTCGGTGGTGTTAGAGTGTGACGTATAGAGGGGGAGTTCGCACCGAGGTGCAGTCTGGACAGCTTCCTTCAGGGGGACAGCAGCAATCCATACATTACAAGGCTACCCTTATTGGTGTGTGGGACTCAGTCAACCGAGCAGGGATAAAGAAAAAACAGAATGGTAAAAAATAAAGGAAACCATGAAACTGAATATAAACTAATGCCTGATCTTTGGAGGTTCTTTATGTTCACGCTTCCCGAGAGTCCTCAGCTGATACTGTGCGGGTTCTCCTACAAGATCTCTGCTGGCGTGGATGTTGGTAATTCCTTTGGGTATTGGGTCCCGAGCGTGTCGACATCCTGGGGATGAAAGCTAGCCAATCTGGGATTTGGATCGGTTCTGTGCCCAGGAATTCAAAGAAAGCTGGCAAGTCCGCGGGCGAGCGTATGGTGAAAGATGGTGCTCCGTTTCGGAATGTTACCACCAAGGGGTATCCCCAGCAGTACGTGCATCCCTGTCTCTTGGCCAGTTCTAGCACCGGTTTCAGTTGGGCTCTCCGTAATAGCGTGGCTCTTGACAGATCCGGGAGTATCTTGATTATTGCACCATCGAACTCCACTTCTCCTTGTTCCCACGCTTTGCGGAGGATGAGTTCTTTTTGCGTGTATTTGTGGATTCTGCAAAGCACGTCCCATGACCTATCTGGGTCCTGCAATCTAGGCCCGAGAGTCCTGTGTATCCAGTCCAGCTCCAGCTGCGGTGGGACGGTGCCTAGGACTTTGTGGAAGATGGCCGTAACCGATGCCGCTAGGTCCTCCGAGCCTGTAGCTTCTGGAATGCCCTGCAGCCGCAGGTTGTTGCGGCAGCTGCGGTCTTCCAGGTCCTCCGCATGCAGCTGTAGATCGATGGTCTGTGAGGTTTGTGACTCCTGTAGGCGCTCCAGGACCAGGACTCGCTGTGTAGGAGACGAGATCGTCAAGTCGCCATTGTCTACTCGTTCTGTGAGGTCCTGTAGCTCAGTTCTCAGTTCCTGGATGGCCCGAGTATGAGCCTCTTCCACCCTCAAGATAAGGGACTCCATGTCTGCTCGTGAGGGTAAGGCCTCAATGTCAGCCTTCGTGGGGAGGGCCTGTAGTATGCTCCGGAGATCATCTGGGATGCCACTCTGACGTTGGGACGATCCTGCCATGTCTTCCTGAAAGACTGCTGGTGTCGTAAACGAAGAGTCCTGCACTGGAGAGCCGTGAGAAGGTGCTGGTAAGTCCGTTTCTGGCCTAGAGCATACACGTGGCGTTGTTGCAATGGTGCCTGGTGAGATCGCCAGTGAATCTTTAAAGTATCGTTTGATGCCACACCGGGGGGTTAAGGACCAAGAACCGCTGGTTGATGATCGTGTCCTGTATCGTTTGGATGATAGCATGCCTTGTTTTCGCTGTATAATTCCCGTCAGATTACAGGTTGAAGAGGGGTATAGCCAGGAGCTCTCCAAAAGTGCTTCCTCACTCGGCCATTGCTAAGCCACACCCCCCCACACTTGAGTGGTTTAAGGGGAAACATGTAAATGTGTTGGAATGCCCTAGTCAAAGCCCAGACCTCAATGCAATAGAAAATCTGTGGTCAGACTTAAAGATTGCTGTTGATAAGCGCAAACCATCCAACTTGAAGGAGCTGGAGCAGTTTTGCAAGGAGGAATGGCCAAAAAATCCCAGTGGTAAGATGTGGCAAGCTCATAGAGACTTATCCAAAGCGACTTGGAGCTGTGATAGCCGCAAAAGGTGGCTCTACAAATTATTGACTTTAGGGGGGTGAATAAATATGCAAATTGACTTTTTTTGTTATTTTGTCCTATTTGTTGTTTGCTTCACAATAAAAAAAAAAATACACATCTTCAAAGTTGTGGGCATGTTCTGTAAATTTAAAGATGCATATCCTCAAGCAATCCATGTTAATTCAAGGTTGTGAGGCAACAAAACACGAAAAATGCCAAGGGGGTGAATACTTTTGCAAGGCACTGTATATACTTATATGGAATATTAACATTTTTATAGAATCTCATATGGGTGGCAAGCTGTGTTATTTTTCCTACTATGGAGATTTTCATTTCTCCTGCAGTCCTTGCAAATGTGCCTTGCATTGTTGAGATGTTCCCAGTTTAGAGATCACCATATGGCCCTTTACATCACACGCCAAAAGTACAAGCTAAATTGTGAGTTGAAGTATTGAAGAGCATTAATTGTTTTGTCTCTCTATATATTTGTATTTTCTGTTTATTACTCTACTTTACTGTTGTCTATATTATCCCTGTAGATATGCTGATTGCATATGCTCCTGAGGAAGTGGAATCCCATGAAACACGTTGAGCAATAAGGATGCAATCTTTTAGTTAGTCATGCTTTTCGATTAGTGATGCCACTATGGTTGTTTGATATGTACATACATTGTAACTGCGACCCCTCACATTATTAGCTTTACATCCCACATTCTCATGTTAGTGTGAAATGGCTTTATCCTACTATCATGTAAATATTATACTGCATGTATTGGTGTAACCATGATGTATAATAATATTTTTTATGACTCGCCATTAAGGCCATTTAATAAAAATACTTGTTTTTATTAATATGATTTTTTTTTCATTTGTATGCATGAGCCTTCATTTTATTCATATGTAACATTTACTATCCACTGGTAGTGACGCACCTCATTCAAAGTCCTAACCCATTCTTCTTGTTCATATAACAGGGATGGAGGCACATAGATCTTGTGCCTTATTTAAAGTCCCAAACAAATAACAACCCCCCCTTTCCATTTAAATGTTATCTAGTTAGGATTTAGATCTACACTAAAGGTACACTCCAGGCAAAATTGAGGACTAAACCCTGACAAGCATTATTTACCTGTTGAGTAGTCTACTTTTTTACCCAGACATTGCTGTACTGCACCTACTCATCACTCTACCTTTTGCCTGTAGTCTGGAGAACCTGAAATGGTGATTAGAGATGGGCCGAACGACCTTCTGTTCGGTTTGTGGCAGAATTATCGAACATTGCAAATGCTCGGAACCAAATAACGAACCCATTGAGGTTCATGGGACCCAAACAGGAAAAATCAAAAGTGCCCATTTTGAAGGCTTATATGCAGGTAATTGGGAATAAAATGGTAATGGGGTCCGGATAGTGCCCTAGGGGACATGTATCAATAAAAAAAAAGTTTGTAAAGAACATCATTTTTAAATGAGCAGTGATTTACTGATGCTTGAAGTGAAACCATAAAAATGAGAAATCAATAAAAATGAAACATTCCTTTAAATGCCTGGGGGGGTCCCCTTAGTCTGCCTGTAAAGTAGCACATCTGTACTGTATACGGAACCTGCTGCAGTAATAATGACATTTATAAAGCCCCAAAAAAATGACATTTTCCATTCAAGCTTTCTTTTGTTTTATAAACAACAGCTTGTGGAGGCAGTCTTTATGATGAGGCCACAATTTAGTGCACTCAGAACAAGATTAGAGATTTTTTGGATAAATTCTGGTGTCTCTTTCGCAGACTTTGGATAGAAGTAACAGGTGTGAAAAAATTGGGCTTTGGGTGTTGGTATGCCTTTACACCGTAACCCTATAGAGGTACTCTTGATGAAAACAACAATTGGCTTTGCTGTCAAAAATTCAAATGATATGCACCTGTCAAACAGGTGCAGAAAAATTGGTCCATGGGTATTAATTGTGCCCATGAAACCTACACCAAAAAATGTCTTCCAGATGAAATCAACACCCACAAACCTAGGCAGCCTAGACAGTCTTTCAGAGATTCAAGATCCAGAAAGCACTTAATCAGCGACATTGACATCAGGGGCTTGATAGTTGCTGCTAAACCAGGACTAATTCATTTTGATAAATGTCAGCCGGTTCACAGAGTCTGTGGACACACAGGCTCTCTTATCTGTCACAAAAGCTCCAGCAGCACTGAATGCCCGTTTGGAAAGCATTTCAGGACAGGGCAGCCCAGCAGCTTAATTGCATACTGGGAAAATTCTGGCCAGTGGTCTATTCTCATGACCCAATAACCCAGTGGATCGTCAACTGGAAAGCACTCCATGTCTGTTTTCGCCTCTAGATAATCTCCCATCATATGATGCAGATGCTGCTGATGGGATATGAAAGCTGACAGCCCTGGGCACCGAGGACTAAAAAAAAATTGAAACGCTGTCAGGCTAGGAGCATATAACAGGTAACAGTTCAGGTGTTATGATTATGCAAAGAGTTCAAAGAACAAGAGCACATACTATGAGCAGGTCTGAGCAGAGCAGGTCAGCTGGGACTTGTAGTTCACCACTGTAGATGCAGGTAGATTTTTGCTAGACCTTGTAGTTCACCGCTGAAGATGAGGATAGATGGTGTCTGGTACTTGTAGTTCACCGCTGCAGATGAAGGTACTACAGTAGAATCAGGCAAAGCGTAGTCTAGGCAAGCTGGGTCATACACAGGAAGATCAGAGTCCAAACGGTACCGAATCAGAAGCAAGCAAACAGGGTCAAACGAGCCGGGTCATACACGAAATACACAGAGCAGATATCAACTGGATCAAACACAAGGTAAACTCTAACACGAGCAATGATTGAATGCTGATACAAGTGATATAAAAGGTGAGCTGGCCAATCATTGTTGTTTCCCAGGCAAAGGCTGTGTCAGGTGAGTTGTGCTGGGTCCTAAAGGGATCCTAGTACTGACAAACGCATCCCTGAGGCTCCTCTCTTGACCAAGAGAAGCTTCAAAACTACGTTTTCCACCAGACTGTAACCTCCTAGAGTCTGGAAAGGCATTACAGTGCCTTGCAAAAGTATTCACCCCCTTGGCATTTTTCGTGTTTTGTTGCCTCACAACCTGGAATTAACATGGATTGTTTGAGGATTTGCATCATTTAATTTACAGAACATGCCCACAACTTTGAAGATGTTTTTTTTATTGTGAAGCAAACAACAAATAGGACAAAATAACAGAAAAAGTCAATGTGCATAACTATTTGCCCCCCTAAAGTCAATACTTTGTAGAGCCACCTTTTGCGGCTATCACAGCTCCAAGTCACTTTGGATAAGTCTCTATGAGCTTGCCACATCTTATCACTGGGATTTTTTGGCCATTCCTCCTTGCAAAACTGCTCCAGCTCCTTTAAGTTGGATGGTTTGCGCTTGTGAACAGCAATCTTTAAGTCTGTCCATAGATTTTCTATTGGATTGAGGTCTGGGCTTTGACTAGGTCATTCCAACACATTTAGATATTTCCCCTTTAACCACTCAAGTGTTGCTTTAGCAGTGTGTTTGGAATCATTGTCATGCTGGAAGGTGAACCTCCATCCCAGCCTCAAATCACACACAGAGTGGTACAGATTTTTCTCAAGAATATCCCTGTATTTAGCACCATCCATATTTCCCTTAACCCTGACCAGTTTCCCAGTCCCGACTGCTGAAAAACATCCCCACAGCATGATGCTGCCACCACGTTTCACTGTGGGGATGGTGTTCTTTGGGTGATGTGATGTGTTGGGTTTAAGCCAGACATAGTGTTTCCTTTTATGGCCAAAAAGTTCAATTCTAGTCTCGTCAGACCAGAGTACCTTCCTCCATACATTTTGGGAGTCTCCCACATGCCTTTTCGCTAACTCGAAACGTGCCATTTTGTTTTTTGCTGAAAGTAATGGCTTTCTTCTGGCCACTCTCTGGAGCGTACGGCTTATTGTCGTCCTATGTACAGATACTCCAGTCTCTGCTGTGGAACTCTGCAGCTCCTCCAGGGTTACCTTAGGTCTCTGTGCTGCCTCTCTGATTAATGCCCTCCTTGCCCGCTCCGTGAGTTTTGGTGTGCCGCCGTCTCTTGGCAGGTTTGCTGTTGTGCCATGCTCTTTCCATTTGGTTATGATAGATTTGATAGCGCTCCTAGGGATCATCAAAGATTTGGATTTTTTTATAACCTAACCTTGACTTGTACTTCTCAACAACATTGTCCCTTACTTGTTTTGAGAGTTCCTTGGTCTTCATGGCAGTGTTTGGTTATTGGTGCCTCTTGCTTAGGTGTTGCAGCCTCTGGGGCCTTTCAAAAAGGTGTGTATATGTAATGACAGATCATGTGACACTTAGATTGCACACAGATGGACATCATTTCACTAATTATGTTACTTCAGAAGGTAATTGGTTGCACCAGAGCTTTTTATAGGCTTCATAGCAAAGGGGGTGAATATATACGCACATGCCAATTATCAGTTTTTCATTTCTGAAAAATAGTTTTATGTATATATTTTTCTAATTTTACTTCACCAACTTAGACGATTGTGTTCTCATCCATCACATATAATTCAGATTAAAAAAAACATTGAACTAAAGGCTGTAATGTAACAAAATAGATAGAAAGCAAGAGAGGCGCATGCACGGTACGACGGGAAGAGGATGCCTATAGTGAGAGCTCCGTAAGCAACGGAGACTTCTATAATTCCCCTGGGGCCATTACGATCCAAAATTCACCCCAAACTGCTCACACCCCTGGGGGACACAGAGGTGCATGCCGACACTCAAAACTCAGCCAGCGCAGAAATCCTTAACTAACTACCTCCTTTGGGTCTGTGAGCAGAGCGGGATGTCGCAAAATGGCGCCCAGCCACCACGCGCTCAGGCAGCAGCACACGGCCCGGGACCCTTTCCAGCTAGCACACCGGGAGACTATGAGTACCCAGTTTATTTCACAAAGGCAGAGCTGGAGGCTAGCCTCTCTGCCATGTATGAGAAGCTTGCTGACAAGTTCCAAGTGGAGCTCCATAAGTCCACTAACACGCTGACTCAGGAACTGGCAGTGCTAGGGGGGAGGACTGACTTGTTGGAGACAAAACATGACAAACTCCAGCTGGCCTATTTTGACCTCTGCAGGGATCATGAATCCCTTACAGACACAGTTACCTAGCTGCAATCTAATCTCAAGGATTTTGACAATCACAATAGGCGCAATAATTTGAGAGTAAGGGGGGTCCCAGAGCAGACCACAGACTTACTCCCAGCAATCAAGAGACAGTTTCTGTCCCTGTTGCCAGATACCCCTGATGCCTCTTTTGCCTGCGACAGGATTCACAGAGCCCTGCGCCCCAAGCCTCCAGACGACAAACCACCAAGGGACATTGTGCTGTGTCTCAAGGATTAGATCATTAAAGAGGATATCCTAAGAGCATCCCACAATACCCCCAACATACAACTGGACGGGATCAGGGTCCAGATCTATCCTGACCTCTCTCCTGCCACTTTGGAGAGACACAGGACCCTGAAAGAAGTCACCACGGTACTACAGTCAGCAAGAATCAGATATTGATGGGGCTTCCCTTTTAAATTATAGGTCCCCCATAATGGTACTACCTATACGGTCACCACGTTACAAAATGGCAAGAAGTTGCTGGTTAAATTGGGACTCTTAACACCTGAGCACCTACCCAGACAGCCTTCTACACCTTGCCCCTCACTGATCTGGGCCACCCCTTCTCCCCAACGAGATCGTAGAAGACAACGCCAGGAGCTTTGAGAGCTACAGAGCTGAGGCGCATTTCTGACAGAAAGGAGCATCAATTATAGTGTCTACAGTATGCTGCTGACTTTCCATTCCCTCACCTTTTTACTTTTCAGCAAAATGTGTCGCAAGATGGCTTCCAAGTCTCGTTGCGCCCACTTAATCGATCCCCTGCTCTACATTTTCACAGGCCTGGTCTGAAGGTCTTTGGTAACCTACAAGAGACTGGTCATCCAGACCTCAGGCTCTGTTGAGATCACCTGCACTGAACTCTAACGGTTCATTTGGAATATTAGAGCATTGGACTACACAGTCCTCCAAGAAGTTTTTTTCTGTTAGACGGCGGGGAAGTAATGTCTTTACTGGTTCTTACTTCCCCCCAATGCCATTCAAACATAGTTTTCATGTTTGTCCCTTTTTGTTTACATGTTCCTATACCTTCATTTTTCTCCTTTTTTATTATATTTTTTTTGTGCTGTCTTTTTTTTCTGGCACATAATGTTTTGATTGTTGTAAGTTACATATGCTGCTTATGGAGGAGAGGAAGCCTACAGTATGCTGCCTTTGTTGTGCACCTTTGGGTTTCCTGCTTCCCAGGGGGGACTTACTCATTTTTGAACATATCTCTCCACTTGACATCAACCCAATCTTCTACGTGTTAAGATGTAACCATGGGGATTAGAATAATATCACATAATGTTGAAGGCTTTAACTCCCCACAAAAGAGGAAGAAGGCCTTTAGATTATATAGACACCTAGGAGCGGACATATTGCTTCTTCAGGAGACACACTCTTCTAACTCCAACCACCCTAGTTACTTCGACCGCCAATATAAACTGCACTTTTTTACTACTTTTAACTCAAGGTCTAAGGGGGTGGCCATTTTTATAAAAAACTCAGTGTTATTGGATGTGCAGCACGTTTATAGGGACCCCACAAGCAGATTCCTGATAATTCAGGGCTCAATTTGTGGCAAAGCGATTACAATAGCAAATGTTTATGTTCCTAATATCTCACAAGCCTCATTTTTTGCTTCCTTTTTTCAGGTTCTGGACAGGTATCTTTCCCCACACCTAGTGATTGGAGGAGATTTTAATATGATGGCTAATTCAGGACTAGACAGAAGCCGAGCTGTAAGTAATGCCAACGCTTTCCCAAAGACCCGTTTGCTCAGCTCCCACCAACTGATAGACTCTTGGCGGGCCCACAATGTAGGCGCTCGAGACTACACCTTCTACTCACACCCCCATGACAGCTATTCTAGGCTAGATTATATCTTCAGTACTGCAGTCCTACTAGCCAACTCCAGCGCAGCAAACATACATCCGTGCCCATGGTCAGATCACCACATGGTACTGTTAGCTATTAAACATATTGGAATCTCACCTATAAATGCTACCTGGTGCCTCAATAACTCCCTCCTTTCAGACCCTGAACTGATTGCTAAAGTCACGGACCGCCTATACGAATACTTCTGGATAAATAACACACGGGACACTCCCCTGACTAGGCTGCCCATAAGGCGGTTATTCAGGGATATCTGATAGCACTAGCCGTGGCTAGGAAAAAAAGTAACAGATCCGCAGATATCACCAGACTCTCCTGAGAGTTGACCAAACTGTATGATATACACAACCAGTCCCACTCCCCCGACACCCTCAGGCAGATTAACACCAAGAGAATCGAGTTAGACACGATCCTCTCTGAGCAAACGGAAAAGACACTGAGATGGTCGAAAGCTACGTTCTTATTACACAGCAACTCAGCTTCAGCAATGTTCGCTAGAAAACTAAATTCCACCATCCAACCTCCACACTCGTATAAACTTAGAAATGATAGGGGGGATATGGCCACCCATCCCTCAGAGGTACTCAAGATCTCCAAATTTTACCAGGACCTACTAGCAACCCCTTCATCCCTGCTTGGCCCCTTAACCAAATCATAGTTTGACAGACTGACCCTATCTTCTCTAACTGAAGAGCAAATTAATGCCCTGAATGCCCCCTGCAGCGCCGAGGAAATCCGGGAAATAATTGCCACCCTGAAACCCTCTAAGGCCCCAGGACCTGACGGATTTTCTTCTACATATTATTTAAAAATTTCAGGTCAGTTGATCCCACATTTATTAAAGCTCTTTAACCAGATACTAGAAGGCCACACCTTCCCAGAGGACATGTTTATGGCGAACATGTCCCTGATACCCAAACCGAACAAAGATCACTCCCTTCCCCAAAATTACCAACCCATTTCGGTCATAAACAATGACCTGAAGCTTTTTGGCCGCCTCCTAACTGCCTAACTCCCCAGATCAGACAGGCATTATCCCCGCTAGGCAAATCATGGATAATATTCGTTTGGCCTCTAATATAATACAAGACGCAGACATGTTCTCCAGAAAAGTCTTTCTGTTGAGCCTAGATGTACATAAGGCATTTGATAGCGTGACTTGGCCTTACTTAGAATCCGTCCTGTCCAAATTTGGGTTTCAGAGGGAGTTTGTTTTCAGGGCCCTATAACACCACCCTCGCACCCGCATTAAACTCCCGGGCTGTACCTCAGAGTATTTCACACTGGGCCGAGGGACCAGGCAGGGATTTCCCCTATCCCTTTTGCTTTTTGCTTTGGCGATTGAGCCACCTCTATAAGTTTCCTGCCAGACCATAGAGCTTATTAAAAATCAGGTAAATGCCTTTGTCTGGCAAGCCAAAAAACCCCGGCTGAATAAAAAACTACTCTATTGACCAACGACCCTGGGTGGTCTGGGGCTACCGCACTTGTGGCTGTACTATGCTTCCGACAGACTAGTACAAGTGGAACAATGGCACTCCCCCCAGGAAGTGTCCCATGGCTTCAGTTCAAGCGGTCCTCGGTGGACCCATATTACCTCCCAGGTCTTCTTTGGTTGGACAGAGTTAGGCCCAAAGACCTGACACCATTAAACAAAGTAGTTGGCCAATCATTAAAGCTGTGGTCTTTATATAAATCTTCATATGCCCTGGTCCCACACAGCCCTTGCTTGGCCTCATTCTTAGGCGACCCCATATTCCCGGCAGCCTACAACACACCTAACAATTTTTCCCACTGGACACAGAAAGGCTTAACCACCCTAGAGGCCCTGACCCAAGAACCCCCCTTTAGCTCCTTTCCCTTCCTGTAGGAGTGGCATGAACTACTAAGGATGAAATTTTACAAATACTTGCAGATCAGGCATTTCTATTCTACTCACTACCAAAGGGAGGGGTCTAATACATCCAATACATTTGAACACTTATGTAAGGTCTCCTCCAGGGATAAGGGCACTATTTTCACTATGTATCATAACCTAAATGAACGTGATCTCCCCTCAAAATCACAAGCAATGCTCAGCTGGGAAGCGGAAACAGGTCTAGAAATCGCCTCGGAGAGTTGGACAGATATGGTATCAAATATGAGAAAATGTACAAAATCAATGGCAGTAAGGGAAACAGTGGTTAAAACTCTACACAAGATGGTATTTTACCCCCCTTATGATTGAATAGATTCAGCCCCTTGGTCCTGGGGAGCTGCTTTCGAGGTTGCCCAGAGGGTACACACCTTCACATATTTTGGAGCTGCAAACCCTATGGCATAAAATAGCTACTAAAGTAGCCCAGATCACTGGAACACACTATACTCTGACCTACCAGATGGGCCTTCTGTTTGCTGACCTCCCAGAGGCTACCCCCCTGGCTCAGAAACTCGCCCATACCCTCTTCAGTGCAGTACACTGGGCAATAGCCCTGCACTGGAGATTACCGGCAGTTCTCTCTAAACAAGTACTACGACGCGTGGAAGCGATGCGTCTTATGGAGAGAGTCCTACACACTTTGATGGACACTATGCCGGTATTTGAAAGAAAATGGGCCATGCACCATGCACCAATTTGTGGTGACATGAGAAGCAGACTCCTCGGGGGTCACTGAGGATTACAGTAGCTGGAACTGCCTCCTCCCAGCCACGTATTACTCTCAAGGGTTCTGGGGATAGAAAACCATCTGATAAGGGTTGACGTGTGTCTTTTTTTGCTTCAATGCCTCCAAAACTGCCAGAATCCTCCTCCCTCTCCTCTTGTATGTTCTGTGGTGTGGCAAGAATGGTGTCTGCATAAAGCAGGCCATGCGAGGAAAGGAAGTCCTCCTCTTCCACCCACTGCTTTTCTTCAAGTGCCCTGTCCATAATGCCACGCAGAGTTGCCTCCAGCAGGAACACAACAGGGATTGTGTCACTGATGCATGCATTGTCATGGCTCACCATCCTTGTGGCCTCCTAAAATGGTGACAGTACAGTGCATGCATCCCTTAGCAGCCATTAGCTTGGGGGAAAAAAAGCCGAACCGGCCAGAGCCTGTTGTTGCGCCATACTCACACAGGTACTCATTGACAGCCCTGTGCTGAATGTGCAACCACTGCAGCATTGCCAAAGTCGAGTTCCACCTGCTGGGCATGTCACAAATCAGACGGTTTACAGACAGGTGGAATTCCTGCTGAATTGCTGCTGTGTATGGCTGCCTGAAATGGCTACAGACTCTTCTGGCCTGCTTTAGCAGATTTTCCAACCCTGGGTACCTATTTAAGAAATGCTGCACCACCAAATTGAATACATGTGCCAGGTATGACAAGAGGTTTGTGCCATTATTGCACACCACCATTCCTGGCTCCAGCTGGCATGGCATGGGCCTGCCCCTTCAGAGCTGCAAGAATCTCTGCTCTGGTGTGGCTCCTGTCTCCTAGACAGACCAGCTGAAGCACTGCATGGCACATTTTAGCCTGACTCATTGCATAGCCCCTTGAACATCTAGGGGGTACTTGTGGTTCATATGACAAGTCAGCAGAGGAGAGCGTGGAGGAGGAGGAGGAGGAAGAGGGGGTAGAACTGACAAATCTTGCATCATCACCACTAGCTGTATGGGCACATGGTGGCACAACAAGCAGCAGCACTTTCCTGTATCCTTCCGAGTTGCAAGCAGAGTTACCCAGTGTGCTGTGAATGAACCTACTTGCAATTACTGAGACCTGGATTCAAGAATCTGACCTTCCTTCTCCTGCTTCTCTCTCCTATGGTGGCCTCATGTGGACTCAGTCTCCCAGGCCTAGTGGACGGAAAGGAGGTGGTGATGGAATCCTCCTATCCCCTCAAAGCACTTTTCAGGTTCTTCATCCACCCCCCTCTCTGTCCCTTTCTTCATTTGCCCCCTGGACCGGTATCAAACTTCCTTGGCGACTTCTCTGCCTGGCTACCCTACTTTCTCTCTTCTGAAATTCCAACAATCATTCTTGGTGACTTCAAAATCCCTGTTAATTTTAACACTCCCGCTACTTCTAAGCTGCTGAGCCTAACCTCCTCTTTTGACCTAAAACAATGGACAAGTGCTTCTACTCACTCTGTTGGCAACTGCCTTGACCTCATATTTTCCTACCTATGCACTCCGCACAACTTCTCCAATATTCCTTTTCCTCTCTCTGATCACTACCTTATTAGTTTCACTCTCTCCTTGTCTGCCTCCTCCTTGCCTTCCAACTACCAAATTATTACACGTAGAAACCTTCACCATCTTAACCCTTCTCTTCTTTTTTCTGCTACAGATTGTCTCTACGACAAAATCTCATCCTTGTCCTGCCATAACTTGGCCACTTCTGTCTACAATAGTTCACTGTCATCCACCCTGGATACCTTCGCCCCCCTCACTACGCACAGAATCAGGCCCCGACCGCTACAACCCTGGCAGACAGACAGTACCAGAAGCCTCAAAAAATGTAGCCGCTCTCCTGAGCGTCTGTGGTGTAAAACTAAGTCACAGCAAGATTTCAGCCAATATAAATCTGCCCTCCAAAAATACCATTCCTGCCTCCATACTGCCAAACAGACCTACTTTATCACTCTCATTAACACCCTCTCACGTAGTCCCTGTCAACTCTTTTCTACCTTTACCACTCTACTTTGTCCTCCATTACCCCCACCCACTAACTTACTCACTGCCCAGGAGATTGCTAATCACTTCAAAAATAGACAAAAATAGACAAAAATCACTTCACAATTCAAAAAAAGATTTAGACAATTCATCTTGAGATCTCCGCTCTACAGATATCTCCCTCACTTTACACTCCTTGTCCTCCTGCACAATCAATACTTCCCTCTTTTAACCCAGCTACTATAGAGGAAGTCACTAAACTTCTTTCTAATGCCAACCTAACCTCCTGCCCCCTGGACCTTGTTCTTTCTCAAATACTACGGTCACCAACTGACTCAATCCTACACTACTTAACTCATATCTTCAACCTCTCCCTCTCTACTGGCATCTTCCCCAACCCTCTAAAACATGCGCTAGTCACTCCCATACCAAAAAAGTCCTCACTAGACCCCACCAATCTTAACAACCCAAAACCCATCTCTTTACTCCCTTTTGCCTCCAAACTTCTTGAACGTTTAGTCTACAATCGACTGAGCGATCACCTCATTGAGAATAACCTTCTTGATCCCCTTCAGTCTGGATTTCGCCCACAGCACTCCACAGAAACTGCCCTCCTAAAACTCACAAACAACTTACTAACAGCCAAAACCAATGGTCATTATTCCATACTCTTACTCTTGGACCTTTCTGCTGCCTTTGATACAGTTGACCACCTCCTCCTCAAAAAACTCAATTTGCTTGGTCTCCATGGCTGCACTCTCCATTGGTTCGAATCTTACCTATCTCAGCGCACCTTCTGTGTCACTTACAACTCTACTTCCTCTTCTCCAACTCCTCTTACCGTTGTGGTCCCCCAAGGTTCTGTCCTTGGACCTCTACTATTCTTGATCTACACATCCTCCCTGGGTCAGCTGATAGCCTCCTATGGCTTTCACTACCATTTTTATGCTGATGACACCCAAATCTATCTCTCTGTCCCTCAGCTCACCCCATCAGTCTCCTCACGCATCACTGATCTACTAACAGACATGTCAGCCTGGATGTCATAGTTACATAGTAGGTGAGGTTGAAAAAAGACACAAGTCCATCAAGTCCAACCTATGTGTGTGATTATGTCAAACCACTTCCTCAAACTGAATCTATCTAAAACTGAGCTCTTAATATTTCCTCTCCCACGTGCCCCTTCCCCTGACTTCTCTGTCAACATCAATGGCACATCTATCAGTCCGTCACCACATGCCAGGGTGCTAGGGGTAACCTTAAACTCTGAACTGTCCTTTCAGGCCCACATACAATCCTTGTCCAAATCATGCCGCCTTAGCCTCCGCAACATTTCCAGAATACGCCCCTTTTTAACTAATGACACCACCAAGCTTCTAATTCACTCCCTGGTTATCTCTTGCCTCGATTACTGCAACTCCCTCCTCATTGGATTACCTTTACATAGACTATCCCCCCTTCAGCCCATAATGAATTTTGCTGCAAGACTCATACACCTTACCAACCATTCAGTGTCCTCTACCCCTCTCTGCCAATCCCTCCACTGGCTTCCACTCACCCAACGAATAAAATTCAAAGTACTAACAATAATTTACAAAGCCATCCATAACTCTGCCCCCAGCTACATCACTAACCTAGTCCCAAAATACCAACCAAGCCTCTCTCTTCGGTCATCCCAAGACCTCCTACTCTCTAGCTCCCTTGTCACCTCCTCCCATGCTCGCCTCCAAGATTTCTCCAGACCTTCTCCCATCCTTTGGAACTCCCTACCCCAATCTGTCCGACTGTCCCCTAATCTATCGATCTTTTTTTTTTAAATCAGAAAATTCTTTATTGAGCCACAAAAGACAAAATACATAGTAGACAGTCAAGCATTAAATATGGCACAATATATGTTATGAACACGGATCATTCAGTTCTGTCTTGACCATGTATATTCAGTGAAAATAAAAATTGTTACAGCAGTGGCGTCTAATAGATTTTACATTTATATACCAACAAACCGCACTGCGCAAGAGAACAAAGATTCTCCAACCCAGTGCAGCTATCAGATGACAAACTGGTCATCTAACCATAAACCTTGCTCCTGGTCTGCCCAACTAGGTCTAGTTTCCCGGATACACATCATAAGTAGACCAGTTACCTACTCAATTAAACAAGCTGTGTACAATTAAACTTGAAATATTCTGTGCATGACTAATTGTGGGGGTGCCAATCCTGGGGAATCCAGCCAAGGTTGCCATATAGAGTTAAATTTTCGAGATGCATTTCTATGCTGATATGTTAGATGTTCTCTGATAAGGATGTAATTTACTTGCTCTATCCATTGTTTTTTGGTGGGGACATTTACAGATAACCAGAATCTGGCTACCAACTTACGGGCCAGATATAATAATCTGATTATTGCTATGTTGTTAGGAGGGGGATATATTTCTTCATCAATTGCTCCTAATATACATATCAGAGGATCCAAGGGGACCCTTATTTGGAATACTGACGAGATTGTGTCGGTAATATCGCCCCAGTAGCGGTGTAGTTTGGGGCAGCGCCACATCAGATGAATCAGTGATCCCTCCTCTCCACATCGTTTAGGGCATAAGGGGGAATCCCTTCTGCCCCATCTATGTAATTGTATTGGCGTACGATAAGCTCTGTGTAGCAAGAATAGATGCGAAAGTCTATGTGTTTGTGATACAGAAGTTAATGGCCCTGTCTGAAGGCATGTGTCCCAGACGTCCTCACCCACCTCTCCCAGATCCTCTATCCATTTACGTCTGCATGGTAAATTAGCAGTGTCTTGTAAAGCCAAAAGCAATTGTGAGTAAATGTGAGATATAAGACCCTTTTTATCCTGACCATAGAAAATGTCATTAATCAGGGGATGGGTAACAAGCACTAGAGCAGCTGACCGGCCTTGAATCTGAAGGGCATGACGTAACTGAAGATATCGGTAGAATTGGTGTCTAGGGAGCCCAAACTCCGACTGCAACTCCATAAAGGATTTTAAAATATTTTGGTGAAATAATTGAGAAATATTATGAATTCCGGCATTCCTCCACATTTGGAAACCCTCCAGTTTATATATTTCTGCTAGGTTCGGATTGTTCCATAGGGGAGTCTCTGTCAGGAAGCCCAGAACCTGTAGTTTAGATTTGACCGTAGACCATAATTTTTTGAGAAGAACTATGGTGGGGGCTGATTGTGGCAGGTGTGATAATCCCGCCTCCAAAATTGCCAGCACCGTTGTATTTAGTGTTCCAGTTCGCAGCATGCTTTCGACCGAGTCAGAGTCGTTCAACGATCCAAAACCACACAAGTGTTGCAATTGAGAGGCATAAAAATATAGTTTAGGGTTGGGAACAGCAGCTCCACCCCGATCTTTACCATACTGCAAGGTGGAAAGACTTATTCTAGCAACTTTTTTCCTCCATATTAGAGATCTAAATAATGTCTCAATACGATTAAACCATTTTCGAGGTATCCATTGTGGAGAATTGTGCATGATGTATAGAAGCTGAGGTCCCCAGACCATCTTGATCAGATTTATTCTACCAATTACTGATAGGGGGAGCTTACACCAAGTATTGCATGTCATTTGAAGTTTTTTGAAGAGAGGTAGTAAGTTATCTTCTAAGTATTTTTGTGGGTTAACTGTCACCTGAATACCTAGATATTTAAATGAGGAAACCACTTTAAGTGATCTTGCACTAGCCGGCAGATCAATCGTTAGCTCATCTACCGGAAGAATTACGGATTTACTCCAATTAATGGAGAATCCCGACAGTGTACCAAAATGTTGTATTATCTGCATTACGTTTGTGAGTGAAGCCTCCACATCCCCCAAGTAAAGTAAAGTGTCGTCCGCATAAAGAGAGATCTTATCAGTAATTGGGCCTCTGACAAAGCCCATAATTGACTGTGATGATCTTACCATCTCTGCCAATGGTTCAAGGGCCAATGCGAATAGCAGGGGTGAGAGTGGACACCCCTGCCTCGTACCTCTAAAAAGAGGAAATGAGTCCGAAAGATCACCATTTACGCGGATCCTGGCTGTGGGGGCCGAGTACAGCAGCTTAACCCATTGAATGAAGTTAGTTCCTAAGCCGAAACGCTTCAAGGTTTCCCATAGGTATGGCCATTCGACACTGTCGAAAGCCTTGGCAGCATCCAATGATAGTATTGCTCTTTTGCCAGGGTTGTCGACAGGGATCTGGAGGTTAAGAAAAAGTCTTCTTATATTAAGGGCTGTGGATCTTGAAGGGATAAACCCCGATTGGTCCCTGTGTATCACTTTGTGTATGACTTTAGCAAGTCTTGTGGCTAGTACCCTTGCTAGTAATTTAACATCTGTTGTCAATAAAGATATAGGCCTATACGAGTCAGGTAGATGGGCCTCTTTACCCGGTTTAAGGAGAAGAACGATTATTGCTTCATTCATGGATTGGGGTAAACTTCCAATTTTTTTGGCATCCTCAAATACTTCCTTTAGGTGTGTTATCAGAATTTCAGAGTAGCGCTTATAGACCTCCGCCGGCAAGCCATCCGATCCCGGAGACTTACCAGGAGAGGAAAGCGCCAACGCCTCCAGTAGCTCCTCATCCCCAAGAGGAGCGTTCAGTAGTGCTACGTCTTGGGGTGGGATCTGCGGTAACTGGCATTGGTCTAAAAAAGAAATAATTTCCGACTGGGCAGGATTGACTTTCGTGGAGTACACATCAGCATAGAAATCTCTAAACGTGGACAATATTTCAGTATGGGAGGAAACCAGAGTGCCCAATGGGCCCATGATTGAGTCTATATGGGACGACCCCTTTTGGGATCGTATCATCATAGCAAGCATATGCCCCGTGGTTTCTCCCTCCTCAAAATATTTTTGTTGAAGAAAAAACCTCTTCTTCTCAGCAGTGGTTAATATTAAATGGTTGGCCGTATGCTGCGCCTCAAGAAAAGATCTCTCAGTGCTCTCCGAGGGGAATTCAATAAAGGCAGCTTCAGTCCTCTTAACCTCCTTCAACACAGTTTGTTCCCAGTTCTTGGTCTCGGTCTTAATGGCATTAATAGACTTGATAAATTGGCCTCTCAAAAATGCTTTTAATGTGTCCCAGAAAATACCTGGTCTAGATGAAGGTTTGTTAAACCTAATAAAAGATTCTAAGGTATCAAAAATGGGATCAGGTGTAGGAAACAGTGACAACCAAAAGGGGTTGAGTTTCCAGTAGTTCCTCTTTAGAACACCCGATGTGGAAATCTCTATGCACAGGGGAGAATGATCAGAGATAGTTCGTACTTCATATTTTGTAGAAGTTACCAATGGGAGCATCAAATCATTACCCAGACCGAGATCAATCCTGGAGAGAACTTTATGCGTAGCAGAAAAACATGAATAACTTTTTATCTGTGCGTGACTCATCCTCCATACATCTCTCAATCCCAGTTCCGCAATAAGGCGGGCAAAGGACGTCTGACCTCCTCTCACCCCACCCAAAGGGATCTTTGCGGTCATTTTGTCCAGCTCTGCATCTAGGTAATTGTTAAAATCTCCAACAATAATTGCTGGGATCCCCGGATGCCGTGAGAGGAAGGAGGCCAGCGTCTTAACGACCTCTATCGAAAAGGGAGGCGGGATATAAATATTCCCAATAATGCACTGTAACCCATCTAATGAACATATCAGGAAAACATATCGACCGTGAGGGTCAACGACCGACAATGTGTACGTAAAACTTATGTTTTTGCCTATCAGAATGCTGACGCCCCTAGCATAGGAAGAGAAGGCAGAGTGAAACTGAGCAGCAAATAATTTTGTAGAGAATGGGGATTCTTGATCAGGTAACATATGCGTCTCCTGGAGACATACTACTGAAGATCCCATACGTTGAAGCATATGCAATACAGCTAGGCGTTTCACTCTGTCTCCCAGACCCCTAACATTCCAGCTAGTAAGCGTTATCTGTTTAGCCATAAAGCATTAGAATGTAAATAAATGAGGGTAAGTCATATAGGACACATAGAGAATGCTCCTGAGAGCCGTCATTGTTATATTGAGCAAGACCATAGAGATTGGGTATTTGGTATAGTTTCCCTGGGCTAGGTAGAATTCGTTGGAGCAGTACCAGGACCATTAAGGTAACTGTGTCCCTAGGGACAAAACTGAAAAAGAAAACAACATAATAAAACAGAAACTGTAGCGTCCACGTAGGACCCGTAACTGGGGGGCTATTTTCAGTAGCCGGCTTTGAAGAGCCAAAAGGCAACAGGCCTTGAGTTACTTGCATAGACTTAACAATCTGCAGTAAGTTGTCCATGCGATATCCTCCGCCTTAAAGCAAATATTGTCATCTTGTGACTAGAACTATTATGGACGGATAGTAATTGCACCAACATTGCATTATTCAAAGAAATTTGTCCCTTTTGTTTCTCAGAGAATCAGGAGGGGTATTGAATTTCAGGTATTTCTGCGTCTTCTGCCTAAATCTTCACGTAAGGATTTTTCCTCTCTGTCCAGCCATTGCACTGCCATCGCAGGCCTCTCAAAAAAGTGCACCTCGTCCCTGGCTACCACACGGAGGCGAGCCGGATAGAGCATAGAATATTGTAGGTCCAGAGAGCGGAGTCTCTTTTTAATATCATTGAACTGGGCCCTCTGCTTTTGTACATCCGCCGAGAAGTCTGGGAACAGTGATATTTTGGAGTTTTCGATCACCAGTGCGTCTCCCAGAGTGCGAGCTTTTGAAAGAATTATGTCTCTGTCTCTGTATTGAAGCATTTTGAAAAGAAATGCTCTAGGAGGATTACCTGGGGGCAAGGGCCTAGACGGAACCCTGTGTGCCCGCTCCACTGCAAACATGGGGGAGAAAGAGTCTTTCCCAAATTTATCAAGCAGCCATTTTTCAATAAAATCAACTGGGTTTCTGCCCTCCATTTTTTCAGGGATACCAATAGCTCTGACATTATTTCTGCGTAGCCTGTTCTCTAAATCGTCGATTTTCGTAGCATGTTTAGCTACCATTATTTGTTGAGCATGCGAGTCCCTTTGCATGGGAGCCCAGTCATCTTCTATGGTACTAATACGTCCCTCAATGGCAGATGTCCGATCCCTTAATTTTTGCATATCCTGACGCAGGAAAGACATCTCTGACTTCATCCCCTTAACCTCTGATGCGAGTGCCGTGATAGAGAGATTACATGACGTGACCGCTGAGAAGATATCCCTCAGTGTGGGTTCCTGTTCAGGCGAGCTCGCGGTTTGGGCCTTGTGTGATCTATGGGGCATAGGTAAGTTACTCACAGTGTCCCAGGGCAGCAGAGCAGTGTGCGGATCTTCCAGGGGAACAGTGTCATCTGCCTCCGATTGCGACCCGCTGCGGCTCTCCGCTCCGTTGCCGTTCGTTTCTGGTAAGTCCCATATTTCAGACTGCGGGAAAAGCTTCTGCACGGCCTCCCTATGTTTCGCTGCAGCTGACTTGGATGCCGCGCCGCCATCTTGGGCCTCGTGGTCCGGAGCGGAGCGGGCCGTGGAGCCGCGTCTGGGGGGTTTAGCAGTCATGCTGTTATGTCTCCGTGAGCGGGCGATCGTAGCTGGTGTACCGGGGGGTAGTCTGGTGCAAGAACTGGTCTGTCAGCGGAGATTTGCAGGATTTCTGTACGGATTTTCGGCGGAGCTCACAAGATGTGCGACTGACTACATCCGCTGCCAAGCCACGCCCCTTATCACAATCTATCGATCTTTAGGCGATCCCTGAAAACCCTTCTCTTCAAAGAAGCCTATCCTGCTTCTAACTAACACTGTTTTACTTCCTCCATAAGTTCATCCTCCACAGCTATTACCTTTTGTATCAATTGACCCTTCCTTTTTAGATTGTAAGCTCTAACGAGCAGGGCCCTCTGATTCCTCTTGTACCAAATTGTAATGTAACTGTAATGACTGCCCTCATGTTGTAAAGCGCTGCGCAAACTGTTGGCGCTATATAAAACCTGTATAAAACCTGTACAATAATAATACATAACTTGAGGTAAACTGTGATGATGTGCAAACAAAATAATCATTCAAATAATTAATGTGAAATCCAAAAAAAAAAATTATAAACTCCAATTTACACATGTGCAAAAAATGAGAGTCTCAACTGAATGCCAAATCACCACCATACTGTTACAAATATCATGTTGAATCAAGTCTTCACCATAAGAAATGGACTCTACGTGTCATTGTGGCCTGTAGTCCGAGACCGGACACACCACGTCACCGGGAGATCCTGCACTCCTCCCCGCCCCCCCTGTGTGCACAGTGCAACGAGCGGCCCCGTTGGACGGAGTGGTATATGGTTCCTTCCTTTTTTATATAATCTGCACTGAGAAAAGCAACACAATTTAGAGCCGTCGTTTTATATTTTTGGGTCCCGCCTACTGACTGCCGCACTGGACGGAGCTACCCTGTTTGTTTCTGGTCCTTCCCTGGAAAGCCGTGGTGTGACGTTACCAGCCACTGAGTGTCAGGTTGCCATACAAGCTTACTAAAGCTTGCCGTCTGGTAAGCGTACAGTACATACGGTGGTGGATCCCCTCACATATTGGTGTCTGTGTGATCGATTAACCTCACCTTTATTTGTTCTGAACACTTTCGGATGGTTTTATCCACGGACTTTTCATCATTACATCCACATTCCTTATTGTTGGGACTAATTTTTACCACCCTTTTATGTTTTTTGGCACTTATATTGTTTATTTTGTATATCTGTTTGGGTCCATCACAGATCCTCTGACCGTATTTATTCACATATTCCTACATATGTTATTCACTTTTTGTAGCGCTGCTCACGTTTTTTATATTAGAAATGGACTCTTACTGGAACAGATAGACCCTATTACAGAGTCAAATCAGCCTGTAAAATGATAGCCTCATTATGAAGGAGTTCAACCCATGCTGCTTGGCTGGAATTCTGCAATGTCTCCCACTTTCCAGTGTATGTTAAAATCAATGGCCACCCATATATTTCACGAGATCCACTGCTGCACTGATAGAAGTGAAACTTCTTATGCCGCGTACACACAGTCGGACTTTCTGGCCTACTTGGTCCGGCACACTTTCTGACGGACTTTGTCCGGCAGGTGCCCTGGACTTTAAAACGGACGAACTTGCCCACACACGACCGGACCTTGCGGCGGGCTAAGTCCGCCCGTCTTTCCGACGGACTTTCGCCGGAGTTACGGCGGACTTTCTGAATGAAAGGACTTGCCCACACACGGACAAGTCAGTTCATTTTGAACATGACTCAGGTGCGACGGGACTAGAAAAGGAAGTCAATCTTGCCGCTTTTATCGGCGAGATTGACACCTTGCGAGCCCCGTTGCGGTGCATACCAGGCCCTTAGGTCTGGTATGGATTATAAAGGGAAACCCCTACGCCAAAAAACCGGCGTGGGGTCCCCCCTAAAATTCATACCAGACCCCAATCCGAGCACGCAGCCCGGCCGGTCAGGAAAGGGAGTGGGGACGAGCGATCCCCCCCCCCTCCTGAACCCTACCAGGCTGCATGCCCTCAACATGGGGAAATCGGTGCTTTGGGGGAGGGGGGGGCGCCCTGCAGGGCCCCCCCCACCCCAAAGCACCTTGTCCCCCCCACCCCAAAGCACCTTGTCCCCATGTTGATGAGGACAAGGGCCTCTTCCCGACAACCCTGGCCGTTGGTTGTCGGGGTCTGCGGGCGGGGGGGCTTATCGGAATCCGGGAGCCCCCTATAAGAGGGCCCCCAGATCCCGGCCCCCCCACCCTATGTGAATGAGTATGGGGTACATGGTACCCCTACCCATTCACCTAGGGAAAAAGTGTCAATAATAAAACACACTACACAGATTTTTAAAATAATTTATTAAACAGCTCCAGGGGGATCTTCCTCCGACTTCGGGGGTCTTCTTCCGGCTTCGGGGGTCCCTCCGGTTCCTCTTCTCCCGGCGTCCGGTTGGTTCTTCTCCGCTCTCTCCGGCCTCTTCTCCCGGTGTTCCAGTTCTTCGGCCGGCCCCTCCGCTGTCTTCAGGTAGCTCTCTTGCCAGCGGAGGTCCAGAGTTCTGGGCTTCTTGTCTTCTCTTCTCCAGATGTTGACACGACGCTCTCTCCGGCTGGACTGCTCCCTGCGGGCTCCGTTGTGACTTATATAGGCGGAGACCCCGCCCCCATATGATGTCACAGTCCCTGGGCATGCTGGGACTGTGACGTTTTAGGGGGCGTGGTCACTGGGTGATGTTGACCAGTGAGAGTCCATTATTAAGTCTATGATTATGAAGCAATCATTATGACGCTTTACGTGTTGTATTTTTTCTCCTTTTTTTGACATGCCAATCAGGCTGGGCCTCTAAAAGGTATTCCTTCTCCTTTGGCAAACATTCTTGGTGGGGAGCCTTAGGGGTGGACGATGGTTGAATTTCCAATTTTCCTTGCCCTTCCTCCCATGCACTCCTCATCAAGCCACTAAGCATCCCTGGGTTTAATTTAAAGGCATTACGATGTACCCATATAGGGTCCGGACACCTTAATGCAGTTTCCTCTTTCCCCTTGCATAGGCCTTGGTCCTACCTAGGTATTCAGAACAGGGTGCGTGTGATTACTGTAAATCCCTTTGTTTTCTCTCTGCTCTTCCTACCCTCACATCTTGTCTTCTACTGGCTCATTTCCTTTCTTCTTGTTATCCTCCTTTACTTTCATTCCTCTTCAGTTCCCCCCTATTCCCCTTTTTTCTACCCTCCCCTACTCCTGGTCCACCTTGATTTAACTCTGGTAGTATGCCTCAACTGCTTTTCACATCCCTAAATGTGAGGGGATTGCACACCCCTGAAAAGTGTTCTCAAGTCCTGGGAGACATTTGGAGAACGTGTGGGCGCTGTATAGAAAAATAAGCAGATTAGCACACAAAAGTGAATATACAGTATCTCACAAAAGTGAGTACACCCCTCACATTTTTGTAAATATTTTATTATATCTTTTCATGTGACAACACAGACAGATGCTCAATAGGGTTTAGGTCTGGAGACATGCTTGGCCAGTCCATCACCTTTACCCTCAGCTTCTTTAGCAAGGCAGTGGTCGTCTTGGAGGTATGTTTGGGGTTGTTATCATATTGGAATACTGCCTTGCGGCCCAGTCTTCGAAGGGAGGGGATCATGTTGGCATTCATGGTTCCCTCAATGAGCTGTGTCTCCCCAGGGCCGGCAGCATTCATGCAGCCCCAGACCATGACACCACCATGCTTGACTGTAGTAGGCAAGACACACTTGTCTTCGTGCTCCTCACCTGTTTGCCGCCACACACGCTTGACACCATTTGAACCAAATAAGTTTATCTTAGTCTCATTAGACCACAGGACATGGCCCGTGTAATCCATGTCCTTAGTCTGTCTTCAAACTGTGGGCTTTCTTGTGCATCATCTTTAGAAGAGGCTTCCTTCTGGAACGACAGCCTTGCAGACCAATTTGATGCAGTGTGCGGCGTATGGTCTGAGCACTGACAGGCTGAATGCCCACCCCTTCAAACTCTGCAGCAATGCTGGTAGCACTCATACATCTTTTTTCCAAAGACAACCTCTGCATAGGACGCTGAGCACCTGCACTCAACTTCTTTGGTCAACCATGTCGAGGTCTGTTCTGAGTGGAACCTGTCCTGTTAAACCACTGTATGGTCTTTGCCACCGTGCTGCAGCTCAGATTCAGGGTCCTGGCAATCTTCTTATAGCCTAGGCCATCTTTATGTAGAGCAACATTTGTTTTTTCAGATTCTCTGAGAGTTCTTTTCCATGTGGTGCCATGTTGAACTTCCAGTGACCAATATGAGAATTAATGGATGTGTGTTAAGTTATTTTGAGGGGACAGCAAATTTACACTGTTATACAAGCTGTACATTCACTACTTTACATTGTAGCAAAGTATCATTTCTTCAGTGTTATATGAAAAAATATAATAAAATATTTACAAAAATGTTTTGTGAGATACTATACAAGTTTCAAATGAAACACACTTCACCCAGTGTGTAAAGGATTTGGACGTCTGTGCACCTCCACCAATATAAACACTCACCAGATAGTGAACATCAATGAGCCTAGAATTACTGCTGTGAAGCAAAGTGGCCTCCTGCTCAGATGTTGTAATGCATGTTCTCAAGGGATCTGCCTATCTGATCAGTGATCCCTTTAGAACGTGCATGCGCACAAAACACATCGGGAGGGGTCTACGTGCAGACATCATTGCCTCTGAGTCTTCGGAGCAGAAACAGCGGCTACTCTTGTACGTTTTTTTCTGGCCAATTTTTATCTTTTTATGCTGCACAATGTGAGCATCATTTGGGCTTCCGGTGGCAAGCTTTTTTTGTACAGTGTATGGCTCCTTTGGATATCATCACCTGATCGTTACACTAGGGCAGGGGCCATTATGTTTCATAGCAAGTGATCTTTGTGCATTGATGTTCACCATTCGTGGATAATCCCTCTAGAATTCATCATCTGATTACAACATCTGAGCAGGAGGCCACTTTGCTTCACAGCAATAATTCTAGGCTCATTGATGACTGCTATCTGGTGAGTATCTAGATTGTCTAGATTGGTGGAGGTGCACGGTTGTGGCTGTCCAAATCCACAACACACATCATTGGCATTATTTTGAACACATGGAAGTTTTTCTTCAATCGCGTCACTGATTTTTTCATTTCAAAACTTTATTTATACATCACTTATTAGGACTTTTATATGTTTGTCATAGTTGAGCACTACACCATTTTCTGGTTTAAATATCAGAGTTGCTTGCCTGACTGATGGGGGTAAGCATACTTATCTCAAGGATGGCTCAATGGTACTTCTCTGATTCAGTGTTGAATGAGCTTAGTAGGTTCCTCTTCCTTAAAGTGATTGTAAAGTCTTGTTTTTTTTCAATAAAAATAACAAACATGTTATACTTACCTCTGTGCAGTGAATTTGCACAGAACAGCCCAGATCCTCCTCTTCTTGGGTCCCTCTTTACTACTACTGGCCCCTCCATCCTGTCGAAGGCCTCCACCCGAGCCAAGTCACAACTTACTGTGTCCATTCAGACATGGAGCTGCAGCTGGCCCCGCCCCCTCTCTCTCCTGATTGACTGGCTGACTTTGATTGACAGCATCAGGAGCCAATGGCTCCACTGCTGTGTCTCCACCAATCAGGAGGGAGAGTCTCGAACGGCTGAGACACTCGTGGAAATCGTTGGACAGAGATGAGGCTCAGGTAAGTATTAGGGGGGTTAAGGGGGTCTGCTGCACATAGAAGGCTTTTATCTTATTGTATAGAATGATTAATTTCATTAAGATAAAAAAGCCTTCTGACTTTACAGTTCCTTTAAGGGCAGCATCTCGGGTCATAAAGATACCCTCACTAACATATACAGTGGGGACGGAAAGTATTCAGACCTCCTTAAATTTTTCACTCTTTGTTATATTGCAGCCATTTGCTAAAATCATTTAAGTTACATTTTTTCCTCATTAATGTACACACAGCACCCCATATTGACAGAAAAACACAGAATTGTTGACATTTTTGCAGATTTATTAAAAAAGAAAAACTGAAATATCACATGGTCCTAAGTATTCAGACCCTTTGCTCAGTATTTAGTAGAAGCACCCTTTTGATCTAATACAGCCATGAGTCTTTTTGGGAAAGATGCAACAAGTTTTTTACACCTGAATTTAGGGGTCCTCTGCCATTCTTCCTTGCAGATACTCTCTAGTTCTGTCAGGTTGGATGGTAAACGTTGGTGGACAGCCATTTTTAGGTCTCTCCAGAGATGCTCAATTGGGTTTAAGTCAGGGCTCTGGCTGGGCCATTCAAGAACAGTCATGGAATTGTTGTGAAGGCACTCCTTCATTATTTTAGCTGTGTGCTTAGGGTCATTGTCTTGTTGGAAGGTAAACCTTCGGCCCTGTCTGAGGTCCTGAGCACTCTGGAGAAGGTTTTTGTCCAGGATATCCCTGTACTTGGCCGCATTCATCTTTCCCTCGATTGCAACCAGTCGTCTTGTCCCTGCAGCTGAAAAACACCCCCACAGCATGATGCTGCCACCACCATGCCGCTTAGAATTAAGACCAAAAAGTTCTATCTTGGTCTCATCAGACCAAAGAATCTTATTTCTTACCATCTTGGAGTCCTTCAGGTGTTTTTTAACAAACTCCATGCAGGCTTTCATTTGTCTTGCACTGAGGAGAGGCTTCCGTCAGGCCACTCTGCCATAAAGCCCCGACTGGTGGAGGGCTGCAGTCATGGTTGACTTTCTACAACTTTCTCCCATCTCCTGACTGCATCTCTGGAGCTCAGCCACAGTGATCTTAGGGTTCTTCTTTACCTCTCTCACCAAACCTCTTCTCCCCAGATAGCTCAGTTTGGCCAGACAGCCGGCTCTAGGAAGGGTTCTGGTCATCCCAAACGTCTTCCATTTAAGGATTAGGGAGGCCACTGTGCTCTTAGGAACCTTAAGTGCAGCAGAAATTTTTTTGTAACCTTGGCTAGATCTGTGCCTTGCCACAATTCTGTCTCTGAGCTCTTCAGGCAGTTCCTTTGACCTCATGATTCTCATTTGCTCTGACATGCACTGTGAGCTGTAAGGTCTTATATAGACAGATGTGTGGTTTTCCTAATCAAGTCCAATCAGTATAATCAAACACAATTGGACTCAAATGAAGGTGTAGAACCATCTCAAGGATGATCAGAAGAAATGGACAGCACCTGAGTTAAATATATGAGTGTCATAGCAAAGGGTCTGAATACTTAGGACCATGTGATATTTCAGTTTTTCTTTTTTAATAAATCTGCAAAAATGTCAACAATTCTGTGTTTTTCTGTCAATAAGGGGTGCTGCGTGTACATTAAAGAGAAAAAAAATGAACGTAAATGATTTTAGCAAATGGCTGCAATATAACAGAGTGAAAAATTTAAGGGGGTCTGAATACTTTCTGTCCCCACTGTATGCTTTAATGTTGTCTTAGACCCTCTGGTGAATGTTTCCAGGGGCATATCCCACTTGTCGTATGCAACCTTGTGAAGACTCAAAAAACTACTTATGTCACTACAACTAGTAGATGACTGGACTGGGCGATTTTTCACAATGATTTCCGGGACTACACATTTTATTCCCCACTGTACTTGTATCTAGATTATTTTCTAGTACACCAATCACTGCTATCGCTTGTTCAGAAGACATCAGTACTATGATTGTGTCCGCTAATGCCCCTGTTCACATTTTGATTATTCTGGGTGAGTGCTCACAGCCTAAAGATTCTTGGTGGTTGAATAACAGCCTTATCCAAAACCTTCAATATGCTTAAGAGGTCCAGCATGCATTGTGTGAATATTTATCACTGAATTCATCTTTGGATGTGTCACCCTTGGTTTTTCGGGAAGCCCACAAATATTTGATCTGGGTTAGTTTGTTAAACTGAGTATGTGGAATAAGCAGGAGAGATAGGCTGCACTGTCTTCCCTGTTAGACCAGGTTCGCACCTTGGAGATGTTACACAAACAATCCCTCGTGGCCCAGGCTGCAGGGGATCTTGGGATAGCGAGAGGGAAGTTGCAGGCACTTCTGACAGATAAAGCAAAGTTCAAACTACCATCAGGCAGTCCACCTCTGCAGGGTCTTAGATTGGATTAAACACACCTCATTAAAATGCAGGGTGGGGCTGGAACAGGACGCAGCCCCTTTACCCTTGCAAACTCTGCCTTGGCAATATTCCTCCCTCCCTCCAGCAGTCAAATTTCATCCATTAACAGATATTACTCTAAAGATTCATTGCAACTCTGACTGCATTCCTTCTCCAAATGCTGGTCCTTCTTGTATGTAACCAGTGACTGGGGCAACAGACTGTCTAATGTTTCTGATCTCTGATTCTGATTTCTAACCGGTAATTGGGGCAACAGACTGTCTAATGTTTCTGATCTGTGCTTTAAACCGTTCCTTATTTCCAACCAATTTCAACTCAAGGACTTTGTGAAAAGTATTGGGTAGAAGTCCATGAGGGAAATACAAGTTATGATTCCCCTTTGCCATTTTGACAGTCAGTCACATAGCAGTCAGTGACATATACATTGATCTGAAGTTGAGAAGAGGGTTTCTCCTTTCCTTAGCAAATGGGAGTCTGACCTTGGTCCTGAATAAAACAGAGGAGCAGTGGGATCACATTTTGCACACCTGGGATGTTTGGGGGTCCAAATAAAAGGAATTCTTTCAGAAGAGAAATATAGGAGATGTCACTACTAAACACCTTCTGAAAACAGACTTGCAGTCATGCGATTCCTGTGGCTTCAACCATGTAGTTTAGGAGCTCGGATACTAGTCTGACTTCACTTGCTGATTTTTTTAGTTTTGTGGCTCAAGAGACTCAATTCAAAAAGCGTTAGCACCAGCCCATGGAACTATCAAACTTAATTGGACTCACCTTAAAATAACTAATCTTTTTTGCAACTAAGGATGTGAGACCACTACCTTTTCAGGACATCAGCAACAGCAGCCTCCATATTAATGTAATTCAAAAAGTCGCGCTAGAGGAATGAGAGTGGCAACAACCTGGTGCCTACAGCATCAAAAAGAATTAAGAAAGTAAAAAGTGGTCACTGTGCAAATGATTATAATACTAACCAGTGTATATAAACACTGCAGTGAAATTTGAATAAATATTAAATAAACAGAACACAGATATTGCTTTCTATGCCTATAAAAAAGAAAAAAAGGGGGGAAAAGGAAAAATAAAATAAATTGATTGAATATAAAAATAGGTGATTATATGTGAACAACAAAAAATTCTTCAGAACGCTAATGCCAAGTGCAACAGTGTATGAGAGCTGTGCAAAGACAATAAACATATATATAGTAAAAAGTGGTCACTGTGCAAATGATTATAATACTAACCAGTGTATATAAACACCGCAGTGAAATTTGAATAAATATTAAATAAACAGAACACAGATATTGCTTTCTATGCCTATAAAAAAGAAAAAAAGAAAAAAGGGGGGAAAAGGAAAAATAAAATAAAATTATTGAATATAAAAATAGGTGATTATATGTGAACAACAAAAAATTCTTCAGAACGCTAATGCCAAGTGCAACAGTGTATGAGAGCTGTGCAAAGACAATAAACATATACCATGTGAAAACGTAAATTATACAGTGTAAAAATTAGAACAAACTTATGTATTCCACCAAAAGTCCATATCCATAAAGGAACAATGATTAGTAAAGTTTGTGCATGTTTTATAGCACAAAAAACGTGTAGATGGGTGTCCCCCAGTGCTGAGTGAATGTAGAACCAAAACTTGCTGCAGTGACTAAGGTGCGTAGGCAGACCTCCACCATTCAAAACTGCTGCCTCTTACCAGAAAAAGTTGGTCTCTAGATTATAGGAGACCTAAAGGGCGGATGGCTGCAACCCCAGCCAGGGATCTGTAGAGCAGACACTGGTTATCATCCGAATCCCGGAACTCTCTCCGTCAATCACACTATAATGAGTAGGGATGAGCTTCGTGTTCGAGTCGAACCCATGTTCGACTCGAACATCGGCTGTTCGACCGTCCGTCGAATTGCGAACGATATGGGCCGTTCGCGCCAAATTCGTGTGGCGCGTCACGGCCCATAATTCACTGCGGCATCGCAGTGCATTGCTGGCTGATGATTGGCCAAGCATGCACTATGACCCGCATGCTTGGCCAATCACAGCGCCGTCAGTAGAGAGAGCTGTAATTGGCCAAAGCCAGGGTGGCTTTGGCCAATTATGGCTCAGGGGATTTAGTACACACCCCACACTATATAAGGCCGCCTGCACGGCGGCCCTGTGTAGTGTGTGTTCCGGTGTGCTGAGAGATAGAGAGAGAGAGAGACAGTGTCATTTGATTTGAGTTAGATAGATTAGGCAGAACAGTCAGTCAGTTAGCTGCACTTACAGTGTATTGTGTATATATATGCATCCCAGGTGTTGCATATATATATATACACTGTATTCAGTTTAGCTAGATCCGTTCCTGTTATCTTCTATCTAGACTATTTACATTTAGTGCAGTGTGTCCTGCTCACAGTGTTCAGCTAGATCCGTTCCTGCTATTTACATTCAGTGCAGTGCGTCCTGCTCACAGTGTTCAGCTAGATCCGTTCCTGCTATTTACATTCAGTGCAGTGCGTCCTGCTCACAGTGTTCAGCTAGATCCGTTCCTGCTATTTACATTCAGTGCAGTGCGTCCTGCTCACAGTGTTCAGCTAGATCCGTTCCTGCTATTTACATTCAGTGCAGTGCGTCCTGCTCACAGTGTTCAGCTAGATCCGTTCCTGCTATTTACATTCAGTGCAGTGCGTCCTGCTCACAGTGTTCAGCTAGATCCGTTCCTGCTATTTACATTCAGTGCAGTGCGTCCTGCTCACAGTGTTCAGCTAGATCCGTTCCTGCTATATACATTTAGTGCAGTACGTCCTGCTCACAGTGTTCAGCTAGATCCGTTCCTGTTATCTTCCTACTGACAGGCAGGCTTGTCTGGTTACAGTATATAAAGCTACCTGAAGAAAATTACAGGTGTTCTTTTTGATCCTATTAGTACCACGGTCAGGCAGCTAGACTATTTACATTTAGTACAGTGTGTCCTGCTCACAGTGTTCAGCTACATCCGTTCCTGCTATTTACATTCAGTGCAGTGCGTCCTGCTCACAGTGTTCAGCTAGATCCGTTCCTGCTATTTACATTCAGTGCAGTGCGTCCTGCTCACAGTGTTTAGCTACATCCGTTCCTGCTGTTTACATTCAGTGCAGTGCGTCCTGCTCACAGTGTTCAGCTAGATCCGTTCCTGCTATTTACATTCAGTGCAGTGCGTCCTGCTCACAGTGTTCAGCTAGATCCGTTCCTGCTATTTACATTCAGTGCAGTGCGTCCTGCTCACAGTGTTCAGCTAGATCCGTTCCTGCTATATACATTTAGTGCAGTACGTCCTGCTCACAGTGTTCAGCTAGATCCGTTCCTGTTATCTTCCTACTGACAGGCAGGCTTGTCTGGTTACAGTATATAAAGCTACCTGAAGAAAATTACAGGTGTTCTTTTTGATCCTATTAGTACCACGGTCAGGCAGCTAGACTATTTACATTTAGTACAGTGTGTCCTGCTCACAGTGTTCAGCTAGATCCGTTCCTGTTATCTTCCTACTGACAGGCAGGCTTGTCTGGTTACAGTATATAAAGCTACCTGAAGAAAATTACAGGTGTTCTTTTTGATCCTATTAGTACCACGGTCAGGCAGCTAGACTATTTACATTTAGTACAGTGTGTCCTGCTCACAGTGTTCAGCTAGATCCGTTCCTGTTATCTTCCTACTGACAGGCAGGCTTGTCTGGTTACAGTATATAAAGCTACCTTAAGAAAATTACAGGTGTTCTTTTTGATCCTATTAGTACCACGGTCAGGCAGCTAGACTATTTACATTTAGTACAGTGTGTCCTGCTCACAGTGTTCAGCTAGATCCGTTCCTGTTATCTTCCTACTGACAGGCAGGCTTGTCTGGTTACAGTATATAAAGCTACCTTAAGAAAATTACAGGTGTTCTTTTTGATCCTATTAGTACCACGGTCAGGCAGCTAGACTATTTACATTCAGTGCAGTGCGTCCTGCTCACAGTGTTCAGCTAGATCCGTTCTTGCTATTTACATTCAGTGCAGTGCGTCCTGCTCACAGTGTTCAGCTAGATCCGTTCCTGGTATTTACATTCAGTGCAGTGCGTCCTGCTCACAGTGTTCAGCTAGATCCGTTCCTGCTATATACATTTAGTGCAGTACGTCCTGCTCACAGTGTTCAGCTAGATCCGTTCCTGTTATCTTCCTACTGACAGGCAGGCTTGTCTGGTTACAGTATATAAAGCTACCTGAAGAAAATTACAGGTGTTCTATCCCAGCTTAGTGCAGCTACAGGCCATTAGTATGTCTGGAAGGCCAAGAAGGAGAGGCAGACAGTCACAAGCCAATAAGAGAGGGCAAGCAGGCTCTGTGTCTAGTGCTGGTCGTGGAGACGGTGCATCCTCATCAGCACGTGGCCATGGGACACGCTTGGCCTTTTTTTCGGCAGCTGGCCGTGTTGAGCCGCAACATGCGGAAGACTTGGTCGAGTGGATGACCAAGCCGTCCTCATCCTCCTCATCCTCTCTCACCCATGCCCAGGGTGCTTTGTCTGGCAAAGCAGCGGCCTCTTCCCTCAGCTCAATGTCATCAGTGACTCCTTCCCTAGCTCCACCATGTCCTCATGAGGATTCCCTCGAACTGTTTGACCACAGTGTTGGGTACATGCTCCAGGAGGATGCCCAGCGTTTGGAAGGCTCTGATGATGATACTGAGCTTAATGAAGGCAGTAACATGAGCACGGACAGAGGGGGTGCCCAAGAAGGACAGCAATCTGGCAGTCATGCTCCCCCTGCTGCAGCATACTGCCAGGTTTGCTCCAGTGATGAGGAGGGAGGGGATGATGAGGTCACTGACTCAACGTGGGTGCCTGATAGGAGAGAGGAGGAGGAGGAGGAGGAGGAGGAGGAGGTGGCACATCACCAACTAGGCAGGATGCCCTCCAGGGGCCAGCCTAAGGGCAGCACATTGACTGCATCACACCCCAAAGCTCCACATGTGCAGGGCGCTGCAGTCTCTGCGCGTTATTCAAAAAGTTCTTTGGTGTGGGCCTTTTTTGAGACGAGTGCATCAGATCGCACCGCTGCTATTTGCAACATATGTCTCAAGCGTATCTCGCGTGGCCAAAACATCTCCCGCTTGGGTACCACATGCTTGACCAGACATATGTTGACCTGCCATGCAGTTCGTTGGCAAGCGTATCTAAAAGACCCACACCAAAGAACAAAGACGATCTCTCCTTGCTCCTCATCAGCTGAGATTTCCAACCCCACTAGACCTTCAGTCCTCTCTGCGACCTGCAGTGAGAGGAATGAAGGTGTAGAATTAGGTGTGTCACAGCCAAGTACTTATGGGCAATCTGCTTTTGGTACACCGACGTCAGATTGTACCAGGCAAATTTCCCTGCCCCAGCTGCTGCACCGCCGAAAGAAGTTTGCTCCCAGCCATCCACATGCCCAGCGGTTGAATGCTAGCTTGGCAAAATTGCTAGCACTTCAACTGCTGCCTTTTCAGTTGGTAGACTCTGCCCCCTTCCGTGAGTTTGTGGAATGTGCGGTTCCTCAGTGGCAGGTACCCAAACGCCACTTTTTCTCACGGAAGGCGATTCCGGCTCTCTACCGGCATGTGGAAGGCAATGTCCATGCCTCGCTGGACAGGGCGGTCAGCGGTAAGGTGCATATTACCGCTGACTCATGGTCCAGCAGGCATGGACAGGGACGTTACTTAAGTTTCACGGCGCATTGGGTGACTCTGCTGGCAGCTGGGAAGGATGCAGGACAAGGTGCAGTAGTGTTGGAGGTTGTTCCGCCACCACGCCTCCAAAATGCTGATTGTGACACACCTCTCTCCTCCACCCCCTCCTCTTCTTCTTCCTCCATGGCCTCTTCCTCGGAACCAGCGGTGCTCCGTAGGCGTTCAAGGGGCTACGCAAGTACGCAGGCCAAAAGATGCCATGCGGTGCTTGAGCTGGTGTGCTTGGGGGACAGGAGCCACACTGGGGCAGAGGTTCTGTCAGCTCTGCAGGGGCAGGTTCAGAGGTGGTTGACGCCACGCCAACTTAAGGCAGGAATGGTGGTTTGCGACAATGGCACCAACCTCCTCTCTGCCCTCCGACAGGGACAACTGACCCATGTGCCCTGTTTGGCTCACGTCCTTAACTTGGTGGTGCAGCGGTTCTTGGGCAGGTACCCGGGCTTACAGGATGTCCTGAGGCAGGCCAGGAAAGTCTGTGTGCATTTCCGCCGGTCATATAATGCCAGTGCTCGGCTGACGGACCTCCAAAAGGAGTTTAACCTGCCCAAGAACCGCCTAATCTGTGACATGCCCACCAGGTGGAACTCGACGTTGGCCATGCTGCAGCGGCTGCACACGCAGCAGAGGGCCATCAATGAGTACCTGTGCGACTATGGCACCAGGACAGGGTCAGGGGACCTTGGTTTTTTTTCCCCACGCCAGTGGGCCATGATCAGGGATGCATGCACTGTCCTGTCACCATTCGAGGAGGCCACGAGGATGGTGAGCACTGACAGTGCATGCATCAGTGACACTGTCCCCCTTGTCCACCTGTTGGAGCACACGCTGCGTGGAATAATGGACAGGGCACTTGAGGCAGAACAGAGGCAGGAAGAGGAGGACTTCCTTAGCTCTCAAGGCCCCCTTTATCCAGACAGTGTTCCTGCGTGCCCGCCGATCACACAGGAAGAGGACGAGGAGGAGGAGGAGGAGGAGGAGGAAGATTGTGTCAGTATGGAGGTGGAGCCTGGCACTCAGCATCAGCAGTCTTTAAGGGATCAGTCCCAAGGAACACATGGACTTGTACGTGGCTGGGAGGAGGTGGCTGCGGACGTTGTTGTCCTTAGTGACCCAGAGGACTCCGGACCGAATGCCTCAGCAAACCTACGCTGCATGGCCTCCCTGATCCTGCAAAGCCTGCGTAAGGATCCTCGTATTCGTGGTATCAAGGAGAAGGACCAATACTGGCTGGCAACCCTCCTTGATCCACGTTACAAGGGTAAGGTTGCGGACCTTATCTTGCCATCGCAGAGGGAGCAGAGGATGAAACATCTTCGGGAGGCCTTGCAGAAAGGTCTGTGCAACGCGTTCCCAGAGACTGGGAGGTTACAAACTCCTGTTTCTGGACAACGTGTTGCTGAGGCTTCGGTCAGTCAAAGAAGGAGCGGTGGAGAAGGTGGCCGTCTGACCGATGCGTTCAGACAATTTTTTGGTCCGCAGCCCCAAGGTATGATCGGTTCCAGCAACCATCGCCAGCGTCTGTTTTACATGGTGCAGGAATACCTAGGGGCAAGATCAGACTTGGACACCTTTCCCACCGAAAATCCTCTGGGTTACTGGGTCTTGAGGATGGATCACTGGCCAGAGCTTGCACAGTATGCAATTGAGCTACTGGCCTGTCCTGCATCCAGCGTTCTTTCGGAACGCACATTCAGTGCTGCTGGAGGCGTGGTAACCGATCACAGGGTGCGTCTGTCCACCGACTCGGTCGATCGGCTGACCTTCATAAAAATGAATCAGTCTTGGATCACCACCAGCTACCAAGCACCTGATGCAGATGTAACCGAATAATTTTTTTTGAAATCTCAGATCCCTTCAAAGACTGCCTATGCTGATGCTGAGTGACTATCCCTGAGTAATTATCCTCTTCCTCCTCAATCATCACGCTGATAGCTTGTAAGAACATTTTTGGTTCTGGGCGCCACCACCAGTGCCTAAGGCACAATTTTTCAGCCCCTGTTTAACAGGGGCGTGTAATTACAATTTTTGATGTAATACTTTGCAGCAGGGCTCGTTCCTGCATTCCAACTAGAGTGTCTGTGAGGGGTTGCAGTGTTGTGGCACCAGCACCAGTGCCTAAGACCCAATTTTTCAGCCCCTGTCTAACAGGGGCGTGTAATTACAATTTTTGATGCAATACTTTGCAGCAGGGCTCGTTCCTGCGTTCCAACTAGAGTGTCTGTGAGGGGTTGCAGTGTTGTGGCACCAGCACCAGTGCCTAAGGCCTAATTTTTCAGCTCCTGTTCAACAGGGGCATGTAATTACAATTCTTGATCTAATATTTCACAGCAGGGCCCTGTGAGGGCTTACAGTGTTTTGGCCACAGCAACACCTAAGGCCCAAATTTCTGCTGAGTATATAGGGCAGGACCCTACTTTCAAACATCTAACTTACAAACGACTCCTACTTGCAAACGGAAGGAGACAACAGGAAGTGAGATGAAATCTACCCCTAAGGAAGGGAAATTCTCTCCTGTAAGAGTTAATATGGGAAAACAATTTCTCCTTTCCACTGATGCTTTCCAATCCTTGTTCCACAAAAAAACCCAAATTTTCAAAAAACATTTTTCATTGGGACAAAAAAGTGAGGTGAAATCTTCTGAAGAGGAGGAAAGACGCAAAACAAATGTCACAGGGGTGATAACCCTTCCCTATGTTTTCCAAAAAGCTTAGAAAAGATTTTTTGGCTGGAGCTAAACACATTAAAAATGTTCAAAATTACAAACAGATTCTACTTAACAACAAACCTACAGTCCCTGTCTTGTTTGCACCGCCTGAATACTGCTGTTCAGAGTATATAGGGACCTTTCCTTATTTTAATTTGGGTGCGGGGTTCCCCTTAATATCCATACAAGACCCAAAGGGCCTGGTAATGGACTGGGGGGTACCCATGCCGTTTGTCTCACTGATTTTCATCCATATTGCCATGACCCGACATGACATTAAACCCGCAAGCAGTTTTAAATGAGATTTTTTCCTTTAAAAATGACATTTGGTGCAGGGACTGTTCTAAACATGGGAAACACGCGTCACTTTACAGGCATACTATAGACACCCCCCAGGTACGATATTTAAAGGAATATTTCACTTTTTTTTTTTTACTTTAAGCATCATTAAAATCACTGCTCCCGAAAAAACGGCCGTTTTTAAAAGTTTTTTTTGCATTGATACATGTCCCCTGGGGTAGGACCCGGGTCCCCAAACCCTTTTTAGGACAATACCATGCAAATTAGCCTTTAAAATGAGCACTTTTGATTTCGAACGTTCGAGTCCCATAGACGTCAATGGGGTTCTAACGTTCGTGCGAACTTGCGGTCCGTTCGCGGGTTCTGGTGCGAACCGAACCGGGGGGTGTTCGGCTCATCCCTAATAATGAGTAGGATAGGTCCCCATAAAAGAGATAAAAGGCTCCACATAGCATAAAATCTAAGGTTTTATTGAATGAAAAAGTATAGATTGCAATTACAAGATAGTTGTATAAACAAGCATACAGGAACGCCGGCCGGCTAAAAAAACTCCCCGTGTCTTCCGGGTGTGCAGATCGCGGTGTCGTCGGGACGTAGCAATATCTGTGTTCTGTTTATTTAATATTTATTCAAATTTCACTGCGGTGTTTATATACACTGGTTAGTATTATAATCATTTGCACAGTGACCATTTTTACTTTCTTAATTCTTTTTGATGCTGTAGGCACCAGGTTGTTGCCACTCTCATTCCTCTAGCGCGACTTTTTGAATTATATTGGATTTATGGTTTACTACCTTTAGTCGCAGCTCATCTTATTTCTTCTGTGTTAGCGCAGTATTTATTTTATACCTTTCCATATTAATGTCATCACCGGATTTCCTTAAAGCAACCTTGTACTGATAAAGTATCAAAGTAATGGTGAATCTGTAAGGGAGGCTCTATAAGGTATCTGCACCAACCTGCAGATAGCCTCCTGTGCTCCTACCCAATCTGCTGCTGCTGGAACTCTCAGTGAAAAAAATGTGGTGCTTTTCGATAAGAGGGCTCCAACAGTGGTCTGTAGATACAGCAGTGGTAAAACTTTATTATTTTAAATATTTTATGTTCAGTACAGGGTTGCTTAAAAAAAGTACTCTCTTATGTAGATGTGACCTTGTGATTTTTTTTATGCAGTTAGTGTAGTTTGCAAACTTCTCAGGTGGTGTAGTCACACCAAGACTGCACAGAATTTTATTGTAAGATTTGTCCAAATTGAGGGAAAAGGGGCAGTCAGGCATGTTGGGTGGTGAGAAAAGAGGTGCTCCACTTCAACCCCCACAGCTCTCATTCAGCTGCTTAGGCGGGTCTCCTCCAGTATCGGGGGCTTCCAGGCTCTATGCCTTTCTCCCCAATATGACACCAGGTATGTGTAGAATCTCCCCCACCATGTCACTTAGGGACCTCCAGAGTTGGGGGGAACAGGTGGCTGCAGAAACACCTTGGCTATTGAGGTAACCAGTGAGCATGCTTGACTCCACCTCAGGGTGTGTGAGCGGGCAGGAGGGGGATCGATTTGAACCATTGACAAGGAGCACAGCGGTCTAAGAGGTGATGCACTGTCAGGGAAAGCAGTAATGTGGACAAGCCAATTACAGGGGTAGAAGAGTAGACACTTGAGTAGGCTGAGTTATCAGATCTGTTATGTTGTATTGGTCCTGGACAGAAGGAGAACAAGCACTTAAGACAGTAGTGGTTTAGAAGGTTTAACTGATCAGAGGTTTGCATAGCATTTTTGCTAGTGTAACTGGATAATGGTGTGAAAGAGGTGGGGAGAGGATAAGGAAGGAGGAGGAGAAATCACTACTGAAGGCAGAATCTCCCACTGTCAAAAGGAAACAGATTTTGGCATGATCCTTGATAGAAAAACTAAACTTGCAAAAAAAAATCAAAAAGCTCTAACTGGGCTTTTATATAATTAAAGGATTGGATAGTCTGACTTCATTTTCAAGATATCATTGCACTAAAGGTTCAAATACTTAATCAATAAGTTTTTTTGAGATATTGGAATGTTATAATACAGCTTATGACCTACAGTAGTTGTCATTTGGTGACATTTAAAACCCATCAGGAAGAAATTTAATACGTTTCTAAGGCTTCACAAAGTTATTTTGAGAACTATAAAAGGAATCTATTCTTGACTCTTCAGAAAAATATAATGGGTACATGCTCTGTATACGCTAATATTCCTAAGCGCTAGTATCTAATTGAAGCATTCATTAGCAACCAATTAGAATTCTTTCTTCATAAGTTAGACCAGTGCTAGTTGGATAGGTAATAATTGTCATGGTTAACTCTTCTTAACGCGGTTGTAAACCGAGATGAAAAAAAAAACCAAAAACTGCAAGACAAAGGCATAATGAGCTAGTCTGCATCGCAGACTAGCTCATTATGAAATACTTACCTTAGAACAACGTCATCCCGGAGCTATTTCCGGGTTTGCGGGCTCCGGTGCTGTGATTTGCCGGAGCAAAATCCGCACGGGAGCCGCCGGTAACGGCATAGCAGCTTATTATAGGCTCACCTGTAGGTAAAAGTGGTTATACAGAGTGAGGGTTTACAACCACTTTAAGAATTAGCCCTTCAAAATAAGAACGTTGTATTGTAAAAGGCCACATACTGTATAATAACTCCAGCACAAAGAAACTTATATTATTATGACTTAAGGGTGGTTAAAAATTGTATGTCCATTGCGTGAAACAAAACTTATATTTAGAAAGATGATGTTCATTATCCAAGGAATTTTCTAAAAAACACCAAGCTGTTTGTTTGCAATGCAAAAGGTATAAAAACAAACATGGCATTTAACCTAATCAAAACGGATACCTGTTAAATGAGATTGTTAAATATGGTTTGAAAACAATCAGAATCAAAAAAGATTCTTTGACTCTATTAAAGCATTTATGAAAAAATATCAAAGTCAAGGCACTTCACATACAATAACAGCAGCACATACCATGCCTCTTTGTTTCTCTGTTGTTCTTCTCTAGCTTTTCCTCTTTTTGTATGCAAGTCCGTCTGCCTTTGTCTGGCTTCTTCCTGCGATGCCTTGCAGTGGTTGAAAGATTACAGAAGCAGCAGCCAGCCCAGTTCCATGCTCTGCAGCTGACATGAAGGTAGGAAGTGGGCAATGTTCACAGGGTGCTGCTGACCTCCCATAACTAGTTAGCCCCCCACCCCAGAAAACACAATTATCAGATACACAACAACAACACCAATCACAACAACCCCTCCCAACATATACATATGGTGAGATGGCAAACACCTAGGATTCTGACACGCATAACAGGTGACATTACAAACATTAGAATGATTTCAAATGTTGCATCCTTGCCTCCAGTATTCCTAAACATGGTAATTAGCATTTCTAATCACTCCAAGCTTACTGCTAGGAAACCCTAAACTGGTGCTACACATAATAAAGTGAAAAAATCTATTTATGCCTGTCATGACTCCTATGTTTAAAAAACCATTGCAAATCTGATTGTTAATTACACTCATTGCCATTTGTGTTGGAAACATTTCTATTACAGGCACCCTGGATAATGGGTAATATCTATGACAAATGCTGGAGACTTCCACTTATGTCAAAGTGTTTCAAAGTGTTTTTCTCCACTTCTACGCCATCAGATCATCATTTGTGATGCTCGGGTCAGTTGTGTTATTTAGTAATTGTTTCACTGTCTGAGTTAACCACTAACCAACAAGTATACATTCTATTTTGCCTGTTTAGCCTCTCTGTTAATCAGAACACAATGGTATAAATTATATGCTGTTTTCTTTGAATCTACATCAATTGATAGCTGCTCAAAGACTATATCAGTCTTCCGCTGTCACCCACCTATCAATAATTCTTTGATTATGTCATTTATGTTGTCACTACAACCCCAGCACTATTTACAACCACAGCTGTTTATCAAGCTGTTAAGCACTATAAGACTGTATTCTTTGGGTTAGCGTGTTGTTATTGGTTAAAATGTGCAATTAACACTGAAAGGCTTCCACTAATGCTCCTAGAGTAGTAATTACAGTTTCACTTGGCAAATGCACAAATCAAAATTCCATGGCTTAGATAATATGTGTGATAAGCAAAGGTTTGGAAAGTCTGGTTCCATTCATTCTCCAACTTTTAGCTCAACTTCTATTTGGCAAAAACATCACCATTATGAAACCCAGTTTGAATAAAATAATATTAATGAAATGTGTGAAATGTAATTTAAACTGATTATTGGGGCATGCTCTTGGATTTTAGGCCCTGGGAAGCATGCTATATTAATGGTTGGGTTGAAAAAACAAAGTATTAGAAAACATTTTTGATCAGGTTTAAAGCAGTAGATGAATGGAAAGCCCACGCACTTCTCAAAAACCCAGGTACATTATTTTGAAAATTGTGAAACCAATTTGTACCACATTTTACCCTAACAAACATGAAACACATCATATGTTTTCTACATATTAGGCTTAATGTACATGGGACGTTTTTACAACCTCTCCTGAACGATTTATCTTGACAGATAGCAACCCACGTTAAAAAACGTCCGTTTTGCCGCGTTTACATGCCGCGTTTAGCCGTGTTTGCGTTTAGAAGCGTTTGAAAAAAAATTTGTATTTTTTTTTTTTAAATAGCCAAAAATTAAAAACACCTGTAAAACGGAACACGGATAAATGTGAGTTACCGCGTTTAGCCACGTTTAGAAGCCTTTGGCGCTTGAAATGCCTCTAAACTTAGCTTTTGAATGAATTTTTGTGGGTTCCAAAAAAAGCCTCTAAACGCAACTGCCTAGAAACGACTATAAACGAACCTGTGTACATATACTGATAAGATAACAGAGGAGAGTTCAGGGGCAGCTGAAAAAAATGCCCAACTGCTCCTAAACGTCCGTTTACCAGCAGCAGTGTACATGAGGCTTTATGCTGCACCACAGTTTTCTATTCATCTGCTGTATCAGAATTGATGAAAGCCCTTTTGCCTGTAACTGCTCGGAGGATTTTCTGACAGCTGTTACCAAAGGTGTCTTGAGTAAGTGTTTTCAGTATACAGTATATTTTTGATCAGGTTGTATGGTGTAATACAGAAAATATATTTGCTTGTGATTTGTACAGATGCATGTAAAAGGTCACCAAACAACTGCTTTAAAAAGTAACTCCACTTTTGTTGAGAATTTTAACAAACTTTGTTGCTGCATAACCTTTAGTTATTCTGAAGAAATAGCTATTTGTGTGTCTGTGTCTATGTGCACAGTGAATCTGTATGGGAGTGGTTTTATAGTGATCACTCAGCTTCTGTATCTGCAGGGCTCTATTGAGGAAAGTTTCAGGGTCTGCATTCCTTTAGACGTGATTTACATTTTTGTTTCAGGGGATGCCCAAAATCGGAACTTATATCTTAGTGCATACTTCTGGAAAAATCAGTGAGCCAATCACATAAGCAGGAAATTAAATTTCTGGAGGGCATTCTGTACACCATCTGTGTGCAGCATGCCTCCAGGTTGCCATATTACATTGCATTTTACAGAAAGTTACAGTGCTAATACAGTGCTATGTAGATTAAAAAAAGTTGTGTCACAATTGTATACACTATATTTGTTTTTATTTGCAAATTTGTTTCCCACAAAAGTAGAGTTACCCTTTAAGGCATACAACAAAAAGTATTTGTAAATAGTAAATAAACTTTGCACCTCGTAATTTAAATATAGTGCTGTAAATAGAACAGCTGCTATCCCCACTAAAGTAACAATGTGCTTTAGATCAGGTGAATTATAAACAAAAGGGAGCGCTCAGTGGAAATAAATTACAAATTAAAGAAAAATATATGCTATATATATATATATATATATATATATATATATATATATATATATATATATATATATATATATATATATATACACTATATTTACCGTGATGGGTATTAATGAAATAAAAAAAAATATGCTACATATATATAATATTTTTTTTCCTTTAATTTTTAATTATTTCCACTGAGCGCTTCCTTTTGTTTATAATCAACAAAAAGTCTTTGTTTTCCAACACACAAATCTCTATCTATATAGTTAGGTCACCAAATAGATTTGCTATTTTAAAAGAAATCAAGAAATATGCAAAATTCAATCAGTTATGTGTTTTTGGGATTTTTAAGACTGCAGCAAGAAAGTGCACTGCAATCTCCTGCAATCCCCACTGAGTCTATTAAATGATCATCCTGACACACCTGTCCACATTTTAAAAATGGTTCACCAACGCAAGCACAGAGAAATACAAACATTAATAATCCACAATTAAATTACCTCTGTGTATACAGAGATGAAAGTCTAAGCCTCCTTGCTGTCCTGATACATAAAAAAAGAATGCAACCCTTTATCTGTAAGAATTTCAGAATGCCTAGCAAACTGTTTTGGTTCTCGGTAGGAATATTTTATAAGCATGTACCAGTTCTACTGTGATCCAAAATGACAAAATTTAGGTGTCGCTCAGGTACAGAGGTAAAGTCCAACTAGACCACTGTGAGTGCAGGCAGGGACAGGGAGCTAGTTCTAGCTCCAAGCTGCAGCAATGGCAAAGGAAAAGGTCCACAAGCCACTCTTTATGAAGTCTCATCCCGGACTCCAGCCAGGTCATGCCTCCAACGCATTTCGCTCCACCCCTTGGAGTTTAATCATGGGGATCATGATTAAGCTCCAAGGGGTGAAGCGAAATGTGGTCTGAGGCTGCCATTTATCTCACTTCATACACATGGGTCTGCTTCATGGTGTGCGGCTTATGGACCTTTTCCTTTGACATGGATTCAGTTCTACTACCTTGCAAATTAATAGTCTTTTTTTTATGTACAACACAACATACAAGGGGCCTGATGGGTGTCTGCTAGTTTAGCTAGTTTACTGGGAGGTCCACTAACTCATAGATATTTAAATAAGTTCTTAACAGTAAATAAGCTTTAAAAGAAGCCTTAAAATGTTACTAAACCCAATAATATGAAAATAGTTTGTCCGCCCCTTCCCCTCCCCACAGTGCCCACAGTTTATGAATCTTCTTTTTACATTAAAATACTGCCACTATATACCTTTTTGGATGATCTGTATACCACGGTCACATGATAAACTGCACAGTTTCTCCAGTGCTGAGAGTTCAGGTAGGAGATTTCCACTACAGCCTGTATACACGCCCACATGTGTGTTGTCAATATCATGTGACCTGGCTAGCTCTGAGAGGTAATCCATGTCCTCTGATGTCCGAGTTCAGAGAGTGGTGTTCTCTCCTGCATAAAAGACACAACTGAGCATGTGCAGGTGGGCTACCCTGCCTGTGTTAGCTGGCCTTCCCAAGATAGACAGTGCAGGAGAGGAGGATCTGTGAATACATGATAAAACGGCCTTTTTTTACACAATGCAGAGGATTAACCCTTTAAGTTCCATAGTGAGTATAACAAGCATGCTATGCTGCATATACAGACTGATTTTACTGTTTACTGTGGGTTTAGTAACACTTTAACTGAACACCGTAGCTGCAGCCACTGTGCTGCAGCGACACACGCTTGACACCATCTGAACCAAATAGGTTTAAATTGGTCTAATCCATGTCCTTAGTCTGCTTCTTTTCAGCACATCTAGTGAGTGACATTTTTGCCAATTCTTCTTTGCAAAATAGCTTAAGCTCTGTCAGATTGGATGGAGATTGTCTGTCTGTGAACAGCAATTTTCAAATCTTGCCATAGATTCTCAATTGGATTTAGGTCTGGACTTTGACTGGGCCATTCTAATACATGAATATGCATTGATCTAAACCATTCCATTGTAGCTCTGGCTGTATGTTTAGGTTCAATGTCTTGCTGGAAGGTGAACCTCCGCCCCGTCTCAAGTCTTTTGCAGACTCTAACAGGTTTTCTTCTAAGATTGCCCTGTATTTGGCTCCATTCATCTTCCCATCAACTCTGACCAGCTTCCCTGTCCCTGCTGAAGAAAAGCATCCCTACAACATGATGCTGCTACCACCATGTTTCAAGGTGGGGATGGTGTGTTCAGGGTGATATGTAGTTAGTTTCCATCACACATAGCGATTTGCTTTTAGGCCAAAAAGTAAAATTTTGGTCTCATCTGACCAGAGGACCTTCTTCTACATGTTTGCTGTGTCCCCCACATGGCTTCTCGCAAACTGCAAATGGGACTTCTTGTGGCTTTCTTTCAATAATGGCTTTCTTCTTGCCACTCTTCCATAAAGGCCAGATTTATGGAGTGCATAACTAATAGTTGTCCTGTGGACAGATTCTCCCACCTGAGCTCTGAAGCTCCTCCAGAGTTACCATGGGCCTCTTGGCTGCTTCTCTGATTAATGCTCTCCTTACTGAACAGTGCTCCGTGAGAAATTCAAAGCTTGGGATATGCTGTGTGAGCCAACCGGGATGCGTTTTGGAAGCTTAACCACACCTGGTGTGGTTAAGCTTCCGAAACGCATCCCAATTGGCTCACACAGCGGTTGGACTGACAGCTCCTCTCACTACTCCAGCTTGACACATCGTCTTCGTGGTTATCCGATTTCTGGATATACCATCATGGCCACACGGTGCAGCCTGACACCGGTCTCTCTGCACGGACGCTAGGCTCATCTTGCTTCCCTCCACAGCCGGCTTTCTTCTCCACCAAGGACTACCACACAGCTACCACACAGCTCCCAGTTCATTAAAATCCTCTGGACTGTCATCCTCTCTCTTCCCCTCACCCATTTGTGAGTTCCTTTGTTTTATATGGTATCTTACTTAATAAATTGTGCTACACTATGCCGGTTTGGCGCTTTCTTCCCTTCCCTTCCTATTTTATAGATTGTGGATTTCCAGCCCACATATGAAAGCAGCCTTGCCAGCACCACCACAATGTCAGCCATTTTCTACTAATTGACATTTTTATTCCTATACCTCCGGGAATAAGTATCTTTCAATACTTTTTTTAACATTTTATCACTATAGGATAGGCACAGTGTCAGCGCTGTAGTGTTTTTTGGTCATGTTTCAAAATGTTTAATATCTTTGTTGTACAGTACAGGACACTGGACTTGTTATCATAGACCATAGCACACACCCAAGCAAAAAACCTTGAGCGGTTGGCAACAACTTAGCAAGCAGAACAGCTAACAGGACCACAAGAAAACAAGAGGGATAGAACCCAAACAGATAACAGTCTGAAGAATCTTGCAGCTGAAGCGTACATCAGCTCAGGCCTGAACATCCACCTTGCAAATTTTGTGGAAGTTAGATTTTCTTGCTCTAAGTTGGAAATAACTGAGTCAGAGATACCCCTATCCTTTATTACTTGGGTCTCAACATCCATGCCATTAAAGCCAGTGACTAAGAAGTAGGGATGAGCCGAACACCCCCAGGTTCGGTTTGCAGTAGAACATGCGAACAGGCAAAAAATTAGTTTAAACACGCAAACACCGTTAAAGTCCATGGGACACGAACGTGAAAAATCAAAAGTGCTCATTTTAAAGGCTTATATGCAAGTTATTGCCATAAAAAGTGTTTGGGGACCCGGGTCCTGCCCCAGGGGACAGGGGAAAAAGTTTTAAAAACGACCCGTTTTTTCAGGAACAGTGATTTTAATAATGCTTAAAGTGAAACAATAAAAATGAAATATTCCTTTAAATATCATGCCTGGGGGGTGTCCTTAGTATGCCTGTAAAGTAGCGCATTTTTCCGTGTTTAGAACAATACCACAGCAAAATTACATTTCCAAAAGGAAAAAATATCATTCAAAACTACTTGCTGTAATGTATTGTCGGGTTCCGGCAATATAGATGGAAAGCATTGAAAGAAACAGCATGGGTCCCCCCCCCAGTCCATTACCAGGCCCTTCAGGTCTGGTATGGATATTACGGGGATCACCGCACCCAAATTTTAAAAAAAAATGGCGTGGGGTTCCCCCAGGCACTATATACTCTAAACAACAGTATATATATTATACGGCCTGTCCTATATACTCCGCAGAAAAGTGGGCCTTGGGTGGTGGTGCCACAACACTTTAACCCCTCACAGATACTCTTGTTGGGCACAAGAACGGGCCCTGCTGTGAAATATTAGATCAAAAATTGTAATTACATGCCCCTGTTGAACAGGTGCAGAAAAATTGGGCCTTGGCTGGTGGTGTCACAACACTGTAAGCCCTCACAGATACTCTTGTTGGGCGCAAGAACGGGCCCTGCTGTGAAATATTAGATCAAAAATTGTAATTACTTGGCCCTGTTGAACAGGGGCAGAAAAATTGGGCCTAGGGTGGTGGTGGTGCCCTAAACCAAAAATATTGTTGGAAGCTAGCATCATCATGATTGAGGAGGAATAGGATAGTCAGCATAGGCAGTCTTCAAGGGATCCCACATCCATAGCAAATTCAATCAGTTACATCAGCATCAGGTGCTTGATAGCTGCTGATCCAAGACTGATTCATTTTTATGAATGTGAGCCTATCAACAGAATGAGTGGACAGACGCACTCTTTGATCCATTACGAACCCTCCAGCAGCACTGAATATGCATACAGAAAGCATGCTGGATGCAGGACAGGCCAGTAGCTCAATTGCATATTGAGCAAGTTCTGGCCAGTGGTCCATCCTCAAGACCCAGTAAACCAGTGGATGCTCTGTTGGAAAGGTCTCCAAGTCTGCTCTTTCCCCTAGATATTCCTGCACCATGTAATGCAGACACTGGCGATGGTTGTTTGAATGATCAGACCTTGGCACTGAGGACTGAAAAAATGTTTAAAGGCATTGGTCAGCCGGCCACCTTCTCCACCTTTCTTCCTCTGACTGAACGAAGCCTCGGCAACACATTGTCCAGCACCAGGAAATTGTAACCTCCCAGGGTCTGGAAATGCATTGCACAAACCTTTTTTCAAGCCTCCTGAAGATGCTTCTTTCTCTGCTCCCTCTGCGAAGGCAGGATGGGTTCTGCAACCTAACCCTTGTAACGTGTATCAAGAAGGGTTGCCAGCCAGTAATGATCCCTCTCCTTGATACCACGAATCCTGGGGTCCTTTCGCAGGCTTTGCAGAATCAGGAAGGCCATGCAGTGTAAGTTTGCAGAGGCGTGCGATTCCGAGTCCTCTGGGCCACTAAGGATTCGTAACTACCTCCTCACAGCCATGTACAACTCCTTGGGTTTCTGGGGACTGAAAACCATCCCTTGAAGACTGCTGCTGAGTGTTATCCTCTACATCCAGGCTGACACAATCCTCCTCTTCTTCCTGTGTGTTTGGCAGGCCCGCAGGAATGCTATCTGGATAAAGGGGGCCTTAAGAGGTAAGGAAGTCCTCCTCCTCTTCCTCCCACTGTTCTGCCTCAAGTGCTCTGTCCATAATTCCACAAAGTGTGTGCTCCAACAGGAAGACTAGAGGGACAGTGTCACTGATGCATGCATTATCGCTGCTCACCATCCTTGTGGCCTCCTCAAATAATGACAGGACAGTGCATGCATCCTTGATCAGTGGCCACTGGCATAGCAAAAAGAAGCCAAGCTCCCCTGACCCTGTCCTAGTGCCATACTCGCACAGGTACTCATTGATGGCCCTCTGCCGTGTGCGCAGCCACAGCAGCATTGCCAACGTTTAGTTCCACCTGGTGGGCATGTCACAAATGAGGCGGTTGGTGGGCAGGTTGCATTCCCTTTGAATGTCAGCCAGCCAAGCACTGGCATTGTATGACTGGCAGAAATGACCACAGACTTTTCTGGCCTGCCTCAGGAGATCCTGTAAGCCTGGGTACCTGCTCAAGAACTGCTGCACCACCAAATTCAGGACGTGTGCCAAACATGGAACATGGGTCAAGTGTCCCTGTCGGATTGCGGAGAGAAGGTTGGTGCCATTGTCGCATACAACCATTCCTGGCTGAAGCTGGTGTGGCATCAACCACCTCTGAGCCTGCCCCTGCAGATCTGACAGAATCTCTGCCTCAGTGTGGCTCCTGTCCCCTAGGCAGACCAACTCAAGCACCGCATGGCATCTTTTAGCCTGACTGCTTGCGTAGCCCCTTGAACGCTTACAGAGCACCGCTGGTCCAGAGGACAAATCTGCAGAAGAGGACATAGAGAAAGAAGAAGAGGAGGGGGTGGAGGAGAGAGCTGTGGCAGAATCACCACTAACATCTTGGAGGCATGGTGGTGGAACAAGCTCCAACAACACTGAACCCTGTCCTGCATCCTTCCCAGCTGCAAGCAGAGTTACCCAGTGCATCGTGAAGGAAAGGCAACGTCCCTGCCCATGCCTGCTAGACCATGAGTCAGCGGTAATATGCACCTTACTGCTGACCGCCCTGTCCAACGAGGCCAAAACATTGCCTTCCACATGCCGGTAGAGAGACAGAATGGCCTTCCGTGAAAAGAAATGGTGTTTTGGAACTTGCCACTGAGGTACAGCATATTCCACAAATTCACAAAAGGGGGCAGAGTTTACCAGCTGAAAAGGCAGCAGTTGCAGTGCTGGCAATTTGGCCAAGCACTAGACACTGAGAATATAGATGGCTGGGATAGAATTTATTTTTACGGTTCAGCAACTGCAACTGGGGTAGGGAAATGTGCCTGCTAAAATCAGATGGTGGTGTACTATGGGCACCCATCTATTTCCAAGGTCCATTCTATGATTTATATAATATCCCTGATTTCACAGAAGAACCAGACGTGGGGAAAGCACTTTTTTGAACAGGTGAACCAGAATGGTAGTGCTACAAATTGGAACTGTTGGTCTCCGAAAGCAAGTAGAATCTTTTGATGTGAGGAGATGCATAGACAGACATGTTTCAGAAATTCCCCTTATCTCAGTGAAACATTAACAGATCTTGTTAATTCCATCCAGAATCTGAGTACATGAAAAAATGACACCCCGTTTAAAATAACACAGTGGACCCTGAGGTCCCAGACATCTTGAATCCAGACTAGAGCAAATGTGAGTAGATGTCCCCCCACTCTGAGGACTGAAGTAGAGGTGTCCTTCCTTGTGAGGAGGGCTTTTGAGTAGGCTTGTTAAACTTGGGAGTCCATGGCTTGTGACACAAGGCTAAGACTTGTTTTGGAAGTCCACACCTGAGGAGAGCTTTTCCTTAAGGCATGAGTGTTCCCTTTCCCCAGTGATTTGATGGATTTATTAAGGAATTCTCCACATAGCAATTCACTGTCAAATGGTGTGCATAGAAGACAGCAAGCAGGTTCAGCAGACCAAGTTTTTAACCACAAAATCCCACACATCTGATAAGGGACCTACTAGAGACATGGCTCAATACAAAACAATGCTGAGGGCAACAGCTGCAATTGTTATAAGAGGGCAGGGCCCTCAAAGACAGGTTCTTGGTCTCTGTTCCATTTGTCTTATCCAGGTAGCAATAGTTTGGCAAATAGACATAATAGACATAGCAGCAATAGCTGGCTGCAATGGCAAAGAGGGGTTTTAAGGGGGCTTCCCAATGCCTATCAACAAAATCCTTAAAAGATAGCCCATTCTAATTTAGGAACTATAAGACATTTTAGGGGAACTAAAATGGCAAAAGCCAAAGCGAGGGGAATTCCCCTCTTAAACTGTTGTCCCCAGAACAGGTGCCCCTATTCAACACCTGTTCTAAGGACAGCTCTAAAACTTAGGGTTTTCCCTTTATTTTTTTTGGTGAAGAGTCAGCAGTACAGATAGAAGGGTGACTCTTCCCAGTAGGGACCCCAACAGCAATAAAAATCTGACAGAGTTCAGCCCTTCTCCACTCTGTACAAATCTTCAGGCAGACTACTGATACTGGAGTTAGAACCTCTGTCCCATTTCACTGCTCACTTTGGTCTTGTTGGAGAGACTCTCCTCCAGCCCCAGTGCAGTTAGGAGAACTCTTCAAGTGGCACACAGATATAAAAACACGTTTTTAGCAAACCGCAAAAAAGCCAGAGATATGTTTTTAACCATTCCTTCCTCAATCCAAAACTCCAAAAAAAACAAACAAAAAATAATCTGGGTTTACACTTCTTTAGTGGAGCGTATTATCATGCATTAACATCTGCTGCGTTAAAGTAGCTTATTCAAATGAATAGGTTGGCAAGCCACCAAAACATCCAAAAAAGCACACACTCTGTGCATTGTGGCGCACTACAGAAAAGTGTGAACCCTGTCTCAATTTGAAAAAGCATTAAGTATAAAACACTTGGTATGTTTTTCTTCTTTTACATATGTCCGTAAGGAAGTGCTCCAACTCCTAGTGGGCTTTCTAATGGTGACAATGGGGGAACATGCCTGTGCATTAAAGTGTTTCTATACCCTGCATTCATGATATCTGGTCTGCTACAGTACACAGAACATGGAAATGCAATTATTTTAATAAATATAAACTGCTAAATCAAAGTTCAAAACATACAATCTCCTGCGCTTAGAAGTGGCCCCATACATGGTTCTTGTCTGGACTCTCATCCTGGCTAGGGATGAGCTTCGAGTTCGAGTCGAACTCATGTTCTACTCGAACATTGGCTGTTCGCAAGTTCGCCGAACAGCGAACAATTTGGGGTGTTCGCGGCAAATTCGAATGCCGCGAAACACCCTTTAAAAGTCTATGGGAGAAATCAAAAGTGCAAATTTTAAAGGCTTATATGCAAGTTATTGTCATAAAAAGTGTTTGGGGACCTGGGTCCTGCCCCAGGGGACATGGATCAATGCAAAAAAAAGTTTTAAAAACGGACGTTTTTTCAGGAGCAGTGATTTTAATAATGCTTAAAGTCAAACAATAAAAGTGTAATATCCCTTTAAATTTCGTACCTGGGGGGTGTCTATAGTATGCCTGTAAAGGGGCGCATGTTTCCTGTGTTTAGAACAGTCTGACAGCAAAATGACATTTTGAAGAAAAAAACACATTTAAAACTACCCACGGCTATTGCATTGCCGACAATACACATAGAAGTTCATTGATAAAAACGGCATGGGAATTCCCCACAGGGCAACCCCGAACCAAAAAAAAAAATAAAAAAATGATGTGGGAGTCCCCCTAAATTCCATACAAGGCCCTTCAGGTCTGGTATGGATATTAAGGGGAACCCCAGCCAAAATTTTTTAAAAAAATGACGTGGGGTTCCCCCTAAATTCAATACCAGACCCTTCAGGTCTGGTATGGATTTTAAGGGGAACCCCGCGCCAAAAAAAAAAAAAAAAAACCGCGTGGGGTCCCCCCAACAATCCATACCAGACCCTTATCCGAGCACGCAACCTGGCAGGCCGCAGGAAAAGAGGGGGGGACGAGAGTGCGCCCCCCCCCTCCTGAACTGTACCAGGCCACATGCCCTCAACATTGGGAGGGTGCTTTGGGGTAGCCCCCCAAAACACCTTGTCCCCATGTTGATGAAGACAAGGGCCTCATCCCCACAACCCTGGCCGGTGGTTGTGGGGGTCTGCGGGCGGGGGGCTTATCGGAATCTGGAAGCCCCCTTTAACAAGGGGACCCCCAGATCCTGGCCCCCCCCGTGTGAAATGGTAAGGGGGTACTTACCCGTACCATTTCACTAAAAAACTGTCAAAAATGTTAAAAATGACAAGAGACAGTTTTTGACAATTCCTTTATTTAAATGCTTCTTCTTTCTTCCTTCATCTTCTTCTGGTTCTTCTGGCTCTTCTGGTTCTTCCTCCGGCGTTCTCGTCCAGCATCTCCTCCGCGGCATCTTCTATCTTCTTCTCCTCGGGCCGCTCCGCACCCATGGCATTGGGGGGGAGGCTCCCGCTCTTCTCTTCATCTTCTTCATCTTCTTCTTCTTCTTCATCTCTTCTTCCTTCTTCATTTCTTCTCCGGGCCGCTCCGCAGCCATGCTGGCATGGAGGGAGGCTCCCGCTGTGTGACGGCGTCTCTTCGTCTGACGGTTCTTAAATAACGGGGGCGGGGCCACCCGGTGACCCCGCCCCCCTCTGACGCACGGTGACTTGACGGGACTTCCCTGTGACGTCATGGGGAATGCCACAGGGAAGTCCCGTCATGTCCCGTGCGTCAGAGGGGGGCGGGGTCACCGGGTGGCGCCGCCCCCGTTATTTAAGAACCGTGAGACGAAGAGACGCCGTCACACAGCGGGAGCCTCCCTCCATGCCAGCATGGCTGCGGAGCGGCCCGGAGAAGAAGAGATGAAGAAGAAGAAGAAGAAGAAGAAGAAGAAGATGAAGAAGATGAAGAGAAGAGCGGGAGCCTCCCCCCCAATGCCATGGGTGCGGAGCGGCCCGAGGAGAAGAAGATAGAAGACGCCGCGGAGGAGATGCTGGACGAGAACGCCGGAGGAAGAACCAAAAGAGCCAGAAGAACCAGAAGAAGATGATGGAAGAAAGAAGAAGCATTTAAATAAAGGAATTGTCAAAAACTGTCTCTTGTCATTTTTAACATTTTTGACAGTTTTTTAGTGAAATGGTAGGGGTAAGTACCCCCTTACCAGTTCACACAGGGGGGGGCCGGGATCTGGGGGTCCCCTTGTTAAAGGGGGCTTCCAGATTCCGATAAGCCCCCCGCCCGCAGACCCCCACAACCACCGGCCAGGGTTGTGGGGATGAGGCCCTTGTCTTCATCAACATGGGGACAAGGTGTTTTGGGGGGCTACCCCAAAGCACCCTCCCAATGTTGAGGGCATGTGGCCTGGTACGGTTCAGGAGGGGAGGGGGCCGCACTCTCGTCCCCCCCTCTTTTCCTGCGGCCTGCCAGGTTGCGTGCTCGGATAAGGGTCTGGTATGGATTTTTGGGGGGACCCCACGCCTTTTTTTTTGGGGGGGGGGGCGGGGTTCCCCTTAAAATCCACACCAGACCTGAAGGGTCTGGTATGGAATTTAGGGGGAACCCCACGTCATTTTTTAAAAAAATTTTGGCTGGGGTTCCCCTTAATATCCATACCAGACCTGAAGGGCCTTGTATGGAATTTAGGGGGACTCCCACATCATTTTTTTTTTAAATTTTGGTTCGGGGTTGCCCTGTGGGGAATTCCCATGCCGTTTTTATCAATGAACTTCTATGTGTATTGTCGGCAATGCAATAGCCGCGGGTAGTTTTAAATGTGTTTTTTCCTTCAAAATGTCATTTTGCTGTCAGACTGTTCTAAACACGGGAAACATGCGCCCCTTTACAGGCATACTATAGACACCCCCCAGGTACGAAATTTAAAGGGATATTACACTTTTATTGTTTGACTTTAAGCATTATTAAAATCACTGCTCCTGAAAAAACGGCCGTTTTTAAAACTTTTTTTTGCATTGATTCATGTCCCCTGGGGCAGGACCCGGGTCCCCAAACACTTTTAATGACAATAACTTGCATATAAGCCTTTAAAATTAGCACTTTTGATTATTCATGTTCGTGTCCCATAGACTTTAACGGTGTTCGCGTGTTCGAACGAACTTTTTTCCTGTTCGCATGTTTTGGTGCGAACCGAACAGGGGGGTGTTCGGCTCATCCCTAATCCTGGCTTATCTGGATATGCCACGCCTTGCTGCCCTCAAGAGACTGGGTCTGAATGTACTGAAATCACAAAATAAAACAAGGCACACAGGCCTAGTGCATTATTCTCAACATAAATCTTTAAAGTGTAAGTTCACCTTTACAGAAAAATCTGTAAGGTGAACTTACACAGGACCCCCACCTCGCCCCCCAGTCCGGCTGACCTGCATGGCAACGATCGCCCGTTCTAAGCCTTGGTATAGCCGTCTCATGGCTCCAGAGATTAGAAATCTTCTCAGCTTTCTCTATTCTTCTTCCCCGTTGAGAGGATGGGTTACGCGGCTTCTGATTGGTCCGTGCCGCCCATGTGACAACGCTGACCAAATAGAATGCTCCTAAACATACCTCTTGACATGGTATGTTTAGGAGATTAAGCTCTGGGGATTTCTAAGCATTGGAACCATGAGGTGGCTATACTGGGGCTCAGGACGGGCGATCACCGCCATGCAGGTCAACGGGACTGGGGGGGGGGGGGGCGAGATGGGGGACCTGTGTAAGTTCACCTTACAGATTTTTCTGTAATGGTGAACTTACCCTTTCATAAGTAAAAAAGTAAGTATTATACTCAGAAATAAACGCATGTATCACAGATTTTCATAAAAGACAGCAGCTTTAGATCCACAATGAGACTAAACACATAACAAATCAAATATCCAGCAGTACAGCAGGCTAATGCATTTCGAGGACTTGTCTCTTGTTGGCTCTGAGGAAGATACATGTTTTTATTTGTGAATATAATACATACTTTTTTACTAATTAAAGATTTATATTGAGGATAATTCCCCAGGCCCATGCATCCTCTGTTTTACTTTGTGATTTCAGTCCATAAACTCTGAATACTTTTTCTCATCAGCAGTATATAGCAGTCTTATTACTTCTATCAGTGTCTGGTTAAAGCTTGTAGGAGGAGTTTTCATTCTACTCTGACAGTCCTATGAGGCTGCAGGACCCTTGACACAGTTCTGATTGGCCTTGTGCTGATTACATGCACCTCCCAAGAAAAAAAAACCCTCTAGCAATACACACCATGTGCAGAGTAACTCCAGAGGCTCTGTCTTATCAGGAGATGGATTGGGGACAGTGGAAGAAGGGAAGGGTCAGAGAAGACAGGTTCAAATAGCCTTTTTACACAATGCGGAGGATTAACCCTTTAGGTTCTGCAGTGAGTATAACAAGCATGATTTTCTGCATATACAGACTGATTTTTCTGTTGTGTGTTTAGTAAACTTTAGGGCCCGATAAGGATACTTATAGGGGATGATCTACTAAAGGCAAGTAGACTGTTCACTTTGCAAGGTAAGTCGCACTTTGCAAGAAAATTTTCCCCAGAGCTTACCAAATGACGTTGGATTATCTAATAAAGGCAAATAGACTGATCACTTTGCAGGGAATTTTCCCCAGAGCTTAGTGAATGATGTAACATTTGGCTGCCTTTCATTATCCAATCATGTTCAAGCAAATTATTTCCTAGCACAAGATATGATATTCTTTGCAAAGTTACATTTTACCACATTTCCTCTGGGGAAAATGCACTTGCAAAGTATAACTTCCCTTGCAAAGGGAACAGTCTACTTGCTTTTAGTAAAACGACCCCATAGTCCATATGTGAGAGAACAATGTAATTGAACACAATTGAAAGACAGGAACAGGAACCTGGTCACCCCATAACATAAAGTGCCTGAACAAGGACATTCATGACAGGTTTGTAGGTTATTATTTTAATAAAAACTATAGAATAAAACAATAATCATTGAAAATCACTTTTGAAATTACACTGACATGTTAAATGTTAAATGAGATTTTAGAGATGGCGTTTAGAACTACTTTAAATTATTAAGAGACATAGGATATCCATGAAAAATAGAATTATTTTGCCTGGCTTTATATTTTAAGATACAAAAAATCTTCCTTACATTGTTAAGATGGGTTATCAAGACATGCAATGACCTAATTATCTTTAACATATATAATGACTATGTAGTAATAATCTTGGAGAAATTTTGAAAAATTGTTTATGGCACAACCTAGGGCAACATAACATGTTTGAAATGACTAAGAATTGTGTTTAGGATGATTAATCTTCCATTTGTCACTTTCTTTTATTAACAAATGCAGTAGTCCTCTTGCAGACAGTCGAAAAGTTTTAACACAAAGGAAAAGTAGTATTTCTTTTTCACTGTGAGGCAACTGTAGCCATAATCAGGTCAGCCATCAGAAATGTTTGGGCCCCCTACACAGCTTCAGGCCTGGGCCCCCGGGGCCTGACCACCAATATTCCCCAGGGCCTGCCCACTGGCCGTCCCACCGGATATGCCCACTGGCCATCCCACTGAGTCCTTCGGTGCACCCACTTTTATTTTAACACTATCTCCACCTGCGCCCAGCATTATCCATCCCTCTCCACAATATATCCCCACCTCCTCCCAGCATCATCCATTCCTCTCCACAATATAGCCCCACCTCCGCCCAGCATCATCCATCCCTCTCCACAATATATTCACATCCACGCCCAGCATCCTCCTTCCCTCTCCACAATATATCCCCATCCACGCCCAGCATCATCCATGCCTCTCCAGGATTCTGGGCAGAGATGGGGATATATTGTGGAGAGGGATGGATGATGCTGGGCGGAGGTGGAGATATATTGTGGAGAGGGATGGATGATGCTGGGCGGAGGTGGAGATATATTGTGGAGAGGGATGGATGATGCTGGGCACAGGTGGGGATATATTGTGGAGAGGGGAGGATAATGCTGGGTGGAGGTAGGGATATATTGTGGAGAGGGATGGATGATTCTGGGCGTAGATGGGAATACATCGTGGAGAGTAATGAGGATGACTCTGGGTGGGGATGAGAGTTACATAGTGAAGAGGCTCTCCACAATGTAACTCTCATCCCCACCCAGAGTCATCCTCAACCATTTTCACAATGCATCTCAAACATGGCAGCTTGTCAGCTTTAGGTGTCCGTGTTTCATCCATGGATTAAGTGAGTGACTAAGTGACGCTGCAACATCTACAGCACGGGGCCACAGCAGTACACACTATCTCTCTGTGATTTACTCTACATGCCGCTCTCTTGTATCTGCAGGCATCTGAGAGGGCTGGGTCCTCTATCAACACTAACAAACTGACCACACCCCCTGCCTGGGTACCAACCAATGTAATTGCAACCCAGCAGCAGCATCTAGTAGGCTCTGCCTCAGCAGGAAAAGAAGCGGAGCGAGTGCCAGCTGCGATCACCGCCCGTGGTGGTGTGGGGGGTTGGTTGGGGTGTGTTAGTGAAAGGCAGTGGTGGTGGAGGCCCAGGCTTGTATTCTCTATTTTTCCCTATTGCGGGCGCCACTTGGGCCAGCGGTTGGCTAAAGATGACAGTTTCTTTTCATGTGAGGGGAGGTCAGAGAGTGGGCCCACCGCCAGACCCCTTGAGATGCTTGGGGCCCTTACAAAACTACTGCCTGTACCCCCCTGATGGCGGCCCTGGCTGTAATAGTACAATTGCAGCAAGAACAATACTTTTTTATTTGTACAAACAGGACAAGCTTTCCCAGTGTACCCCCTTCTTCAAGGTGCAAGCAGTACTAAACACACAAAAAGTTTTAGCAGAATGTTAAGACAAAGGCAGGTTTACATTTTACAAACTTAAGTGCAGCAGAACTACTGTGTTTAACAATGGGGCTGACTTACTAAAGAAGCAGGAACTGTTCACATTGAAAAGTCAAACATAGTAAATAGGGCTAGCCATAGAGTAATTTTTTTAGTTTCCCCATCCACACATTCTATATGGATGGGGGAACCCTCAACACTGAGCTACAGTATTGCATTCTGACAGTGAGGAGACTTCCCCACCATCAGAATACACTGATCAGCGAGCTGTCAGCCTTGTTGACATTTTTTCACCAATTGAGCAGAAAAATTCAACAGGGCAGCTGTACAGAAGTCAGTCAGTATATGAACCTTTATACAACCACCCTTCCCATACATGGTTTGAAATTCAGTCGGTTCCTGCTGATCCGATCAAATTTTGATCCGGCATAAGTATTCACTATAAATACCCAATCAAGTGAACACAGCGGCACCTTACCTATTAAGGTCAGTACATGTCTACATCATAAATAGTCTCCTTTAGTAAATCACCCCCCCCCCCCCCCACCATTTCTGTCTAAAGCCTGGTACACACTATTGTTTTTTTTCTTCAACCTAGTGGGTTAAAAGAAAAAAAAACCTTTCAGTTCCGGTTGGAGCCGCTGTACTAGCTATGCAAAGTTAGTATAGCGATCTCCGCTGCTGAGCTGTTGTGTTCTAACAGTGATGCCCTGTACACACGACCGGTTTTGCCGTCGGAATAAACTCTGAAGGTTATTCTGACGGAGTTCAGACGGAATTCCGCTCAAACTGTCTTGCATACACACGGTCACACCCAATTCTGACCGTCCAGAACACAGTGACACACAACACGTACGATGGGACTAGAAAATGGAAGTTCAATAACCAGAAGCCAATAGCTTCCATCTTGTACTTGCTTCAGAGCATGCATCGTTTTTGGTGCGTCGGAACAGCATACAGACGAGCAGTTTTTCCAATAGTAATTTGTTCCGTCGGAAAAATATAGAACATGTTCTCTATCTAAGTCCTCTGAATTTTCGACGGAGAAAGTCAGATAGGGCACACACACGGTCGGAATACACAATGAAAAGCTCCTATCGCACTCTTTCTGTCGGAAATTCCGCTCTTGTGTACGCGCCATGAGACAGCCCCCCGCCAAAACATCCTATCAACACTCTTCACCATAGAGCACTGATCGGGAGTTGGTCGGCTGTTGGTTTTCCAGCATGCTCATCCAACAGAAGCCAGCCAAATGGCCGGCTTCTGTCAGACAGACTGAGATACACACAGGCCGAATGTCGACTATTTATTTTTTGTGAACCGGCTGATGTCTCGACATTCAGCCCGTTTGCACGAAGCTTTAAGGGAAAAATAAAAATCATCACACTAATAATGAAAAAGCATAGACTAACAACCCAGAGTATGTTATAATCAATCTGACAAATTGTAGAAACAGCCATAATAAAAAAAAATATATATATAATAATTTTTTTTTTTTACAGTAATATTATCTATGGAAAAACAAATTATGTGTATCACTTAGAAAGCATCTGAATCAAAATAATTTGCTATGCCCACCTACATGAACATCTCACTTCCCAGGAAATTGAGATTAGCAATTAATCACTAGTGAGCCTTAAAAATCCAGCTACATTTTTTTTTAACAACTTACTAAAGGATGTTAAATTTACAAAATTGGATTAAAGTGTTATGCTTACTGCTGATTTGTTTATATATTGTTAATGTCGAAGGGCTTGAATATCAGGTTCATCATACATTTGCTTTCTCACTGGTTTATAAAGCATATTAGCTGTTAACAATCACCAACATATTCACCTTTTAAAAAAATGGCATCATTTGCCACTGTAATTTAGCAAATCCAAATTATTTCTATGAAGACATGTTTAAGTTTATTTCAGTGCAAATTAGTCATGCCTTCACTCAACTCTTCTTTTGCATTTGTTGCCACTCATCTTTGCAAAACATTTACCAGAAAGCTTTACAAATGGGTTGGATGACTGGCAGAAAATCCAGACAGCTGAATGTGCCTTGATAAATAGCCTCTTCAGAGAAGTATTGGAAGAAGCTGAGTGAATAAAGAACATGCTAGTGGGTTAATAACATTCAGGCCTCTAGCACTAAAATTATCTTTAATTATGTAGAGGTAGGTTTTAAACTGACCACAACCAGCTTTATTGTGCTTCCAGCATCAGAAAACATAGTCAACAGTTCTGATCCCCAACAATATAACATATAAAAATTAAAATGCTAGCATGTCTGTCTCTTAAACCTGATACACACGGGAGAGACATCAGCAGGTAAAAAAAAAAAAAAGGGCCGACATTAGGCCCGTGTGTATGTCGGTCTGTCCGACAGAAGCCGGCAGTTTGGTCAGCTTATGTCTAACAAGCATGCTGGAAAACCAGCACCTGACCAACTCCCGATCAGCTCTCTCAGCCAATGATAGAGAGCACTGATCAGAGTGTTCTGCTAGGGGGGGTTTTGGGGGTGCGTCCCCCTGTCAGAACACAATAGCTCAGCGGGTGAGATCGCTGCACTAATTTTGCATAGCTGACAGGTTTTTTTTTTGTTCAACCGGGTCATAGTGTGTACCAGGCTTAACTCCCAAAATCCTTCTATAGTAAGGATTCAAAATTTAATAAACAGATGTTCTTACATGCACGCCTGCCTCCACACAGTGAGGTTGATTTACTGAAGGCAAATACAGTGCCTTGAAAAAAGTATTCATACCCCTTGAAATTTTCCACATTTTGTCATGTTACAACCAAAAACGTATATGTATTTTATTGGGATTTTATGTGATAGACCAACACAAAGTGGCACATAATTGTGAAGTGGAAGGAAAATGCTAAATGGTTTTCAACATTTTTTGCAAATAAATATCTGAAAAGTGTGGTGTGCATTTGTATTTAGCCCCCCTGAGTGAATACTTTGTAGAACCACCTTTTGCTGCATTTACAGCTGCAAGTCTTTTTGGGTATGTCTCTAGCAGCTTTGCACATCTAGAGAGTGACATGCTTGCCCATTCTTCTTTGCAAAATAGCTCAAGCTCTGTCAGATTGGATGGAGAGCATCTGTGAACAGCAATTTTCAAGTGTTGCCACAGATTCTCAATTGGATTTAGGTCTGGACTTTGACTGGGCCATTCTAACACATGAATATGCTTTGATCTTTGATCTAAACCATTCCATTGTAGCTCTGGCTGTATGTTTAGGGTCTTTGTCCTGCTGGAAAGTGAACCTCCACCCCAGTCTCAAGTCTTTTGCAGACTCTAATGCCGCGTACACACGATCGGACTTTCCGCCAACAAAACCGTGGATTTTTGTTCGAAGGTTGTTGGCTTGCATACACACGTAGGAACGCGGTGACGTACAACAAGTATGACGAGCAAACAAAAAGAAAGTTCAATAGCCAGTGCGCCACCCTTTGGGCTCCTTCTGCTAATCATGTGTTTATCTCGTGTTAGTAGAAGTTTGGTGAGAGACGATTCACGCTTTTCAGCCTCGTGCTTTTCAATTCATTTCTGCTTTTCAGTTTGTGCTTGTTGGTTCGTGTCTGTTCTTCAGTGCATGTTGTCAGTTTGTTCCTGTCTTTCAGTGCATTCTATTTATAGTTTGCTTCTGTTTTTCAGTGCGTTCTTGTCTGCTCGTTTCTGATTTTCAGCTCATTCTTCTCAGGTCCTGATTTTTAGTGCGTTCTGTCAGTTCATTTTGAGCAGCCGACCATTTTCTAGCCATGTTGCGGTTACGTACTCGTCACAGAGTTCGTGCTGTTGTTGGGCTTGATGTTGGAGTTCTTGCTTTGAACCAAGTCCAGTCCATGAACAGGGGGAGGAGGAGTTTAAGGACAAAGAATTGGTTACTTAATCGTGACCAATTCTCTCATATGCCTTTGCTGCGGGAGCTCCAGGAGAATAATCCTGACGATTTCAGGAACTATCTCTGGATGATGGACCCTGTTTTTCACCGTCTGTTGGCTTTGCTGTCCCCCTATATTACCAAGCAGGACACCTGCATGCGGCAAGCCATCACTCCCGAGCAAAGGCTCGTCACCACCTTGCAGTACTTGGCGACAGGGAGAAGACTCCAGGATATCAAGTTCACGACTGGGATCTCCCCCAGGCTCTGGGAATCATTATTTCAGAGACCTGTTCTGCCATCATTCAGGTCCTGCAGAAGGACTATATTAAGGTAATTTTTATCCTTTAACATCACATTCTATGCATTTAATGTTTGCTAATGTATTGTATTTATTTCATCATTCCATATTTACCATGCATGTAATATGCTGTGAATGTCCTCTTTATCCTCATGCATGCTGTAAGCTTTTAATGCTACTTTTTTGTCCTTCATGCATATTTGCCTTCACTAACCTCCCCAGCATGCAATCCTGGGCCCATACACACCTAGCCTAGTCACTTAATATATTTTGTCAGCTCCATTGTAGTGCTTACCATAAACACCCCCTAAAATGTGTACAAATGTTATTGTTATCCTTAAATTCAGGCATAGTGCAATAGGCTTTTTTGGGGGGCCAAAACTCATTTGGAAACCAATACCAATACTCTATCGGCTGACTTTGCCAAACCCAGACACACTATACCTCTTTTGTGTTCATATTAATGGATGAATTAACCAAAGCATGTAGTGCAAGTGCCTGCCTGAATACTTTCAAATGGAACTGTTTAAAGTTTTGTTCTCTTATTATCTTGTCAGGTAATTGTAGAATGTAAAAATGTGCTTCAATTCGGACAGTGTGTATTCATATATTTATGACACTTCTTACCTGTCCATTGGGCTGCCAATAGTGTTAGTAAGGAGGTGCTGGCCAAATTAACACACATTATTTATGCATTCGGGCTCTCAATGAAGGGGACGGTTACCTGCCCAAAACACCCCCCCCCCCCACCTTAAAAGTTTTCCAATGGGCCATCAGAGTGGAGGGAGGAATCTGATAAGTGGACCTTATACTTTTGTCTTTAAATACTTATTTCAATAAATGTTCTACTTATGTTGGCCAAGAATGTTTGTGTCTAATCTGCTTGCAATGTTATGTGCAAAAGTACTAATTTTTATTTTCTTGTTTGACTCCACAGTTTCCTTCCAACCCACAGGAATGGCAGACTGTGGCCTCCCAATTCGACCAGCAGTGGGACTTTCCCAAATAAGCTGTGTGTCAACATATGCTAGCTCCCATCATGGGGGATCAATGGACCTGTTTCGGGGGTGCAACCCCTTCTTCTCACCTACTTTAGTTGCGAGGAAGAGGTTGCACCCACAAAACGCGTACATCGATATCCCATGATGGGAGATAGCACATGTTGACACACTGTGTGCATCTTCAAAATTTGACTTTGCAATTACTTTAAAACTTTTAAAAAGCTAAAAACAATAACGACAAAATTGACATTTTTTGGTGGTTTTAGATTTTGGCTAAAACATCATTGATGCTGGTCAGTCTTTTTTGAACATCAGTGATATTTTGCTTGACCTTCTCTAAATTCCGATTGCACACCATTATCTCACTGATGAGTACTTGTGCACTTGCACTGTTGAGGTGAGTTTCTTCTTTCACAACATCCACATCACCTAAAAATAAAAAAACACACCATGTATTATAAATATGCAGGCATACATCTATTACCTGAAGCTGTGGTCTCAGACACTGACCTGTTGTGGTCACCATTTCGACCACTTCCTGAACCTCTGCCTCCACATCATCGGGTTGTGTGCTGAGTTCCCCTTCTTCAGGAGATGTGGGGTTTGTGGTGTCCTCAAGTGTCACAATTCTTTTCTCCCCTATGTGAATACAAAAAAGTATACTTAGCAGATAGATATTTGAGGTGAGAAATAGTAATATGAAACATTGCTTGGAAGTGTTGTCCAATTGTCTGTTTTGGCAGAGTTCCAAGCTGAAGACATGATTTTTTCCCTTTCCAAAGCAGGAATACTTACCTGTTTTGTGCAAGTTTCGCACATGGAGTATCCACTTGAGCACCTGCGTGGGACACCATAAAAAGGTTGTTATGGTGTCCCACACTAGTGCTCCTGCGTCCAGATGTGTAAACAGCTGCTGAATGTCCTCTCCTTACACTGAATCAAGTTGGCATTTCATTATAGTTTCAAACACATCTAGACAACAATGTAATAAACTTCTTTTAATCCAAATAGGCATGAACAAATGTAGTTAACCTGCATCTGCCAAAAACATTGCATTAGTGGTCGAACAAACGATGTTTAATACAAACAATTACTGTGCCCACGAACCTCAAACTTGGCATTTTAAACTGAACAACAGTAAAGAAAAGCACATGTACCAGCACAAAAGTAATAATAATAACAATAGGAACACAGGACAGATACTTACTTTTTTGCAGCACTTTACTGATCCTTCTATACTGATCCAGCTCCCTCAATTTCAGGTCTGACCAGGGTTTCCTCAATTGCTCCTTGGATCGTCTTACCCCAAAAGTCATGTGCAGACTTCTCACAACTTTAGTCATGATCTTGGCCTTTCTCACATTTGGGTTTCTGTACGGTCCATACTTCCCATAATCGTCTGCCCTCTTCAAGATGTCCGCTATCTCTTCAAAAGACATATTTGAGACCTTATATCTCCTCCTGGGCTTTCCTCGTCGTTGCTGCTCTCAGCACACACCTGCTGTGTATCCGCCATGTGCTCTCCCACTGCCCCGAAAGAGAAGAGGCAGGGAATACACTAGAAAGAAGGATAGAGGTGGAGTTTGATGCATGCGCAGTGTATATAAAGCATAACACGCGGGCATACGATCTGTGAGTGGAGGACGGAGGATCGTAAGCGCTGATCGTGCAAACAAAGGTACAATTGTAACTTGGAGCATCAGTGGTTACTGGCCTATACTGCTTATAGATTGAGGCCTATATTGGGACAAGATTAGAAGCGTTTAGCCTGACATTAAGGTTTGTCTTGTGTTGTGACTTTCCACTATAGTGGTGGATAAATTCACTGACCTGGACTTTCTGCCCAAATTCCTAGACATGTAGAGGGAGCAGCCATGTCTCTGGCAAGTCCAAAACAGGGACTACTGCAACAAGTAAAAGAGGAAGGCAACGCTGGATAAACTTTTGGAATTGGTGAAGCCTGTGTATCCCACGGCAGACATCAACTATTTGAAGGCCAAAATTGGTAGCCTGAGGAGCACATATAATAGGGAGTGCAAGAAGGTCCAGGATTCCATGAGATCCGGAGCAGCAGCAGATGACGTATATGTACACAGGCTGTGGTACGACAGACCGCGTTTTTTGTCAGACCAAACAGAACCCAGGCCATCACTATCTACACTACCTTCAACACTTCCTTCCACATCAGCTGAGGCTCCTGAAGTCCAACCTAGGCCTTCCACCCAGAAAGAAGATGTGGAAGAGCCCAGCTTGAGCCAGGTATAGCAATGTTGAACATATTTCTTGTCAAAAATTCAATGATGTTAACTAAATGTTATTGATCACTAATTTCAGATTTAACAAAGTGGTTTACATATCAATAAACAGTAGTAGCCAAAAATGATTGGCACAAGATTGAAAAAGGCTGGGGTCAGAATGATAGTCTTTTATATTTGTTAACATTCAATTTGCAACAGTCATGAGCTCTAAATTGTGTGTGATTGATGACCAAAAAACTAAAATTATGTACCATTTTCATACATAGGAAAGTCTCAGCCAGGAGGTGGTCATGGCAAGCAGCCTGACAGAATCCCAGGTTCCTCCCCTCCGCCCTCCAACCAAAAGGACCAGGAAGGCGAGGAACCCGGAGGAGTCAGCGACTTTTTTCCTTCGCCAGGATACTATGGCACTTAAAACAACCCCTGGTGTCCACCAGGCATTTGGCTGGCTCGAACACACGGAGGAGGGCCAACGTACAATCTGTGAGGAAATCATTTTGAAGGCCCTAAACAAGGGGACGAGGGGCGAACTCACAAATAAAACCCACCTGTTTGAGTTGGACCATACTCCTCCACCACCTCCAGCAACACCACAGCCACCCAACCCACCACAGCAGCATGGAAGGAAGCGTGGAAGGAAGTGTTGAGAGTGATGGCCTGGGTTTGGTGTGGGCTGGTAAAAAATGCAGGCTGTTGTAAGACCACAGCCTCGGGACTTATATGTCATCTGCTGCTGCTCCCGATCTCTCGGAGTCCAGGACCGTATTGTGCTCCCTATTAAATGGACTCCTCCGGTTACCAATTTTGGACAGTCAAATAATTGATGTCTGCCCTGGGGTACAAAGGCTTCACCAATGCCAACTGTTTCTCCAGCGTTGCCTTCCTCTTTATTTTGTTATGACCCCAATTAAATTTCTAATTTTTGTTTTGACAAATACTTGGCTATGTGTTTTACTTCAAAAAGGACAGTTTGCTTGTGAGTAGGCAGGTACATTTCAAAAATACAATGTCAAATTAACAAGGGACACCAACATAGTTGTATATTTGAGGTTAAAAAATACAAGATAATAATGGTGTTGTGGTAACTTGACATACAAAACAACAAAAAAATTACGGAGATCAATAGAAAAAAAAAAAAAAAAGATTATTCTGGAGATCACAAAAAAACAAAACAAAAAAAAAATGGAGATCACTAGGGAAAAAAAAAGATTATTCTGGAGATCACGAAAAAAAAAACCAACAAAAACAAATATTATTCATGAGATCGCAAGAAATAATAAAAAATATGTTTGTCAGAAATCTGTGAATATCAGCAGCAAAGCAACTTCATTATTATAGCATTATAAAGAAGAAGAGAATGCGCTGCATTGAGAGATTTCAAAATCTGCCATGTGACGAATGTGCTATCTCCAACGTATCTACGAACGCTAGTTTTACAAGACCGAGCGATTCCGGCTCGTACTTGATTCCGAGCATGCGTGAACTTTTGTGCATGGACTTGTGTACACACATTTGGACTTTCCAACAACAAAGTTTTGTTGGCGGAAAATTTGAGAATCTGCTAGCAAACATTTGCTGGCGGAAAGTCCGACGGGCGGGGGGCTTATCAGAATCTGGAAGCCCCCTTTAACAAGGGGACCCCCAGATCCTGGCCCTCCCCCCTGTGTGAAATGGTAAGGGGGTACTTACCCCTACCATTTCACTAGAAAACTGTCAAAAATGTTAAAAATAACAAGAGACAGGTTTTTACACACGGTCGGTTTTTCCGACAACAAGCTCACATCCAACATTTCCCGTCGGAAAATTCAACTGTGTGTACGCGGCATAACAGGTTTTTGGCTCCATCCTTCTTCCCATCAAATCTGACCAGCTTCCCTGTCCCTGCTGAAGAAAAGCATCAACACAACATGATGCTGTCACCACCATGTTGCACGGTGGGGATGGTGTGTTCAGGGTGATGTACAGTGTTAGTTTTCCGCCAAACATAGTGTTTTGCTTTTAGGCCACAAAGTTCAATTTTGGTCTTATCTGACCAGAGCACCTTCTTCCACGTTTCCTGGGTCCCCCACATGGCTTATCGCAAACTGCAAAAGGGACTTCTTATGGCTTTCTTTCAACAATGCCTTTCTTCTTGTCACTCTTCCATAAAGGCCAGATTTGTGGAGTGCACGATTAATAGTTGTCCTGTGGACAGATTCTCCCACCTGAGCTGTGAATCTCTGCAGCTCCTCCAGGGTTACCATGGGCCTCTTGGCTACTTTTCTGATTAATATTCTCCTTGCCCAGCCTGTCAGTTTAGGTGGATGGCCATGTCTTGGTAGGTTTGCAGTTGTGCTATACTCTTTCCGTTTTCGGATGATGGATTGAACAGTGCTCCATGAGATGTTCAAAGCTTGGGATATTTTTTTATAACCTAAACCTGCTTTAAACTTCTCCACATCTTTATCCCTGACCTGTCTGGTGTGTTCCTTGGCCTTCATGATCCTGTTTGTTCACTAAGGTTCTCTAAAGAACCTCTGAGGGCTTCACAGAACAGCTGTATTTATACTGAGATTAAATTACACACGGGTGGACTCTATTTACTAATTAGGTGACTTCTGAAGACAATTGGTTCCACTAGATTTTAGTTAGAGGTATCAGAGTAAAGGGGGCTGAATACAAATGCACACCACACTTTTCACATATTTATTTGAAAAAATGTTGAAAACCATTTATCATTTTCCTTCCACTTCACAATTATGTGCCACTTTGTGTTGGTCTATCACATAAAATCCCAATAAAATATATTTACGGTTTTGGTTGTAACATGACAAAATGTGAAAAATGTCAAGGAGTATGAATACTTTTTCAAGGCACTGAATATTGTGCACTGCAAGTGCAGTTGATTTGAGGATAAGCTCTCAAATGAGGAGAAGCTCTGGAGCAAGTGCATTTGCAGTGCACAGTATATTTGCCTTTAGTAAATCAATCCCAGTGTCTTTCTGTCAAGGAACCTTGGCTTAAAGTGATACTAAAGTCTCATTTTTTTTCTATAAAAATAACAAACATGTTGTACTTTCCTGCCCTGTGCAGTGAATTTGCACAGAGCAGCCAGGATCCCCCTCTTCTCGGGTCCCTCTTCGGTGCTGAGCCGAGCCACAGCTCCCTGTGTCCATTCAGACACGGAATCGTGACCTCATCCCCTTTCTCTCCTCAATGGCTGACTGACTTTGATTGACAGCAGCGGGATCCAATAACGCTGTGCTGCTGTCTCAACCAACGAGAAGGGGAGTCCCGGGCAGCCGACATACTCCTACAACACCGCTGGATCTAGATGGGGCTCAGGTAAGTATTAGAGGGGCTGAGAGGGGCTGCTGCATACAGAAGACTTTTTATCTTAATGCATAGAATGCATTAAAGCAGCGTTGCACCCAAAAATTGAACTTCTGCTTTAGGGCCCTTTCACACTGGGGCGGGGGCGGCAGCGGCGGTAAAGCGCCGCTATTGTAAGCGGCGCTTTACCGTCGGTATTCGGCCACTAGCGGGGCAGTTTTACCCCCGCTAGCGGCCGAGAAAGGGTTAAAAACCACCGCAAAGCGCCTCTGCACTATAGCTGCGCTGTCCCATTGATTTCAATGGGCAGGAGCGGTGAAGGAGAGGTATACACTCCGCTCTTTCACCGCTCCGAAGATGCTGCTAGCAGGACTTTTTTTCCATTCTGCTAGCACACCGCTCCGGTGTGAAAGCCCTCGGGGCTTTCACACTGGAATCAAAGCAGCGGCACTTTTGGGTCGGTTTGCAGGCGCTATTATTAGCGCAATAGCGCCTGCAAACCGCCCCAGTGTGAAAGGGCCCTTAAGGAAAGGTGACCCCTGACATGCCATATCTGGCATGTCATTTTTTTCCCTCTTTTTAGAGGGTTCCAGCTCCCACTTCCTCCCGGGCCCCACGACACCGGAAGGAAGATCACCTCTCCCCCCTCCCTCTCGGCAATCATCTGGGACACGTCACAGGTCCCAGATGATTGCCCGGCCAGTCACAGCGCGCAGCTTGCGTATGCGCAGTGCGTGCCTGGTTGCGAAGCCACAGCCGGGCGCCCACAATGACAATGCCAGCGCCGCAGAGAGGAGGGGGAGACAAGCGGGGCTTTGTTCCCCCACATCGCTGGACCCTGTGACAGGTAAGTGTCCAATTATTAAAAGTCAGCAGCTGCAGTATTTGTAGCTGCTGACTTTTCTTTTTTTTTTTTAAGTGGAACTCCACTTTAAGATAAAAAACCTTCAGCCTTTACAATCACTTTAGTTAAGATTTGTAACAATTTAATAGACAAATGTAAAAGCAGCTTCTTCTAAGGCCTGTTTTGCCTGGATTTCAGCTTGTATAAGAGTAGAGGAGGTCCCGGAGCAGAGAACTGCAGGGGATCGGTGCAGGGACAGCATGACATGTGCGGACTGCACAGTCTCGCTGTCTCACGCTGTTTTTCCCCTTTAAGGAAAAGGGGGAGTGGCTGAAGCAGGGCAGGATGTGGAGGAGAGGATTAGGTGGAAGAAGGGGGAAGTGACGTCAGTGGAAGAGCGACAGGGAAAAAGATTCACATGCGCTCCCATCGCTCCACTGACTTTCTCTCAACATGGCAGATCTCACAGCGGCTATGATACTGACACAGCTTAGAGCAGCGGCGGCAGCACAAGGGGCAGACTGGCTGCAGGCTCAGGTGGCAGCCATCCGGTCAGAGGACAGAGCTTCAACGAGCGGGGGGGCCATGGAGGCTCCACGTGCACGCCGTTCCAGGCCGCCAGAGCGCTTCAGCCCTGACTCCGCTCCCAGGGGTCAGGGGCCACAGCAGAATGCCAGAGGAGGATCGATTCAGCCACCCCCCAGTGATCAGCAGGCTCGAGGAGCCAGAAGAAGTGATGGCAAGAGGACACAGCGGAGAGGCCGGAGTGCAGGGATGGGGGAGACCAGCACAACCCACGGTTCCCCCCCCTCAGCCCGCCGCAGATGCCAGGAGCAGACGGCTGGTGAGTCACAGGGGGCTTCAAGCGACCAGTCCGGACAGCATGCATCTTCCATCATTCGGGGGGCTGGCCAGGTGGCCGAAGCGGCCAGCAGCCCTGTAACATCCAGAGGAAGGACCATAAAGAGCGCGGTGTCATTGGCGAGCAGAGGCAGAGGGAGTACAGCGGAGGCCCAGTCTGGGCGGCGGCGCAGGAGTCCATCCAGGCGGGCCGGTCACGGGTCTGGCGTTACAGCGCAAAGAGTAGGACGAGAGCAGCAGCGCAGACCCCCAGCAGCCAGAGCGGGTCCCTCTGGAGTGCAGCCATTGGTCGTCCGTCCAGATGAGGTCAGCGACAGATCGGAAGGGGAGCTGTCCGGGTCAGAGAGGGACGAGGACCAGGGACACGCGTCAGCGGTGGATTCCGGAGTGGCGGCTGGTGGGCCCAGTCCTGGGCAGCCTGGTGAGTGCAGCTCTACTTTATCTATTACTTCTTTGTTAGAAAAGTTAATAGAGCAAGGCAGAAAAGGGGGTCCCTCGGGGGGGGGGTAATTTGGCAGGGGGGAGTGTGGTTAGGCCACCCGCGGAACAACCCAGGGAGGCAAGAGAGGGGGCGAGCAGGACAGGCATGCAAGATTTATTGGCTGGTTTGCGGGATCTAGTAGAGCGCTTTGAGCCGACCACGGGGGACAATTCGGCACCAGCGCGGGCGTGGGCGACGCCGCAGGAAAGGGATGCGGCTGTGTTGAGTACACCTACAGCCGCGGTCAGCGTGGATTCGGTTACACCGGCAAGTGGAGCTGGGACGGCGGTGAGTGACCCGATTGGACCATCAACCAGCGGTTCGGTCCTGGACAGCCAGGAAAAAACAGGGGAAAAGAAGACGGAGTCAGTCAGGTTGGCAGACTCCGCTAAGAGTGAGGTCTACGTCTGTTTTGAAGGCCCATTGGGGGCCCACCTCAAAACAGAAGTGAAGGAAAAGATTTGGAAGGGAGAATATGTGGAGATATTCACATTGCTCCCGTTAGAGAAATTCAATCTGGATAGATTGAAACCGGAAGAGCGGAAGAAAGAGGACGAGGAAAAACGCCGATATAGGCTGATTCCGCGCACCTTTTCTAATTGGCTACAGGCTTTTGCTATCTTGGCGAGTGTGGTTGGGGAAAAGTCCCCCGAACATTGCTCAGCTTTGTTCGTTTATTTGGATGCCATTAGTGAGGCGCACCGGACATACGGCGGAGTGGCATGGCTGCGATACGACGAGCAGTTCAGGCAACGGATGGCCGTCAGACCTTCACTACGCTGGGATCATAAGGATATCAGCCTGTGGATGAAACTTATGACCGCTACGAGGGCTCCGAACCAGTTTTTTCAGGCAGGGGTCGGAGGTAACGCTGCTCCAGGACAACCGACCGAGAAGAAATGGGGCTTCTGCTGGCAGTTTAATGAGGGCACCTGTAAGTTCGGAACAAACTGTCGATTCAAGCACACATGTTCTGGTTGCGGGGGCTCTCACGCACTGTCAAAGTGCTTTAGAAGAGGTAAGGGGCGTGGCGGAGAGTCTGCGAATAAGAGGGACGACGCCGGTGCGGGTGGAAAGGATGCGACCTTTCCTCAATAGGTACCCTGACAAAATTGCGGCTCAGTTATTAGACTCAGGATTCACGAGCGGTTTTAAAATACCGTGTTCCTTGGAGGCTGCACCTCCCATAGCAAAAAATTTACGCTCGGCTCTTACGCATCCTACGGTGGTGGCAGAAAAATTGGAAAAAGAAATACAGTTAGGGCGCATGGCCGGCCCTTTTACTTCTGTCCCACTTCCGGGATTGGTCGTATCCCCATTGGGAGTGGTTCCAAAGAAGGAGCCAAACAAATTCAGGCTTATTCATCACCTTTCGTTTCCGAAGGGTGGTTCAGTCAACGATGCGATTGCGCCGGAGGAGTGTGCAGTTACATACACCTCCTTTGATGCAGCGATAGCATGGGTCCGTCGCTACGGTCGGGGGTCACTCATGGCGAAAGCGGATATTGAAGCTGCCTTTCGGCTTTTGCCCGTGCACCCGGAAAGTTTCCGTTTGCTAGGCTGCATATGGGACGGGGCATACTACGTAGATCGATGCCTCCCCATGGGGTGTTCTATCTCCTGCGCCTTCTTTGAAAAGTTCAGTTCTTTTCTGGAATGGGTGGTACGGGACGTTTCTGGGATCAATTCTGTCATCCACTACCTGGACGACTTTCTTTGTGTTGGCCCTGCGGGTTCCAACATCTGTGCAGTCTTATTGGGCACGTTACAGCACATAGCAGAGCGTTTTGGGGTCCCGTTAGCGCCGGAAAAGACTGTTGGCCCCATGTCCAATATTGTTTTCCTGGGAATTGAGGTAGATTCCATGAGAATGGAGTGCCGTCTGCCGGTGGACAAGCTTGAAGCGCTCAAGGCAGAGGTGCGGGGCACCATTGGAAAACGTAAGGTGCAATTGAGGCAGCTACAATCGTTGTTGGGCAAGCTAAACTTTGCTTGCCGAATAATCCCCATGGGCAGGGTCTTTTGCCGGCAGCGACTGCGGGGGTCACCGTCCCTACTCACTTTGTGACACTTAACAGCGACCATAGGGAGGACTTGTGGGTATGGCACGAATTCCTGGAATCATTCAACGGGCGTGCTCTTTGGATGTCAGGTCCCATCAGTAATTGGGATCTTGAATTGTTTACGGATGCGGCTGGTTCTACGGGCTATGGGGCTGTTTTCCAAAGAACTTGGAGCGCTGCCCGCTGGCCCCCTACTTGGGTGGAGGCTGGGTTCTTGAAGAACCTGGTTCTACTGGAACTGTTTCCAATTGTGGTGGCAATGGAAATCTGGGGGGAGTCTTTCCGTAACCTGAAAGTGCGGCTCAACTGTGACAACTTAGGTGTTGTCCAGGTGATTAACCGTTTGTCAGCCAAGTCCATGCCGGTGGTCAGGTTGCTGAGGTATTTAGTATTGCGCTGTTTGAGATTGAATGTTTTCATCTACGCTGTACACTTACCAGGGGTCGAGAACACTTTAGCTGACGCACTGTCTCGTTTTCAGTGGGACAGGTTTCGGGAGTTGGCACCAGACGCGGAGCAGCAGGGGGTTACCTGCCCGGACTGGATGTGGAAGGTTGCCTTGGGAACGTGGCAAGGTGGATTCAGCACTCCGTGAGTAGGGCCACTTGGGACGCTTATTCCAAGGTATGGCAAGACTGGTTGGCATGCTTACAGGGGCTAGAAATCGACCCTGTGGGCCGGGAGGTACCTCAGGCGATTCTTTATTTTATTAATAGGGGTTTTGAGAGGGGCATCTCGGCAGCTGCCATCGATAAGAAACTGGCAGGTTTGGCCTTTCTTTTTAAGTTACAAGGGCTGCGTGACCACACAAAAGATTTTTGGGTGAAACAAGCAGTGAAAGGCTACAGGAAAGAGCATCGGAAAAGAGATGGTCGGCGCCCAGTGTCTTTTGACATGTTACACGGCCTATTTCGACAGGTATCGTATATTTGTAGTTCTGAGTTTGAAAGCGCGTTATTCCGGGCGGCTTTTGCGTTAGCGTTTTTTGGGGCGTTACGGGTAAGTGAATTGGTCAGCCCGTCCAAACGGGCCTCAGGGGGGCTTCAATGTGAGGATCTGGAGTTTTCGACCGATTCGGTTAGGATATGGATTAAAAGGTCAAAAACTGATCAGATTGGGAAGGGAGCACAATTAGAGGTTTTCCGGATTGAGGGGTCCCACATTTGTCCGGTAGCAGCGGTGGCATTGTTCAGGGAGAGGCGCCCGCTATTGCCGGGCTCGTTTTTGATGCATGCAGATGGGTCATCCTTGTCCAAATTTCAATTTGTAGCAGTGTTCAAAAAATGTTTAGCGGCGGCCGGTCACGATCCCGCCAGGTACTCATCCCACTCTTTCCGCATAGGGGCTGCTACAGAGGCTGCCAGGGCGGGGCTTAGTTTTGAAACAGTGAAGCGCATTGGCAGGTGGGACTCAGATAGGTTTAAGCTGTATATCCGTCCGCATTTATTGTAGGATGGTGTTTGGGAGGTTTTTCATTTAGGGTATAGAGTTTAAGGTTGGGGGGTTACTTATTGTGTTGTTTGTCAATCTTGCTTTACAGGTGACTATGTTCCCCTGGTTTGGATTTTGGGCCACTCCTTCGTTTTCTGGGGGGCAAAAAGGGCCGACGTTCGGCCGAACGGTAGGCAACTAGGTATCCCAAGACAGGAGGCACGGGTCAGGTGGATCGGGCTTCCGGGTATGCTGTGGAACAGGGTAAGGTCAGAAGTTCACAAGTTTGCTCGTTGGGACAAGGCTCCAGATGTGTTAGTGCTCCATGTGGGGGGGAACGACATGGGGGTCAGGTCCATGAGGGATCTTATACGAGACATCAAGTGCGATGTTTTACGCTTACAGGCGTCATTTCCTGGCATGGTTATAGTGTGGTCAGACATGGTGGGGAGGACGAATTGGCGTTGGGCATTGTCTGATAAAAAGGTCGACAGGGCCCGAGTTAAGGTAAACAAGGAAGTCAGCAAGTTCATTATGCGTAATGGGGGGGTTACCATACGACACAGGGAGTTAGAGGTGGATACGTGGAGATACCTTAGGAGTGATGGGGTGCACCTTACTGAAGTAGGTACTGACCTTTGGGCCTTAGGCTTGCAGGATGGGGTACAGCGTGCATTGAGGGTTTGGAGGTGCGTGCAAGGGTAAGGCTTTACCCCTTGCGTGCGGTGGCAGTGGCTTGGGTCTGTGAGGAGGAGGAGATTTATGTTATGGTGATTTTACATGGTTGGTACCCATATGTAATATGGGCTTTGTTATGTACCTTTCGGTTACGAGGTGTTAACCAGGAAGGGGTAAAAGTTAGGTCACTGGGGAAGGTTGTTTACTGTCTCACAGCCTGGGGTTTGCGACTGGAGACCAAAAAGTTTTTTACGAAGTTTTTGCAGTGACCTGTGGGTGGGTTCCCCTCCTAGACCCTAATAAGTATTGAGAAAGTTTATTATTAAAAATTATTTAAAAGTTATTTAAAATGTTATTTATTTATTTTATATTTTGTTAATAAAAGGCCGCAAGGCCATTTACTCCAGAACCTTGTCACGTCTTTTGTGGGGGGTACTGGAGGGGTTTTGAGTATGTCTAAGGGGGTGGTTAAGAGGACTGGGGGTTTAAGTCCTTCACAGGTCATGTGAACAGCAAGATTTGACAAAGCATTTGCAGAGCTTTCAGCAAGCTTTTAACCACTTGCCGACTGGGCCATAGCCAAAAGACGGCTACAGCGCGGTCGGCTTATTCTGGGAGGGCGTCCATGGATGTCCTCCCAGAATCCCGCTCTCACGCGCCCCCTGGTGTGCGCACCCGAGAACATCCGTGACCGCCGGGTCCAGAGGACCTGGCGCATCACGGATCATGGTAAATGGCTGCTGATCGCGGCCGTTTACCATGTCATCGCTCCGTCATTTGATGGAGCGATCACATGTAAACAAACCGGCGTCATGTCAAAGCGCCAGTTCCTCCCTCCCCTCTGTGTACCGATTGGTACAGTGTCAGAGGAGACGGGGAGGGATCGGATGGCAGCAGCGCTGTGGGCTGGATGTGTATTGCCCACAGCGCTGCTCTGTGACAAATACAGACACATCCATCCATCCATGCTCAGTCATCCCTCCATACTCTAATACCCTGTAATGCCCTGCAATACTCTGCAATGCCCTGCAATACTCTGCAATACCGCGCAATACTCTGCAATACCGCGCAATACTCTGCAATACCGCGCAATACTCTGCAATACCGCGCAATACTCTGCAATACCGCGCAATACTCTGCAATACCGTGCAATACTCTGCAATACCGTGCAATACTCTGCAATACCCTGCAATACCCTGCAATACTCTGCACTACACTGCAATACCCAGCAATACCGTGCAATACTCTGCAATACCATGCACTACCCTGCAATACCCTGCAATACCCTGCAATACTCTGCAATACCCTGCAATACCCTGCAATACTCTGCAATACTGTGCAATACTCTGCAATACCGTGCACTACTCTGCAATACCGTGCACTACTCTGCACTACTCTGCAATACCCTGCACTACTCTGCAATACCCTGCACTACTCTGCAATACCCTGCACTACTCTGCAATACCCTGCACTACCCTGCAATACCCTGGCACTACCCTGCACTACTCTGCAATACCCCGCAATACTCTGCAATGCCCTGCAATACTCTGCAATGCCCTGCAATACTCTGCAATACCGTGCAATACTCTGCAATACCGCGCAATACTCTGCAATACCGTGCAATACTCTGCAATACTCTGCAATACCCTGCAATACCCTGCAATACTCTGCACTACTCTGCAATACCCAGCAATACCGTGCAATACTCTGCAATACCATGCACTACTCTGTAATACTCTGCAATACTGTGCAATACTCTGCACTACCCTGCAATACCCTGCAATACTCTGCAATACCCTGCAATACCCTGCAATACCGTGCAATACTCTGCAATACCGTGCACTACTCTGCAATACCGTGCACTACTCTGCAATACTCTGCACTACTCTGCAATACCGTGCAATACTCTGCAATACCGTGCAATACCCTGCACTACTCTGCAATACCCTGCAATACCCTGCACTACCCTGCAATACCCTGGCACTACCCTGCACTACCCTGCACTACTCTGCAATACCCCGCAATACTCTGCAATACCCCGCAATACTCTGCAATACCCCGCAATACTCTGCAATACCCCGCAATACTCTGCAATACCCTGCAATAGTCCGCAATACTCCGCAACACTCTGCAATACTCCGCAATACTCTGTAATATCCAGCAATACTCTGCAATACCCCGCAAGACCCCACAATACTCTGCAATACCCTGCAATACCCAGCCATACTCTGCAATACTCGGTGATACCCAGCCATACTCTGTGTGAACAGCAAGATTTGACAAAGCATTTGCAGAGCTTTCAGCAAGCTTTTAACCACTTGCCGACTGGGCCATAGCCAAAAGACGGCTACAGCGCGGTTGGCTTATTCTGGGAGGGCGTCCATGGATGTCCTCCCAGAATCCCGCTCTCACGCGCCCCCTGGTGTGCGCACCCGAGAACATCCGTGACCGCTGGGTCCAGAGGACCTGGCGCATCACGGATCATAGTAAATGGCTGCTGATCGCGGCCGTTTACCATGTCATCGCTCCGTCATTTCATGGAGCGATCACATGTAAACAAACCGGCGTCATGTCAAAGCGCCAGTTCCTCCCTCCCCTCTGTGTACCGATTGGTACAGTGTCAGAGGAGACGGGGAGGGATCGGATGGCAGCAGCACTGTGGGCTGGATGTGTAATGCCCACAGCGCTGCTCTGTGACAAATACAGACACATCCATCCATCCATGCTCAGTCATCCCTCCATACTCTAATACCCTGTAATGCCCTGCAATACTCTGCAATGCCCTGCAATACTCTGCAATACCGTGCAATACTCTGCAATACCGCGCAATACTCTGCAATACCGTGCAATACTCTGCAATAATCTGCAATACCCTGCAATACCTTGCAATACTCTGCACTACTCTGCAATACCCAGCAATACCGTGCAATACTCTGCAATACCATGCACTACTCTGTAATACTCTGCAATACCGTGCAATACTCTGCACTAACCTGCAATACCCTGCAATACCCTGCAATACTCTGCAATACCCTGCAATACCCTGCAATACCCTGCAATACTCTGCAATACCGTGCAATACTCTGCAATACCGTGCACTACTCTGCAATACCGTGCACTACTCTGCAATACCGTGCACTACTCTGCAATACTCTGCAATACCCTGCACTACTCTGCAATACCGTGCAATACTCTGCAATACCGTGCAATACCCTGCACTACTCTGCAATACCCTGCAATACCCTGCACTACCCTGCAATACCCTGGCACTACCCTGCACTACTCTGCAATACCCCGCAATACTCTGCAATGCCCTGCAATACTCTGCAATACCGTGCAATACTCTGCAATACCGCGCAATACTCTGCAATACCGCGCAATACTCTGCAATACTCTGCAATACTCTGCAATAATCTGCAATACCCTGCAATACCCTGCAATACCCTGCACTACTCTGCAATACCCAGCAATACCGTGCAATACTCTGCAATACCATGCACTACTCTGTAATACTCTGCAATACCATGCAATACTCTGCACTACCCTGCAATACCCTGCAATACTCTGCAATACCCTGCAATACCGTGCAATACCGTGCAATACTCTGCAATACCGTGCACTACTCTGCAATACCGTGCACTACTCTGCAATACTCTGCACTACTCTGCAATACCGTGCAATACTCTGCAATACCCTGCACTACTCTGCAATACCCTGCAATACCCTGCACTACCCTGCAATACCCTGGCACTACCCTGCACTACTCTGCAATACCCCGCAATACTCTGCAATACCCCGCAATACTCTGCAATACCCCGCAATACTCTGCAATACCCCGCAATACTCTGCAATACCCTGCAATAGTCCGCAATACTCCGCAACACTCTGCAATACTCCGCAATACTCTGTAATATCCAGCAATACTCTGCAATACCCCGCAAGACCCTGCAATACTCTGCAATACCCTGCAATACCCAGCCATACTCTGCAATACTCGGTGATACCCAGCCATACTCTGCCATACCCAGTCATACTCGGCGATACCCTGCAATACCCTGCCATACTCGGCGGCCTCTGTGGCCAGGCTGTGGAAGTCTCACATATGTGGTATCGCCGTACTTAGGAGAAGTAGGAGAATCTATTTTGGGGTGTCATTTTTGGTATGTACATGCTATGTGTTAGAAATATTGTATAAATGGACAACTTTGTGTCAAAAAAAAGTGAGTTTTAACCACTTCCTGCCCGCCGGCTGTCATACGATGTCCTTGACTTTGTGCGGGGATATCTGAATGATGGGTGCAGCTACAGACATCATTCAGATATCAGCTTTTCAGCCGGCGATTCCCTACACCATATAAATGATCATAGCAGCTGTTCCACTGCTTGATCTTTCTTACGGGAGGCAAGAGGGGATGCCCCCTTCCCACCGCCCTCCGGTGCTTCTATTGACTCACCACTATGATTGAAGCCAGGATCGTTTTTCTTTTATTTCAGGCTTCCCACCATAGAGGTGAGATGTGGGGTCTTATTGACCCCATATCTCACTGTAAAGAGGACCTGTCATGCCATATTCCTATTACAAGGGATGTTTACATTCTTTGTAATAGGAATAAAAGTGATAAAAAAATTTTTTTGGGGAACAAAGTGTCAAACTAAAATAAATAAAGTAAAATGAACAATAAAAAGAAAAATGTTTTTTTAAAGCACCCCTGTCCGTGTGCTCGCAAGCAGAAGCGAACGCACGCGTAAGTCCCGCCCACATATGAAAACGGTGTTCAAACCACACATGTGAAGTATTGCTGCGAACATTAGAGTGAGAGCAATAATTTTGACCCTAGACCTCCTCTGTAACTCAAAACATGTAACCAGTAAAAAATTTTAAAGCGTCGCCTATGGGGATTTTTAAGTAGTGAAGTTTGGTGCCATTCCACAAGCGTGTGAAATTTTAAAGGGTGACATGTTAGGTATCTATTTACTCTGCGTAACTTCATCTTTCACATTATGCAAAAACATTGGGTTAACTTTACTGTTTTTTTTTTTTTTTTTAAGCACAAAACTGTTTTTTTTCCCCAAAAAAAGCGTTCAAAAAATTGCTGCGCAAATTCCGTGCGAGATAAAAAGTTGCAACAACCGCCATTGTATTCTCTAGGGTCTTTACTAAAAAAAACATATATAATGTTTTGGAGTTCTATGTAATTTTCTAGCAAATAAATTATGATTTTTACATATAGGAGAGAAATGTCAGAATTGGCCTGGGTGCTCCTGAGCGCCTGAAGGTGCTCAATGCATGTTGGGTCTCTGTATGTGGCCACGCTGTGTAAAAGTCTCACACATGTGGTATCGCCATACTTGGGAGTAATAGCAGAATGTGTTTTGGGGTATAATTTGTGGTATGCATATGCTGTGTGTGAGAAATAACCTACTAATATGACAATTTTGTGAAAAAAAGGAAAAAAAAATCTTGATTTTGCAAAGAATTGTGGGAAAAAATGACAACTTTAAAAAACTCACCATGCATCTTTCTAAATACCTTGGAATGTCTTTCCAAAAAGGGGTCATTTGGGGAGTATTTGTACTTTTCTGGCATGTTAGGGTCTCAAGAAATTAGATAGGCCGTACTTCAGGTGTGATCAATTTTTACATATTGGCACCACAGCTTTTGGATAACTTTCACAAAGACCAAATAATATACACCAATTTGTACTTATTTTTACCAAAGATATGTAGCAGTATAAATTTTGGCCAAAATTTATGAAGACAAATTACGAATTTGCTAAATTTTATAACGGAAACAAAGAAAAATAAATTTTTTTACCAAATTTGCAGTCTTTTTTCTTTTAGAGCACAAAAAATAAAAAACCCAACGATGATTAAATACCACCAAAAGAAATCTCTATTTGTGTGGAAAAAAGGACAACAATTTCATATGGGTACAGTATTGTATAACTGAGTAATTGTCATTCAAAATGTGAGAGCACCGAAAGCTGAAAATTGGTCTGGTTAGGAAGAGGGTTTAAGTGCCCAGTTGTCAAGTGGTTAAAGTACCATTTAGCTCCAGTTTGTAAGCAGCAAAAGGGTTGCACAAGCCCGCTAGCAGGCTTCAGAACTTATGAAAGCTTGTTGAAAGCCTGCTAGCAGTTAACTCGCCCATTAGGATCTGTGCTGAACATTTGCAAACATTTTCAACGCTTGCTGAAAGCTCTGCAAAGACTTTGTCAAAGCTTACTTTTCACACTGCTCTTAAACAAGCTGAAGCCCATGTGAAGCAGGCCTAAAACAAACAATCAAAGCAGTCGCATGGTTGCCTTTGATCCCTAGACTATTTGACTTTTTCGGGTACACAAAGCACAAATCATGTCCCACAGCCACAGTAGGGGGCAGAGGTGCACACATTGCAATATTAATATGTAATTTAAAGCGGGGGTCCACCTATCTATCGTTTTTTTTTTTTTTAGTTCATTCACAAACTTTTCTTCTCAGCATTACATACTCACATATTGTGTGTAATATGTCCGCCTGTATCAGATTTCGTCGGAAAGAATAACTTATATTATTCACTGCAGGCGGTTTCCATCTTCATTGTGGGCATTTGAAGCCCACAAGCATTTATTTCCTGGATGTGGTGAATGCTGTGCTCCCAGCATTCACCGCTCGTTCCCGCACATGCTCAGTGGCATCCTGAGAAGCCTGAGACTAGCTCCCAGGAGTCTGTGCGGAGTCTGGGAGAGGCTAGAAACACGCCTACTCCCACGGGAGGAGAACCAGGAAGTGCAAAGAAGAATAGAAAAATAAAAGGTAATTACGGCGATTTAAATTTTTTTAAACGGCATGTCAGCATCTAGGCAAGGAAGAGAATACATACAGATATTGTTCAAAATTCGGGTGGAACCCCGCTTTAACGTACTGAATCCACTGCTCACCATTTACTTTATCTTTCAGGAGCAAGTTAGGTGAGACACAGATGCCATTACACTAATACCGTTCAATGTTTCCATTTTGTCCCTAGGCTTTGGCTATAAAACAGTGCTGGCAATGGGGTTTGAATTTCTATTCACAATTTTTGGACTTTACAATGAGTTTGATGACTGACCCGCAAAATGAGCCCAAGCACGTGGCAACTTATATGGGTTGTCTTGACTATAAAAAACTACTAAAAAAACTGTACAGGCCAGCATTGCAAAACAGACTTTTTTGAGACAGGAAAGGAGCTTTGAGAGAAAATCAAAGATAAACAAGCTATAATATGAAATCGGGATTTAATGGATTTCCAAAACAGCAAGAAGTGAAAAGTAATAAGAACAATAAATCTCCTTGGGGTAAGATAATATTGGTATTCAAGCTAGTCTTTAGGTTCTGGCCAAAGGAACCTATAGACTATGCTATATGATGGCAATAGTCTAACAGACTTCAGGAATATTTTGAATCCAAATAATTTTTAAAATAGCAATTTTAAAATAGTCAGGCAGAATGTGCATACATAATATGAACATTACATGTCCTATTTACGAATTACATAGACTTCAACTGTCTTGGATATGCCAGGACAGTCCTGCATCTAGGTGCTCTGTGCTAATGATGCTGTGTCTTGGACTGCACCCTGAGATCACAGCATCCCTTTATTTAAGTTACTGAGCATGCACAATAACTCAAAGGAGGGGATTACTGAGGGAATTGCAGCTGAGTGTGAGGGAATTGCAGCTGAGTGTGCGGTTCCAGCATAACTTGGGGCAGAGCCACCAACAAATTAGGTGTGATCTGGGCAGGACCTTCCAGAAGGAAGGCATGAGATGTGTGGGTCATAGGTGGGGTTGACCACGTCCCAGAGACTGAGACAAGATATTGGCAAGTATGGAATTATACTACTGTTTTTTAATGGCATATACTATTTCTGGACATACTGTGTGCTTTTTTGCAATGGTATGTTTACATTTATAACTACCATACACGTAGTTGTCTATTTATTAACCAGTAATCTGGCCTGCCTTTATATAGTACATTGTGGCTATTCACTGTGTATAAAGCTGTCAGGACAGCATGTTTATTACCAATTGTACTCCTATTCTCTGACTGAGAACAGAAGTGAATGGAATACATGGTGAATGGCTACGTAGTGTAGTGTAAGTGATATTTGTGCCCATGATCTTATCTTGTGTGATCAAGAGCTCAAATACTCATCAATAAAAATTAAAATATAAAAGGTTAAAAAATAAGTTAAAAAATAACATAAAATTAATTAATTAATAAAACACCTATTGGTTAGGGGACCATAGACAAATAATTGTGTTTTTTATTTATATTACCTCAGTCCCGTGACACTTGTAGTCAACTGTATTTGTATAGCCATAAATACACTTGGTTACAAGTGTCACTAAAATGTCTTGATATAAATAAAACAAATATAAATGCATGGCCCCTCTCAAATAGATCTTTTATTAACTTTTATTGCTGTAATTTTTACTGCCTTCATGTATATGGGACAAAAATATACTGGGGGTCTAGTATGGGAATATACACACTATACCCCAGGGAATATATAGGACAGGATTCCCACAACACCAAGCCATTTTTAGCGTATACAAAACCCTGCCTTTTAGAGGCCTTGTGACTTTGTAGAGTGGCCCAATATATAAATGTATATCAATACAAGTGAGGTACAGCACATAGAGAATAATGTATTGTTCCTATTAAAGAATAATCCAGCAACTGTAGACATCCCTGCCCTTTCAATGACTGAACTACACTCTAGAGTAGGAAAGAAGATATGCCTGTGCTCAAGTCGATACATACAACAAATGAGATACTAAAGTTGTAACCACATGTCAACCCTTACATCATGGCAAACTATAACAGGGAATCTTGATTCGTATATATCTCAATATGTATTCAAACTGACCAACTGTATCAAAGTGATCCCTCTCTATCCAGTCTCTACTCCAGGGTTTCTCAATCAGGGTTCCATGGGACCCTAAGGTTCCTTCAGAGGTTGCTAGGGGTTCCTTGAGCAATGAGCAAGTTCTGCCTCTGAGATAAGTTTCCACTGACACCACTGATCTTTTTAGCTATTTGTATGGGGGAAATTCTTCCCACTGACCATCACACTAATGTATTATGAGTTGTACATATAGTAAATTTTTAGCAGGGATTCCCTGAGACCGTTAAAGTTCCCTATCTGAGTTATTTACATTATAGCAATCAGGAATATGGTCAAAGACAACTTCTAGGATTTTCTGGGCTGTCTACATTACAAAAGCACTGGGGATTCAGCAATTTAGGCTTGGTTCATATCTACATTCATTTTAATTGGCTGCCCTCTGCGCAAAAAATGCAGAAAATACATTTTTGACGGTTTTCCATAAATGTGCAGCATCGAACAGCATTTTCAGATTCATGGGAGTGCCATTAACAATAATTTTTGGAATAATATTCGCGGGGTGGATGAAGAAAAAGGAAGACATTATTAATGCAAAGGGAACTGACGATTTAAAGAGGGTGTGCCGCGAAGAAAAATTTTTTTTTTCAAGTCAGCAGCTACAAATACTGCAGCTACTGACTTTTAAAATAAGGACACTCACCTGTCCCCGAATCCAGCGGTGTTGGCACCCAAGGCCGAACTCGGCAGCTGCCGCCACCATTCTCTGTGAGGGAATCAGGAAGTGAAGCGTTGCGGTTTCACTTCCCGATTCCCTACTGCGCATACGCGAATCGCGCTGCGCGTCCTAACTGGTCCCCGCTATTTTCTGGGACCTGTGTGTGTCCCAGCAGACAGCGCGGGGGGACAGGAAGAAGCATAGACTCCTGTGGGATTCTATGCCGGAAGTGGGTGCAAATACCTGTCTTATTAAGGTATCTTCACCCCCCTCCCCCCTCCCCCCTGAAAGGTGCCAAATGTGACACCAGAGGGGGGGGGGGTTTCCGAAAAGTGGAGGTTCAATTTTTGTGTGAACCTAAGCTTTAACCTACTGCATGAGTGATTTTGCAAAAAGATTTTCCAGCATCATGGCCTTTTTTTGTTATTTATTTTGTTTTTCTTGTTAAACACATAATTTATTTATTTGTGATAAGTTGCATATTGGTGATGTATATTGGGAATTATTGAAACAACATAGGAGGGGAATGGTAATATATTGATGTAAAGATGCACATTACTACAATATATAGAAATTAATTTTTTTTTTCTTGGAGAACTAACCACAGATCTTCTGTAGATGTAAGCTGCCTCAAATATTGCTCTATCTTCATGTAATCCCAGACAGACTGGATGTTGAGATCTGGTTTCCGCCAGTTCTGTGCAAATGGAACTGCTGGACATCTTCCGATATTGAGATTACATAAGTTGTTGCTGCTCTGGTTTCGAGAGAAGTACACACTATAGAGTGGGCATCACTAAATGGCAGACCGCAAACCACATTCGGACCGAGGCACTGTTCCACCCGGCCTGCCGCGATCCTGCCATTTAGGAGTCAGCTCTCCCCCTCCGGCGTCGCCACCGCTGACATTCCCACATGCTGCTATCAGTATCAGGAGGCAAGACCATTCTGGACGAGGGCAGCGCTGCAAAGTTAACTTTTCAAGTTAAGCAGCAGGTGATTGTATGGTAGGCGTTCCTTGCAACCAATCACAAGCTGATTAACAGAAAAAGTTGTTCAGCTCCTGTGCTCCATTCAGAACTGTCCTGCCTCCTGACGTCAGCTGTAGACCTGCTGTGTCTGCCGTGCTCAGCCCTTTGTCAGGTAAGACAGGGGAGAGGACTTAACCCATGCTGTGCTGGATGGGAGTGGGGGGTGATATGAAGAGGGGGCTGAGGACAGAATTAGGGGGGGGGGGTGATACTGTATAAAAGAGGACTGGAATGTAAAAGGAATACAGGGGTGATATGGCGAGAAACCAGGACAGGAATGTGAAGGAGGAGGGGGATGATATAAAGGGAGACTGAGGGCAGAGATGTGAAGGAGGAGAGGGATGATATAAAGGGGGACTGAGGGCAGGGATGAGAAGGAGGAGGGGGATGATATAAAGGGGGACTGAGGGCAGGGATGTGAAGGAGGAGAGGGATGATATAAAGGGGGACTGAGGGCAGGGATGTGAAGGAGGAGGGGGATGATATAAAGGGGGACTGAGGGCAGGGATGTGAAGGAGGAGGGGGATGATATAAAGGGGGACTGAGGGCAGGGATGTGAAGGAGGAGGGGGATGATATAAAGGGGAACTGAGGGAAGGGATGTGAAGGAGGAGAGGGATGATATAAAGAGGGACTGAGGGCAGGGATGTGAAGGAGGAGGGGGATGATATAAAGGGGAACTGAGGGAAGGGATGTGAAGGAGGAGAGGGATGATATAAAGGGGGACTGAGGGCAGGGATGTGAAGGAGGAGGGGGATGATATAAAGGGGAACTGAGGGAAGGGATGTGAAGGAGGAGGGGGATGATATAAAGGGAGACTGAGGGCAGAGATGTGAAGGAGGAGAGGGATGATATAAAGGGGGACTGAGGGCAGGGATGTGAAGGAGGAGAGGGATGATATAAAGGGGGACTGAGGGCAGGGATGTGAAGGAGGAGGGGGATGATATAAAGGGGGACTGAGGGCAGGGATGTGAAGGAGGAGAGGGATGATATAAAGGGGGACTGAGGGCAGGGATGTGAAGGAGGAGGGGGATGATATAAAGGGGAACTGAGGGCAGGGATGTGAAGGAGGAGGGGGATGATATAAAGGGGGACTGAGGGCAGGGATGTGAAGGAGGAGAGGGATGATATAAAGGGGGACTGAGGGCAGGGATGTGAAGGAGGAGGGGGTTGATATAAAGGGGGACTGAGGGCAGCGATGTGAAGGGGGAGGGTCATATGAAAGGGGACTAAGAATACTGATGTATTAATGGGATTGTGACGTGAAGGATCTGGAGTTACGTTTATGTTCATTGCAACCTGTGTTGTGCATGTAGGCAGCCCATTCCTTTTTGATGGGCTGCCTTACATGCAGAAACGTATAAAAAAGAGGTCCCTGGCCATATTTTAAATTGCGCCAAGCTGAGCCGCATGGTGCTGCAGCAACATACAGTTTGGCACTCGCTGCATTTGCCGATACCCGGAGGGGCTATTATTAATCAAACATGTTATTCGGACCTCTGCAGGAATAAAATTTGACCTCCGTGGATTTTAATTCAATACCCCTGCTATAGAAGGATATACTTTCATGTCAGAGGTTTACAACCACTTTAATGAAATTGGTTGAAATGTATTTTTCACATATGAAACCTATTGAAAATATATGCATATGTTATTCTTTATTTTCTTTTTTATTATTTTCTTTCTTTACAGTGAAACCCAGTGTTTCCCCCTAGTGCCCAGCCCAGACTCTATGTCATCACATCCTGAAGTCAGGGTGAATGAGAACTAATGCCGCGTACACACGAGCGGACTTTACGGCAGACTTTGCTCGGCGGACTTTGACGAACTTTACGACGAACTTTCTGAATGAACGGACTAGCCTACACACATTCCACCTAAGTCGAATTCGTACGTGATGACGTACGACCGGACTAAAACAAGGAAGTTCATAGCCAGTAGCCAATAGCTGCCCTAGCGTGGCTTTTTGTCTGTCGAACTAGCATACAGATGAGCGGACTTTTCGACCGGACTCGATTTCGACGGAATAATTTAAAACATGTTTCAAATCTAAGTCCGTCCAACTTTTGAGAAAACAAAGTCCGCTGGAGCCCACACACAATCGAATTGTCCGACCAAATCCCGTCCGCCGGGCAAAGTCTGCCGTAAAGTCCGCTCGTGTGTACGTGGCATAAGAATGGAGCAAAGCATCTTGGGGCATGTAGTCCAAAGAGTCAAGTTCTATATTCAGTCTGACTGTTATGAACTACAAATCCCAGCCGGCTGGGGAAGAACAGAATGCTAGGAGAGGAAATAAAAAGCCTGTGTGGGGACAGAATCACTCTCTTGGGACCATGGCCTGGATATGCAAGCAGTGACTCTGTGTTAGACTGTGCTGCCACTGAGTTGCAGCCTGTGCAACAGGGAGAGAGAAAGTCATCTCGAACTGGTGCCGGAGCATCCACCGCCAGCCACTTATGGTCTGGAGCCTGGAGGCTGCTCTCATCACATCAATGCCAGATCCAGCTGGGCTGCAGCGCAGTGCGACACGGGGTTGAGCGCCATCCCTTGAGCCAGACTTTGCAGAGGCCTGCTGCAGAACCCTCATGCCACTCTTTAACCGGTTGCGGACCAGCCGCCACAGTTTTACTGTGGCAGATTGGCCTCGCTGCACAAAATCATGTTAATGTACGTGATCTCGTGAGGTGCGGATAGCAGTGAGCTCCGTGAGTCCGACCGTGGGACTCGATGTCCGTGGGGATACCTGCAATCGTCTCACGGAGAGGAAGAACGGGGAATTGCTGATGTAAACAAGCACTGCCAGTCACATTTACACAGTAATCAGTGCATTTTTAATCGCACTGATCGCTGTATAAATGTGAATGGTCCCAAAATAGCACCAAAAGTGTCCGATGTGTCCGCCATAATGTCGCAGTCACGATAAAAATCGCTGATCACCACCATTACTAGTAAAAAAAAATTTTAATAAAAATGCCATAAATCTATCCCCTATTTTATAGACGCTATTATAACTTTTGCGCAAACCAATCAATAAACACTTATTGCGATTTTTTTTTTCAAAAATACGTAAAAGAATACGTATCGGCCTAAACTGAGGAAAAAAAATGTTTTTTTATATATTTTTGGGGAATATTTATTATAGCAAAAAATTAAAAATATTGCTTTTTTTTTCAAAATTGTCGCTCTTTTTTTGTTTATAGTGCAAAAAATAAAATCCGCAGAGGCGATCAAATACCACTAAAAGAAAGCTCTATTTGTGGGGAAAAAAGGACGTCAATTTTTTTGGGGGTACAATGTTGCACAACCACGCAATTGTCAGTTAAAGCAACGCAGTGCCGAATCGCTAAAAAACACTCTGGTCAGGAAGGGGGTAAATTCTTTCGGGGCTGAAGCGGTTAATATCGAAAGTCGCTGGGATTGTTGAGCAGGCACTTGCCGATCTTCCTTTAACAAAAGACACAACATGCAGACACCATTGTATTGTTTCTCTGATTAAAACTTGTAGGAAAACTTTCTGCTACACTTAGTTTCCGCAAGCAGCGACAGTGTTTGACCTGCTTGACAGGACACCACAAGCACATTTTACATCACCCTGCTTGTCAGGACACTTCAAGCACACCACTAAAGAGTGGGTCTAAAGACTTTTCGGTCATACCATTTGAATTGAGTTAAATACAGGATTTTTACAGTTCTTTGGGACTGTGATGTCGGGGGAATGGAAGGGAGTGGTCTGACACAAATCTGGTCATTCCTCTGCCCTTCTTCTACCTGTACCCATAGAGCTCAATCCAGGCAGAGTTGGTTCGGTATAAGTGTTTATATTTTACTACACTCAGTTATCATTCTTCTAACTGTGTTTTTTCAGGGTTATTCAGAGGTGTCGGAGGACTTGCAGGGTCAGAGCAACCTGTAGAGTACAGATTCTTAGGCCAGCCCTCATGGGGGGTAGCGCTATATTTGGAGGCTTGTCCGAGAGACCCTTCATGGGATGCTCAAGCAAGTCATGTGATGAGTCTAGGACTGAAGAGAGAATAGACTCAGTTACCGTCACTGACTGGGGCAGAGAGCATGGGGGTCAACTGGAGTTGACAACAGTTGTGAGAATGTCTGGAGTTGGATGGGCTGAAAGAAAGATACCGGAGGTGGTTAGGAAGGCTGTACCGGAGCAAGGGGCCTACCTTGTGCATATGAGAACCGAGCCAAGGCAAATTGCACTTACGCCCTGTTAGAATAGCTACATATACCTGTCTATTACCGTTAAACAATCGATGTTTACACCATATTTCTGAGGAAGTAACTGTAGTCACGAAAGGCATCATTGGTGATTTATTAAATATTTAAATATCAAGGTTACTTTTGCTATCAGAATCCTTTTCTTTTTACACAGTATAGTCACTGAGTACACCTACACCACCCATCGATGCACTCTTCTGTGGCCCACACACCACTCCCAGCCTTTTTACATTGATTAAGTTTACTCTGCCAATGTATCCCAATGTACCAAAGTTCCCTGAACATCTAAAGCAACCGTCTCAACATCTGCATGGAGACAGTCTCCACAAGAGTTACATCCAGGTTGCAGTCATCATCCCAACTACTCTCTCTTACATCAGTGAGTCACTAAATACTATGCCATAAGGGCTCTCCCACACTATGCTTTCCACTTCTTTTCTTGTGCTTAGTACATACTTAGTGAAAACTATACATTTAAAAAAGGTCAACACAAATTAGAAGTACAAGTATCTGTAAAACGAAAATCTCAATCAATACAAGGTATTTTATTTGTCAATAAAAATATATAATTTATTCTGATTTGTTTCTCATATACTATTCTTATTTGCAATGCAACTAACCATAACTGCAAAAGCATATTAACCATTTTATTATATCCAGTGATGCCAAGCAACTTTGAAAGCATAACTTCGTACCTAGCGATTTTTGCAGGGTCAGGCCAATATAAATATTGTATTGTTTACATTTATCCTGTCTACATATCTACTGCAAACAAAGAGTGACAACAATGTAGGCTTCTGCTGCACATGTCTGTTTGATTCAGGTCTAGTAAAAATGAGCGATTTTTTTTTCTATGCTGCACTGCACTCTTGTAACTACAGCTAAGCTAAGTCTGGCTCCAGTTCTGTAGTGATGAAACATGTTGGGTGGGGCTTGAGCGACTGACGCCATCTGGCTTGATGGCAAACGGAATTTGACTAATATTATACTATTATACTATATTTACAAATCTTCCAGACTTATGCCCCGTACACACGGTCGGATTTTCCGACGGAAAATGTGTGATAGGACCTTGTTGTCGGAAATTCCAACCGTGTGTAGGCTCCATCACACATTTTCCATCGGAAAATCCGACACACAAAGTTTGAGAGCAGGATATAAAATTTTCCGACAACAAAATCCGTTGTCGGAAATTCCGATCGTGTGTACACAAATCCGACGGACAAAGTGCCACGCATGCTCAGAATAAATAAAGAGATGAAAGCTATTGGCCACTGCCCCGTTTATAGTCCCGACGTACGTGTTTTACGTCACCACGTTTAGAACAATCAGATTTTCCGACAACTTTGTGTGACCGTGTGTATGCAAGACAAGTTTGAGCCAACATCCGTCGGAAAAAATCCTAGGATTTTGTTGTCGGAATGTCCGAACAAAGTCCGACCGTGTGTACGGGGCATTAGAGTGAAACCAGTTGATCCTCAACAATTAGCCAAGGCAGCTATACCTGGCATGTAAATTTAGGAGCAACCCTGCCTAAACACCAGGGTGCTACATCTAGAATGGGGTATTTTTTTTTTTTTCGATTTTTTTTTTCTGCAGTTTTGGGGCGTTGAAAGCATACACACGTTGGATTTGACTAGTTCACAGATGTGATGCAATTCATTCTGAATGGTACCCCAGCACCTTACCTACGTGTTACCATGTGTTGCCTTCCACTGTTAAAAATGCTACATACACTTTTTGGTGTGTTTTTGTGCAATAGGCAGGCTAATTAGTGGCCCCTGTCACACGCGTTAGTGTGTGTTGTGTTAAGGCATTCTAATAATTTGAATGAGCTAATGCACCAAGAGGCATTAAAAAGGGCATGCAGCATTTTTTGCAGTGCACAGCAATGTAACCTGACACGGCCCCAAGTTCTGACACTGCTGTAGCAGGATGGCAGTCTTCAACCCCAAGAGGAAGTCGATGTTTCGGCTGCTCCTGACCTGTCAGTTCACAAGTCAATCCCCCGCGAGTTCTGATGCTGTTGTGGCACCCAGCAAAGATTCCGTATAAGAGAGCAGCGAGCACTGAGGCTTCTACAGCTGACACCACCACTCCCTGAGCCTTAGAGCGCATTACAATACCTCACTGTTATGTGATACCCTGAGATCACCCTTCACCATGTTGCTGCACCTGATACCCTAACTCCTCCAACATTCTCACCACTCACCTGACCTTCATCCTGTCCCTTGTTCTTACCCTGCTCTCATGCATAACTGCATTCCACTATTCTCATTACTGTGCCTACAGTTTGGCCTCTTTTGTCACCATTCCACCCCCATGCCTGACCCTCTACCACCCCATTCACCTAACCTTTGCTGACACACATACATCCCCCCCCCCTCAAGTCACTTTGAAAGCATAACTTCCTACCTAGTGATTTTTGCAGGGTCAGGCCAATATAAATATTGTATTGTTTGTGTATTGCCTTATTGTCTGCTGATACACATACATATAACTTTCTCCAGCCAGAAACCTCACCTGCCTCCGCATTCATTCCTTGATGGATGCCTTACCTGCAGCTAATGTCCATACTCCTGCCGGACACATCACTCCCCACACCTCCCTCTCTAAAGATACCCATCTCCTCCTCAGTTTACTTGCCCCATTACATTTTAAATAAACTGTAAAATCCTCCAACCTTGTCTGTCCAGGTACTAGAACTTTTGCTAGTTATGCATACACAGTATAACAAAAAGAATTGTGTCAATAGGCTTTTGTTAACAGGCTATGGAATTACAAAACATAAAGGATAAGTTCACCTTTCATAACATGTTTCATCTTACATCTATATTCAGGGTGTAACATGTTATGAAAGGACCAGCTCTTGCTAAACAGCTATTTCTTCAGAATAACAAAAGGTAGGAATCTGCAACAATGTTTGTTAAAATCCCTGCAATGTACACGGATCACATTGAGGGGAATGTTTTTTTTCCAACAAAAGTGGAGTTACGCTTTAAAGCGGAGTTCCACACAAAAATGGAACTTCCGCTTTTCGGAACCCTCCCCCCCTCCGGTGTCACATTTGGCACCTTTCAGGGGGGAGGGGGGTGCAGATACCTGTCTAAGACAGGTATTTGCACCCACTTCCGGCATAGACTCCCATGGGAGTCTATGCCTCTTCCTGTCCCTCCGCGCTGTCTCCTGGGAAACACAAAGCTCCCAGGAGAGAGCGGGGACCAGTTACAATGCGCAGCGCGACTCGCGCATGCGCAGTAGGGAAACGGGTGATTCCCTCACCTAGGATGGCGGCGGCAGCTGCCGAGAACCAAGCGGGTTCTCGCCGTCGCCTGCCGACATCGCTGGACCCTGGGAAAGGTAAGTGGCCATTTATTAAAAGTAAGCAGCTGCAGTATTTGTAGCTGCTGGCTTTTAATATTTATTTTTTTTGGCGGTATTGGTGGACCTCCGCTTTAAAGCTGTTGTGTTACATACATCAGGAGATGAATAGCAGCCCCTATCAGATGAGTCCCTGTGCTCGGGAACACGTGACTGCATTAGAGGAAAACTCCAAAAATTCATTGAGAGATTTCATTTTTTTCTAAATAAACACACTGCTTATTTTTTAAACAAATGTTATAATGGATGATGCGGCTTTACAACTACTTTAATGTGTTTTTTAAAGCTTCGATTTTTTTTTTTTTATTAAAATAATAAACGTATCACACTTACCTGCTCTGTGCAATGGTTTTGCACAGAGCAGAGAGAATTTGTCATATAAAATGTGCTTTCACATAGGGGCTTATTAGCACCCTTGTGATAGTAAGAAAATAAAACAAAAACAAAAAATAAAGTCTAAAAAAAAAAATTTGAAAAAAGCAAAAAATAAAAAAAGATTTAGACATGCCTTCACACCAGCCCCCCACCACCAACACCACACACAGAAACGCATATTTACACATACCTAGGAAGTTTCACCTCATAATTTTAGGGCTGCTGTTTATGGTATTTTCCAAACTAACGAGCCGTAAATGGTTTGCTAAAGCACTGCCTATAGACAATTTGGATTATCATAATTTTTTGGTGTTTCGTGGGTGCACATATTTTTAGGGATTTACATTTCTATGTTGTCAATTTACTCAACACAGTCTTCTCTTAAATTTTACAAAAACAAAGTATATTGTGAATTTTTTACACTAAAATAGTTTTAGTGTATTTTGCACTGATGGTTTTGATAAACAATTACGCTCACATAAAAATTTGCAACTACCATTTTTTATTCCCCAGGTTTTCCACTCTCAGAAAAAATATAATGTTTTGGGGTTTTAAGTATTTATCAGGCCTAATGCTGAACACACGGTACAATTTTTCTGTACGATCTCTGTCAGATCTACCAACAATGTAATGCAGGGGTCTGTCTGATATACAGATTGATTGGATAGAGTAAGTACGTTCTCATATTACTAACTTTTGGTAAATCTAAAGTTGATTGTAGAAAGATGTTATGGTCAGTTTGTAATGTGTGTGCTGAACACAAGGCTCATTACACACACACACAATATAATCTCACTGTACAATCAACTTAAATCTGCCAAAACAATGTAAGAAGAGGACCTGTCTAAACTGTTTAATCGGTTTGTATGCAATCAGGCAGACCTTTGCACTACATACTTGCTGGTAGAGCTAGCGGAGATTGTACAATCAGACTGTAATATGTGTGGTGAGCCTTAAATGTAAAGCTGGACTTCAGGAATTATTTATTGTTTATTTTTTTTTTTTTTTTAACTTACATTGGCCCAGTTTGGTTGCATTCTAAAGCACATCCAGGAGCCACTGGGAATACAGAAATTCCTTACAGTCATCTATGCTACATACAGTAAGCGCTGGACTTCATCAGGTACTGCTCGAGTGACCAGGGCCGGTGCTACCACTAGGCAAACTAGGCAGCCGCCTAGGGCGCACTGCTGCCTAGGGGCGCCCGGCCGCTGGTTTCCCTCCGCTACAGCATGTAACTAACTCAGTCTGACCGGTAGTGTAATTAGAGGTGCAGCGCTAGAGGAAGCAGAGCCGATGCTGTATTATGGCGCCTTCTGTCACATGGGCAGGGCAAAGGGGGTGGAGTCAGGGATGGAGCCAATGCGGCAGCAAAATGAGGTTTCGCCTAGGGTGTCAAAAAGCCTTGCACCAGTCCTGCGAGTGACATACCTTTTTTAAGCTAAGGCCCCTTCCACATTGGGCAGACTCTGCCAGAAGTCCGCTTGCCCAGCAGGGAATCTGTCCGCTGATCCCGGCTGAGCAGGTGGATGGCTGGTCCGTGTCTGATCCGCTTATGCAGAGCGAACACAGACACAGCCCGCTCTCCTCTATGGGCAGTCGGATGTAAACAGACCGTCTGTCCATTAACACCAGACTGACATCTGATCCAATCTGCTAGATGAAAGGGGATGAGATGCCCATTCACCTGTTTTTAGTGGATCAGATCAGATTGGATGTAAGTGGGTGTAAACGGACAAATGCCCGTTTACACTCGCCACTCCATTGAGGAGAAAAGAGGGTCCGATCAGGTCTGTCTAAAAAACTGACAGGTCGACCAGATTGGTCCGCTTGTGTGAAAGGGGCCTACAGGGGGTTGCTCATTGCGCACCTACACAATCAGAGAACGTTTTTATTTTTAATGAATTCTCAAATTTGATGAGTCAGAGATTGTGATGTCTTCCGCCCCTCTGCCTCATCCAGTCAGAAAACATCTTGCATTCATTGAGAAAATACAAGACATAAAATGATCTCCTTTTTTTTAACATACTTATTTTAGCCTTTTTTCATTCTTTGGTTCACTTCCATGCCTCCGATCTCCTACAACCACTTCCTGTCTACATTATGTACTTCGACAATGGCTACATAGAATTTCTCAGTACAGGGACAGCAGCAGACCATGTCTGCCTAATGTGTAACAGAAGAGCCATCTCCATCAGATGTCTGTGTAACAGGGTGACAACGCAGAAGTACAATTAGGGGACAGGGACAAAGCACTGTCACCCACTATCAGTACCTGAAATGGAAGGATCATGGATTTGAGGTATTAATATAATGAAAGCAGTAGATTTAAAAAAAAAATTGAAAACAAATTTTAAATGACTATTGAAATGATATGAACATGTTAAAGCTTATATGAGATTTTAGTAATTGGGTTTACATATACTGTGCCAAAATATAGTTCCCATTTATACAAATGGTAACTTATGTTAAAAGTACTCTACTTTACTTTTTGAGTACAACTACTTTTTTTTTTTTTTTTACATTTGGATAGAGTGGACAGGGAACCCCTGTCTTCTGTCTGTGTCTCTGTTACGGTAGCCACACATTCTGCAATTTTTTTATCCGATCAATGTGTGAATCAAAATGATACAAACAGTCAAATAGTCATAGCTTCCCTTCCCATCGATTTCCACTCAATTTCGATTGGATTTGATTAAACTGAGTTTATCAGCCGGAGCAGAAATGTTTGGATCATTTTGCATCAATTGGCTGCATTTAGATAATTTCTTCATGATCATCATCATAGAGAGACATCTTCAGAGATTTCATTGATAACTTACAATGGTAAAGTATGATCATATCTTAACTATCGATCAAAATTCACTTTCCTATGTGCGATCGAATGGGTTATCAACTGTGGATCAAATATTTCTTTCAGGAAAGATCGATTGGAAATGGATTATTGAAGCGTGTATGGCTACGATTTGGGAGGTTCACGCTGCTTTATTTGTCCTGTTCACTGAGAGTGAAAAAAGTCCCACATTTTGAGTGGTTTACAGAAATAGAAGGGAAATCTACCAGGGAGAATACTAGTTCTAGTGACAGGGAGTGATTTCCACTTACATCCTGTTGTGGCTATGGGACATTAAAGGAGAAGTTCAGCCAAAGCTCGTTTGGCTGTACTTCTCCTGTGGATCACAGGAGTGCAATTCGCTTTGCACTCCTGTGACCCGTTTTCAGCAGAGAGCGGGCTGAAGTCCGCTCTCTGCTGACATTACGGATATTAGTGCAGGCACCGCATCATCCCGACAATAAAGTCTGGATCCGCCAGGTGCCTGGACTGACACCCTTGCTGCATCCACCTAGGTAAGTATGATTGGAGGAAAAAAAAAAGAAACCCCATACTTTCTTTCCCTCTACCTATGGGGGAAGGAAAGAAAATTACATAACGTATGGGCAGCTTTACTCCATCCAAAATGAAAAAAAAAAGAAAAAAGGTTTGTCTCTAGTTCTAATTTAAGTTCACCACACATGGTACAATTTTTCTGTACAATCTTCTTTAGATCTACCAGCAACATGTTGTACAAGGGCATGTCTGATTGGAAAGAGATTGACTGGATCATTTGGATAGGTCCTCCTATTACATAGTTTTGGTAACTGTAAAATTGATTGCACATTCAGATTGTAACATGTATGGTGACCTTTATTTAAGTCGCAGCAGCATATCTGTGATTTTTAAGGTGCTCTTGCTGATTTGCTAGGATTGTGTATTTGACTGCCGTTAAACTCGTCTATATATTAAATAAAGTCGATATACCTGCCCACCTCGTCTCTTCCGTGTTTGCCTGGTTTGTCTGTGTACATGTGAACCTTGGACTCTCCTACATCTCCCATTCACCACCTCCTCCTCCTCCTCCTCATTGATAAGTAGGATGCTGCAGCTGGCAGCCTCATCACCATGACAACCCCTGTCATTTGGGGGAGGGGACCAAAGCACTGTATCCTTCATCTCTATAAGCTGTGCACACACATATTATCTGAACCATAGAAATGGAAGAGATATACGCCACACAAAAAAAAAAAAAACGTACAAATGAGCTGCAAATAGAAATACTGAAGTGGCTTGATGTGCATGTCATTGATGAGCTTCTACGAAATGGGCGGAAATATTCTCTGCATATCATGTAGACGTAAAAGCATTACAAAGACAAACAAATGGCCTGCTTGGCTGCTTCGATGTCCCCTGGCCCCCCCCTAGACACCCCAAGCCATAAAGCAGCAGCCAACACTTGCAGCAGATACCTAGCAGCAGAGGATGGGGGACACAGCAAGGGGGGCAGAGATAGGAGATGAACAATACAACAACATGGAGCGAGGAGATCACGACCTACCTATTGCACTGCCTTTGCCTTCATTTGCATGGAAGTTTAGCCTGCATCTCTAGCTTCTATTCATTCTCACTGGCTGCTTGTAGTGTGTGCAGAGAGGATGGAGATGAGTGATTGTGCTGGTCCTTCCTCCTTAGAGGTGGCAGATAAGGGAGACACAGGCATACACGCAGGAACAGCTGCACACACTCTACAGCAGCCAGGGAGGCAGCAGTGCCTTTGATGGAGAGATTCTGCTCACTGCTGCTGCTAGCTGCTTCCTGATTTCCTGTCATCACCCATACCAGGCAATTCCTATCAACCACGAGCACTTTACAGGAGCGTAGCTGCTAACTGTTAATGCTGTGAGATGCTCTCAGATTTTGGTTTGTCTCTGGAAATAATAATAAGTATGGCTTAGCCCTCTTTCCCACCTGAGCGATTTGTTGCACCATTCCAGAAGATGAAGAATCGCATTATTTGTAAGCCTGTTCACACCTGAGCGTTGTGTCACTTGTCACCTGTTGCATACCCCCCAATATTTTGAGATGGGAATGAGGGACACCTATCAGCAAAAGTATGCAGGAATAGGACACACCCCTTGACACGCCTCCTTAAAGGAAAATTGTACAAAAAAACAAGATTGGTTAAACTCACAAATGCTTTTTTTTTTTACCACTGCTATTCCCTTATATTGGCTTTTGGAATTTACTAATGCAGCAATTTAGAAATCAGATTAAAGGTTTAGCGCTGGAAAACACTTTTTTATAGATAAAAAGTGAATTGTATATACAACTATATAGATCAGATCAAAATGAGGGACAAATGAGGAGGAATGGGGGACAGAGGGACATGGCTCCAAATCAGGGACAGTCCCTCGAAATCAGGGATAGTTGGGAGCTATGCCTGTTGTGTGAAACTCAAAAAAACCTCCACAAACTTTTTTGGGGCAGAACCGCACATTTTTCTCGTCTCATAGACTTTAAGGGAAGCTCCTGAAAAGTGTTCCCGTTTAAAAAACGACAGGGCCAAAGACTTGCAATTCTGTTTGTGTATTACAAGAACATGCAAAAGAACCATGCATAGAAATGTGCAAATAAGATGTGTTACTAAATCCAGTAATATGAAAATAGTTCATCCGCCCTCCCCCCCCCCCCCCCCCCCACAGTGCCCACAGCTTATAAATCTCCTTTTTACATTAAAATACTGCCACTACATACCTTTTTGGATGATCTGTATACCACGGTCAGTGATAAACTGCACAGTTTCTTCAGTGCTGAGAGTTCAGGTAGGAGGAGATTTCCACTTCAGCCTGTATACACGCCCACATGCGTGATGTAAATATTGTGTGACCTGGCTAGCTCTGAAAACAAGTAAATGTTCTCTCCAGCATAAAAGACGGAGCATGTGCAGGTCAGCTACCCTGCCTGTGTTAGCTGGCCTCCCCCAGATAGACAGTGCAGGGAGGGGATGATCTGTGCATACAGGATAAAACAGCCTTTTTACACAATGCAGAGGATTAAACCCTTAAAGTGTAAGTGAACCCCCCTATCGTTTTCAGCCAAGGAAGCTGCCATATTGGCCTCTGTTTAATCTACAACTGCCATGATGCTGCACATGTGATCAGTTATGACACCAGCCATTGGATGAAGATAAAAAAGTGTGGCGCTAGTGAACGGTGATATAGAGATTACTAGTCAGGTAATGGTAATCATTAAAGAGAACAGATAACAATTACAGTGTGGATTTGTGGAACCAAAAGCAATTGTTTGTTTTCAGGGGACATCCAAAAGGGTGTATAGAAAATAAATGAAGTAAGGATAGGATGTGTGGGGAAGTGAAATGCTCGATAACAACCTGTAGGGTGGCTAAGAAGCAATCATGTATACACAACCATATTTCAAAGTGACATTGCAGAAGGATGGATAAATAATAACATGAGGTATCTTAGTATGCTAAGTATACAGCTCCACGCAAAAAAATTGTTCATTGGGGTTGAAACCAAAAGAGGGGGCGTGTAAGGTGGCTAGGAAGCAAACATGCATACACAACCGTGATTATAAAGTGACATTGCAGAAGGATAGATAAATAATAATACAGGGTATCTTAATAAGCTAAGTATACAGCTCCACGCAAAAATACTGTTCATTGGGGTTAAAACCAAAAGGGGGGGGCGTCAAAGTCCCACACACCCACACACCCAAGCTTTCCTATCCTTACTTCATTTATTTTCTATACACCCTTTTGGATGTCCCCTGAAAACAAACAATTGCTTTTGGTTCCACAAATCCACACTGTAATTGTTATCTGTTCTCTTTAATGATTACCATTACCTGACTAGTAATCTCTATATCACCGTTCACTAGCGCCACACTTTTTTATCTTTATTCCTACTTGCAACGGTCAAATTGCTGTGTTGGCTGCTTTACAAGAGTTGGCGCAATTTCTACACCCTTTTTCCCAGCCATTGGATGGTTTGACAGTTTGGTTGAGAGCACAACTAATGGGAGTGTTACATTTCCGGCACGTACCGGAAATAAAACCGCTTTGTGGATGGGTTTACTTCCACTTTAACTTCCACGGTGAGTATAACAAGCATGCTATGCTGCATATACAGACAGATTTTACTGTTGTGGATTTAGGAACACTTTAAGGCTGGGTTCACACTATTGTGAATTGGATGTGGGTTTCTTCTCATCCAATCTTTATGGAGTTGGTTCACACATCTCCACAGCAGCTCCCTATGTGTCTTTTGGTCCATTTCAGGTCTGAATTCAGCCCAAACCTGATATAGGGAATGGAGACCCACCGGACTACTGCTGTGAGCCACTGCATTCTATAGTGTGAACCCAGTCGTAAAGCGCATGACTACATTTATGCTTCCTGTGTATCATCAGCAGCAGTGCCCACAATTCCATGCTTTGCACCAGTAGAACACCCTTTTAAATTTTACTTCATGATGCACCGCCCTCCCCCTGAACCCCCTTACATCTTACGCTACACTTTATGTATCCCCTATGTGGGCGGGGTCTAACTGCGCCCGTGCACGTAGGTTAATGCCCCAAAAGTGTGCTCCCCAATGCCCGGAACCAGGCAAAGGCTGCAATCATGTGAAGAATCAAACATAAGAGCAATCCACTGGCTTAGAGACGAGCCACGTGTGTGCAGCAATAATGTGCAGCGTTCTTCCATAGATGTTCCATCCCAAATATCTACTCATATATAACTAATGTATGTGTTGCATTCGGAGGGACCTGCAGATCCACTACCCACTCCACCAGTCCAGCGTACCTTCCAGTGGCGGCCTGTTCATAAGGGGCACAGGGGTACCGCCCCCCTATCCATGCGTCTGGACGCATGGATTTAAATGTTTTTTTTTTTATTTTGAAGCACGTGATTAGAGCCAGGGGCTCCCCGAGCCCCAAGCACACCCTCTTGTGTGACAATAGTGAATGAACATTCACTATTATCTTCCTTATTGTTCTCCCGGTCAATCAGGAAGTGGGTCCTGAGACCTGTCACCTTGTTGACCAAAACGAGAGGCGATCCGATAGGCCACCTAGGTGAAGGAGGGAGGAGATGCACGGCGCACGGAGGAGAGGAGGGAGGAGGCACACGGTATGATGCAGGGGAGGAGGAGACACAGGGGAAGCTGCCGTCTGCCGCCTGGAGCAGCCGCGACCTACATATGATAAGTGCAGGGCCGGGTGCGGGTGACCTGGCGACCACCTGAGGGGGGTGGGTGGCTACGGGTGCATTGTTTGCCGCCCCCACCAGCCGCCACTGGCACATTCCTTACTTCCCTCCCAGCAATGAAATGAAACACCACTAGACACATAGCATAGGTCTCTCTAAGTTAACTATTTCCTTACAGTGGCAGCTGGTGCTCAAAATTTTTGGGGGGGCGCAAACAAACTGAAAATTACTTAACCCCCCCATCAATTGCAGCCTAACTGTGCCCAAACGCAGCCACTTGTGCCCATCAAATGCAGCGAGTGTGCCCAAATATGCAGCCACTGTGCCCATCATCTGCAGCCATTTGTGCCCATCATATGCAGCCACTGTGCCCATCATATGCAGCCACTGTGCCCATCAAACGCAGCCATTGTCCCCATTAAATGCAGCCACTTGTGCCCATCAAACGCAGCCACTTGTGCCCATCAAATGCATCCATTGTGCCCATCAAACGCAGCCACCTGTGCCCATCAAATGCAGCCACCTGTGCCCATCAAATGCAGCCACTTGTGCCCATCAAATGCAGCCACTTGTGCCCAAACGCAGCCACTTGTGCCCATCATATGCAGCCACCTGTGCCCATCATATGCAGCCACCTGTGTCCATCATATGCAGCCACCTGTGCCCATCAAATGCAGCCACTACCAGTTGAAGCATACTTACCAAAATGAAGGAGAGAAGCTGTCGGAATAAATGAGATGTTTGGACAAAATTATACACCAGATCTTGCTGAAGAAGGATCTAGATCCTCAGAAGGTGGAAGAAATCTGAGCCCAGCAAGTCTTGAGGGGTGCCCAGCCCTTGGACCCCATCACCTTCCTGTTGAGAACCCGGCAAGGTGGTGGCATCTTGAAGTATCCAGACCTAATCCGGATTGTGCGGGAAGAGGAGGCCTCTGGAAAACAAAAAAAAAAGTCAGAAGCCAGAATCTGTTGTCGGGGTCAGGATGGTCAGTGCAGCTGATGGCGACCCCCAGGTCGAACTTCTTAAGACTCAAGTGTCACAGCTGATAGAGATGATGGCCCTGTTGACCATCAAGCCAATTGTTCCACCCAGCGATGAAGTCTCAGGGGGGCCCAAGAAGTCTTTAAGCTCTACGGTTGCTCAGGTGCAGAATCCAGCAAACCAAGGGATTTGTTTCAACTGCGGAGGAGTCGGACATTATCGACAAGTATGCCCAAGCCCAGTGAAGGCGGAAACACAATACCGAAAGCCGGTGGGAAACTCCAGAGGGCCCCGGTAAAGGAGTCAACCGGGTGCCCACAGACATTAGCTAGCTCCAGAAAAACCAACAACGCAAGGAGTCCAGTCCCCTGCAGAGGGCTCTCGTTGTTGCCTCCGAGTGACCCCATGTCCCACTTCCTTTGACCCATGCTACCCGGCATTGGAGAGTCAGTGCACACCAGACCCAACAGAGACTCAAGCCAGATCAGAACATTTGCAAGAAAGGAGTGTGGATACAAACTACCGAACAGGCCAAGTCTGCCACTTTCCACAAACTCCCTGCCAAGCTAGTGGGGCCCTCTTTGGTTGTCTCCATCCAAGTGGAAGGAATCTATACCAAGGCCCTCCTGGATACTGGAGCTCAAGTGACTCCTCTACAGAGACTTCTACGACAGGCACATAAAACACCTGCCATTACAGAAGTTAGAAGAGCTGGAGATATGGGGCATTGGGACTCAGCAAAACAAAACAAACCCACTTAGGCTCTAAAGAAAGGGGTTCTCCCCCGAAACGCGTTAGCCATTGCCTTATCCACTTGATGTCCGGTCCCGGTTTCTTTCTGATGTCTGTCACTGCGCACCTGCAGCTATTGTTCATGCTTGTCATTCATGCTCGTTTGTGAGTATCCATTTGCTGTTTTACTTTTTTAATAAACGCTATCAGTGATAATGCACTAGGTCGGTGCGCCCTCTTTTCTTTCCTTTCTTTTTTGTAGCCCATGAATACCCATTATTCTGAAGAGGGCTGCAAGACGGCAGACACCACTGAAGCATTCTGGCCTTACCATTCTTTGAGGTTCTAGATACCGAGCGCAGGAGAGAGTTTTTTCGAGGTCACTACCCGCTTAGGCTCTGAAGAAAGGGGTTCTCCCCCGAAACGCGTCAGCCATTGCCTTATCCACTTGATGTCCGGTCCCGGTTTCTTTCTGATGTCTGTCACTGCGCACCTGCAGCTATTGTTCATGCTTGTCATTTATGCTCGTTTGTGAGTATCCATTTGCTGTTTTACTTTTTTAATAAACGCTATCAGTGGTAATGCACTAGGTCGGTGCACCCTCTTTTCTTTCCTTTCTGCATTGGGTCTCAGAACTTCCCCTACTATGGCTAGCTACCAGTCAAACTGACTTTCGATCCCTCTGTAGCTGGGCAAGCTGAGACCTTTGACACTTTGGCAGTGGTCTGCCCTCGCCCACCAGGGGCTAGTAAAAGTTCCCTCATCATCTTTACTAATACGGACCTTGTCAGAAGACTGTTAACACCTCTTGTCCAAGAGCAGGACACTTCAACCACAAGTGTGCACCTGTCAGAGAGGATCTCGGCACAGGACACTTTCTGGGCATTCTGGAGTGCGCCGATTCATGCTGGCTCGCGCAGGCGCGCGCCTGGTTGCGCGCCTGGTCGCGCTCCCATGCGGGCGCCAGGGCGTGCCGGCGTGCGCGCGCCAGGGCGCGTCGGCGTGCCAGGGCGCGCCGGCACACGCGTGCTCGCGGTGTTTGGCACCGGTTGCTCTATTTAGGTTGCTGGGATGCTGTGCTCGGTGCTGTCCGTTCATCAGCTTCCTGTTCCCGAACTTCCTGTTTGCCTGTGTATTGATCTGATCTCCCTGTGATCCGGCTTGTTTACTGGTCTCTCTCTGCTATCCGCCTGCATCTGACCCTGGCCTGTCTCCGACTTCGAACCTGCCTGACCCCTTTGTACCATGCCGATTGCCTGTTGCCAAACCTGCCTGTGACCTGGACTTTGAATCTGTCTGCTCCCTTCGTACCGTACTGACCACCTGCTGCCAACTTTGCTTGTGACCGGATCTGCCTGCTCTGCACCTGTTAGCTGATCTCCAGCCTACCTATTATCTCCTGCCAGCTTGCATCAGGATCCTGGGCCTTATCCCTGCAAACCACCCGCCAGGCTCTCATACCACTCTGTACTCCCGTGCCTTCTGTGTGCTCTATCAGGGGCCGGGAACCAGATACGTACGGGAGGCCATCCTCTGCTATATCGGGTTCGTCAGTCAGGTACGTGTAAGTCTGACAGCACCCCATGTTGAGACAAGCCTATAAGCGCCTGGTGCAAGAACAGAAGGCCCCAGCTGAAGAAGTGGGAAAGATCTGGCGCTTGGACCGGAGTGAGAAAGTGTTGCAGCCGGGGAGATAGTTTGCTTGAGAGCATCAGTCAAGCTTAATTGGAAGCAACCGGGCCCTTTCATTGTCCTTGAGGTTGACAGCCAGAAGGAAAATATGGGGGTGGAGATAATTCCTGAAGTGGTTCCAACTAAGGCGCTGCAGAGAAGTCACGGGAAAGTCTGTTAGTGTTCACAACATAACCACCTCACCTGTGAAGATGCCGGCTCGGATGTTGTTGGGCCAAGTGAACATGGCCACCCCAGTCTCCCCCTCTGATTTGGTGGGGGGAGAAAAGAATGGGATACCAGTAAAGGAGTTCTATCCGAAGAACACTCCTCTCTCTCCGGAATGGAGAGAGCCAAGACTCAGCTTTTGAGATGGCAGGCCGCATTCTCAAAGAGTGAATTCGATGTGGGATGTACAAAGAGCGCTCAACACTGGATCCGTCTGCAAGAAGACAAGCCGTTCAGAGAGAGAGTCCGACGGATTCCTTTGGGGGACTTGGAAGACCTGCGTGAACAATTGGCAGAATTGAAGAAAGCAGGTATCATCCGAGAGTCCCAGAGCCCATACGCTTCTCCGATAGTGGTGGTACAGAAGAAGAATGGGTCACTGAGGCTTTGTATCGACTATAGGACACTGAACAGAAGGACCATTCCCGATCATTACACCACTCCACGGATAGAAGACGATTTTCAGAGCCTGTCAGAAGCCCAGTGGTTCAGCGTACTGGACCTGAAGAGTGGGTACTATCAAATCCCCATGCATCCTGAGAATAGGGAGAAAACTGCCTTTATCACCACGGGGGTGTTCTTTGAGTTCGATCGCTTGCCTCAGGCTTTGTCCGGTGCCCCAGCCACTTTCCAAAGGCTCATGGAGAAGACCGTGGGTTACATGAACCTGGTAGACGTGTTGGTGTACTTAGATGACATTATCATCTTCGGGAAAACCCTGTAAGAGCATGAAGAGCGTCTGGAGAAGGTCCTACAAAGGCTCTATGACGAGGGGTTGAAGCTGTCTCTGGAGAAGTGCCAGTTTTATCAACCCTCGTTCAACTACCTTGGTCACATCGTGTCTGCCGACGGTGTGGCCACAGACCCTCAGAAGCTAGAAGCCGTCACTTCCTGGCCGAAGCCCACAAATGTGACTGAATTCAGGTAATTTGTGGGATTCTGCTCCCATTACAGAAGATTCGTTGAGGGATTCGCTAAGATAGCCCGCCCACTCAATGAACTACTGAAAAGTGAGGAGGAAGATGATGACCCAAAAAGGCCTATCAGACCAGCTGGAGGGCCCAGAAAACCCAGAGAGTCCATTCAGGAACAGTGGACTGCACAATGTGAAGAGGCCTTTAGGCAGCTGAAATGGAGTCTAACAACGTTTGTGATTAAGACTGACAATAATCCTCTCACCTACATCCTCACCACTGCCAAGTTGGATGCCACAGGTCACAGAAGGTTGGCTGCCCTATCGGGGTTTACTTTCAGCCTGAAGTATCAACCAGGGGTCGGGAACAAGGATGCAGACACTCTGTCAAAAAGGCCTCATTGCTCCAGTGACCCCCCAGAAGAGTGGGCCTGGCTGACACCTGAAGGAGTACAAGTCTTGGGTCAAGGAGCAAAACACCAAGCTGGAGGAGGATCCAGGGCCAAAGACATTGGAGTTTCAGCTGCTGGTGTCCCCAAATGCTACTGCAATGTCACCCAAGTCAGGGATGAAGATCTGCCAAAGCTTTCTAAGAAGGACTTGTGAAAGGATCAGTTGCAAGACCCTCTCTGCAGCCTGGCATTGAAGGCCTTGGAGAACCAACGACCTGACATGCTCCTCATCGATATCCCGAAGGCGGCCCGTCTCCTGCACCGAGAATGGGACCAGTTGCAGCTGCATCAAGGGGTGGTCTACCGAAGGGGCCCCTCTGATGAGCTTGAAGAAAAATGGCAGCTATTTCTACTGGAAAAACACAGGGAGACAATATTAGCCTCTCTTCACGACAACCACTGTCACCTAGGGCCCGAAAGGACTTTCCACCCAGTGAGTGACCAATTCTACTGGACCTGCATGGGGGCTGAAGTCGAGGGTTATTGCCACTCCTACATCAGATGTATCCAAAGGAAAACTTTGCCTTACCGAGCCGCCCTAATAGGCCATCTTCAGAGTCAGGGACCCATGGAGCTGGTGTGCATTGACTTTCTGTGCTTGGAGCCTGATCTGAGTGGACAGGGAAATATCCTGGTAGTGACTGACCACTTCACTAGGTATGCCCGGGCATTTCCCACAAAGGATCCACAAGCATCCACAGATCTTAGTAGAAAAGTTCTTTGTACACTATGGCCTGCCCCCACGTATCCATTCTGACTAAGGGAGAGATTTTGAAAGTAGCCTCATCAAGAGACTTTTAGACTTGTTGGGCATTAAGAAGTCCAGAACCACTCCATACCACCCTCAAGGGGATCCTCAGCCATAGAGATTTAACTGAACCCTCCTGGATATGCTTGGGACCTTGAATTCAGAGAAAAAGCAGCACTGGAGCAAGTATGTAGCTGCTATTGTACACGCTTATAACAGCACCACAAACGATGCCACAGGATACTGCCCTTATCGTCTAATGTTTGGGCGAGAGGCCCGGTTGCCAATAGACTTGGATTTCGGCACATCCTTGGATAATACTTCAGCAACCTCCCACTGAGGGTATGTAGACTGCTTGTGGAAAAGTCTAAAGACCGCCTGTGACAAGGCCCAAGCTACCTCAGATGCCTGAGGACTAAGAAATAAAAGGAACTTTGATCTCAGAGTCCGAGTGCAGGATTTGCAACCAGGTGACAGGGTGCTGCTGAGGAATCTGGGTGTCCCTGGGAAGCACAAGTTGTCCGACCGCTGAAAGTCACAGCCTTATGTCATTTGCAAGCAGTTGCCAGGACTCCCAGTGTACCAAATCCAACCAGAGGGAAGCACAGGCCCGCTGAAGACTTGGCATCGCAACCATCTACTGACCTTATCAGAAGCAGTTTGTTTGCCACCACAGATAGATTCACGGTCCACACCCACGGCCTCTCAGAGATCCCGACCGGTCACTAGGTCTCAGTCTGTAACCCTCGCTGTAGATGATGAGGACAGCAAAGATGATGAGATGGGGATAGACTGGTTGTGGCCACCTCAAATGCCAGGGTTTGCCAAGCATCCGCCTACAGGGATAGAAACTGGGACTCTCAGATCAAAGGGTCCTGATTTTGTGCCTCAAAGTCCACCTTCCGAAGAGTTGGAAGACACTCAATTTTCCCTGCTGACAGCAGACCCTGATGATGTCGAATCACTCACAGAAGGGGGAATTGAGGCTGATATGCAGGAAGAAGAAGAAGCTGTGGACGAAGCCCAGCCCAGTGTGCCTGTAACGCCAGAGCCAAAAGAACAGAGAGAGAGAGAGAAGGGCTATTCACCCACCTAAGAGACTGACTTATAATATGCTGGGTGAAACCTCTGAAGAAGCTGTTCTCACCTCAAAAAGGACTTGTCATGACCTTGCAGTAATACATTCATGACCTGTCTGTCTCTTACCTGGTCTGTGTATCAGCCTTGAGGCTTGTACTCTCACACCTGCATGCTTAAGTAATCTTCCCTCTGTGTGGCTCCACCCTAGCCTCAACAGGAACCACTATTTAACACCGTATTCTCCAAGCCTGCCTTGCCGTGCAATATTGTGTGTTTGGCTTCCTGTTTGCCGTGTGCTCTAAGTTTGTCTCTGTCTCTGTTACCGATCTTGGCGTGTTCCCGACTATACCTGTCTGCTTGTGACCCTGACCTTTGGCGCGTTCTCGACTATCCCTGTTTGCCTGTGACCCTGACTTTTAGCGTGTTCTCTGTTATCCTTGTCTGCTAGTCGCCCTGACATTTGGCTATCTCCTTACTATCACTTGCTGTCCTGGACTGCTGTTTCCTCTCCATCCTCCTGTAGCCTACCATGAGCGTTTGCTGGGAGACCCTGGGGGCTGCGACCTGGAGCCAGTTGCAGCCCAGTCCATCCTCACCACTAGAGGTTCTGGTGAACACCTGCTGGCTCCTAGACTCTGCACCCTGGGGAATCTATGCTCTAACTCACCGTGGGATCCGTGTTGGTGCTCCAGGGGACCTGCCTTCCTGAACCACCCCAAGTTCCATCTGCAGCAGTCAGCCTTAGGGTCCACTATCATAGCGGTGCACTCCTGACCCCAACGGGGTGCATCTGTCACCTGGATACAGGTGACCTGACAGTTTGCACGGCCATGGACCCGTCTGATGTGCCGCTACCTGCCGATGATCAGCTGCAGGGCATAGTCCACAGACTCGAGACCCAGGAATCTAATCAGACCCAGGTGATGTAATTCCTTCAGGATTTGGCTTTCCACTTTGAACAACTTCAAGCCTCCTTAGGCTTCCCGGTTCTACAACCGCAATCGGCTGCCGTATCAGCTCAGTTGCAGCCGCTAACCCTTTGCACTTACCAGCTCCGTCCCGTTACTTTGGGGATTCCTGCAGGCCTGCAGAGGGTTCCTTAGCCAGTGTACCATTCATTTCGAACTCCAACCCCAAAACTTCCAGTCTGATCGGGCAAAGGTAGCCTATATTATTTCTCTCCTGTCCGGCGAGGCTTTAGCTTGGGCTGCTCCTATGTGGGAGAGGAAAGACGCAGTGGTTTCTAGCCTCTCTAATTTTCTGAAACTCTTCCGGAATATCTTTGAGGAACCAGGTCGTGTCTCCCTTTTACCTCTCCGCCAAGAGTCTGCTTCTATGGGACAGTATGCTCTTCGTTTCCGCATACTGACGGCTGAGCTGACCTGGAACAATGAGGCCTTAGTCGCAACCTTTCTGCATGGCCTTTCTGATAGAGTGAAGGACGAATTAGCAGGAAGAACCATCCCCACTGATCTAGACGAAGTTATCTCCCTGTGTAACCAGATTGATATTCGTTTTCAGGAAAGGACCCTAGAAAAGCGACGCCAGCACTCCTTGGTCCTTAGTCAGCCCGAGCTCCCCTCTTTTGGTTCTGTGGAGCATCTGCTGCCAACTAAGGACCCCATGCAGCTGGGCCAGACCAGGCAATCCCCCGAGGAATGTGCCAGGCGCAGGCCTCTGGGCCCGTGTCTCTGCTGTGGGGGCAAAGGTCATTTTTGTGACACATGCTCATTTCGTCCAGGAAAAGCTCGGGTAATACATCTGGAAGGTGGAGTATTGGACCCATAAATGTCATCTTCTCGTCTCCTTTCGGTGTTTCTTCATGTTGGCATTTCCTCCCACTCGGCCTTGGCTTATCTGAATTCGGGAGCCGCTGTGTCAAGTTCTCACATACCTGACGGATGAGCCCGATAGTGCAGAGGAAGGCCTCCATTATGTATCTGACTTGCGGCCCCTGGTAGAGCAGACAGGTGGCACCGGAGTGCAGAATGGTATGAGTGTCTGGCAGGATCAACAGCAGATTGGTCAGATGGCCGGCACAGCAGACAGGACCAGCAGGCTGGATGGATCAGCATACAGGTGAGCAGACTGGATGGATCAGCAGACAGGTGAGCAAACTGGATGGATCAGCAGACAGGTGAGCAGACTGGATGGATCAGCAGGCAGGTGAGCAGACTGGATGGATTAGCAGACAGGTGAGCAGACTGAATGGATCAGCAGACAGGTAAGCAGACTGGGACTGAAGCTGGATGGCTGCAGTAGGTAGGTATAGCAGACTGGAGGAGAGTCTTGGAACGTCAGGCAGGCCGGGTCGATAATCAGGCTGGCAACAAAGGTACAGGAGTAGCAGGCAGAAGGAATCGTCAAACAAGCCAAGGGTCAGGTGCAGGCGGATAACAGGAACAGTCTCAAAACAAGCCGGGTCAAACAGGAGCAGATATCAGATCTTCAGGAAACACATACACAGAGCTGCAGATCAAAAAACAAGGACGCAGAGCTGCTGAGGTGTTTAAATAAGGCAGCCTGTTGCCAATCACTGAAATCAGCCTGGACTAAGTTAACCCCTAGGTGGCAGATCCATGACACGCTGGCAACTTTATGGACTTGAGAACCCTTTTACCCCTCACCACTCCATTGGTGGTCTCGGCGATTGATGGCACTGTTCTTCCAGGGGGCCTTATCCGCTTCCAGACCCCTCCTGTTAAGATGTCGGTAGGGATACTCCACCGGGAGTGGATATCCTTTCTTATCCTTCCTAAGGTCTATCGTATTGAGGCTTACTTGGTTGCAGCTCCACTCTCCACACATTGACTGGACTTCTGGACAGATCCTGGCTTGGCTTGTCCCTCCTGTTTCTCTTCCTGCCTACTCAAGGTTGCCCCTAAGGGGAGACTTCCCGTGGCTACCACCTCAGTATCCTCTGCCTTTCCCGCTGCATATAGTGATTTCCGGGATGTGTTCTGTAAAAAGTCAGCTGAGGTGCTTCCTCCTCACAGGTCCTTTGACTGTGCCATTGACCTTGTTCCCGGAGCAGCTCTACCCAGGGGTCGTACCTACCCTCTGTCCATTCCAGAGACCCATGCCATGTCTGAGTATGGTGGAATACACGAGAGAACTCTCTAATGCAACTGCGTGGGTTTTTTTCACCCCCCTTCCTCTCTATACACAGACGCTCAGAACTGCTGTGTAGAAACCTCCCTATTAGAAAAGACTGAGCCAATCATCAGGCAGCAGCAAAGCAATGTGGAATAGGAAGTCTAGCACAATGCAGCCTGACTGACTGAAGTGTGTAGCAGGACTGCAAATCCCAGGCTGCATTGCAGGTAGCAGGAAGTCTGTGGGAGAGGCTAAAGAACACAGAGGAACTAGGCAAGGGCTCTCTTCGTTCCTGGATCCCTTCAGGAGAGCAGCTCCTCGGCTGCAGTGTGTGAAGGAAACCACGGCCTACCAAGAGGCACACAGTCTGCAACTCCAGTCCAGAGGAACAGGTCGTCCATGCCAGAGAAGGACGCCGTGCAGCAGTGTGGTATGTCTCAGAAGAGGCCGTTGCAACAGCTCAGAGATTGAATGCCACTGCGACACACCTGCATCCAAGAGAATCGATCGATCGCTCTGTGGGAGGACCTCTGATTGCGCACAGAATTGGTGAGGGGGGCTTTGACCAGGAACTTTATTGCCTTCCCTAAGATACCACATCTAAATAATGTGCACAGACACCTGTTATCTGGAGTCACACAGAGGAATGCCACATTACATAACCAGCCACTGCACATTTCTTCTGATCACCCTGTTATATTGAGGGACCCTTGTTTACAGAGCTCCTACATTGCCGGTAAAGGTAACATACGCAAAGATTTGCTCATAGGACATTACCGCTGTTGCTCTTAAAGGGGACACACCACGGGTATTGAAATTACTTCACTGTGTGTATTAGTGGTATCATAGGCCGGCATGGGGTTCCCCTTTAGCCATAGCCCCCCACATACATCAAAAGCTTGTTTGGGGAGTCCATTTAATCTGTATATGCTGTTATTTACTCTGTATTTGTTGCATAGTGTTACTGACTGGTTTCTTTAAAATGTTTCAACCAAGTCCTGGATACTTATACAGGTCTTGGCTGACTAATGTTAACCTAAACTTTACTTTTCTCCAAGTAAATTTGAAGAACAGAACTGTGTTGTGTATTCTTGAGTTATTCCATTAATCACATTGCTAGGTGTGCCAGAGGGGCCCGGGCAGTTCATTGGTGTTGAAAGGCAGGGTAACGGACTGAACAAACAACAGCAGCTCCTCCGGGGATTTGCTACACTGGTTTTAGCCAATGCAATAACAACCCCCAGAATTGGTGTCAATGACCGCAGTATTATATCCAGTCATTTGTTAAATTAGGCTGAAAGTGATTTTTCTGAATAGGATGCATCTTTGCCTAGTTCTGATTATATTTATAAGGTAAGTATTGGATATAACCACTTTCTCCCCCTCACTCCTCTCGTTTCTCCCCCCCCCCCCCACCCCCCATCTTTCTCAAATAGGCTTTTTTGGCAGAACCAAATACATTTTTGCATTTCCAAAGCAATTGAGCAACTGCTGTATAATGAGTTGGTTGGATGGTGGGGAGGGGTAAGTTTAAAGCAGCCTATGCATAAGTCTTTTTTTTTCCTTCAACCAGTGGGTCGAAGGAAAAAAACTGACTTGATTCCCCCATCCACACACTCGATGTTAATGGGGGAATCCTCCCCTCTGAGCTATTGTATGCTGACAGTGGGGAGACTGCCCCACAAACAGAGCTCACTGATCAGGAAGATAGGCAGGGAAGTTGTACAGAAGTTGATTGGTAGATCGAATCCTGTACAATCTCCCTGCTCATACAGAGAATGAAATTTGTCTGGTAAGTGCTGAACCAGCTGAATTTTGATCTATGTATGGCTGACTTTAGACATTATTAGGTGTAAAGTAAAATATAAAGTTAATAGGTGAGTCCAAGAATGTTATCAGGTTAGGAAATAATAATAAGGATGATAGGGAGGACAGTCCAGAGACATTACCATTTATACATAATCATATAAAGAGGGGTAGGGGGATTTACATTCACAATTTTTTCATGTCGCTCTCAGTCCGTGACATACTGTAACATATTGTGCAGTTGTGCCACTTGGACATAAACGCAAGCCTCTATAGAAGCTAACTGCCAACTTAAAAAGGAACTGCAGTCTGCTCAGATTTGTAATTAAAACATCTTTGCCATTCTGAAGCTTCCCTCCAACCACTTTGCATATAATTTTATATATACTGTGATTCTGTACTTGCCAAATATGCTGCAGAAATCTCTCTCCACTGAGTCTGGCTGCATCTATTTTAACTGTGGGCAGCTAAAGCTGCTGCCTGTTCCACTTCCTGGATTTACACAATCACACAGAGGCACACCTCCAGCTCTGCAGCTCTCATTGGCCCACTTATGACTCATCCCCCCTTCCTTCCTGGCAAACTCTTACGAGAGTGAGGGAGAGAGCTGTGCATGATGTCATAAGCCTAGGCTTTTTACCAGACAATAAACAGGAAGTGGGCTGTATAAGGTATTTACTAGCAGAAAAAAAATGTTTTGCTATCCAAAGTTAAAACGACAAGAGCAGAAGATTTAATAGATGGAAAGTTGAAAAAAAATGACTGAAGGTCCGTTTTAAGGAAGTTCAGGCATGCCACTAGCAGGCTTCACAGAAGCCAACTGATGCCATAAGGAAGTTTCAGCCCATGAGGAATAAACCTTGGCTATGTCCAGCAGTCTTAGGCAGTGCATTAGAAGGTTCAGATGGAATCTCTCCAGATCCAAAATTAAGTCAAGCTAAATGGGGAATCTTATTAATGCATGACATGTTACAATTAGCCATGTAAGTGTTACAGCCAGAGAAGCTAAATGGATGTCAGATTGTGCAGTGGGTCAATATGGACTACTACTTAAGAGTGCTACCAAGACAGCTTTGTTGTTGGGTCAGCTGGAAAGACCTAGATGATGAACTGACTGATGGAAATGGTGGAACATGAAATCATGGTCAAGGATCTGCCAAATCCAGAGGAGCCCGGTCATTGCAGAGAGTAAAGCCATCTACAAACCTTGGAATCAGCACTCAGTCAGGGAGCAGCTACCCCGGCATTCTAGAGTGAGCATGTGCTGTGCTGGTGTTTTCCCACTTGGGACCACATCCAGGTTCATCGAACGTGATGTGTTAGTTTGTGTTAGTGGACCAGCTTCATGCCAGGGCTCTTCTGGATTCAGGTAGCATGGTGACCCTTGATCACACTGGTGTGTTTGGGAAAGTTGGCTCCATAAAGAAGATGCTTAGAGTGGTGAGTATACTTTGGGGTAGGGATGAGCTTCGAGTTCGAGTCGAACTCATGTTCGACTCGAACATTGGCTGTTCGCAAGTTCGCCGAACAGCGAACAATTTGGGGTGTTCGCGGCAAATTCGAATGCCGCGGAACACCCTTTAAAAGTCTATGGGAGAAATCAAAAGTGTTAATTTTAAAGGCTTATATGCAAGTTATTGTCATAAAAAGTGTTTGGGGACCTGGGTCCTGCCCCAGGGGACATGGATCAATGCAAAAAAAAGTTTTAAAAACGGCCGTTTTTTCAGGAGCAGTGATTTTAATAATGCTTAAAGTCAAACAATAAAAGTGTAATATCCCTTTAAATTTCGTAGCTGGGGGGTGTCTATAGTATGCCTGTAAAGGGGTGCATGTTTCCTGTGTTTAGAACAGTCTGACAGCAAAATGACATTTCGAAGGAAAAAACCCATTTAAAACTACTCGCGGCTATTGCATTGCCGTCCGACAATACACATAGAAGTTCATTGATAAAAGCGGCATGGGAATTCCCTACAGGGGAACCCCGAACCAAAATTTAAAAAAAAATGATGTGGGGGTCCTTCTAAATTCCATACCAGGCCCTTCAGGTCACAAGTGTGATTAAGCATGACATGGTTATGGAGCCTAATGTAAAAGTCAAAGTAAAACCCTATAGCATTCACGAAGCACACTGGAAAGTGGTATTGGAGGACATTCAAAAAATATTAGAACTCAATATCAGTGAAAAATCGCATAGTGAATGGTAAAGTCTGATTATGTTTTTACTGAAGCCCAACAGGACTCTGTGGTTTTGCAATTACTTCATAAAACTCAGTGAAGTATCGATGCTCAATGCATATCCAATGCCCCAAGAAGACAAGTTGATAGAGAGGTTGGGACCAGTCAGGTAATTTACCACCTTAGATCTCACCAAAGGGTACTAGCAGATACCTTTAACCAAGGAATACAGATGAAAGATGGCATTCTCCACCCCTGAAGGTCACTTCCATTATAAAAGAATGCCATTTGGGATACATTTTGTCCCAGCTACTTTTCAAAGGGGGTTGGACAAAACACTATTCCCCTGTAGTTATTACACCTCATGTCTTAATGACATTGATATTTTCAGTACAGACTGGGAGTCTCATCTTCCGCTTAAAAGAGGATTTTACAGTCAATTCTAAGAAATGTACCATTTGGATGTAAGAGATGAAATACCTGGGGGATACATTGTGGGTAGGGGTTTGGTTATATTTCTTCACAGCGGTATGCTGTCCTATTGGGATATCTGTGCACTGTGGTTCATTACATGAATATATCTCATCTTTCTTTCTCTCTCTTTTTTATATTGTTCAATAGGGATGAGCTTCGTGTTCGAGTCGAACCCATGTTCGACTCGAACATCGGCTGTTCGACCGTCCGTCGAATTGCGAACGATATGGGCCGTTCGCGCCAAATTCGTGTGGCGCGTCACGGCCCATAATTCACTGCGGCATCGCAGTGCATTGCTGGCTGATGATTGGCCAAGCATGCACTATGACCCGCATGCTTGGCCAATCACAGCGCCGTCAGTAGAGAGAGCTGTAATTGGCCAAAGCCAGGGTGGCTTTGGCCAATTATGACTCAGGGGATTTAGTACACACCCCACACTATATAAGGCCGCCTGCATGGCGGCCCTGTGTAGTGTGTGTTCCGGTGTGCTGAGAGATAGAGAGAGAGAGAGACAGTGTCATTTGATTTGAGTTAGATAGATTAGGCAGAACAGTCAGTCAGTTAGCTGCACTTACAGTGTATTGTGTATATATATGCATCCCAGGTGTTGCATATATATATATACACTGTATTCAGTTTAGCTAGATCCGTTCCTGTTATCTTCTATCTAGACTATTTACATTTAGTGCAGTGCGTCCTGCTCACAGTGTTCAGCTAGATCCGTTCCTGTTATCTTCTAGACTATTTACATTTAGTGCAGTGCGTCCTGCTCACAGTGTTCAGCTAGATCCGTTCCTGTTATTTACATTTAGTGCAGTGCGTCCTGCTCACAGTGTTCAGCTAGATCCGTTCCTGCTATTTACATTTAGTGCAGTGCGTCCTGCTCACAGTGTTCAGCTAGATCCGTTCCTGCTATTTACATTTAGTGCAGTGCGTCCTGCTCACAGTGTTCAGCTAGATCCGTTCCTGCTATTTACATTTAGTGCAGTGCGTCCAGCTCACAGTGTTCAGCTAGATCCGTTCCTGCTATTTACATTTAGTGCAGTGCGTCCTGCTCACAGTGTTCAGCTAGATCCGTTCCTGTTATCTTCTAGACTATTTACATTTAGTGCAGTGCGTCCTGCTCACAGTGTTCAGCTAGATCCGTTCCTGCTATTTACATTTAGTGCAGTGCGTCCTGCTCACAGTGTTCAGCTAGATCCGTTCCTGCTATTTACATTTAGTGCAGTGCGTCCAGCTCACAGTGTTCAGCTAGATCCGTTCCTGCTATTTACATTTAGTGCAGTGCGTCCTGCTCACAGTGTTCAGCTAGATCCGTTCCTGTTATCTTCTAGACTATTTACATTTAGTGCAGTGCGTCCTGCTCACAGTGTTCAGCTAGATCCGTTCCTGCTATTTACATTTAGTGCAGTGCGTCCTGCTCACAGTGTTCAGCTAGATCCGTTCCTGCTATTTACATTTAGTGCAGTGCGTCCTGCTCACAGTGTTCAACTAGATCCGTTCCTGTTATCTTCTAGACTATTTACATTTAGTGCAGTGCGTCCTGCTCACAGTGTTCAGCTAGATCCGTTCCTGCTATTTACATTTAGTGCAGTGCGTCCTGCTCACAGTGTTCAGCTAGATCCGTTCCTGCTATTTACATTTAGTGCAGTGCGTCCTGCTCACAGTGTTCAGCTAGATCCGTTCCTGTTATCTTCTAGACTATTTACATTTAGTGCAGTGCGTCCTGCTCACAGTGTTCAGCTAGATCCGTTCCTGTTATCTTCCTACTGACAGGCAGGCTTGTCTGGTTACAGTATATAAAGCTACCTGAAGAAAATTACAGGTGTTCTATTTGATCCTATTAGTACCACGGTCAGGCAGCTAGACTATTTACATTTAGTGCAGTGCGTCCTGCTCACAGTGTTCAGCTAGATCCGTTCCTGTTATCTTCCTACTGACAGGCAGGCTTGTCTGGTTACAGTATATAAAGCTACCTGAAGAAAATTACAGGTGTTCTATTTGATCCTATTAGTACCACGGTCAGGCAGCTAGACTATTTACATTTAGTGCAGTGCGTCCTGCTCACAGTGTTCAGCTAGATCCGTTCCTGTTATCTTCCTACTGACAGGCAGGCTTGTCTGGTTACAGTATATAAAGCTACCTGAAGAAAATTACAGGTGTTCTATTTGATCCTATTAGTACCACGGTCAGGCAGCTAGACTATTTACATTTAGTACAGTGCGTCCTGCTCACAGTGTTCAGCTAGATCCGTTCCTGCTATTTACATTTAGTGCAGTGCGTCCTGCTCACAGTGTTCAGCTAGATCCGTTCCTGCTATTTACATTTAGTGCAGTGCGTCCTGCTCACAGTGTTCAGCTAGATCCGTTCCTGCTATTTACATTTAGTGCAGTGCGTCCAGCTCACAGTGTTCAGCTAGATCCGTTCCTGCTATTTACATTTAGTGCAGTGCGTCCTGCTCACAGTGTTCAGCTAGATCCGTTCCTGTTATCTTCTAGACTATTTACATTTAGTGCAGTGCGTCCTGCTCACAGTGTTCAGCTAGATCCGTTCCTGCTATTTACATTTAGTGCAGTGCGTCCTGCTCACAGTGTTCAGCTAGATCCGTTCCTGCTATTTACATTTAGTGCAATGCGTCCTGCTCACAGTGTTCAGCTAGATCCGTTCCTGCTATTTACATTTAGTGCAGTGCGTCCTGCTCACAGTGTTCAGCTAGATCCGTTCCTGCTATTTACATTTAGTGCAGTGCGTCCTGCTCACAGTGTTCAGCTAGATCTGTTCCTGCTATTTACATTTAGTGCAATGCGTCCTGCTCACAGTGTTCAGCTAGATCTGTTCCTGTTATCTTCTAGACTATTTACATTTAGTGCAGTGCGTCCTGCTCACAGTGTTCAGCTAGATCCGTTCCTGCTATTTACATTTAGTGCAGTGCGTCCTGCTCACAGTGTTCAGCTAGATCCGTTCCTGCTATTTACATTTAGTGCAGTGCGTCCTGCTCACAGTGTTCAGCTAGATCCGTTCCTGTTATCTTCTAGACTATTTACATTTAGTGCAGTGCGTCCTGCTCACAGTGTTCAGCTAGATCCGTTCCTGTTATCTTCCTACTGACAGGCAGGCTTGTCTGGTTACAGTATATAAAGCTACCTGAAGAAAATTACAGGTGTTCTATTTGATCCTATTAGTACCACGGTCAGGCAGCTAGACTATTTACATTTAGTGCAGTGCGTCCTGCTCACAGTGTTCAGCTAGATCCGTTCCTGTTATCTTCCTACTGACAGGCAGGCTTGTCTGGTTACAGTATATAAAGCTACCTGAAGAAAATTACAGGTGTTCTATTTGATCCTATTAGTACCACGGTCAGGCAGCTAGACTATTTACATTTAGTGCAGTGCGTCCTGCTCACAGTGTTCAGCTAGATCCGTTCCTGTTATCTTCCTAATGACAGGCAGGCTTGTCTGGTTACAGTATATAAAGCTACCTGAAGAAAATTACAGGTGTTCTATTTGATCCTATTAGTACCACGGTCAGGCAGCTAGACTATTTACATTTAGTACAGTGCGTCCTGCTCACAGTGTTCAGCTAGATCCGTTCCTGTTATCTTCCTACTGACAGGCAGGCTTGTCTGGTTACAGTATATAAAGCTACCTGAAGAAAATTACAGGTGTTCTATTTGATCCTATTAGTACCACGGTCAGGCAGCTAGACTATTTACATTTAGTACAGTGCGTCCTGCTCACAGTGTTCAGCTAGATCCGTTCCTGTTATCTTCCTACTGACAGGCAGGCTTGTCTGGTTACAGTATATAAAGCTACCTGAAGAAAATTACAGGTGTTCTATCCCAGCTTAGTGCAGCTACAGGCCATTAGTATGTCTGGAAGGCCAAGAAGGAGAGGCAGACAGTCACAAGCCAATAAGAGAGGGCAAGCAGGCTCTGTGTCTAGTGCTGGTCGTGGAGACGGTGCATCCTCATCAGCACGTGGCCATGGGACACGCTTGGCCTTTTTTTCGGCAGCTGGCCGTGTTGAGCCGCAACATGCGGAAGACTTGGTCGAGTGGATGACCAAGCCATCCTCATCCTCCTCATCCTCTCTCACCCATGCCCATGGTGCTTTGTCTGTCAAAGCAGCAGCCTCTTCCCTCAGCTCAATGTCATCAGTGACTCCTTCCCTAGCTCCACCATGTCCTCATGAGGATTCCCTCGAACTGTTTGACCACAGTGTTGGGTACATGCTCCAGGAGGATGCCCAGCGTTTGGAAGGCTCTGATGATGATACTGAGCTCGATGAAGGCAGTAACATGAGCACGGACAGAGGGGGTGCCCAAGAAGGACAGCAATCTGGCAGTCATGCTCCCCCTGCTGCAGCATACTGCCAGGTTTGCTCCAGTGATGAGGAGGGAGGGGATGATGAGGTCACTGACTCAACGTGGGTGCCTGATGCGCGTTATTCAAAAAGTTCTTTGGTGTGGGCCTTTTTTGAGACGAGTGCATCAGATCGCACCACTGCTATTTGCAACATATGTCTCAAGCGTATCTCGCGTGGCCAAAACATCTCCCGCTTGGGTACCACATGCTTGACCAGACATATGTTGACCTGCCATGCAGTTCGTTGGCAAGCGTATCTAAAAGACCCACACCAAAAAACAAAGAGGATCTCTCCTTGCTCCTCATCAGCTGAGATTTCCAACCCCACTAGACCTTCAGTCCTCTCTGAGACCTGCAGTGAGAGGAATGAAGGTGTAAAATTAGGTGTGTCACAGCCAAGTACTTGTGGGCAATCTGCTTTTGGTACACCGACGTCAGATTGTACCAGGCAAATTTCCCTGCCCCAGCTGCTGCACCGCCGAAAGAAGTTTGCTCCCAGCCATCCACATGCCCAGCGGTTGAATGCTAGCTTGGCAAAATTGCTAGCACTTCAACTGCTGCCTTTTCAGTTGGTAGACTCTGCCCCCTTCCGTGAGTTTGTGGAATGTGCGGTTCCTCAGTGGCAGGTACCCAAACGCCACTTTTTCTCACGGAAGGCGATTCCGGCTCTCTACCGGCATGTGGAAGGCAATGTCCATGCCTCGCTGGACAGGGCGGTCAGCGGTAAGGTGCATATTACCGCTGACTCATGGTCCAGCAGGCATGGACAGGGACGTTACCTAAGTTTCACGGCGCATTGGGTGACTCTGCTGGCAGCTGGGAAGGATGCAGGACAAGGTGCAGTAGTGTTGGAGGTTGTTCCGCCACCACGCCTCCAAAATGCTGATTGTGACACACCTCTCTCCTCCACCCCCTCCTCTTCTTCTTCCTCCATGGCCTCTTCCTCGGAACCAGCGGTGCTCCGTAGGCGTTCAAGGGGCTACGCAAGTACGCAGGCCAAAAGATGCCATGCGGTGCTTGAGCTGGTGTGCTTGGGGGACAGGAGCCACACTGGGGCAGAGGTTCTGTCAGCTCTGCAGGGGCAGGTTCAGAGGTGGTTGACGCCACGCCAACTTAAGGCAGGAATGGTGGTTTGCGACAATGGCACCAACCTCCTCTCTGCCCTCCGACAGGGACAAATGACCCATGTGCCCTGTTTGGCTCACGTCCTTAACTTGGTGGTGCAGCGGTTCTTGGGCAGGTACCCAGGCTTACAGGATGTCCTGAGGCAGGCCAGGAAAGTCTGTGTGCATTTCCGCCGGTCATATAATGCCAGTGCTCGGCTGACGGACCTCCAAAAGGAGTTTAACCTGCCCAAGAACCGCCTAATCTGTGACATGCCCACCAGGTGGAACTCAACGTTGGCCATGCTGCAGCAGCTGCACACGCAGCAGAGGGCCATCAATGAGTACCTGTGCGACTATGGCACCAGGACAGGGTCAGGGGAGCTTGGTTTTTTTTCCCCACGCCAGTGGGCCATGATCAGGGATGCATGCACTGTCCTGTCACCATTCGAGGAGGCCACGAGGATGGTGAGCACTGACAGTGCATGCATCAGTGACACTGTCCCCCTTGTCCACCTGTTGGAGCACACGCTGCGTGGAATAATGGACAGGGCACTTGAGGCAGAACAGAGGCAGGAAGAGGAGGACTTCCTTAGCTCTCAAGGCCCCCTTTATCCAGACAGTTTTCCTGCGTGCCCGCCGATCACACAGGAAGAGGACGAGGAGGAGGAGGAGGAAGATTGTGTCAGTATGGAGGTGGAGCCTGGCACTCAGCATCAGCAGCAGTCTTTAAGGGATCAGTCCCAAGGAACACATGGACTTGTACGTGGCTGGGAGGAGGTGGCTGCGGACGTTGTTGTCCTTAGTGACCCAGAGGACTCCGGACCGAATGCCTCAGCAAACCTACGCTGCATGGCCTCCCTGATCCTGCAAAGCCTGCGTAAGGATCCTCGTATTCGTGGTATCAAGGAGAAGGACCAATACTGGCTGGCAACCCTCCTTGATCCACGTTACAAGGGTAAGGTTGCGGACCTTATCTTGCCATCGCAGAGGGAGCAGAGGATGAAACATCTTCGGGAGGCCTTGCAGAAAGGTCTGTGCAACGCGTTCCCAGAGACTGGGAGGTTACAAACTCCTGTTTCTGGACAACGTGTTGCTGAGGCTTCGGTCAGTCAAAGAAGGAGCGGTGGAGAAGGTGGCCGTCTGACCGATGCGTTCAGACAATTTTTTGGTCCGCAGCCCCAAGGTATGATCGGTTCCAGCAACCATCGCCAGCGTCTGTTTTACATGGTGCAGGAATACCTAGGGGCAAGATCAGACTTGGACACCTTTCCCATCGAAAATCCTCTGGGTTACTGGGTCTTGAGGATGGATCACTGGCCAGAGCTTGCACAGTATGCAATTGAGCTACTGGCCTGTCCTGCATCCAGCGTTCTTTCGGAACGCACATTCAGTGCTGCTGGAGGCGTGGTAACCGATCACAGGGTGCGTCTGTCCACCGACTCGGTCGATCGGCTGACCTTCATAAAAATGAATCAGTCTTGGATCACCACCAGCTACCAAGCACCTGATGCTGATGTAACCGAATAATTTTTTTTGAAATCTCAGATCCCTTCAAAGACTGCCTATGCTGATGCTGAGTGACTATCCCTGAGTAATTATCCTCTTCCTCCTCAATCATCACGCTGATAGCTTGTAAGAACATTTTTGGTTCTGGGCGCCACCACCAGTGCCTAAGGCACAATTTTTCAGCCCCTGTTTAACAGGGGCGTGTAATTACAATTTTTGATGTAATACTTTGCAGCAGGGCTCGTTCCTGCATTCCAACTAGAGTGTCTGTGAGGGGTTGCAGTGTTGTGGCACCAGCACCAGTGCCTAAGGCCCAATTTTTCTGCCCCTGTCTAACAGGGGCGTGTAATTACAATTTTTGATGCAATACTTTGCAGCAGGGCTCGTTCCTGCGTTCCAACTAGAGTGTCTGTGAGGGGTTGCAGTGTTGTGGCACCAGCACCAGTGCCTAAGGCCCAATTTTTCTGCCCCTGTCTAACAGGGGCGTGTAATTACCATTTTTGATGCAATACTTTGCAGCAGGGCTCGTTCCTGCGTTCCAACTAGAGTGTCTGTGAGGGGTTGCAGTGTTGTGGCACCAGCACCAGTGCCTAAGGCCCAATTTTTCAGCCCCTGTCTAACAGGGGCGTGTAATTACAATTTTTGATGCAATACTTTGCAGCAGGGCTCGTTCCTGCGTTCCAACTAGAGTGTCTGTGAGGGGTTGCAGTGCTGTGGCACCAGCACCAGTGCCTAAGGCCTAATTTTTCAGCTCCTGTTCAACAGGGGCATGTAATTACAATTCTTGATCTAATATTTCACAGCAGGGCCCTGTGAGGGCTTACAGTGTTGTGGCCACAGCAACACCTAAGGCCCAAATTTCTGCTGAGTATATAGGGCAGGACCCTACTTTCAAACATCTAACTTACAAACGACTCCTACTTGCAAACATAAGGAGACAACAGGAAGTGAGATGAAATCTACCCCTAGGAAGGGAAATTCTCTCCTGTAAGAGTTAATATGGGAAAACAATTTCTCCTTTCCACTGATGCTTTCCAATCCTTGTTCCACAAAAAAACCCAAATTTTCAAAAAACATTTTTCATTGGGACAAAAAAGTGAGGTGAAATCTTCTGAAGAGGAGGAAAGACAGCAAAATGTCACAGGGGTGATAACCCTTCCCTATGTTTTCCAAAAAGCTTAGAAAAGATTTTTTGGCTGGAGCTAAACACGTTAAAAATGTTCAAAATTACAAACAGATTCTACTTAACAACAAACCTACGGTCCCTGTCTTGTTTGCACCGCCTGTATACTGCTGTTCAGAGTATATAGGGCCTGGTGGCCCCACACCTTTCCTTATTTTAGTTTGGGTGCGGGGTTCCCCTTAATATCCATACAAGACCCAAAGGGCCTGGTAATGGACTGGGGGGTACCCATGCCGTTTGTCTCACTGATTTTCATCCATATTGCCATGACCCGACATGACATTAAACCCGCAAGCAGTTTTAAATGAGATTTTTTCCTTTAAAAATGACATTTGGTGCAGGAACTGTTCTAAACATGGGAAACACACGTCACTTTACAGGCATACTATAGACACCCCCCAGGTACGATATTTAAAGGAATATTTCACTTTTTTTTTTTTACTTTAAGCATCATTAAATCACTGCTCCCGAAAAAACGGCCGTTTTTAAAAGTTTTTTTGCATTGATACATGTCCCCTGGGGTAGGACCCGGGTCCCCAAACCCTTTTTAGGACAATACCATGCAAATTAGCCTTTAAAATGAGCACTTTTGATTTCGAACGTTCGAGTCCCATAGACGTCAATGGGGTTCTAACGTTCGTGCGAACTTTCGGTCCGTTCGCGGGTTCTGGTGCGAACCGAACCGGGGGGTGTTCGGCTCATCCCTATTGTTCAATAATTTATTATCACATTGATATTTAGTTATAGGATTTTGTTATGGTGAAGGAGGTTATGTTATTTATAATAGGCTCCATTTGATTATTTTGCACATGATTTGCTGATTAACCATTAGGAGATTACACTGTGTTACATTAGGAGGTTAATATTAGCGCATTATACATTCTGAATATATACAACACTTTTTATGTGATATCAGTTCACATACACAATAATTGCAGCTATATTATTTGGTCATCTTCTAGTATTTGTCACTTATTTATTTACTAGTTCATATCAGCGCTTTAGTACACTTTTTACTTTAGGGGTTTGGTGAAGCCTCAAATGAACAAGGTAGAGGCTGTGCAGGCTTAGCCCTGCCCCATAATGGAGAACAGGTCTGAACATTCCTGGGCATAGTTGAGTGCTACTGACAGTTGTCCCCAACATTGCTGTTTCACTGACTGACTTGACAAAGGGTAAAAATTCAGTCATGGTTAGGTGGAATAAAAATGCAGAGGAAGGCATTTCTGGAGCTTAAAGTGGTTGTGAAGGCAGAAGCTTTTTTATCTTTATGCATTCTATGCATAAAGATAAAAAACCTTCTGTGTGCAGCAGCCCCCCTAATGCTTACCTGAGCAATGTGCATGAGTGCCCCGGCCGCCTGGGACTCTCCTTCCTGATTGGCTGAGATACAGCAGTGGCGCCCTTGGCTCCTGCTGCTATCAATCAAAGTCAGTTAGCCAATCAGAAGAAAGAGGGGGCGGGAGTGTACCCACAGCTTTGTGTCTGAATGGACACACAGAGCTGCAGATCGGGTGCCCCTAGAGCAAGCTTCTTGCTGTGGGGGCATTCGGCAGGAGGGACGGGCCAGGAACGCCATGAGGGGCCTGAGAAGAGGAGGATCTGGGCTGCTCTGTGCAAAAACATTACACAGGGCAGGTAGGTATAACATGTTTGTTATTTTTAAAGAAAAAAAAAAACAAGACTCTAGTATGACTATAACGCAGCCCTATGCATTTATCAAGTGTTGGTTGTCCAAACAGATGTCTTCAGAGAAAGTTTAGAAGTCTTTCTGCCCAAGAGGCCAATGGGGAGGAACACCCAATGGTTTCTCAGCAGACGTCTAGAAAAAACTACACCATATTGGAGGGAGAATGCCTGGCCATCAAGTGGGCTTTGGGTTCCCTGCGTCATTTTTTCCTCGACAGAGAGTTCTGTTTGGTGTCAAATCATGCCCCACTGACCTGGATGAGATGCTGGATGCTAGGGTGTCTCTACGAGAATTCAAATTTATGGTTGAACATAAGCCTGAGAAACATCATCAGAATGCTGATGCCTTCTCTAGAATGCACTGCAAAGTGTCCCGCATTGCCTTTGACACCTCTGCGTCAAGGCAGGGGGGAGGGGATATGAACAGGATTCAAGGGATGAGTCCTGGATGGTAAATATGTATCACTGTTTGGGTGATGGTCCTTTTAACCACTTCCGCCCCAAAAGAGTTTACCCCCTTCCTAACCAGAGCACTTTTTGCGATTCGGCACTGCATCGATTTAACTGACAATTGCGCAGTCGTGCGACGTTGTACCTAAACTAAATTAAATCCTTTGTTTCCCCACAAATAGAGGTTTCTTTTGGTGGTATTTGATCGGCTGTGCGGTTTTTATTTTTTGCGCTATAAACAAAAAGGGAGCGACAATTTAGAAAAAAAAAACACATTATTTTTTACTTTTTGCTATGATAAATATCGCCCAAAAATATATAAAAAAAACTATTTTTTTCCTCAGTTTAGGCCGATGTGTATTCTTCTACATATTTGTGGTAAAAAAAAAAAAAATCGCAATAAGCGTATATTGATTGGTTTGCGCAAAATGTATAGTGTCTACAAAATAGGGGGTAGATTTATAGCATTTTTATTATTATTATTTTTTTTATTAGTAATGGTGGCGATCTGCGAGTTTTATCGGGACTGCAAAATTATGGCGGACAGATCAGACACTTTTGACACTATTTTGGGACCATTATCATTTATACAGCAATCAGTGCTATAAAAATGCATTGATTACTGTGTAAATGACACTGGCAGTGAAGGGGATAACCACTAGGGGGTGATGAAGGGGTTAAGTGTGTCCTAGGGAGTGATTCTACCTGTGGGGGAGAGGGGCTACAACTCACATGACAGCAATCACTGCTCTTGATGACAGAGAGCAGTGATCTCTGTCCTGTCACTAGGCAGAACGGGTAAATGCTTTGTTTACAAAAAGTATCTCCCCGTTCTACCTCTCCATGACATGATCGCCGGCACCCGGCGGACATAGAGTCCGCGGGACCCACGGTCACGGAGACCGCGCCCGCAGCACTGCTTCTTAAAGGGGAAGTATTTGTACACCCTTATTTCCACCAGTGGCATTCTGCCGACGTAAATCAGCGTGCGCTGGCCGGCAAGCGGTTAAGGGGGACAGTAAAGAGCATTTTTGAATACTCAGGATTAACCCACCTATGGTACAGGCCTGAAAACGACAAGAATCAGCCAGCAGACCAATGAGGTATTCAGTGGAGCAGGACACAGTAACACAGTAAATACATGGGTGCCACACAAACAAGTGGTATCATCCACGCCAAAACATTATTAAGCTTTGTAGAGCGTACCCCCAAAGGAGCCTCTTTATGCATTAAGTAACCTGTTCCTGCACCCACAACTCTGCAAACAGCACCACACACTCTGGGTTAGGAATATTTATTGCAGATTTATATGCTGTACCCTAGTGGGAAAAGAAAAATGGCAATGAAACAGCAAAAGAAGGAATATACTGGAAGATAATGCAAACAGGTGAACAATAAAAAGAAATATACAGTTTAAAACAAGCAATAGGTGTAGAGAGCAACTTCTACTAAACCCTACACTGGGGCTATCCTAACTAAAGTGAAATATACCACTCTAATGCCGCGTACAGACGATCAGAATTTTCGACAACCAAACCGTGGATTTATTTCCAATGGATGTTGGCTGAAACTTGTCTTGCATACACACGCTCGCACAAATGTTGTTGGAAATTCCGATTGGCAAGAACGCGCTGACGTACAACACGTACGATGGGACTAGAAAAAGGAAGTTCAATACCAAGTGCCCCACTCTTTGGGTTCCCTCTGCTAATCTCATGTTAGTGGAAGTTTGGTGAGAGATGATTCACGCTTTTCAGCCTCGTGCTTTTCAGTTCGTTACTGCTCTTCAGTTTGTGCTTGTGGGTTCGTATCTGTTTTTGCGTGTAGTCAGTTCGTATCTGTTTTCTCAGTGCATTCTTGTCCGCTCGTTTCTAATTTTCAGCTCCCTCTTCTCAGGCCTTTCTGATTTTCAGTGCGTTCTGTTAGTTTGTTCTGACCAGCCGACCGTTTTGAATCCATGTTGCGTTTGCGTACTCGTCATAGAGTTTGTGCTATGCAGGGGCTTGGTGTTGGGGTTCTTACTTTGACCCAAGCCCAGTCCATGAACAGGGAGAGGAGGAGTTCATGGACGAAGAATTGATTGCTCCAGCGTGACCAATTCTCGCACATGCCTTTGTTGCGGGAGATCCAGGAGAATAATCCAGATGACGCACCCCGTTTTTCACCATCTGTTGGCTTTGCTGTCCCCCTTCATTACCATGCAGGACACCTGCATGTGGCAAGCCATCACTCCAGAACAAAGGCTAGTCGCCACCTTGCGGTTCTTGGCGACGGGGAGAAGTTTGCAGGACATCAAGTTCTCGACAGGCATCTCCCCCCAGGCTCTGGGGATCATTATTCCAGAGACCTGTTCTGCCATCATTCAGGTCCTGCAGAAGGACTATGTTAAGGTAAGTTTTATCCTTTACATCACATTCTATGTATTTAATGTTTGCTAATCTATTGTATTTATTTCATCATTCCCTAATTACCATGATTGTAATATGCTGTGAATGTCCTCTTTGTCCTCATGCATGCTGGAAGCTTTTAATGCTCCTTTTTTGTCCTTCATGCATATTTGCCTTCACTAACCTCCCCAGCATGCTATCCTGGGCCCATACACACCTAGCCTAGTCACTTGACAATGTATTTTGTCAGCTCCATAGTAGTGCTTTACCCTAAACACCCCCTAAAATGTGTACAAATTTTATTTTTGTCCTTAAATTCATGCATAGTGCAAGAGGTTTTTTTGGGGGGACCCAAACTCATTTGGAACCCTCCCTCCCCCTCCCAATCGCTAAGTCAGATTTATGAATGAATTCACCAAAGCATGTAGTGTAGTGCAAGGGCCTGCCTGAATAATTTCAAATGCTACTGTTTAAAGTTTTCTTGTCCTATTATCTAGATATGTAATTGCAGAATGTAAAATTGTGCTTCAATTTGTGTGCATTCATATTTTTGTATTATGACACTTCTTACCTGTCCAGTGGGCTGCCAATAGTGTAAGTAAGGAGGGGCTGGCCAAAGTAACACACATTATGTATGCATTCAGCTCTCAATGAAGTGGAGACAGTTACCTGTCCAAAACATCCCCCCCCCCCCCCCCCACATAAATTTTTTTCGCTGGGTCATCAGAGAAGAGGAAGAATCTAAAAATTGTACCTTATACTTTTGTCTTTAAATACTCCTTAAAATAAATGTTATACTTAGTAGACAACAAACTTCTTTAATACAAATAGGCCTGAACAAATGTAGGTAACCTGCATCTGCAAAAAACATTGTAATAGTGAGCGAGTGAACAATGTTTACTATGAACGATAACTGTGCCCACAAACCTGAAACTTGCCATTTTAAATTGCCATTTTAAACTGTACAACAGTAAAGAAAAGCACATGGAGCAGCACGAAAGTAATAATAATAGGAACACATGACAAAATACTTATTTTTGCAGCACTCTCTTGATTCTTCTGTACAGATCCTGCTCCCTCAATTTGAGGTCTGACCATCGTTTCCTCAGTTGATCCTTGGATCGCCGTACACCAAAATTCTTCTGCAGACTTTTCACAACTTTACTCATGATTTTGGCCTTTCTCACATTTGGGTTTCTGTACGGTCCATATTTCCCGTCATAGTCGGCCCTCTTCAAGATGTCCATCATCTTCACTATCTCACCAAAGGACATATTTGACTTTGCCTTAAATCTCCTGGATCATGACGTTTGTAGTTCCATGCTTTCCTCGTCTTTGCTGTTCTCCTGTGCATGCACCTGCTATGTCTCTGCCATGTGCTCTCCCACTGCACTGAAAGAGAAGGGGCGGGGAATATACTAGAAAGAAGGTCAGGGGCAGGCGGAGTTTCACGCATGCGCAGTGTATATATAGTGTAACACATGTGCGCCGTACGTACGATCTGTGAGCGGAGGACGGAGTAGCGTAAGCGCTGATCGTGCTAACGAAGGTACAATTTTAACTTGAGGCATCAGTGGCCTATACTGCTTATAGATTGAGGCCTATATTGGGACAAGATTAGGAGAGTTTAGCCTGACATTAGGGTTTGTCTTGTGTTGTGTCTTGCAGATAAAATGGATAGATTCAACAATCATGACTTCCTCCCTAGCTTCATTGATAAATACAGGGAGCTGCCCTGTCTGTGGCAGGTGAAACACCCTTTTTATAATAATGAAATAAAGAGGAGGGCAGCGCTGGATCAATTGCTGGAATTGGTGAAGCCGGTGATTCCCACTGCAACCATCCTCTATTTGAAGTGCAAAATTGGTGGCCTGAGGAGCACATATAATCGTAAGCGCAAAACGGTCCAGGATTCCATGAGATCAGAAGCAGCAGCAAATGACGTTTATGTCCCCAGGCTGTGGTACTACGACAGACTGCGGTTTTTGTCAGATCAGACTGAAATCAGGCTATCACTCTCAACCCTTCCTTCCATTCTTCCTTCCACCTCAGATAAGGCTACCAAAGTCCAAACTGGGCCTTCCACCCAGGAAGAAGTGGAGGAGCCCAGCTTAAGCCAGGTATAGCATTGTTCAACATATTTTTTGCCAAAAATTAATGATGTTAACTAGATGTTATTTTTGATCACTAATTTCAGAATTAACAAAGTGGTTTACATATCAATAGACAGTAGTAGCCAAAAGTTTTTGGGACAAGAATGACAAATGCTGGGGTCAGAAGTATTGTCAGGAAATGTTCCATCCGCTGGTAATATCTGTCATTTGGCATGCAGTACTGAGGTCCACCAGCAGGTGTCTCCTGGCAGTTTGGAACTGTCAGGAGAGCTTTTCCCTGCTGTTGTGTCATCTTTGGGCCGCAGTACTGGCATCCACCAGCGGATGGATCCTGGCAGTGTGGAGCAGACAGTACCTCCTACAATCAGGTGTCACTTGAGGCCAATCACAGGCCTATAAATACTCGGCAAGCAATCACATGTTTGCCTTGGTTTCTTCCTTGCGCCCTGATAGCTTGTGAGCTGATCCTGATTCTGATTCTGAACCTGTTCCTGTGCCCTGAACCTGTGACCTGTGTATCTGATCCTGTCTCCCTGTCCCGATCCCCATCCTGTGTTCCTTACCCCATCTGCTGATCTCCCTGTGTATAACCTTGGCCTGGCTTACGTTTATGTCTCTGGAACATCCCCTGTCCATTTGCTGATCTGCTGTGTATGACCCTGGCCTGGCTATTGTTTATGATCCTGGTATTTCCAATTTATTGTACTTATCTGTCTGTTGTTATTTGTGGGTCTCTGTCTGAGGTTGGTTATTGTACCTTGTCATATTGGAGGTGGTTGTACTATATTATTCACTTACTTTAATAAATGACTATATTTTCACTTATATACGTTTTGGTGTCCTCTGTCGCAGATCACACGGTTCTGGTCACACCTGTTCATGACAAGTATAGTCTTTTCTATTTGTTAACATTCAATTTGCAATACTCATGAGCTCAAAATTGTGTGTGATTGATGACCAAAAACCTTAAACTATGTCTCATTTTCATACAAAGGAAAGTCTCAGAGGAGACAAGAGAGTGATGCCCTGGGTTTGGTCCGGTCTGGCAAAAGACGCAGGCTGTTGTAAGACCACAGCCTCAGGTCATACATGTCATCTACTGCTGCTCCCAATCTCTCAGACTCCCTATTAAATGGACTCCTCAGGCTACCAATTTTGCCTGTCAAATAACTGATGTCTGCCCTGGGGTACAAAGGCTTCACCAATTTCAACAGTTTTTCCAGCATTACCTTCCTCTTTATTTTGTTATGACCCCTAAAAAATGTCTATTTTTTTCACAAATACTTGGCTATGTGTTTTAGTTCAAAAAGGACAGTTTGTTTGTGAGTAGGCAGGTACAAGGGACACCAACACCAACCGATCTCCTTGAGGTTAAAAAATATAAGATAATAAGAGTGTTGTGGTAACTTGGCACACAAAACGAAAAAAAATATTATGGAGATCACTATAAAAAAAAACATAAAAAAATAAAAAGAAGTCAGGAGATCTTGTTTAAAAAAAAAAAAAAGGAGATCACTATAAAAAAAACAGAAACATTAGTCTGGAGATCTGGCGAAAAAAAAAAATAAAGATTAATCAGGAGATCACAAGAAATAATAAAGAAATCTGTTTGACAGAACTCTGTGTAAATATCAGCAGCAAAACAACTTCATTATTCTAGCATTCTAAAGAAGAAGAGAATGCGCTGCATTAAAAAATGTGCAGCGTGACAAATGTGCTATCTCCATTACGAACACTAGTTTTACCAGACTGATCGCTTCCGTCTCGTACTTGATTCACAGCATGCGTGGAATTTGTTCCGTTGGAATTGTCTACACACGCTCGGAATTTACGACAACAGATTTTGTTGTCGGAAAATTTTAGATCCTGCTCTCAAATATCTGTTGTCGGAAATTCTGACTGGAAATGTCCGATGGAGCCTACACACTGTCGGAACTTCCAACAAGCTCACATGGAACATTCCGATCGTGTGTATGAGGCATAACAGTTCAGTAGTCTAGTCTGTAATATAATTTTCTGCTGGCCAGCTTGATGGGGAGTAACTGTTATGTCATAGCAACAAAACAAATATCAGTGCTAGCTCATAGCTCAAAAAAAAAAATACAGTAAAAGTATAATAAAATTCTCATTGATTTTAACTTAAACGGATGCTTATAAAATGAAACTCAATAGTGCAGTCAGTGAAACTAAATAGTCCAATAGTGTAAAGTCCCAAAAGCTTTTATCATGTGTTTTGTGTGTCCAGAAAGATTTGGGAGACTCACTTAATTATAAGTAAGTAGGTCATAAAATGCCTTCCCCAAAAGGCTAGATTTTCCAGATCTAATGTGCACCTCCTTCTTCTGACCCGGATGAATCCTATGTTAGGTTTCCACTCCACTTTTTCTTCTCCTTAATCCTTTGGCTCAGAGTACATATTAGAATGATAAAAATATCTCCATAGTGCAGGATCCTTAACAAGGATAATCCTACTCCAAATTAATATTACACTCACTTTTAGGCCAAATAAAATAATTTCAGAAAAAAATTCTTATGAAACATTCTGATAAAAGACTCACCAGATAGAGATGACTCGTTAATGACTCGTGAATCAAATCATCATCCCACATAGGCTACTTCGCATGCCTAGGGCCCCTCCACCACTCCTTCCCCATCCACACAAGGAACTCTCTACTTCATATTAGGTGAATCCCCAGATGTACTTGCACTGATGTTAGAACAAAAAAAACTCTCATGGTGTAGTATATTAATCAAATCCAGTATAGTACAAAATGATACTACTGTATATCATTTAATTAAGTATAATTAAATATTTTTATAAATACATTTTATTATTATTATTATACACGATTTATATAGCGCCAACAGTTTAATACTCACACAATATTACATATCACACAACTTCAAAAAGCACATTCCACTTAAAAAATATTTTCTTTAAACCAACCACAGATGGTATACATAAAGAGGCTCGCCAGAAGTTGTTGACCCCCTTCTTTTACAAAGTTAGTCACAAGAGCATGCTTTAAAGTCACTCCACCAATGCCTTCCATTTGTACCACTACAATACTGGGCAGGCACAGGGTCCGCCACTTAATCCTCCTTTCTTGATTCACAGCCAGACATTGCTCAAAACTAAAATAATGAAGCAAAGCATGTTCTCCTCCCTTCGGAGACTGGGCCGCAGGGCAGTATTTCCTCCCTTTGGCAGTATTTCCTCCCTTCGGAGACTGGGCCGCAGGGCAGTATTCCAACATGATAATGACCCCAAACACACCTCCGATGACCACTGCCTTGCTGAGGGTAAAAGTAATGGACTTGCCAAGCATGTCTCCAGACCTGAACCCTATTGAGCATCTGTAGGGCATCCTCAAACAAAAGGTGGAGGAGCGCAAGGTCTCTAACATCCACCAGCTCCGTGGTGTTATCATGGAAGTGTAGAAGAGGGCTTCAGTGGCAACCTGTGAAGCTCTGGTGAACTTTATGCCCAAGAGGGTTAAGGCAGTGCTGGAAAATAATGGTGGCCACACAAAATATTGACACTTTGGGCCAATTTGGACATTTTCACTTAGAAGTCTACTCACTTTTGTTGCCAGTGGTTTAGACATTAATAGCTGTGTGTTGAGTTATTTTGAGGGGACAGCGAATTTACACTGTTATACACATTGTACACTCACTACTTTACATTGTAGCAAAGTATCATTTCTTCAGTGTTGTCACATGAAAAGATAATAATAAAATATTTACAAAAATGTGAGGGGTGTACTCACTTTTGTGAGATACTGTATAATCAGTATAGTGCAAATCTATGCTTCAACACATACAAAATTATATAATACAATCAATGCGTGCATACATATACAAAAAGAGTGCATATATGAGAGTGTACCTCTGTGTACTCTAACACACGCGTGGTGCTATGCAAAACAGTCCACTCCTGATATAATCTTCTGTTTTACTGTGTTCTTTATCCACACGCACGTGATCTCCTAAAATGAACTACCCAATAGTGATCACCTCCGTGCTCCACCACCTATTCAAGCTGCCTCTTACCTCATCTGGAAACCCCCATAAAGGTAAGGACAGCACAAGCTTTCCCAGATCATGGCGTGTAATCACTGCAGAATCTCTCCAGACGATGATTAACAGACCCCAAGATCAGGTTACATCAAACTCCTCACTCTCACAGCCTCCAGAGCTCAGCCATGGATAGAACCAATAAAAACCATCATGGTGTAGTATATCAAAACTAGGGACTACTTTATTTATAACACAGTTGAAATGTACTCACAAGGAGAGTGCATTCTTCAATCCAGTGCACTGAATACAGATAGAATATTTCTGCATATTGTGAAACTTATCTGTTGTATTCAGTGCACTGGATTGGAAAGTGCACTCTCCTTGTGAGTACATTTCAACTGTGTTTTAAATAAAGTACGGGAAAACCTTGGATTGCGTGCATAATTTGTTGCAGAAATATGCTTGTAATCCAAAGCACTTGTATATATTTATTAAAAAATGTTGCTTGCCTTGCAAAACACTCTCAAACCAAGTTACTCTCAAACCAAGGTTTTACTGTAGTCCCTTGTTTTGATATACTACACCATGATGTTTTTTATTGGTTCTATCTCTGGCTGAGCTCTGGAGGATGTGAGAATGAAGAGTTTGATGTAATCTGATCCCAAGGTCTGTTAATTATCTTCTGGAGAGCTACTGCAGCGATTACGATTACATGCAGTTCTCTGGGAAAGCTTGTGCTGACCTTACCTTTATAGGGGTCTCCAGATGAGGTAAGAGGCAGCTTAAGGCTACTTTCACACCGGGGTCGCGTTAGTGGTAAAGTGCCACTTCACCGTCATTTTAGCGGCACTTTTCAACTGCTAGCGGGGCTGTTTTAACCCTCGCTAGCGACCGAAGAAACAGTTTAACAGCCTGTTTTCGGAAGCGCCCCCAAACCACCCCAAAGGTGCTGCTTGCATGACTTTTTGTAACGTGCCACAAGTGCACTGCCCCAGTGTGAAAGCATGGGTGGCATGGAAGGTGGTTTTCAGGCACTTTACAGGTGCTATTTTTAGCGTTAAAACGTCTGAAAAATGCCTTTAGTGTGAAAGTAGCCTAAATCGGTGGTGGAGCACGGAGGTGATCACTATTGGGCAGTTCATTTTAGGAGATAACGTGCATGTGGATATAGAACACAGTGAAACAGAAGATTATATTAGGAGTGCACTGTGATTTGGCATAGCACCACGTCTGTGTTTAATAAAGTACACGGAGGTGGACTGTCATATATGCACTCTTTTTGTATATGTATGCACTTAATTGTAATATATATTTTTGTGTGTGTTGAAGTATAGATTTGTACAATACTGATTATAGGTACAGCAATAATTGTTTGGTTGCGTTGCACATTTTTTTTGGTCTTAATACTTTTGATGTGGGAACACATGACAGTGGTAAGCGGCAACTACACTAAGACACTACAGTAACTTTCAATATAATAATACATTTTTTGGTTAGGCCCTGGTGTTTTTTTTTGGTTTCTGTAAAATAAAATTACATTGCACATTTAGACATTATAAGGAGGAATAGTTCCTTATTGTTACTGTCAGAGGGATGGTGCCCTAGCGTTGGGATCAGCGGGAGGAAGAGTGCCCATGCTTGGGGTCAGTGGGAGGAAAAGTGTTCAGGGGTGCGAGGTGTACAGAGTGCAGAGTTCAGGGGTGCATAATGTTGCAGAGTTCAGGGGTGCGCTATGTACAGAGTTCAGGCATGCACAACATTAAGAGTCCAGAGTTCAAGACGGCGCTATATACAGAGTTCAGGAGTGCTCTACATACAGTGTGCAGGGTTCCATAGTGCGCTACATATACAGTGCAGAGATCAGGAGTGTGTTACGTACACAGTGCACAGATCAGGAATGCGCTACATAGACAGTGCAGAGATCAGGAGTGCACTGTGTACATAGTGCAGAGATCAGGAATGCGCTACGTACACAGTGCAGAGATCAGGAGTGTGCTACATACAGAGTTCAGGAGCATGCTATGTACACACTGCAAGGTTCAGGAGCACGCTATGTACAGAGTGTAGCATTCAGGCATGCACTACATAGAGTGCGGTGTTGCAAATTAGCTGATTCTCTTGAAAAGATTGTATTTGGTTATGGTACTGACCACCAAACTCAATATGGGATATAATTTACACTAACATGAAAAAAGAGAGAGATAGTACAGAGAGAAAGTTCACATAACTTTTATTAAGATTCAGGGCTCTTGCACACAGGTGGTTGAGCCCATTCAGTGTAATTGCAGCCCAGGTGCAATGTACAGCCCGTCACTGACATGAATAGTTGTATGCTGCTGTACTCATGTTTATGATCACTGTATAGAGTAATACAGCAACACTGAATGGGCTCAGCCACCTGTGTGCAAGAGTCCTGGCCTGGAGGGAGGAAGGGATGGTTGGATGGAGGAAGGGATGGATGGGGGGAAGGATAGATGGATCGAGGGAGGGAGGGATGGATGGAGGGATGGATGGATGGATGGATGGATGGAGGGAGGGATGGAGGGATGGTTAGATGGATGGAACAAGAGATGGTTGGTTGGATGGATAGAGGGAGGGATGGTTGGATGGAGGGAGGGATGGCTAGGGGGATGGATGGAGGGAGGGATGGTTGGATAGAGGGAGGGATGGATAGAGGGAGGTATAGAGGGATGGATGGAGGGAGGATTGATCTAGTGAGGGAGGGATGGATTGATAGTTGGAAGGAGGGTTGGTTGGATAGAGGGATGGATAGAGGGATGGATGGATGGAGAGAGGGATGGAAGGAGGGATGGATGGATAGATGGATGGAGGGAGGGAGGGATGGAGGGAGGGAATGGATGGATAAAGGGAGGGATGGATGAATAGAAGGAGGGAGGATGGCTGGATAGAGGGAGGGAGGATGGCTGGATAGAGGGAGGGAGGATGGCTGGATAGAGGGAGGGAATGGATGGATGGATAGAGGGAGAGATGGATGAATAAAGGGAGGGAGGATGGCTGGATAGAGGGATGGGGGATGGATGGAGGGAGGGATAGAACACACAGACATCCTGTCCTGGTGCTGCTCTTCTAACTTTCTGTATCACTCGCTGTGAAAACAACCTCTGCTCTTTCATTGCTTGCAGATGCTGTTTCTTAAGTCTCAAGGCTCACTGCAGAGGCTGAGCAATGATCCATCTGCCTCTTGTAATACATCCTCCATAGCAGGTGGTGTTCTCTCCACTCCTCTCCCACCCTCCTCCTATCGATCTGCCAACACCTCCTCCTGATACAACTTAGCTTAGAAGTCAAATCAGGCGGGCTAAGGAAGGGGGCAGGTAGAATGCTTTCTCACTGGTTGAGAAAGCAGCAGAGAGGCTGTGTATCAATCCGCCTCTGAAATCAGGCTGCTGGACGTAACTAAAGATTATGGGCTTAAGTGGCTGGAGCAGCTGTATCCCTCCACAGGAAAAAAAAGAGTCCCCAGCTTTCTGGCATCAATAGAGGATGTGCAGGTACAAAAAAAATAAAATAAAATTGTGACATATGCAAGTCGTGGCATCTGAATTTTAGGGGTGCTGTGAGGGTGCTTACAGAATTTTTGGGGGTGCTTAAACACGTCTAGGCATCCACCTGGTGCCACCCCTGCAGGGGACAACATCGGGGACAGACTTGGTCTGAGGACAGTGTCCTTGGTCCGAGGACTGTCCCCGGAAACTGGGAGCCTCTGGTCACCTTACTTTAGACAGGGTCAATTTGGTTGTTTTGCAGGCTGACTGGTAAGTGTGCTCGGAATTTTTTTGTTTGTTTGACATCCAAACGTGTGCCTGCCGCCCATGCTTGGGGTGCCATTAACAATTAATGGGATTGCAAGGCCGATAATGCGTGTCGAAGCACTTGTTTTCTGTGTGCTTATCTGCACATTTGGAAATACGCAGATGTGAATGTGAACTCAGAGGATTCGCCCTGGGACTTTAAATGAGGTGAGTATGGTTAGCCAAAAAACATATCATAAGTGTATAAAAGTAGATTTATTGCAAATTGTCATGCATGTGTAACACAACAGCAGGAGATGCAGGCCAATGAGGTATACAAAACAGTATGAAAAGAGAACAGTCAACATACATTAATAAATACATTGTATATAAAATCAGTATACAGGTATTAGAATTATATGCAGGCATCAGTAGAACCCGACGCGTTTTGCGAGACCACGCTCGCTCTTCAGGGGTAGATGCTTTAATATATCCGCAAAACAAGTAGTAAACTAAATAAATGTATGTTGCACAAAATTAGATTGAACTGCCAGGGGACCCTTGAGATTTATAACCTAATTGCAGAGGATATTGTGCCCTTGGCAAGGAGACAACTGATTGCAGTGTTAAATTACCTTGCATTTTCAGCCTGCCAGTGCCTACATTATTGGAATAAGTCTCCCTAGCTTATGTTGGTTATCAGCGATGGCCCATCTATTAGGGGCAAACGGGCTCCGCCTCCCCATCCATGAGTCCATCCCCCTGATCTACATACAGGGCGCCAGCCGCATGGATTCCAACGGCGTGGGTGTGTTTTTTAAGCATGTGATTAGAGCCAGAGGCTCTAATAAGGCTTCTAAAAAGGGTGGGCTCTGCGCCCCGATCCCACCCAGTTGTGTGACAATAGCAAATAAATATTCGCTATCGCCACCCTGATCCTCCTCTCGGCCAATCAGGAAGTCTTGAGACCCATCACCCAATTGGCTGAAAGGGCAGGCGATCCTATTGGACACATAGGAGGAATAGGGCAAAGCCGAGGAGGAGAGGACACAGGAGCTGCTGTCTTCAACCCCGCCCGCTGCCCACCACCGAAGCCAAGGTGGAGAGGACACAGGAGCCGCTGCCCACAACCCGCCCGTTGCCCGCCACTGACGCCAAGGAGAAGAGGACACAGGAGCCGCTGCCTATAACCCGCCTGCTGCCTGCCGCCCATAGGAGCCCACAACCAGGCCGCCACCTAGATGGAGTAAGTGCCGGGGAGGGGGGTGCCGCTGACTAACAGACCAACGGGGGGAGGTCCCCAAGAGGATAAATCACCATCTGCCACTGTCGGTTACTGAAATATGTTTTGAGGACCATAAAGGGGCAGGGGAATATTAAAAAATATATTTTTTATGCATATTTACTGTATTATATAACTTGTTAATGGCACCCCAAACACAGGATGCAAAACATGCATTTTGTCACATGCAAAAATGAAAAATGCAACCAAATACACAGTACAAAATGTGCAAAATGGAGCATGGCATAATGCTCCATGAGCAACTTTGCTACGTTTGCTGCGTGTAGGGTAGCCCATTCCTAAGACTAATGGTGTGCTTATGCTTTTAAAAAAAAAATTTAACCCCATACCTCAGTTCTGAGGAATACCCTATGATCCTTCATGTTCCATTCACACTTGTGCACTCCGGGAACCCACGCAAAATGCGCATTGTGCTTGCTATGCATTAATTGTTTTTTTGCATCCCAAAATGAGCGACAAACACAGGAAAATGCATGGTAAAAAAAACATGCAAACTAGAATTCGGCAAAATGCAAACATGCAGTTTGTCAAACCGAAAGCAAACGTGCAACTTGTCACGTGCAAAACTGTGCATCAAACAGCAAAGTGTGCACTACAAAGCGTAGAAACTGGAACTGCAAAATGCTCCATGATCTACTTTGCTGCATTTATATAGAATATAGGGCAGCCCATTATTTTTTTATAAAGACATGTATATGCGTTTGAATGTGTATTTTTTTTCTTAAACAGTTTTAAGGACTAACCTATGATTCTTTAAATGCTTTGAACCTGTCATTCTTTAACAGGTATGGATAGGAAGGGTGATATCTCGGTCATCACTACAGCGATAACCAAAGTATCAGTGTTACTAGCCGGCGACTCTGAAGCAGGTAAAAATAATCCAATCGGCTAAAGAGCAGCTGGATTACTTTTACAGGCGCTGAAAGGGGGTCCCACCACCTCCAGCCGCCACCGAGCGATTGGGGAGTCCGATAAGGACCAGGATATGTCCAGCTGCATCCTCTTTCTATGATACAGTGGAAGGAATGGAAGGAACCATAAATTGAAATCAAAGTCCATCCAATGTGTCCTTTATACTTAAATTATATATTAACCTTAAACTACGCAGAGGGTTCTTTACTGTAAGAGCGGCAAGGATGTGGAATTCCCTTCCACAGGTGGTGGTCTCAGTGGGGAGCATTGATAGTTTCAAAAAACTATTAGATAAGCACCTGAATGACCGCAACATACAGGGATATACAATGTAATACTGACATATAATCACACATAGGTTGGACTTGATGGACTTGTGTCTTTTTTCAGCCTCACCTAATATGTAACTATGTATGTAATAACCATAAATAAATGTTTCTAAAAAATCCAGTGTTTCTTCATTCAAATCTCAAAATACACTCCAGCAAACCGTAAGGGCTGGACTACAAAACACCTTCTTTCCAAAACACATATCAAATGCTCACACTCAAAGTGTGTACTCACCAGACCTCCATGATCCTCTTAACTTAACAATTGGGTCCAAAACAGCTTAGATTTACACTGTCCCTTCAGGCAGCCTCCCATGTCATCTCCTTACAGCTTCTGACATTTGAACCCTTTAGGCTAGGTTCACACTGCTGCCGGTTGCGGCTCGCAGCAGTGGTCCGGTGCATCCCTGTTCTCCATTTCAGGGACTAATCAGGGCTGAATTTTTGCCTGAATTTGGCCCTGAAACGGAGCCAAAGACACACAAGACCTCTGTGCAAGCCACTCCGCAGCCGCCCTGGAGATATGTGAACCGGCTCCATAGAGGGAATGTCACAATCTCCTGTCATGTGAATTGAATGCGGGGAAACATCCAATTCGCAATAGTGTGAACCCAGCCTCAATCCTCCAAACAGGGCCGGTGCTACCACTAGGCGAAGTAGGCAGCCGCCTAGGGCGCAGCCAAGGCCTCTGTCTGCATCTGTCTCCAGGCGTGTGTGAGCTGGCCCCTTTTCAGTGCCGGCCCACTGTCCCGGGAAAACATCTACTGCATGCCGCCAATGTCCCACTGAGCGCCCGCTGTCACATCTCCTCACACAGCGCCGCTCCGGGACTCCTGTGCTCCAGCGTGTCCCTCTGCTGCGACGGTGTGTGTCTGTGTGTGCAGCGGAGGGGCAGGGCTCGGTGGAGATTGGAGCATCGAGAGGTGCAGCATCTGTTAGCTGACCTCCCAGCCAGCGGGGACACCATGGAGCGGCTGGATGGCGGCACTGGCAGGGAACACCTTATCAATACTGCCCGCCCAGCACTGTGGAGATCCCTGGTGTGATGGTCGCTGGAGTGCAGAGGTAAGGAGGAGGATGGATCCTCCTCATCTACATCGAGAAGTGTGTGGGGGATGGGAGGGTAAGTAATGCAGGAAATAGGAGTCAGGTGAGCCAGTGTATGTGTCAGGTAGGTGGGTCAGTGTATGTGTCAGGTAGGTGGGTCAGTGTATGTGTCAGGTAGGTGGGTCAGTGTATGTGTCAGTTAGGTGGGTCAGTGTATGTGTCAGTTAGGTGGGTCAGTGTATATGTCAGGTAGGTGGGTCAGTGTATGTGTTAGGTAGGTAGGTCAGTGTATGTGTCAGGTAGGTAGGTCAGTGTATATGTCAGGTAGGTGGGTCAGTGTATGTGTCAGGTAGGTAGGTCAGTGTATGTGTCAGGTAGGTGGGTCAGTGTATATGTCAGGTAGGTAGGTCAGTGTATGTGTCAGGTAGGTAGGTCAGTGTATGTGTCAGGTAGGTAGGTCAGTGTATCAGGTAGGTGGTCAGTGTATATGTCAGGTAGGTGGTCGGTGTATGTGTCAGGTAGGTCAGTGTATATGTCAGGTAGGTAGGTCAGTGTATGTGTCAGGTAGGTAGGTCAGTGTATGTGTCAAGTAGGTGGGTCAGTGTATGTGTCAGGTGGGTCAGTGTATGTGTCAGGTAGGTAGGCCAGTGTATGTGAAGAGTATATAATATATAATTAAGAGCAGACCGCTCTAAGAAATGAATCCACAAATCAAATACAGTGTAATAAATTCTAAATATGGTAAAATAAAATAAATTAAACTAGTGCATGAATGTGTCCCCACCTAATACGTGAAACAAGGGGGACCTAATTACCATAGGTCCCCTATAAAGGTAGGTGTATCAAACCAGTTGATTAATCAACATGAACTAATATGGAACATGTATTTAATACCCTCCATCCATCCAGGGACCTAGTAGGTAATTGATGGGAGGAGTATTAAATAGTGTACCAGACCAACTATAGTGATCACATGAAACATAAAAAAAGTCCTTATAAATTCAAAAGTCCAATCCTACATGTGAGGAGAAAATTTTTTTTTAAAAATTATAAATAAATAAATAGTCCAGTAGGTAAAAAGCTTAAACAGTCCCAAACGTGGCTTATAAACAGTGTTTCAACAAAGACGTGTATCTGTGATGTGTTCCAACAATATTCTTTATAGTTTGTGACTTTTGTGCAAATATTCATCCAGTGACTTGCGGTGCTCCCCCTCAAGGGTCCCCACTCACCAGCTCCCTATACCCCTGTAGGGGTAATAGGCATGTAGTATTACTCTCTGATATGGTATCCTAGGCTCCACTGATGTTGTTCCTGGGTCCTCCCGCTTCAGCCACAAGCCCGTCCGTAGCAAGGTAATCCACATAGGAAAGGAAACAGGGCTCCCGTAGTGTAATACGTTTAAAAATGTATTTTATTAAAAAGTAAACAGTTAACCATAACGGGATAAATAAATAAAATAAAATAAAACTAAAACAAAAAGCCAAGCCAAGCTGTCACACTGCGTATAGTGGTGTCCGCAAGGAGAGATAGTGGATTCCAAACCGTCAGCTGAGCGGCGTGCGCCTCAGCTGCGTTCCACACTCCCTTCCGCTTCCGCGTGTGACGTAATCGCGTAGCTCCGCCTTACGCGTTTCGTCATCGACGTTGTCAAAGGCGTAGCTAGCGTCCATCGTACGAGACTATATGTAGGCAAGCGGGGATATCCAGTTCCATCAAAGCTCCTCCCATGGGCGGAAATTAATTAGGTGTCCCGCGGACCATCTACCGGACTCTTACATTCTATATAGGGGTTTCCTTAAGATATTCATAGATTCTAAATTCTGAATTTCCGCCCATGGGAGGAGCTTTGATGGAACTGGATATCCCTGCTTGCCTACATATAGTCTCGTATGATGGACGCTAGCTACGCCTTTGACAATGTCGATGACGAAACGCGTAAGTCGGAGCTACGCGATTACGTCACACGCGGAAGGGAGTGTGGAACGCAGCTGAGGCGCACGCCGCTCAGCTGACGGTTTGGAATCCACTATCTCTCCTTGCGGACACCACTATACGCAGTGTGACAGCTTGGCTTGGCTTTTTGTTTTAGTTTTATTTTATTTTATTTATTTATCCCGTTATGGTTAACTGTTTACTTTTTAATAAAATACATTTTTAAACGTATTACACTACGGGAGCCCTGTTTCCTTTCCTATGTGGATTACCTTGCTACGGACGGGCTTGTGGCTGAAGCGGGAGGACCCAGGAACAACATCAGTGGAGCCTAGGATACCATATCAGAGAGTAATACTACATGCCTATTACCCCTACAGGGGTATAGGGAGCTGGTGAGTGGGGACCCTTGAGGGGGAGCACCGCAAGTCACTGGATGAATATTTGCACAAAAGTCACAAACTATAAAGAATATTGTTGGAACACATCACAGATACACGTCTTTGTTGAAACACTGTTTATAAGCCACGTTTGGGACTGTTTAAGCTTTTTACCTACTGGACTATTTATTTATTTATAATTTAAAAAAAAAAAATTTTCTCCTCACATGTAGGATTGGACTTTTGAATTTATAAGGACTTTTTTTATGTTTCATGTGATCACTATAGTTGGTCTGGTACACTATTTAATACTCCTCCCATCAATTACCTACTAGGTCCCTGGATGGATGGAGGGTATTAAATACATGTTCCATATTAGTTCATGTTGATTAATCAACTGGTTTGATACACCTACCTTTATAGGGGACCTATGGTAATTAGGTCCCCCTTGTTTCACGTATTAGGTGGGGACACATTCATGCACTAGTTTAATTTATTTTATTTTACCATATTTAGAATTTATTACACTGTATTTGATTTGTGGATTCATTTCTTAGAGCGGTCTGCTCTTAATTATATATTATATACTCTTCACACCAGATACCCCAAATAGGTAGCGCCACGTACCCCTAATTTGTAAAGAATCTCTAGTATTAGCCACCCTGTAGTAGGGTTGTCTAAAAAAGGGGGGGCTACACACCTAAGTCTGTGAGTGCGGAAATCCCCTTATTCATTTAGGTCAGTGTATGTGTCAGGTGCGTCAGTGTATGTGTCAGGTGGGTCAGTGTATGTGTCAGGTAGGTAGGTCAGTGTATATGTCAGGTAGGTGGATCAGTGTATGTGTCAGGTAGGTCACATGTTACAAAAGCAGGGCAAAGGGGGTGGAGTCAGGGGTGGAGCCAAGGGGGCGGCAAAATGAGGTTTCGCCTAGGGTGTCAAAAATCCTTGCACCAGCCCTGCCTCCAAATGCATTTTGACCAGCATGAATAAAGAATACCATAAAGTTTAATGTACACGTGACATTTTACAACTTCTCCTGAACGATTTAACTTGACAGATAGTAACCGACGTTTAAAAATGTCCGTTTGGCCACATTTACATGCCGCTTTTACATGCCGCGTTTAGCCGTGTTTTAGTTTAGAAGCATTTTTTTTTAATTTTATAAAAAAGAAAAACACCTGTGAACGAAAACAAGGCTAAACGCGAGTTACCTAGTCTACATACGTTTACAAGCTGTTACAGGCATTTCAAATGCCTCTGTCCTGAATGCATTTTTTTGCTTACCAAAAAATGCTTCTAAACTCAACTGCCTAAAAAACAGTAGCAGTGTACATGAAGCCCAAAAAGCCATAGCACAGTTACCGTACTTTGAACTCCATCTGACTGTTTAGAATTTTGAATTTTAAAAGCAGCGGCAAGCCTGTGGATCTCACAGGTTTGCTAATCGGACAGAAGTTTGCTGCTTTTAAAATTCAACATCTAGACATTCACACAGAGTTCTAAGTACTGTATTTCATTATATAAACTCAGTTTATTGTTAAAACAAAAGTGTAAAATCCAGGACTCCAATGGGTGTAACAAGATGTCCGCTTGTCCCCTTCTCAGTGTATCTTTACTGTAGAGGAGTGCGAGGAGTAGCAACATGGCGACAATGAAACGTCACTTCCGTTACACATTCTGACGGGTTGCCTAATCTGACGAAACACCAGCATTCAATATTGTGATTATACCACACGGTTTTAAAATGGCTACCACTACTGACCCAACTTCCTGTTTGTTTCCTACATGTGTTCCACAAACTGGAAATGATGAACAGCCCCAGTCTGTGGAAAACATGCAGCAAGTGAACAGAAAGTTGGGTCCACAGTAGCCATCTTTAATTCTTATGGCAGAGTAACCATTTTGAATGCTAATATACATATTTTTAATGTGAGTACGTACTTGAAAGGGTTTTTATTTTTACAATTGCAAGAAAAATTACTGTGCTATGGCTTCCTATTTTATTGTTTATTCATGATGGCCTAAATTTATTTGGAAGATTAACTCTTTTACTGCCAGGTCTAGGAATGTGTGTATACAGTGCCTTGCAAAAGTATTCAACTCCCCCCCCCCCCGGCTTTTTACCTATTTTGTTTCATTACAGCCTTTGGTTCAATGTTTTTTTAATCTGAATTATATGTGATGGATCAGAACACAATAGTCTAAGTTGGTGAAGTAAAATTAGAAAAATATATACATAAAAATGTTTTTCAGAAATAAAAAAAATGATAATTGTCACGTGCGTATGTATTCACCCCCTTTGTTATGAAGACCAAAAAAAGCTCTGGTGCAACTAATTACCTTCAGAAGTCACATAATTAGTGAAATGATGTCCACCTGTGTGCAATCTAAGTGTCACATGATCTGTCATTACATATACACACCTTTTTGAAAGACCCCAGAGGCTGCAACACCTAAGCAAGAGGCACCACTAACCAAACACTGCCATGAAGACCAAGGAACTCTCCAAACAAGTAAGGGACAATGTTGTTGAGAAGTACAAGTCCGGGTTAGGTTAAAAAAAAATATCCAAATCTTTGATGATCCCTATGAGCACCATGAAATCTATCATAACTAAATGGAAAGAACATGGCACAACAGCAAACCTGCCAAGAGACAGCCGCACACCAAAACTCACAGACCGGGCAAGGAGGGCATTAATCAGAAAGGCAGCACAGAGACCTAAGGTAACCCTGGAGGAGCTGCAGAGTTCCACAGCAGAGACTGGAGTATCTGTACATAGGACGACAATAAGCCGTACACTCTATAGAGTTGGGCTTTATGACAGAGTGGCCAGAAGAAAGCCATTACTTTCAGCAAAAAAACAAAATGGCACGTTTTGAGTTTGCGAAAAGGCATGTGGGAGACTCCCAAAATGTATGGAGGAAGGTGCTCTGGTCTGATGAGACTAGAATTAAATTTTTTGGCCGTCAAAGAAAACTGTCAGGGTATCACCGGCACCAGACATGGGCGTCGGCGCGCGCCTATGCGCCGGCGCGCTCCATTGCACACTTCCCAGCAAGATCGTGGTGTTCCCGGGCGTCAGCGCGGCGCTAGGGCGCGCGCGGGTACGCGGCGCTCGGGCGCGCGCGCGTGTGCACGTGCGCGCGTACGGGCGTGCGCGCGTTCGCGATAGCGCCGGTTTGGCGCCAAAGTGCATATAAAATCCCCCTGTGCCTCTGGCACATTGCTGCTTCGTCTCAGCTTGTGATCCGTGTAAACCTTGAACCTGATTGCTGTTACCCATCTGACCCGGCTTGTTTGACTATCCGTCCTGCTCCTATCCGACCCGGCTTGCCTGACTACTCTTCTGCTACCTGCCTGATACCGTTGCCAACCTCCGCCTGCCTACCGACTCTGCCTCTGCCTGCTGTTTGTGCCTGTCTCATACCCGTGCTGACCCGGACTGTCTGACCCTGCTTGTGCCTGCTGTTGTCCTTTGCTGTTGCACCTTCAGCTCCAGCTCCAGTGATCTCTGCATCTACAAGTGTTCCAGTGTGCTGCCTCCAGTGTCTACCTGATCTGCAGTCCAGCCATCCCTGAGGGATCTCTCATCACATCTGCTCCAGAGACTCTGCTCTACAGGCACTCCTACCCCACTGCGCTCAGGAGACCACTGTCCCCACTCCAGTGGCTCCTGAACCAGCGTTGTATGAGAGGTCTTCTCCTACAAGTCAGGCTCTACTACCAGGTACCTAACAGTACGAAGCAGCCATGTCTGAGCCTGCAGGAGATACCTCTCCAATGAAGGAGATATGCACACACCTGGCGGCCCTCACCCAAGCAGTACAAGCTCTTCAGGACAATTACAACAGACTGGAAGGACAAGTTCAGAACCTGGCGGGGTCCAACCCTTCTGCCTCTTCTTCTTCTGCTGCTGCTCCAACACAGACTGCTTCAGGGCCCGCAGTTGTGATGCTCCCGCCTGAACCACGGGTCCCCATTCCGGAAAGATTCTCTGGGGACCGGGCCAAGTTTCGGACCTTCCGCAATGCTTGCCAGCTCTTTTTTGCCTTACAGCCCAGAACTTTTTCACTAGAAGCCACTAAGGTTGGATTTGTCATTTCCCTCCTGCAAGGGGAACCTCAGACCTGGGCCCATCGTTTACTTGAAGGGGACTCGGCTCTAACCCAATCCTTATCCGCCTTCTTCCAAGCCATGGCACAATTATATGAGGACCCTCAGCAGACTGCTTCAGCTGAATCTGCCCTGTTCGCGCTCCAACAAGGCCGCAGACCCGCGGAGGACTATGTTACTGAATTCAGACGTTGGAGCGCGGACACACAGTGGAATGACGCGGCCCTGCGTCACCAGTTCCGCATTGGACTGTCTGAAAGCTTGAAAGACGAACTTGCTCGTGTAGGTGTTCCAAATACTTTAGAGGCCTTGATCACCCTAACCATTCAGATCGATCGTCGCCTCCGAGAACGACGATCTGAACGATCAGTTCAACCAAACCGCCCGACCTGGATGACAGCCCGAGCTCCGATGCCTGCAACACGCTACTCCCCTGCATCCAGTCCTAATTCGGTCAATACCACACCAGATACCTCCGAACCCATGCAACTAGGGGTGATGCGACCTGCTCTGTCTTCTGAAGAACGTGCCCGACGTCGGAAATTAAATCTGTGCCTTTACTGTGGTGGAACCGGGCATTTTGTCCATAATTGCCCAGTTAGAATGAGTAAGTGTCCATCTCCTATACCTACCAGTTTTTCTGCTTTATCTACCAATTCTACCCATCTTGCCATTCTTCTCTCGTTACAGCTTCAAGAAAGGACACTCCAAGTCAACGCAATTATTGACTCCGGGGCATGCAGCTGCTTTATAGACTTAAGCTTTGCTAAGCAGCATAACATTCCTTTACAGACCAAGACCCATGGACTTTCTGTCTTCCTTGCCGACGGCTCTCGTATCAGATCTGGACAAGTGACGCAAGAGACTCTGCCATTACCCACTACAATTGACTCTCAACATAAGGAATTGCTGATCCTGGACGCCATTACCTCCCCTATGTTCCCCATTATCCTGGGCATTCCCTGGCTCCGGGCTCACAACCCACACATCCATTGGGCCTCTGGAGAAGTGAAATTCCTGTCATCTTACTGCCAGGACCACTGTCTGGCGAAGGATCTGGATTCCCAGGCTACCCTGCTGTGCCTGGACACCGACCAGAAAAATTGTCAGGTCATTCCCAAACAGTATCATGATTACATTGATGTCTTCAGCAAGAAGGGGGCCGACTCTCTTCCACCTCATCGCCCCTACGATTGCCCCATCGAATTGCTGCCGGGATCCGAAATTCCCTTCGGACGCATCTTCCCTCTATCCGAGAAAGAACAAGAAGTGCTGAAGTCTTACATAGATGAAAACTTGGCCAAGGGATTTATTCGCCATTCCACTTCTCCAGCAGGTGCGGGTATATTCTTTGTTGCTAAAAAAGACAAATCTCTCCGCCCGTGCATTGACTACCGAGAACTGAATAAGATCACGGTCAAGAATCGGTATCCCCTACCTTTGATACCCGAACTGTTTCAGAAATTAAGGACTGCCGTCATTTTCACTAAGCTTGATCTGAGAGGGGCCTATAATTTGATCCGCATTCGGGCTGGGCATGAATGGAAAACAGCTTTTCGGACCCGATTCGGGCATTATGAATATTTAGTCATGCCTTTTGGACTCTGCAATGCCCCTGCGACTTTTCAACACCTGATTAATGACGTGCTTAGAGACTTCCTAGACCTATTTGTGATTGCATACCTAGATGATATTTTGATCTTTTCAGAATCCTTGGATCTCCATCGAAAACATGTTTGCCAAGTGTTGGGTCGTCTCCGCTTACACAGACTTTATGCAAAAGCGGAGAAATGCGAGTTTGAGCAAGAAAGCATTCAGTTCTTGGGCTTGATCATCTCCTCCACTGGCATCAGGATGGATCCACAGAAGGTGTCTGCTGTTCTGGACTGGCCGGTACCCCTGGACAAGAAGGGGGTGCAACGATTCATCGGGTTTGCAAATTTCTACAGAAAATTTATCAGGGGTTTTTCTGCAATAATCGCACCAATCACTCAACTAACCAAACAAAATACCCGTTTTTCCTGGAATCACCTAGCCCAAGAGGCTTTTGAGAACCTCAAGAGACTATTCACCTCAGCACCTATCCTCAGTCATCCTGAACCATCCTTGCCATTTATTTTGGAAGTGGACGCTTCTGAAATAGCGGTCGGAGCGATACTCTCACAACGAAGGGGCAGTAAAGACGATATGCATCCTGTGGGGTTTTTCTCCCGAAAGCTTTCCTCCGCGGAGAGGAACTATGATGTTGGAGACCGGGAGCTTCTTGCCATCAAAACTGCATTAGAGGAGTGGAGGTACCTGCTGGAGGGGGCTATGCATCCAGTACTAATTTATACTGACCACAAAAATCTAGAATATCTACGTTCCGCTAAAAGGCTAAGACCCCGACAAGCCCGCTGGGCGCTGTTTTTCTCACGCTTTTCCTTCCACATTACTTATCGGCCGGGTTCAAAAAATGTCAAACCAGACGCATTATCACGTATGCATGACAACCCAAAAGACTCATCTGCTCCGGATACCATTTTACCGGCAAACAATTTTCTGCTCATTCAAACTGATCTCCTCTCCCAGATTAAGGAAGCTTCCTCTGAATCAGCCAGACCCACAGGGATTACCTTAAGTAACAGGGACGGACTATTCTGGAAAGGGAGCCAAATTTTTGTTCCTGAGGAGGTTCGGGTCAAGGTCTTAGCACTTCTTCACGATCACCCGCTGGCAGGTCACTTTGGGGTTCGTAAAACCATGGAGTTGGTACAGCGTACCTTCTGGTGGCCCAATTTAAAGGACTTTTGTGAGAAATATGTTAGCTCGTGTCCTATCTGTACCCAGAATAAAACTTCCAGGAGTCGAGCTTGGGGCCTGTTAAAACCCTTACCGGTACCCGATAGGCCTTGGAAAATGATATCCATGGACTTTATTGTAGAGCTGCCATGTTCTGAGGGATGTTCTGCAATTTTTGTGGTAGTTGATCGTTTTACCAAAATGGGCCATTTTCTTCCATTAAGAGGAACTCCGTCAGCTATGGAAACTGCTCACGTCTTCATCAAGGAGATCGTTAGACTCCACGGAATCCCCGTAAACATAACCTCTGACAGAGGGGTACAATTTACCTCACGCTTCTGGAGAGCCCTGTGTGAGTCTTTAAAAATCAAGCTGGCTTTGTCATCGGCCTACCACCCTCAGACCAACGGCCAGACAGAGAGGACCAATCAGACTCTTGAACAGTATATTAGATGTTTTACTTCCTTTTCTCAAGATGATTGGGTATCCTTGCTGCCCTTGGTAGAATTTGCCTACAATAACGCCAAGCACTCAGCCACTGGTCAATCCCCCTTCTTCGCTAATTATAGGTTCCATCTAACCTTTTTACCCGATTTCCTTCCAGAGTCCTCAGTTCCAGCAGTGCAAAGTACGGTAGACTTCATTAATCGTAACAACCAGATGTTGCAGGAAGCAGTGTCCAAGGCTCAGGCGGACAGCAAGAGGATCTTTGACCGAAGGAGAAGAGGGGAATTGAAGCTTCAGCTGGGCGATCAGGTATGGCTTTCTACAAATAATATCAAACTAGCTTGTCCTTCTAAAAAGTTGGCACCTAGGTTTATGGGACCTTTTCCGGTTAGGAGGAAAATTAATGAAGTCTCGTATGAACTGACCTTGCCTGACTCTCTTAAAATTCATCCTGTGTTTCATGTGTCTTTGCTCAAGCCTGCTGTACCTGATCCCTTTCCTGGTAGAGGGACTAGACCTCCTGAACCTATTTTGGTTGACGGTAACGAGGAATTTGAAGTTGAAGCTATCCTCGATTGCAGGAAAAGACAAGGGCAGATCCAGTTCCTAATCAAATGGAAGGGCTACGGCCCAGAAAATAATTCATGGGAACCTGATAGCAATGTGCATGCTAGGCGTTTAGTTCGAGCCTATTTTGCTAACCATCCTGAAAAAAGACTTTTGGGCACCCGGAGGTTGCCCCTTGGGGGGGGCAATGTCAGGGTATCACCGGCACCAGACATGGGCGTCGGCGCGCGCCTATGCGCCGGCGCGCTCCATTGCACACTTCCCAGCAAGATCGTGGTGTTCCCGGGCGTCAGCGCGGCGCTAGGGCGCGCGCGGGTACGCGGCGCTCGGGCGCGCGCGCGTGTGCACGTGCGCGCGTACGGGCGTGCGGCATTCGCGATAGCGCCGGTTTGGCGCCAAAGTGCATATAAAATCCCCCTGTGCCTCTGGCACATTGCTTCTTCGTCTCAGCTTGTGATCCGTGTAAACCTTGAACCTGATTGCTGTTACCCATCTGACCCGGCTTGTTTGACTATCCGTCCTGCTCCTATCCGACCCGGCTTGCCTGACTACTCTTCTGCTACCTGCCTGATACCGTTGCCAACCTCCGCCTGCCTACCGACTCTGCCTCTGCCTGCTGTTTGTGCCTGTCTCATACCCGTGCTGACCCGGACTGTCTGACCCTGCTTGTGCCTGCTGTTGTCCTTTGCTGTTGCACCTTTAGCTCCAGCTCCAGTGATCTCTGCATCTACAAGTGTTCCAGTGTGCTGCCTCCAGTGTCTACCTGATCTGCAGTCCAGCCATCCCTGAGGGATCTCTCATCACATCTGCTCCAGAGACTCCGCTCTACAGGCACTCCTACCCCACTGCGCTCAGGAGACCACTGTCCCCACTCCAGTGGCTCCTGAACCAGCGTTGTATGAGAGGTCTTCTCCTACAAGTCAGGCTCTACTACCAGGTACCTAACAAAAACGCTATGTCTGACGCAAACCCAACACATCACCTCACCCAAAGAACACCCCCCACAGTGAAACAAGGTGGTGGCATCATCGTGCTGTGAGGATGTTTTTCAGCAGTCGGGACTGGGAAACTGGTCAGGGTTGAGGGAAAGATGGCTGGTGCTAAATTCAGGGATATTCTTGAGCAAAACCTGTACCGATCTGTGTGTGATTTGAGGCTAGGATGGAGGTTCGCCTTCCAGCAGGACAATGACCCCAAACACACTGTTAAAGCAACACTTGAGTGGTTTAAGGGGAAACATGTAAATGTGTTGGAATGGCCTAGTCAAAGCCCAGACCATAATCCAAAAGAAAATCTGTGGTCAGACTTAAAGATTGCTGTTCACAAGCTCAAAGCATCCAACTTAAAGGAGCTGGAGCAGTTTTGCAAGGAGGAATGGGCAAAAATCCCAGTGGTAAGATGTGGCAAGCTCATAGAGACTTATCCAAAGTGACTTGGAGATGTGATAGCCACAAAAGGTGGCTCTACAAAGTATTGACTTTAGGGGGGTGAATAGATATGCACATTGACTTTTTTGGTTATTTTGTCCTATTTGTTGTTTGCTTCACTGTACTTTCTTGTCACTGTATCTGACAAACCAGTGCCAGATTGCTTCCACACCCCCTGGGCGCACCCCCACCATATATCCTGGGCCCTCCTTGCCCATCTGAGGACCCAGGACCAGTATAGCAGGTGCTACCAGGTAGGGGGGAGGGAGCTGAGCAGACATGCATCTGCTCTCCTCCCCTTTGTGTTGCTGATGTAGAAGCGTTGTGTAAAACATCACTTTGGGGTCCCCCTGTCAGTTCCCCTGGCCAGCAAAGAACGTAATGCAGTGTGATCCACACTGCATTAGATTCAGTGGAGCACAGGGGAGATATCCAGGGTCTTTTAGACCCCAGATGTCTCATTAAAGAGAAACTGTCCCCAAAAAATCATTACATAGGGGACGTCTTGTCCCCCATGTGTTGAAAAAAAAAGTTAAGTAAAATCATTTTTTTTACATTTTACATCCCCCCCACAAATAATTTTTGAGACCCCCCCTACCCCCACATATACGTACATGCGAATGTAAACGCATGAGCCAGGGCACTTAAGCATTTAAACTTTAATCTTTGATTGTCATACACATGTTTTATATATGGCTGCACACGCTGAAGTTACAAATATTGCTTTATCATCAGACCTCCTATGTAACACTAAACTGATAAACGATAGGGGGCTTTTAAAGCACTGCCTATGGAAAATATAGGGTACTGAAGTTTGTCACATGTCCCATGTTGGGTATCTATGTACTCAGTGCAACTTCATCTTTTATATTTTACAATCAACTTTAGTGTATTGTTTACTGGAATTTTGCATTTCCTAGACTTATGAGGTAATATCCTGTGACATAAAAAATTTAAATTACCTCTACTTTATTTAATCTTCAGGCCCAAAATGATTGTTTAAACATGTGTACAAAAAACACAAAAACTCCTCTGGCAGCAAAAGAATTAAAGGGTAAAAAAATAAGAAACTGGAAGGAGGTGACTTGGAAAGCTGCCTGGAAGGACAGTGTAAATCTAAGCTATTGTAGACCCTCTTATTAAGTTAAGAGGGTCATGGAGGTCTGAGGAGTGCACAATTTGAGTGTGAGCACTGAGAGCACAGGATTTGTGTTTTGGGATGGAGGTATTTTGTAGTCCACAAAGCATGGTTTGCTAGAGATTTGGATGAAGAAACCCTGGATTTTTTTAGGGAAACTTATTTGTGGTTATATAATTTTTTTAAGTATAAATGACTCGTTGGATGGACTTTATAACATATCTGGTAGCAGAGCTTGATATAATGAGGAAGGCCTCACTTACAATCCCTGATAGTGTGAACAAAAGGTGCAGGAGTGCAGAGTGGCATGAGTTCCTGTAAGTCAGAGCAGGTGTCCATGCCAGGCAGAGGTAGTTGTCAGTGGTCTTTAGTGAAGCAGGCAGGCTGGGTGGCAGCTGGCAGTAAACTGAAGCAGACCGGTACTGGTGACAGCAGTCAGGTGAGGCATGTACTGGTAGCAGACAGACAGTAGATAAGCAGACACAGCCAGATGGCAGGCAGATACTGGTGACAGTAGAAGGAATAGCAGAGTCAAGCAGGTTGGGTCATACACTGGCAAGACAGATCAGGTACAGGGGCACAGACAAAAGTGTGGTCAAGGTACAAGCCGGATCAGGAGCCAATCAGTGGAGCAGTAGCAAATGGACCAGGCAGAAGCAGTGGTCAGAAGGTAAGCCAAGGTCAATACAGGCAGAATTCAGGAAGTCAGGAGGCAGGATCACAGGTTCTCAGGACACACAGAAGGCTGAACCCGAGTACTGGCTCAATTTAATATGCCAACACCATTTGGCACCATCATCTGTCAGGAGTACGCATGAGCACGCCAATGCACGTATGTGTGTAGCCGGGAGCGGACAACGGTAACCTGATCCAGCAGACTTAATCTCCATTTCTTTAGACTGTTCCTATTCCCCTAGTGCTGGGCTCTGATCAGATTGCATCATACTTCTGAGCCACTGAGTGGAGCATCTTGGGAACTGTAGTCCTCTGTGCAGCCATGACTGTATTGCTGAATCCTTCGCAGACTACATCCCCCAGCAATCCACTGTCTCCCAGGGAGAATTGTGGGAGAGACTATAAGAGGAACTGTTCAGCAGGCCCGCTATAAGACTGTGGCCTACCCCAGTGCCAGAGGCCACCGCTGTTTCTGCCCAGACGGATCCGCTGTTCAGCGCTACGCTGAGGACATCCCGCAGCTTCTACTAGTGAGAGGGAGACAGCGCAGGAGGTGACAGCCCAGAATGCTGAATCCATCGCATCCAGCTTCTGCTGACCAGAGCACAGACCTTGCATCACTTCCTGTGTGTGACAGCCATCCCCAGGATCTGGTGAGTGGGTACATCCCCAAATCATATCCAAGCTGTCAGAGTCAAACAGTATACTGCTAGCAGACATCACAGCCTGGATTATCAAGGGAACTGGCAGTGTCATTCCTAGCTTCTCTCTGCTGATTATTAGCCCCTTTTGTTAACCACTGAGGATTCCTTGTTCACATCTGAGCTTCAACGCTGTGAAGAAAGTCCTCAGGCCTAATATTAGGACTGCTACCATTTTCTTGCCTTCAAAGGGTAGAGTGACTGGTCCCAATATTACTCAATCTCTCATTAGGATCAGAGTCTTTTAGGCTGGCCCTGTTTCCTTTAGTGGTATATTAATCAGTTAAAGTCGCTCTGGTAATCTTATTGCTAAGTGTTTATATTGCTGTGTACATTAAAGTGTTACTGTTATCCTTTGTCATTGTCATTGGAATATATATAAATATCAGTTTTCTGAGAGTTCAATTCAACCTGGTTCCAGGGTGCTCTCCCAGGATTTGGCTGATTGAAGCTCCTATACATCACCTTTTTCTATCCAATTAATACAAAATACAGTTTGCATCATGTCGTTTCATTTAAAGAGGTATACACAACCTAGAGTGTCAGAAGGGCTGGGACGTTCCCAGGGTCAAGGCAGCACAGGAGGACAAGAAAAACCTAGCAGCCCCTATGGGAGTGGCGCTACATATGGGGGCTTGTATAGGATAGTCTCTGCTGCAGGCCCCAGCCAGCCTAGCTACGAGCCAATGAGTGAGAAATATATGGATTCAGCCACTACAATTGCGTGGGGAAAAGCGCAAGGGGCTCGAATGGAGTGTTGCACTGATAGAGGTCCCAGGGAGCGAGTGCACTGAGAGAGAGATCCGACAGTGGGTGAGAGTCCTAGTACCAGACCAGAGAGCTTACATTCTGCATGTGAGGGCAGAGTTCACCCTGGACTGGATTCAGGTGCTGATCGAATGGCAGGAAGACATACCTGTCTGTTACTGGGAAGAGGTACACCTGGCAAAGGGGGTAAATGCCTGGGTGATTCTGTTACAGTCAGGATGAGATGCAGAAGAAGGGAAGCCACAAGCCAGTGAGGGGGGGACTCAGGACCAGCTTGCACTGACTCCTGTGGGGCCTGATTTATTCTATGCCGATATGAGCCGGTTAGTTGAGAGACTAGTGAAGAATGGCTCTGCCACTGCCAACCAAGAGTATAGGAGACTCTGTTTCTTCTCAGGGCAGATACCAATCCCTCAGGGGGAGGAAGAGTTTGAAACATGGAGGAGTCAGGCCACCCAGGCAGTAGAAGTGTGGAGTCTTCCGTAAGCTGTAAAGAGACAGCGACCTAGTGAAAGCCTTAGAGGTCCAGCAGCAGAAGTAATTTGTAATATGCGAATGGTTGTATGCTGTATGCGGAGACAGAGCGAGATGGGCCTGACAGCCTTGACGGACATAGGATAGTTAGTGAACCAAAGCAAATAGAGTTGTTAACCCAAGTTGTCCATACCCAAATCAGAGCAAAATGCAGCAGGCTCTGATGTGAGTGATAAAAAGTCAGGGGAAGATGCACGAGTTAAGGACCGATCCAGGAGGGCCAAAGTTGTCCCAAGTCAGAAAGAAGAAATGTTTTGGATGCAGGGAAGATGCATTTCAAGGCTAACTTCCCCAAGGAAGAAATTAGACCAGCGTTGTTAGCTGAGGTGTTAAAGGCATTACAGAAGTTGCTCTTTGCCAAGCCAGAGGGAAACTTCAGGACACCTCAGTGAAGGAGCCAAGTAAGGGTCCCAAGAAGAATCTGAGTGCCAAAACTCAGAAAGAACCAAAGCAGAGTCGACAAGCAAGATCCTCCACCTGTCCTCTTGCCCTGTGGCTTAGATCTAAAGAGGAGCCACTTAAACCAGGGAGGAGGATACAAAAGGTCAATGCACCCCCTTCTACTTGAGCCATCAGGGAGACCTCACCACAGCAAAGGAAGAGAATGAGGGTCCAGGCGGCCAAGCCTAAAGCAAGAAACTTGCCAAAAAAATAGGTAGGTCCATCCCTAGTAGTCTCACCTCAAGTAGAGGGGATCTATACCAAGGCATTGTTGGATACCAGGGCTCAAATGACTTTGTTGTACAGGGACTTCTACGACAAGTATTTGAAGCACATCACCCTGTGTCAGCTGGAAGAGCTAGAAATCTGGGGTATTGGCACTCAGAAGTTCCTTTACAATGAATATATTCCCATTAGGATAACCTTCGGTCCCTCGTTGGCTGGGAAGACAGAGACGTTCAACACACTGGCAGTTGTCTGTCCTCGCCCCCCCCCCAGAGCAGGGCAGAATTCCTTGCTTATCAGGGTCAAAACTAACCTAGTAAGGAGATTACTCACCCCGTTGGCCACAGAGGGCGCAGCCATGGAGCAATATACACCCACAGTTGAAACAGGCTTTTCAGCGTGTAGTCCAGGATAAAAGGGCACCGGCTGAAGGTGTGGGGAAACTTTGATGACTGGACACCAGAGAGAGAGTGTTACAGCCAGGAGAGAGAGCTTGCAGGAAGGCCATAGTCAAGCTGTCATGGGATCAGCCCAGTCCCTTCGTAGAGCTGGGAGCTGACCCTCGAGGAGAGGAGACAGGGATAGAATTGATTCCAGAAATAGTGCCCACTAAGATGCTATTGAGAAATGGGGGAAGAGTTCCGGTTAGTGTTCGGAACATCACCAGTCAGCTTGAAGCTTCATATGGTGATAGGACGGGTGAGTGCAGCTACCCCTGTGAGGCCGGAAGTTTTGGACCAGGGAACAAACACTGAATGCCGTGGAAGAGTTACATACTCCAGGCCCCATTCTGCCTCCCAGATGGGAAGAAACAGTCAAAGCACAGCTAGCTAGATGGGACAAGATCTTCTCTAAGATTGACTTTGTTGTGGGTTGTGCAGAGTGCGCAGCACCAAATCCGGCTGAGCGAAGAAAAGCCTTTCCAAGAGAAGGCTCAGTGGATACCTCTGAGTGATCTCGAGGATCTCAGAGAACAGTTGGCCGAGTTGAAGAAGTCTGGAGTCATTAGAGAATCTAGGAGTCCTTATGCATCCCCCATAGTGGTGGTGCACAAGGACTGTGGACCCCTGCAAAGAACTCTGGATTCACCACCTTGTCGCTGCAATTGAGGACCAATCTAATATCGTCTAAACAGTAAGTCTCTTTTCAACTGGTATATCCAGCAAGCAATCACAGCCTGAACTTTTTTTTTTTTTTTATTTGAGGCTCTGTGTTTTGACTCCACTGACTATATTTTCCTATCCAACCTATATGCTGTGCTATCTTTAATGTTTCATGGAAGCATGGTGCTGAATGACTAACAGGCTTGTTGTGGATCTATTGTTTCTCCTTGACTCAAGTCGCATGCTTGCATCACAGCGTGCTGCCTTTTTTTATTATCTCTATGATTGACAGTGCTACATCCAGAAATCAAACCTGTCTTGTTCACTAACTATCAGGGATACTTTCTAGCCAGAATTGCATTTATTTGTCTGAGATAACCAATGCTTTCTTCAACATTGTAAAGACTTAATGCAGCAGCTCTATAGGCATATAGGGAGTCTGGAGGTCCATGGTTGAGCACAATACGGGTACCGACTTGTGCTACCAAGGTTTCCCGGGAACTCACCTCGCCTAAACACATGTAGGCATTATATATAAAGTCACACTTAATGACTTGAGATGAGTGACGCGTATGGATGACTGGGATATGGCTGAGCTCATGGGCATGTGTTTTTAAGTGACAACTTTGTCAGTTTTTACCTTATGCAATCTCCTATTATTTATGCGTTCCTTTCGATGATTAAAATGTTTTTCTACTCATTGTTCTAATAAAGTTATATCGGGTTAAACCGCAGTTTGTTCCTTTTCCTTCACTGAAGGTAAGGACACCTTGGGTCGTATTCCCACTCCCCTTTTATTTTGACGGCTTTTATTAGCCCATTGGGATTCTTAAAGTTTCATCATATACCACAGGGATTGCCAGACACCCCGGCTACTTTTCAAAGGTTGATGGAAAATACGGTGGGTGATAAGCACTTGATAGAGGTGCTCGTGTATCTGGGTGACATTAGCATCTTTGGCAAGCCATTGGAAGAACATGAAGCACGATTGGAGAAGGTGTTCCAGAGGCTCCATGATAAGCGATTGAAACCTTCATTGGAGAAGTGTCAGTTCTATCAAACTTCAGTCACCTATTTGGGGCACATAGTCTCCGCAGAAGGAGTGGCAATAGATCCTAAGAATCTGAGGGCTGTTACCTCCTGTTCCCAGCTGAGGAATGTTACAGAGTTGAGATCATTCCTGGGATTCTATTCTTACTTCCAAAGGTTTCTGAAGAATTTCACACAGATTTCACGCAAGACCCCTCAATGAGTTGCTGCTGAATGATATGCAGGTAGTATGAACCCAAGACTTAAACAGGAAATTCACACACCTAAAATACTGACATACAACACTCTTGGAGACCGCTCTAATGAGCTCATCCATACTGCTCAACGTTCCAGTCAAGTGCCTATTTCTTCTACTAGGCTTTTGGTATGACCCTAAACATCTGACACTCCTAGGTGGGCCACTAACATTTTACTGGCCTGTCACCAGAATTATCTAACTTTATCTGGTAGTCAGTTATTTGCTACTGTAGGTTTTGGTTGACAATTTCTACTGTTAAATAATAACTTTGTGTGCTAATCAACATACACATTGAAGGGACTATACCTTGCCTTTGGGGACCAAAGACTTTCATGGGGGGGGATGTAGGGGGGCTAGGATTCAGCAATACAGTCATGGCAACCCCCAGCAATCCACTCTCTCCCAGGGAGGATTGTGAGAGACACTATAAGAGGAAATTAAAATTAGGCCCGCGCTCTTCTTCACGGGACCCATTGTGTGAGCACCAGCCCCGCTTGTCAGCTGTAAGATTGTGGCCTACCTCAGTGCCAGAGGTCACCGCTGTTTCTGCCCAGACGGATCAGATGTGCAGCACTACGCTGAAGAAATCCTGCAGCTTCTATTAGTGAGAGGGAGCGCAGGAGGTGACAGCCTAGACTGGTGAATCCATCCGACCAATCCATCGCATCCAGCTTCTGCTGACCAGAGCACTGGCCTTGCATCGCTTCCTGTCACAAATCATCTCCAGACTGTCAGAATCAAACAGTATATGAACACTGCTAGCAGACATCACAGCCTGGATTATCAAGGGAACTGACACAGTGCCATGACTATTGTATAACAGATGTTCCCTGCTTAATCTCTACTGCCAGACCCAACCCCCAGCTCCTACTTCCCCATATCTTTTGCCCATAAACTGAGACCACACCAAGCTGGAGTAAATATTGGCCGTAGCAGCCATTTTATTAGCACTCAAACAAAGTTAATATTAACTAAACATCTGTTAGAACCACCCCCATCAGTTAAATACTCACGTTGGTCTTTGCAGGAAAAAAAACCCCAATCTTGCCACTTGATCCACTCCGGCACTGCGGTACCTTAAACTGAACTAGGCCTCCAGCTGACATACTAACTCGGAGACAACAAACCACTGACCGCAGTGCACCCATTAGCTGGAATACCACCGATGGGACCCATACCACCGATGGGTCCTGAACTGTTCCATATCCGGGGTTTCTTCCTTCACCCGCAAAGACCAACACCCCACCACAGCACACACAAGAGGAACACCTTACCCTTGTGTGCCCTGCCACACCCCTCAACGCTCTCTGTATCCCATCCTGTTAACCCCAAGGCCACATGTCGATCCCCACAGCATTAAGGTGTACCCCATTCCCCCGCAGATAATGCCAGGTATCCACTTCCAGCTCCAAGTGTCTAATTGCCAACCCCCCATTCCTGACAACAAATCTACTAACCTCCCTGTTCACCTTCTTCCTGGCCCTATTAGGCCATGCGGAGTCGCAAGAAGTAGAACTTGACATCTCGCACCAAGTCCAACATCGACCTAAGCCCCAAGTCATTACTGCCCATGTGCAACACTAGAACGTCAGGCGGGCACCCCCAACCACCTAATACAGGCTTCCTGTCTGGAAATTCCCAATTGTCTCCTCTCGTGCCGCACATCTGCCCTCCTTGCCCCCCAAAAAAACATATGAAAGGCCCAGTATCAGGACCAGGCCTAGGTTTCTTACTGAAAGAGAAGAAAAAACAACCCCCATAACAATAAATGCTCACCTTAAAACAGATATATCCATGCCCCACACATCCCTCTTAACTACCTACCCTGTTAAACAGGCAACAAGTGGGGACGGACATACGATTTTAACCTCCGCGATTCCCATCTCCCAATTCGTTTTACCATGGCCTCGTCCAACCCCCATCTAACTGCCTTTGTAGCGGCCCCAATGTGAAACGAATGAGAGTAAAATTTCTGCTCCCCCAAACCCAATGCCTCCAAACATTTTTGAAAAACTGCAATGAACTGAAACCGTGACAAAGAATGGCCGTCCTGGTGCATCAGGAAGGACACTACCACTTCTGGGCGTATTGCGAGGAACCCCTTTACCAATTCTACTGGGCACAAGAATGAACCTGGCAGCGAGAAGACGTGCAGACAGGAGTGTACCCCTGTCCTGCTGGTCTGTTTTAGATCTGCACACCAATATGGACAACCTATCTTCGCCACAGCTCACCTCTGCCACCCCTATGCCCCCATTCAACTTCTTAGATGGGCTAACTAACTCACTAATCCGAAAGGCCCCAAAGAATGCTAGAGCGAATGCCGCTTTAAACACCACCACCTTGTACTGTGATGAACACGTAGTACCTAACTGGGCCACTATTCTTCCCAATAGCTCAAACGAAACAGGGTGCCTGGAGTCCCTGCACGGCTTAGAATGATGATAACCCTTCAATTCTTGTCGCCCCCAAAAATCCTTAGTGAAATCTGGGCAACCCTGAAATTTAAACCAAAATGCCAACCCCTTCAACTTATTCTCTTATTCTCCAACCCAGACACCGACACCCCAGCTTCCAAATTACACGAAACAAAGTACAGCACAAGCAACCTGAAGTCCTGCCCTTCCTGCCCATTCGTGACCTGCTGCACCAGGGACAACCATTCACGCCATACCCTGTTATATGCTGACCACGTCACAGCGCTCACGACTGCCTAATCCATTCGGATAATCGTCCAAGGCAATTTTCCACAGTCACTCGGGACAAGGGACCCCACACTGCTCCGCCTCTGGTGCCAACTACCAGAACCTATCCCACTGAAAGTGAGACAAAGCGTCAGCAATGACGTTTTCCACTCCCGGGAGGTGGACAGCATAAATAAATACATTCAGCTGCAGACAGCGTAAGAAAAGGTGTCTGAGCAAACTGACCACCGGCGGGGATGCAGCCGAAACTTTGTTGATGACCTGCACCACCCCCAGGTTGTCCCCATGAAATCACACTTTCAAGTTTCTGAAGGATTCCCCCCATAGCTCCACAGCCAGAACCACTGGAAACAATTCCAGCAACAACATTTTCCTCACTATCCCTGCCTCCTTCCACAAATCCGGCCAAGGCCCCGCACTCCACTTACCTTGAAAAAAGGCCCCAAAACCTGCCAAGCCAGCCGCGTTCGTGTAGAGTTCCAAATCAAAGTTGCTAACAGGTCTTGACATCTACAGCGCCCTGCCATTGAAATTAGCCAGGAACACGTGCCACACCATGAGATCCTCCCTATGTGCCCGCACCAAGCGCACATAGTGTGTGGGGGACGTAACCCCCGCCATACTTGCCAACAGCCGTCTGCAAAATACCCTCCCCATTGGGAGAATGCGACACGCAATGTTCAACTTACCCAACAATGACTGCAGTGTCCGAAGTTGCAGCTTGCGTAATCGCATGATCCCCTGAATCTCAGCCTTCAATGCCATCAGCTTATCCTCCGGAAGTCTACACTTCATTGCGTTTGAGTCCAGGACAACGCCCAGATAACTCAGTACTGTAGTCGGACCCTCCGTCTTCTCTGGGGCCAAGGGGATGTCGAACCTGGCGGCAATGTGTTCCAGCGTAGCCAACAGCACCACGTAAACTTCTGACGAGGCCGGGCCCACGCAAAGGAAATCATCCAGGTAATGTATGATCGAATTCACTACCGCAATGTCACGCACCACCCATTCCATGAAGGAACTAAACTGCTCGAACATTACACAGGATATAGAGCAACAGATGGGCAGGCAGCAATCCACATAGAACTCCTCCTGCCAATGACAACCTAGCAAACGAAAACTGTCCGGATGGACCGGGAGCATCGGAAAGCCGACTCTATGTCGGCTTTGGCCATCCGAGCCCCCTGCCCATGCCGCCGAACCCAAAACACCGCACATATAGAAGTTGACCTCCACAGTCATAAAACAAAATGGTGGGCTGGGTTTCCTGTAAATATACACACCAGATCCTTATCCTTGATGTGGATCTTGTATAAATGTCAAGCAGGACCACATTAAAAAAAAAAAAAAAAGAAAAAACAGCATCTGGTCCCACCTAAATTCCATACCAGACCCTTTAGCAAATCCATACTATACCATGCCAGAAAAGGTGGGGGAACAAGTGTCCCCCCCCCAACCTCGTTCCTAAACCATATCAGGCCACATAATAAAGGGGGCCCCCCGATACTACCCCTCATATTAATGAATAAGGGTTTCTCCCTTAAAATATATAGCAAGTTGGGTATGGAATGTTTTCTGACAGACAGAGGCAGAAATATTACACCCAAACCGAGTATTATTTTGGGGTTAGCAAAGTGTCTCAATGACCTAAAAAAAAAAAAAAAAAAAAAAAAGGATTGGTCGCCGGACTCCCGCTTTATTCCTTAATTCTCTACTAAGATAAATCATGAATGTCCTTATCAATCCACTAATGAGTTAATTTACTCTGACCTTTTTATTCCACTTATGAGCTAGCAAAATCACTTTTTGACGTTTATAATCTGCTAAGAGGATAATAAAAACCAAATAGATAGTATATTAGTACACCTACTTTAAATACACAGGCTATACCATCTGAATCCAGGCACATATACATTTTCTTTTGCCGTTTTGTGTTCTTTACAAATCAATAAATGTTTATTTTACATATACAGCTGAATCTGTCTTTTATAGAATCCCCAGAATACCTGGGAGTCAGGGCACCAGTCAGGATACTATTACTTTACACAGTGTTGTTGGTCTAACATCTTGAACATGCCTACAGGAAGTCAAAGCACAGGGATGGGAACTAACTGGTATGGAGCCAGGCTGTACTGCTTAAAGTGATTCTAAAATAAAAAATAAAAAAACAAAACACGTTGTACTTACCTAATCTGTGCAATAGTTTTGGCACAGTGCAAACCCAATCCTTCTCTTTTTGGGTCCTGGTCCTGGTTCCTTCCCCCTACCGAATGCCCCAATAGCAAGCTTCTTGCTATAAGGGCACTTGAGCAGGCTCGCTTCCTAGCCACACTCTCTGTGTCCATTCACACACAGAGTGTCACTCGGCCCCTCCCCCGCTCTCTCCTCATTTGTTCAATGGCTGTGATTGACAGCAGCAGAAACCAATGGCTCCTGCTGTTGTGTGAGCAATCAGGATAGAGAGACTCGGGAGAGCTGCTGCTCTCATGCACATCACTGGACTGAAATGGGGTTCAAGTATAAGGGGGGCCTGAGGGGGGAGATACACCCAGAAGGTTTTTTTACCTAAATGCATTGAATGCATTAAAGGTAAAACACCTTGAGCCTTTAGGACCACTTTAAATGTAGTTTAGTTTGTAGGGAAAACCAGAACTTAAGTTTGCTATTTGATATGGGTCCCTGGATCACAACACAAATGCCTTTGGAAAATAAAAATAGGTTCACATATGAATTTTAACTAAATATATAACTATTTGCCAGGTCTTTGACTTGTATTGCTTATTGGATTGATGTGTCAGAAATGGGTCTTGATCATTTAGTTATTTCAGAATTCCTTTCAATGAATTTCAGTCAGTATTAACTGAAGTACATTAATATGTATGGCTTTATAGAGGACATATGAAAATGTGTGAACAAACTACTTCTTTTTTTATAAATCAGTGGAATCAGAAACCTTTAGGAAAGGATGCACCCTAGAAGATAGTTATAACGATATGATAATTTGTTTAAAGAGAAAATTTCATAAGCGATCCTGGGAAATAATTTTCTAGAAGTGTATTACTAAAAAAATATATAAAAACATTATAGCTTATGGCCCTATGTTTTGTGTAATCTGCCCTTTTAGCGACAAAAGAGGTTGAATGCCCTGACTGTTACATTGTAAATCTAAGGTTCACAAGTCAACAAGTGCCTGGCTTACCTAGATTAGTCTATTATCTCCTTTTTTTTTTTTTTAGTCTTTCCATTTGTTCTGATATGGTAGCCTTATATGTTACATTGTAAATCTAAGGTTCAGAATACAACACGTGTCTGGTTCCCTCTGCACATGGCAGCAGAATATAAGCAATATTTCTTGGTCATACCATGGTGTCACTACTCGTTGGAAAGATTTATTAGGCAATTTTGAGAACCATCACACTGCAAGTGACAGCTGCAAGTCATTTTTCAATTCATTTAAAACTTTTTCTTTTTTTCTGCAACATCTGCTCCACCATGCAATCTGAAGGCTGTTAAAATATCCTGCCCATTTTTAATCTAGTTGTGACCAATATGTCATCCTCATTATTTTCTCTTCGAAGCTGGTGCTACCTGATTGGAGGCAATATTATTTCTGACCACTAAAAGGGGAGTTGTGCGAAGCTGAGACAAAGCCACACATCGCCCTTGTTCAAAGTCTTGTTAAAGCTAAACTCCAGCCCTAACTTTAGGCTAGGTTCACACATATGCGATGCGGGAACCAGCACAATTACAGTTCCCGCATCGCATGTCTCTCGCAGGCAGTTTACACTGCCCTATGCGAACCTCAGCAGGTGTCAATAAAAAGTTATTGACACCCCCAGATAGGGTTGCCACCTCATCCCTTTAAAATCGAACACATATTAATTACACAGGTTCTGTGGCTGATTAAGGTGATAATTGAACTCACTTGGTGCCTTATCTGCATTAAATTGGCCTCAGAACCTGTGTAATTCCTATGTATTCGGGTTTAAATGGATGAGGTGGCAACCCTACCCCCAGATCGGTTCGCAGATCGTAGTGTGAACTGTGAAATGGTGCAGGAATCAGATCACATAGGTGCCAAAAAAAGGGTCCTGCACCATTTTGGTCCGAATGTGATGCAAATTTAGCCATACAATCTGTATGGCTAAATTCTCATCGCACAGACATCGCATGTGATCTGCACAGTAATGCAGTGCGAATCACATGCGATGCCCCTGGCCCTCTCTGTTCCCTAATTGGATTTCAGTTCTTTCAGTCACAGAGACTCAGCATCACATGTGGGGGTTAGTTTTGCACAGAGTAGAGGTTAGAACCTCTGTCAGGTTTTTACTGCTGCCTCTGTCCTTACTGGAGGTAATCACCCCCTCTGTTTGTCCTGTTGACCATTATTACCAGGACAGAAAGTGATGAATAATCCAAAATATTATAAGTATTATAACTGTCACCCAACCAGGAGGAGAGGCAAGGCGAAGCGAATGACCGCACTCCAAAAATAAGGAAAAAAAGTTTTATTTTGTGTAAAAAGCATGCAACATCAAAAAATATATACAGCAACAGCATCATTGCACGCACAGAGAGGAGCATGGTTGACGTGTTTCACAAATTTCCTCGCTTAATCAAAACCCATAGCACCAGCAACCACATATCTTAAATAGTCGTAACACAGCTGAATGAGGATATCATTATCACCTGGAGCGGTATTATCTGTTTGTTCATTGCATTCCTGTTGTGTCTACACCAGATTGTTCAGCGTTTATCATCTTCAGAAATCATGCTAAAACTGCTATTACTACAACCAAAGCAGGCCATAATTATTGCAGTAAAATCCCCTTATTTGAATTACTCTTATCAGGTTGTCTGCACTGCAGCCCCTTCATTGCATTTGATTGTAAGATGATCAAAAAATCTTTACCATCGATTATGCTAAATTCATTACCTTTCTTGGAGGACTCTTGGACAGCTAGACTAATAGTGTATACTTTATCATCAAATCCACAGCATCTAATGGCAGATTGATATAGTTGTCCATTTTCTTCCACTTGTTTGCTTTAGGTCTCTTGCTACAGAATCTCATTACTAATGTGCCAATATTTGATATTGGGTTCCAGTTGTGAACTATTTGAAACAGGGTAAAAATCAGCATTGAAAGGAAAAGCAGACTTTAAATACCATTCTCAAAAATATGTTGCACTTTCTTCTTTTTTGATTCCTTTTTTGGAATTATTAGAGTAGAGCACCATTAGAATCTGTCAAGTTTTTCCTGTGTCTCTATCCTTAAAGTGGAACATTAGTCAGAAAATGAAGTCCTGCTAGATCACTTCAGTCTGGCCCCTTTTGCAGGTATAGCTATGTAAAACATTAAAAAATTTGTGTCTATATTGTTTAAAATCAAGTAATACACGGTCTCACCCTGCTCTGCACATGCTCAGTTGCTCTCCATTTTTAGGCATTGCTGAATTTGATCTGTTGACACCCTCCTATTCTTTACAGCCAAGGAAGCTGCTTCTGTTTAAACTGCAGTTGCCATGGTGCTGCACATGTGATCAGTTATGACACCAGATATTGGGAAGAGGGGAAGTGCCTGGAGCTGCTCCGAACATGCCCCACAGCACTAAAAAGTCTAGAACTATCTCAGTACACAAGGATTGAACTAGTTTAAAAGAAAAAAAAAAAATGACAGTTTATTAGAGAATAGACATGGTTAAAAACAGTTGGTACAAAGGTACATACAATGTGCACACAGAACCGTGCACAATAATGAAAACAGGTAATAGACAAATAAATAAATGTGGGGGGAAAACACTGCGCTAAACTTCAAGAAAAGAAAAGACAAGCCGTCAACACTCAAGCAAACAAAGCCCAAAAGAAATAATGCAAGGATAGTGTAGCGCTAATAATGTGAGTATAAAAATGATAATGAATATATTCAATAAACCATATTGTGAATACTAGGTGAATAAACATCAAAAAGTAAAAAATCATATAATAAATGCGCATAAGCACAAATACAAATTATGAGCGAGAAAGTCCAAAAGTGTGAACTTCAAAATATGATGCAGAAAAAAGTCCACAAAAGTTGAAGAGTGACTGAATGGAAATCCTTCCTGTTTGAAGTGTCACCAATCAATAAAGTGAAAGAAACAAGTTGCCTGTAGTCACTAAGAAAACCTTCAGAGATAAGTAGATGGATACTCTTACCAACTGAGATTGACACACGTTGTACGACAGTGGGTCAGTAAGGCTTGGAATCCCAAAGGATCTGGAACCGATGCTGTATACAGGAGGTGATCAGGTAGGTATGGAATCCACAATCCTCCACTGGCAAACACCACGAATATAGTTGAATCTGGATAGATGGACCCAAAGGCGGCTCCTCACAGACTCCAACGGAAAAAGCATATGAAAAAACTCCAAATAGTGCAGATTAACCAAGTAGGTTTATTCAATTATGTCATACATCAAATGACATTAAAAAGTGATCACAAGTAAAAAATGTATATAAAAAGCAATGTGGGATACAGATATACTGCTAGCCCGATGCATTTTGACACAAGGAGTCTTTGACTGGGGCATATCTCTGTACCCCTCACATTGCTACTGACTAAATAACCTCAGGAACGACCAAGCTCCTACAAAGGGCAGGACCGGAAGTGATCAAGGAAATGCCTCCCAAGCCTCAGTATCACTCTTGGTTATAGGAGGTATACACACAGGAAATCAATCCAAATCTTATAAAAATTCCAAACAATATCAACTTAAATAAAAACTAATATTGTAACTAATAGGATGAGGCATGTAGAGCACACAGCACAATGCAAGGTGCCATCATGTGCACCACATACCTCAGATTAAAAAATATAACTTTCACAGCGTGTTGACCAATATACATCACTGCACATTCTACCATTTTAGACAATCCCTATTAGGGAGGGTCACATGGCACCAGCAAAGTGTGTCATACAGGCCCACTGTGCTTGCCCGTAGCCGGACATCGCCATATTCCCATCTCTGGGGTCACATCTAAATTCATCGCTGGAGAGATCACATGACATCAACAGCGTGTGTCATACGCACCCACGCTCCTCAGGACAGGAGTGGGGCGTCGCCACAGCCTCGTCGTCAGGTAACATGGCATGACATCGTATGACGCCCGCTGTTGGTGTCATGTGATCTCTCCAGCGATGATTCGCTGGAATTAGATGTGACCCCAGAGATGGGAACATGACGATGTCCGGCTACGGCCACACACAGTGGGCCTGTATGACACACTTTGCTGGTGCCATGTGACCCCCCCAATAGGGATTGTCTAAAATGGTAAACTATGCAGTGATGTATATTGGTCAACATGCTGTAAAAGTTATATTTTTTAATCTGAGATATGTGGTGCACATGATGGCACCTTTCATTGTGCTGTGTGCCCTACATGACAGAGTCCGCCTATCCACACCTCGCATGCGCGGACGATGCCATGCACATGTGTGACCAAAAGAGGAGGCGGCTGTAAGCTGTCCATCAATAGGGTGGGAGAGCCTCCCCCAGTCAAAACAGGGGCACTCCCCCATCCTGAAAAGACGCATTCCCGCCAAGGGGGAAAAAATTTACCTCACACTGCAAGCTCATCCAGGGATTGTGCAGAGGCAGAAGAAAATAAACAATATACTTGGAAGTTACAACAGGGGTTTGGATGCCCAACGGTAACTACAAGACATAGCACATTGCAGTAGCGTTACGACATCCTTACAGTACAACAGGTAAAAATTGCATGAAGGTTAATTCTCAATCACAAAATCTCACCGCAGGGATCACATACAATGGTCATACGGATCCTAAACAAAAGAGTTGAACAATAAGCTAATCAAAAAAGAGTACTAAGCAGAAAGTCGTTGCACATGGGAGGGGTAGGTATAGATGGATAAGGCAAAGGGGAGGGGAGGGGAGAGGAAAGGGGAAATTGGAAAAGGGGGAAGGAAGGGGGAGGGGAGGGGAGGGGGAGGGGAGGGGAGGGGGTGGGAAGGGGGGGTTAAAGGGGGGTTGTTTTATGGGGATAGGAAATTGGGATTTATGCAAAATGTCACTTCATAAAAAGGGTTTGTATGAGAGAGTTTCATTCAGGCCTGGTGGTATGAGAGTGTTTAATCGCTCTATCCAGATCGATCCCAATCGCCCCCCCACGGATCCTCTGGGACCACCTCTAAGACCATAAACTTAACCACTTCAGGCTGGAATCTGTGATGTAGACCTATGTGGCGTCCCACAGTGGTAAATTTACCACTGGACGAATAGTACAGATGGTCTCCCATTCTTTGTCTAAGCTCTCTGATAGTTTTGCCTACATAAAATGCATTGCAGGTACAGACCATGAGGTAGATAACTACCCTAGTGCCACAATTGGCATGTTTAGGGGACAAAAAAAGTTCTCCATTAGAGAGCACAAAGGTAGTGCCCTCTAGAATCCAGGGACACTGTGGACAATGGTCACAATGGAAGGTACCCCGGGGACCTATGACCGACGGGGGCTCCACCCGATAGTGGCTACTGGTAAGTCTATCACAAAGGGAAGTTGCCCTGCGGAACACCAGTTCCGGATTGGGCCTGACATACTTCCTCAAAATGTGTCAGTTAAATGGTGCCAGTGATCCGTAAGGAGGCTTCGTAATACGCTGTGGTGAGCAGAAAATTTGGTAACTAATTTGACTAATTTGCTGGTTGCTTTACACAAGGTGGGGTACTCGAGTACAAAGCCTCGATATCTATAGCCACGAAGAGGGTGTCAGGAGGGATCGGGACCCCCATCTAAGGAAAGTGGCATAAGGAAAGTGTACACAAACCTACTTGCGTTCTCCATCAGGGACCCTATGCCCAAGACTATGGGGGTGATTTACTAAAGACCTGCGCCTGTGGTGCAGTGGAGAAATTGGAGCAATTGCACAAAAAACGGGACTCAAGACATTTATCAAAAATTATGGTGCACTTACATGCACCAAACCATATTTACATTGGAAGCACTATTGCGCACATGCGCAATCCTTCGCGCCTACCATTAGCAAACGCAGCAAATGTAATCTTCTACATTTTTTGTCTGAATACTGTGGATAACTTTACTACAGTGTCCCATCTTCTATTACCAGGCTAAAAAGTATGTATATAAGATTGTTGAAATGCACAAATTCTGTCCAGAACAAGTAGATCTGTCTTACAACTAATCAAGCCTTTTTACACCCTTCTTTCAGCTTACTCAACTGCACATGCACATTGTCAAAGTGCACCATTTCATCCTCGCCTGACAGGGCGCACACGGTTTAGCTTGTTAAATATGTGTGTTGCACACAGGCGCATCTGCGTTCTCCAGCGTGCACAACTGCTTATACATTGGGCACTTACTCATTGTAGTTCTAATCATGTTAACAAGCTTTTCCTTATCACATGGAGAATATTGCTTCCAGTTTTATTCCATTCATTCACTTCTTTTTGAAACAACTCAATAATCATTCTAGAGATCTTCGTCCTATCAACAACTGTGTGGATGTTCCCTGGACTTGTAATTGTGCATTTTATTGTGATAATCTTTAATCATTGGTGGAGGCGAAACTTCCATGAAAACATCTTTTCAATACATGTCTGTGTATTGTGCATTCTGGACATTCATTTCTCCATACACTGTGCAATCTCATTGGATGACCTTTAAATACACTCATTTGACTGAGCAATTCATTTCCACATACACGGGGGCTGATTTACGAACCATTTGCGGCATGAGTTGAGGTGCACGCTGAGGCGCAACGTACGCTTTGGTATTTATGAAACGTTTGCGCCGGTAAGGCTCGATTCACATCTATTCATGTTGCTTTTGAGAGTTTCTACAGTGCTTTTTGCGGTGCTGCAGCGTTTTTGAACATGCGTTTTTGCAGCGTTTTGCATTTTTAGTTTTTTTTTTTACAGTGTTTTTTATACTGTATACAGTGTAAAAAAAAAAAAAAGAAAAAAAAACGCGGTAAAACCGCAGTAAAAACGCGGTACTTGCGTTTTGGATGCGGGTCCATTGAATTATATTACATGCAAAATGCTGCTTTTTGCATGAAAAAAAGTCCCCGAGCCTTTCCAAAAACGCAGAGGCACAAAAATGCATTGATGTGAACATGTTCCATAGGAACCCATGTTAAAAAAATTCCCATGCATTTCTGCAAAATGCAAAATGCATCAAAAAACGTATTAGTGTGAATAGAGCCTAACACAGCGCTATTCCCCATTTACTACAGTAATCTCGGCGCATGAAGATGAAGAAAAACCTGCAAACATGGCCTGTTGGGGGTACTTGAGGACAAGGTTGAGAAGCACTGATTTAGAGCACTGAGCTAAAATCTAGCACAAGACAATCCTATTCTAATTGTGGGCATGTGAGGGAAACCAAGTGAGTGTTAGAACCCCTGCTTGTCTTTTTTAGGTTGGGCTTTGTGTCCCTTTTCTTAAAATTGGCTTCACTTCCTGTCACATAGCTAAACAGGAAGTGAGGGTAAAACCCTACCAATGCCTTTCCTTGAGGATACACAGGTCAATCTAACTAGTGTCCCCATTAGGCAAATTGCACTCTAGCACTTTGTTGTGTACACCCCAAATTATTAGGTATTTTGGGGTTTATTAAAAGGCAAATCCACTCTGCAATACAAGCGTACTCGCTGAAAATCTGAGGGGAAGCACTGGTGATTTTATCATCCAATCATGTAGAAGCAAAGATGCTGTTTTTTATTTTCCTTGCATGTCCCCCTCGGATCTCCACCAACTGCACTTGTAGTGCAAAGTGGATTTACCTTAATTAATCAACCCCAAAGACTTTCCCTGTGTTTAGTTATCTTGGGTTTACATTATGGTTGCCACCTCATCCCTTTAAACCCGAACACACATTAATTACACAGGTTCTGTGGCTGATTAAGTTGGTAATTAAACTCACTTGGGGCCTTATCTGCATTTAATTAGCCTCAGAACCTGTGTAATTCATATGTGTTCGGGTTTAAAGGGATGAGGTGGCAACTCTAGTTTACATTGAGGTGGAGTTTACATGCCACAGATTGTACATGAAGACCCCTTTCACACTGAGGCGTTTTGCAGGCGCTAAAAATAGTGCTTGCAAAGTGCCCTGAAACAGCCGCTGCTGTATCTCCAGTGTGAAAGCCCTCGGGGCTTTCATATTGGAGTGAATGAAGCCGCTCTTTCAGGGCACTTTGCAGGCGCTATTTTTAGCGCCTGCAAAATGCCTCAGTGTGAAAAAATGATTGCAATGATATCCATTGTACTCTGCTAAAAATATTTATAATGTTTGAGGGTTCTAATTCATTTTCAAGCAAAAAAATACAGATTTTAACTTGTAAATAGAAATAGGCTTGGTTCTTAAGGCCAAACACGCACAGGACCTTTTTTTCTGTTCGGACTAGAATCGGATCGCATGTGTGTTTACACATATGCGATCCGATTCATGTCCGAACTGTCAGTTCGCAGATATGCAAGCTGAACTGGGGGTGTCGTTAACAATGTATTGACACTCCCCAGCGATTCACATATGGCAGTGTGAACTGACATGTGAGTCGGTGCGATGCTGGAACCTGCAGTGGATTCGCAGTGTTCTCGCATCGCACCAGTGTGAACCGGGCCTTAGTGGCTAAACCAGTGTTTCTCAACTCCAGTCCTCAAGGCGCCCCAACAGGTCATGTTTTCAGGCTTGCCGTTATTTTGCACAGGTGATTTGATCATTTTCACTGCCTTGGTAATTACCACAGCCGTTTCATCTGAGGGAAATCCTTAAAACATGACCTGTTGGGGCGCCTTGAGGACTGGAGATGAGAAACACTGGGCTAAACACATTACATATTTATGGTCAAAATCTGCATAAGGCCCGGTTCACACTGGTGCGATGCGAGAACACTGCGAATCCACTGCGGGTTCCTGCATCGCACCGACTCGCATGTCAGTTCACACTGCCATATGTGAATCGCTGGGAAGTGTAAATACATTGTTAACGACACCCCCAGTTCAGCTTGCATATCGCACTGCAAACTGACAGTTCGGACATGAATCGGATCACATATGTGTGAACACATTTTTTTTGATATATAGATTTATTATAATATATATAGACACACATGATCACACAGATAATATACATAGGGAGGGGAGGGGGACTACCCATAGACACACACATGATCACACAGATAATATGCTGGAAATACTCCCCTCTTTGTGAGCAATATATTTTTCACGCTTGTTCAAAAAAAGGGGTTACAACATTACTACCTTTGGTTTCTTTAAGAACTAAAGTTCTGAGGGCCAATTCACACCAGATGCAGTTCCGAGCGCTTTTTTTCTGCACCGGAACTGACTAGAAACTGACTGCATGGTGTGAACTAGAACCATTGGAATACATGGAAAACACTGCATGCATTTTTAGGGCTAGTTCACACCAGATGCAGTTCTGTGCGCTTTTTTCTGCACTAAAAATGCATGCACAGTGTTTTCCGTGTATTCCAATGGCTCTAGTTCACACCATGCAGTCAGTTTCTGGTACTGACCGGAACTGACTGTATTGGTGCAGAAAAAACGGAACTGCATCTGGTGTGAACTGGCCCTGAGGCTGAATCACACCTATGCAGTTTTAGTGCTTTTTGCATTTTGCAGATTTGCACTAGAGTCCATTTAACCTTGTTTCCTATGGAACATGTTCTGTAGTGCAAATCTGCAAAATGCAAAAAGCACTAAAAATGCATAGGTGTGAATCCAGCCTCAGGGCAGAAAAAAAACACACGGAACAGCATCTGGTTTTGTGCTGACACATTCTAAATAGGAGTTACTAATCAGCTACACCACCAGACACAAGCTGCTTTCTCCTTTTGGGTATTAACCCTTTACACATTGCACAGTGTATGGGGAAAGACTTGCTCAGACAGATGAGTGGATTTAAAGTATTCCAATCAGATTGCACAGTGTATGGGGAAAGAATTGCTCAGATAGATGAGTAGATTTATATCTTATCCAATCACATTGCTGTGCTGTGTTTTCATGGAAGTTTCAGGTCCACCAATGATTATAGATTATCACCATAAAATGCACAATTACATTTTGACAAATATGACATTTCACATCCAAGTCCAGGGAATATCCGTACAGTTGTTGATAGGAGGAAGATCCCTAGAATAATTATTGAGTTGTTTCAAAAAGAAATTAATGAATGGAATTAAACTGGAAGCAATATTCTCCATGTGATAAGGAAAAGCTCATTAACATGATCAGCATTACAATGAGCAAGTGCCCGATGTCTGTTCTGAATTTAAGAATGTGTCTGTGCCCATGCGCACAACGATTCCGCGCATCCGGCGCAAGTCACCAGCTGGTTTCTATTCCTTTAAGTATCATCCTTATTTGTTGGATATTGGAAACAGGGGAAGTGCCTAGAGCTGCAACAAACATGCCCCACAGCACTAAAAAGTCTAGGACTATCTCGGTACCCAAGGAATGAACCAGTTTAAAAGAAAAATTTGACAATTTATTAGAGAATAGACATGGTTAAAAACAGTTGGTACACAGGTACATACAATGTGCACACAGAACCGTGCACAATAATGAAAAAAGGTAATAGACAAATAAACCCCAGTCTTTGATAACGGCCTGGGGGAGGGGCGAAACGCGGCGACGCAACATCCGGCCCACGCTTGCAAACTCGAGAACCAGTGACATCATTTCATGGAGTTGGTGGAACGCACGCCGTCTAGCAGCGAACACCGGCCCAATATCTGAATGCCTGCTCTGCACATTGATTCCGTGAGTAGCGCTTTTATGCACAGGTGACCTCACGGTGTCTTAGGTTTTATGCTATGTGTTTTCTTTTCTTCCTTTGGTGGAACGCGAGGTTTGCGATTCCAAAGGTCTCCTCTCAAGCATCACCGGCACCAGCCTTATTTGCCATTCAAATTCACCATATGAATGAATAAGCTTGAAGTCTGCAAACTGTCCTCATGTGAAGGAACTGTGCGATCTAATAGACTTTATGTTATGTGTGTCCTTTTGATTCACAATATTGTTTTGGGTTTTCTTATATAGAGATTCACTTTATTACTCACGAATATGTGGGATTATTTATCTATTAGCCCAGTGACTTTCTGGTCGCATAGCGTCCAAAAGTTAGCTTCAGGACGTATTAATCTAGATTTTGGACGATTGATCTAGACCATTTTTATTCATGTTTCTTAATTCACCTTCAGTCACTTAGTTTTGGCAGTATGCTTGGGCACAGTTTCTGTGTACATTTCCATCCTATATTCACTTAATGTGTATTCGTGCAATTTTTTACGATACGTGTATTTTTTGAAAAAAAATTTTTATTACAATTTCCCACTTGGTGAGTTGTTAGCGCAGGTCTTTCCTTTTACACATTGAAATTTGTTTACAACTGTTCAATTATGAGACTGTTTTAACTCTTGTAGGTGTTTTTGACTGACTACACCTGAAGAAGCGGTGGTAGCCGCGATACATGTAGAGGATCTTGTCAGGATACACATCTTAGCTTCCCTTCACTAGGGTTTATTTGTCTATTACCTTTTTTCATTATTGTGCACGGTTCTGTGTGCACATTGTATGTACCTTTGTACCAACTGTTTTTAACCATGTCTATTCTCTAATAAATTGTCAAATTTTTCTTTTAAACTGGTTCATTCCTTGGGTACCGAGATAGTCCTAGACTTTTTAGTGCTGTGGGGCATGTTTGGTGCAGCTCTAGGCTCTTCCCCTGTTTCCAATATCCAACAAATAAGGATGATGGTACCCACCCCTATCCCCAGATTACTTTGAATGAGGCTTCATCTACTACAGTTATGACACCAGTCATTTGATGGTTTGATAGTTTGGCTGAGGACACAATCAAATCAAACTGTTTTTTGAAACTGGTAAATCGATGGGTTTAGTTCCACTTTCATTTACAGCTGGGGCTCTGGGCTTCAGAAAAATGGCAGCATCCAGCAAGAAGAAACAGGAACAATGCTGGAGGCAATTTACGGTGCACACTATTTTGGTAGCATAATTATTAATGTAGATTGGTTGCTCCATGCTAAAGAACATTATTTTTTATCAAGTTGTTATGGGTAAAGTTCCACTTTAATGGGTATAATCAGAATCCCCTTCTCTCTTTGTTTGTACTGCTGACCATTTTTACAAGGACCAAAAGTGATGGGTAATCCAAAATTATAATTGTCACCAGACCAGCAGATGGGTGGGAATTTTGTTATTTTGTCAGGTAACCCGCTCCAGTGACAAGTCTATTTTTTGTGTAGTGAACACCTAAAAAATAGGGTAAAGTTGTAGTTTTTTTGGTTCTGCTTAAAAACAGTATTAGTTTTGTATGTATTGGTCTCCTGAATAGAATACACATGTGACCTAAAATGTACTATTTTTTTTATTTATGAAATGTAGAGAATGCAGAATACTGATAGAAAAATGCAGACTGCAATTGCTGACCAGAAAATGCTGGTTGCCTGTCTCTGTTTTCCATACTTTCTAGGACACAAATCTGGAAAAAAGCAACCTACAGTAAATATGTAAGGCAGACATAAGAAAAAGCTCTTGGTCAGTGTGCTTGTTCTGGGTCACTGATTGGAAAATACTGAAGTCATTGGAAACGCATAACAGCTAAGAGTCAGTATTTTCAGAAGTTGAGGACAGCACTAGCAGTAGCAATTCTATACTTTCTATACAGGTACATACAGTTCTCTTTTAGATTTAATGCATAGTCATAGTACTAACCATCATACAATTATAATCATTTAATAATAATAATTTCTTAATAATTCATAATAATTTCTTATTTTTCTTTCTGTAAAATTTGATACCAGGTGTACAGCAATGTGTCAATACTCGCTGTAGCTATCTGTTCAAAACTCCAGGTGGGGCAAGACTTCTTCGAAAGAGTAAAAGGTGAATGTGGAACAAAGCACGTTTTTGTTTTCTACTCATAAGCAGTTGTTATTTGACATGAGTCAATGTCATATTTGTTAAGGTAATTATATGCAAAGTAAATGGCCACAGCTCATGGAAATGCAGAAAAGTGTGAAGCCTGAGAATAAATACATTTATAATTTTGTTTTCCATTCATTTTTTTTTTTTGGAGTAGAAGTGATTTGACTAAAATACTTTTATTGCAGACCCATGAATACATTGTTTGATTATTTCTTAGGATAACCACAACTACCACAAAAGAAAACTTGGGCCTACTATAAGAATTTATAGGGTCTTTAGCTTGTATGAAGCATGCTAAAGATTTACAGATATTTTTTACTCCAATCACCATTGCATTAGAGCAGACAGTATTAGAATATGATGCCACTATTGAAAATTCAATGCATTAATTCAGATTTAATGGTACAAAATTGTTAAGATAACATCAAAAAATCAAAAATACAACAGATGTTCAAGCTCAAAATTTTAGATTCAAGTGGAAGCTCTTTTTTTAAATGTAAAGTTAATACAATATCTAAGGTGAAAAGTCAAAATGTTACCCCTAAGATAAGGCTTCCTTCTATAACTTTAACAAGACAAAGAGATGATCCTATGACTTAAATACATACATAAATACAGCACTTACAGTATATCCATGTATAAATAACATATAGATAGATAATAGGCTTTTAAAAGAATCTGCCTAAAGTATATCTTGTAAATATTGTAAAATATTAGTTCTCTACTGCAGTATATAGTTTACTCAGATACACTGAGCAAATGGAAACTTGACTTTTAACTGCAAGAGTGATGTACTTTCCTCACTGCGCATCAACCCTACTAGATTCTAAAACTTCACTTTTATTATAATTCAAATAAAATAATTCAACTAGCAAAAAATAAGAAAAATAAAAAAATATTCTTCAAATTTTTTCTTATAGAGAGAGAGCGCCATTTACTGACAGCATAATGCAGGGAAGAAATACTTCAGTAGTATACAGCCTTGAGGAGATTGTCAATGAGTGTATTAACACATCGGTAAACTTCCATTCTATAAGCCATCTTTTACATTTCAAAAAATAGTTCTCTAACAATGAATAATTCCATTACCAAATCCCTGCACTCGCAGGTAAGAAATAAATAAAATAACCCGCTATCAAATTCTCAACATGTTTTGCCGAATGAGGGCTTTGTCAGGGGTACATTGGTATAACAAAAAGTGAATAAAAGTCTTCTTTTATTCACAATACATGTTATTTATGTATTTTACTGATGTACTAGCGAGTGTAGGGATTTAGTAATGGAACTATTGAGGGTGAGTTTCTATTTTGTGATGGTTTATTTTATTTTACTAGAGCCTTAAACTTTTTTTGGGGCAGTGAAACAGATTCCGTATACTTGTGCAGTATAGTTGTGTACAAAAAAGTGTTCCTTAGCTGCTATTCATTGTTTAAAGAATTGTACAGAGAGAGGCATTACATTTTTTTAATAATTATCATATTTTTCATTTCTTTTTTTTTGTTTTTTCTTGCCCTGCCCAAGCAACCAAAAGCGGGGATGGCAATGCAAACTGTTTACTACCTTTATAACAATAAAAGTCCTATACAAAAAAAACTATACACTAACAAGAAAGTACACCTGTCCTTCCACAACTCAGGGGCAGGCAAGAGCAGATGGAGGGGTAAAATTTTATGGTCGGGGGGGGGAGAACAGGCAGCCTTGAATCCTACAGCCATAGGCTACCCGACTTTCCAACAATTTTTCTTTTTTAGCCTTCGGGGGGCAGTCTGGAGAAGTTCTGGGGACTGTATTATTTTCATGCAAGAGGCAGTGAAATTTCTGACAAAGTCTTTTTTTTTAAATCCTCACAGGCACAGAGCAGTACCTTGCCTGCAAGTGCTGCTAATGTAATCTTTTCCTCCTCCTCCTCCTCCTCCTCCTTCTCCTCAAGAGTGCATATCAGCCATTTTTTGGACTCTAATGCAGTCCTTTTTTTCTCCTCCACTAGGATACATAGCAGCCATGCTTTTCCTCCCTATCCTTCTCTAGGTCACATATTACCCAAAGGTTTGAACTCCTGATGAGACCTTTTCAACTTCCTTCTCCTCTTCAAGGATGCATAGCAGATATTTTTTTATTGAACTTATATTTTATTGGACTCTTTATTGTTCCCTTTTACGTGGCCTGTACTAAACCACAGTGGCAGGTACCCAGCCACCATTGTTTTGCACAGAAGGCCACCTTTTCCCTCCACCAGCATGTTGAATGCGACCGACAGCAGTAGGCAATGGAAGAATATGAAAATGAGGAGTGTTGAGGTGCTGCTGGTTAAAAGGAGGGGGTTGGGCTGCTGGTATTGAGGAGGAGAACATTTTTTGGGAAGGATTTAAGTGGGATGCACCTGGGGATCTATTGCCACCAAAATGACCTGCTAAAATGCCGTCCAGAGAAACCGTTTGCCAAATTAATGCTTGTCCTTTTTTCCTTGTAAGATCATTTCTGTCCTGGTGAAACATACATGGGCTGGGACAGTAATGAAAACTAGGTGGAATTCTATATATAAAAAAAACTGGGTTGTCCTAATCGAGGTCGAAAGGAACCAGAGGACCAAATGAGTGATACAGCATACACTGTATGGGAAAAAGGTAATACAGGCATACCCCACTTTTAAGTACACAGTTGGGTTTATTTACTAAAGCTGGAAAGTGCAAAATCAGGCTCACTTCTGCATAGAAACCAATGAGCTTTCAGGTTTTATTACCAAAGCTTAATTGAACAAGCTGGGGTTAGAAGCTCATTGGTTTCTATGAAAAAGTGAGCCTGATTTTGCACTTTCCAGCTTTAGTAAATAAACCCCATTGTGTACTTAAAAGTGGGGTATGCCTGTAGTTATTAATTTATTAAATAATAAAAATCACTATAAAACTCTGCAATGGGAGGTCATAATGGGATACCAAAAACTTTACACACAAACCGGGGTGCCAGTATCAAGTCACCACCGGGTGTTGCTACAAACAGCACAAGACAAAAAAACAAAACACACGACAGTGAAAAACAGATAAACAATCGTCCGGACGCCAAGAGTCTATATATGCAGGTGTATGCTACGACAATGTCGAATGGAACTGTACACTATGACTATCTATACAATAAGTTATAGACCTGCATATAGGGATCCCTGGAAGGCTCGAGCCCACGGTAAGTATAGTGAAGGAAGTAGGGAGGGAGGGGAGGGTAGGGAGAGAGGGAAAGGGAACAACAGGAAAAAAACATGCCTGTGAAGTAGAACCCTAATAAAGTCAATGGCTGCTGAAGATCGACATAAAAATATGGATGAAATGAAAGCAATGGATAGCACCAAAAACAGCCGTAACTGCTGGAGTATAAACAAGCAGGTCTGTGTGGTTCCTTATGAATGGCCAGGGGTAGAGTTCTGTATAGAAATAATGGAAATGGCACCTCCTACGAAGGCAAAAGATATAAGGTCCAGGCTGAACTATGATGCACCTGATAATAGAGGATTATGGACAGCTGATGAATGCAGACACTTGCTGGTATATACTTACGGTGTGTATACCTTCTGTAGTGAACATATAAAACGGTATGTAATGTACATACAGTATCTCACAAAAGTGAGTACCCCCCTCACATTTTTGTAAATATTTTATTATATCTTTTCATGTGACAAGACTGAAGAAATGACACTTTGCTACAATGTAAAGTAGTGAGTGTACAGCTTGTATAACAGTGTAAATTTACTGTCCCCTCAAAATAACTCAACACACAGCCATTAATGTCTAAATCGCTGGCAACAAAAGTGAGTACACCCCTAAGTGAAAATGTCCAAATTGGGACCAATTAGCTATTTTCCCTCCCCGGTATCATGTGACTCATTAGTGTTACAAGGACTCAGGTGCGAATGGGGAGTAGGTGTGTTAAATTTGGTGTTATCGCTCTCACTCTCATACTGGTCACTGGAAGTTCAACATGGCACCACATGGCAAAGAACTCTCTGAGGATCTGAAAAAAAGAATGGTTGCTCTACATAAAGATGGCCTAGGCTATAAGAAGATTGCCAAGACCCGGAAACTGAGCTGCAAGACCATACAGCGGTTTAACAGGACAGGTTCCACTCAGAACAGGCCTCGCCATGGTTGACAAAAGAAGTTGAGTGCCCCCTGCTCAGCGTCATATCCAGAGGTTGTCTTTGAGATATAGACGTATGAGTGCTGCCAGCATTGCTGCAGAGGTTGAAGGGGTAGTGGGTCAGCCTGTCAGTGCTCTGACCATACGCCACGTATAAAAATTGGTCTGCATGACTGTCATCCCAGAAGGAAGCCTCTTCTAAAGATGATGCACAAGAAAGCCCATAAACAGTTTGCTGAAGACAAGCAGACTAAGGACATGGATTACTGGAACCATGTCCTGTGGTCTAATCTGACCGAGATAAACTTATTTGGTTCAGATGGTGTCAAGCGTGTGTGGTGGCAACAGGTGAGGAGCACAAATAAAAGTATGTCTTGCCTACAGTCAAGCATGGTGGTGGGAGTGTCATGGTCTGGGACTGCATGAGTGCTGCCGGTGTCTTGCCGAATAAGTTCCCTCGGCGGATAAGTTCCCCCCCTGTACTGCGCAGGCGCAGCGCCTGCGCAGTATGAACTACTAACAGCCGCCGGAGATAGCCGAAGCTCAAGATCGACAATCAGCTGTACACGGCGCCTGCGCCCTGGGTCCAGGTTCCTTCCCTACCATCCAAGTGGACCTAGAGAGGGAATCTAAAAGAGCTGAGCGGAGCGAGGCCGTGCCCGAAGCGTAGCGAGCATAGCGAGCCCGCGAGGGACCCTCTTACAGGCGCCGTGTGCAGCTGATTTTTGGCTATTCCGCTTCGGCTATTTCCGCCGGATCCTACTGCGCAGGCACAGCTTATACAAGCTGTACACACACTACTTTACATTGTAGCAAAGTGTCATTTCTTCAGTGGTGTCACATGAAAAGATATAATAAAATATTTACAAAAATGTGAGGGGTGTACTCACTTTTGTGAGATACTGTACATTAAAGTCTCTGGTGTCTATAAGCGCTGATTCCCTCTATAATGCCCAGTGTCTCAAACAATGTTGGAACATAGTAGTTGAACATACGATACCCTCCTTCTATGATGCGATGTATGACAGGTCTGCATCCGAGGTGATATTTGGTATCTAACGTCCTAGATGTTTGAGACTCCTGCGCAATGTTCGATGCAGTCGGTACATGTGTTGTCCGGAACCTGCTTTTCCTCCCGGTGAAAACAGCCTTATCCTCAGGCAGCAGCTGTCTGGTTACCCCGGTCTCTTGTGCACAATGTGGGCACGCTTCCAGGATCCAATGGAAGGGAGGCGTCAAGTGATGCTGATGACGTCAACGCGTTTCACAATACAAATCACGTAGCTAGATCAATGCAGAGGTTTGTTTTATTGAAGCCATCAAAGTATTTACCCAGTGTTGAAATGGCAAATCCACTTTGCACTACAAGTGCACTTGGAAGTGCAGTCGCTTTAAATCTGAGGGGTAGATCTGAAATGAGGGGAAGGTCTGCTGATTTTATCATCCAATCATATGAAAGCTAAAATGCTGTTTTTTATTTTTCTTGCATGTCCTCCTCGGATTTACAGTGAATGCACTTCCAAGTGCACTTGTGGTGCAAAGTAGATTTGCCTTGAATAAATAACCCCCATAGAGTGGATCAATAAAAAATTCAAATGCGAATAATGTAATGCCAGCCAATCAAGAAAATATTTAAAGGACCTAGCGGAGGTGGATACTGCTACAAAAGCAACAACATGGTGGAATCAGATGAATAAAATTTAAATAGTCCATTGCCTTGCAGGAAAAAAAAATATCTGACACTCAACTGGCAGAAGTGAGGTAATTGACTACAAGAATTGCCACCTCATAGGTGACAGTAAGGAAATGAATGTCTCTGACGAGTTAGAGAGGCCATTTCTGAATCTCAGAGAGAAAACCAGAAAAAATGGATAGTAGACCCTCTGTGGTATTTGCATGTTGAAGAGGATATGAGTCTTTTACATTTCTGAGACACCTATTCTAAGCACACACACACCAAATGCCTTAAGGAGTGATGGACGTTCCTAAAAGTAAAAAAATAATAGTGGACTCCCTTTGGTATCTGCACATTGGAGAAGATATGAGCCCTTTAAATGGCCAAGGCACAGAGTCTAAGCACACATGCCAGATCTTCACAAGAGTACCCCTCATTAAGTAATTGACTATCATAGTAGGTGTAACAGATTGACTCTCAGACATACCTCTGCAGATAGCGGCTGACCAGGAATAGAACTAGGCTATGGTACGCAGTCAACAGATAAGATCAAAAACAAGTACAGGTACAAAGTTAGGGCAGATGGCAAACAAGTGTAGTCAGATACAAGCTGAAGTTGGTAAACAGAGAAACAGGAATGTGGGAAATAACATGGCTTGAGACTAGGTGTTGGTCTGAGCACAGTTAACTAGTGAACTTGAATGACAGGCTCATCCTGTAGGTGTAATTAAAACCAGCATTTGCATTCCGCCAAGGCTTATACGTCCCAGTCCTGGCAAACCATGCTGCAGAAAGGAAGGAGTGCTAGCAGAATGCCAGTACAATCACAAAGTAACAGATCTGCTTTGCTACTGATAGGTGACACAGAATATTTCTTAGTAAAAGGAGTAAGAGAAATAGAGGGGGAAGAAATGTGGCGCCTTCACACCGTAATCTTATAGGAGGCACTCTTGATGAAAGCAAGAAATGGCCTTGCTTTGAAAAATCACAATGATGTGCACTTGTCAAACAGGTCCGGAAAAATTGGTCTTTGGGTGTTGTTGGCGCCTTCACATCGTAACCCTATAGAGGTACTCTTGATGAAAGCAAGAATTGGCCTTGCTGTGAAAAAATTAAAATGATACGCACCTGTCAAACAGGTGCGGAAAAATTGGTCTTTCTTTGGGTGTTAATTGTGCCCATGAAACCTACACCAAAATTTTTTTTAGATGAAATAAACACCCGCAACGCTAGGCAGCCTAGAAGTCCTGCAGAGATTCCACATCCCAAAAATACTTAATCAGCGACATCAGCATCAGGGGCTTCATAGCTGCTGGTAATCCAGCACTGATTCATTTTGATAAATGTCAGATGGTCCACCGAGTCTGTGGACAGATGCATTCTTTTACCAGTAAAAAAAACTCCAGCAGCACTGAATGCCCTATCGGAAAGCATGCTGGATGCAGGGCAGCCCAGCAGTTCAATAGCATACTGGGCAAGTTCTGGCAAGTGGTCTATTCTCATGACCAAGTAAGCCAGTGGATCGTCAACTAGAAAGCTTTCCATCTCTGTTTTCGCTCTTAGATTATCATCCACCGTGTGATGCAGACGCTGCCGATGGGGTGTGAAAGCTGACAGCTCTGGCCAGTGAGGACTAAAAACATTGTGAAATGCATCACTTAGGTAGCCGCCTTCTCCATCGCTCCTTTCTTGACCAACAGAAGCCTCAAAACTCAGTTTTCCACGACACTGTAACCTACCAGAGTTGGGAAAAACATTAGATTAACTCCTCTTTAAGGTGTCCTCAATTGATTTCTTCTTCTGCACTCTCTATGGGGATGGGATGAGTTCTGAGACTTTTGAGTGCCCTGTCCATAATGCTCCAGCAGAAACACAACAGGGATTGTGTCACTGATGAATGCATTGTCACAGCTCACCACCCTTGTGGCCTCCTCAAATGGTGACAGTACAGTGCATGCCTCCCTTTGTGAGCAGCCATTGGCGTGGGGAAAAAAAGCAGAGCCGACCTGAGCCCGTCGTTGTGCCATACTCACAAAGGTACTCGTTGATGGCCCTCTGCTGCATGTGCAGCCACTGCAGCATTGCCAAAGTCGAGTTCCAACTGGTGGGCATGTCACAAATCAGGCAGTTTACAGGTAGGTGGAATTCCAAAAGAATTTCAGCCAACCGAGCACTGGCTGTGTATGACCGCCTGAAATGGCTATAGACTCTTCTGGCCTGCTTTAGCAGATCTTCCAACCCTGTGTACCTATTTAGGAAATGCTACACCACCAAATTGAGGACATATGCCAGGCAAGGCACATGTGTCAACTTTCCCTGTCTAAGGGCAGACAGGAGGTTCGTGCCATTATAACACCACCATTCCTGGCTTTAGCTGGCGTGGCCTGAACCACCTCTGTGACTGTCCCTGCAGAGCTGCAAGAATCTCTACTCCGATGTGGTTGCTGTCCCCTAGACACACCAGCTGAAGCACTGCATGCCACCTTTTAACCTCACTCATTGAATAGCCCCTTGAACACCTAGGGGGTACTTGTGGTGCATAGGATAATTTAGCAGAGGAGGGCATGGAGGCGGAGGAGAAGGAGGGGGTAGAGCTGACAAATCTGGAATCATCACCACTAGCTGTATGGAGACGTGGGTGCACAACAAGCTGCAGCACTGAGCCCTGTCCTGCATCCTTCCGTGTTGCAAGCAGAGTTACCCAGTGTGCTGTGAACAAAATATATCGTCCCTGACCATGTTTGCTGGACCACGTGTCAACAGTAACATGGAGTTTGCGGCTGACTGCCTTGCCCAATGATGCCACAATATTGCCTTCCACATGATGGTACAGAGATGGAATGGCCTTACATGAAAAGAAATAGCGACTGGGAACCTGCCATTGTGGTATAGCACATTCTGCAAATTAACGGAAGGGGGCAGAATCCACCAGATGAAAAGGCAGAAGTTGTAGAGCCAGCAGCTTTAACAAGCTTGCATTTAGACGCTGGGCATGTGGGTGGCAGTGACTGTATTTTTTTTTTGCTGCAGCGGATGGGGCAGAGAATTTTGCCTACTATAGTCTACAGCTGGTGGTGTGCTGCTGGCAGATGGGCTGCAAGGACCTGGGCCACCCTGCGCTATACCATTATCCCCTGTCAGGGGAGGCTGCTGAGAGATCATGAGGTATAGCGGGGGCAGACTGAGGTAAGTAAGGAGGAGGAACAGATTTGCAGCCCTTTTGTGTGGCTTTTAGGTGCTCTTGCCAACAGGCTGAGTGGTGGGAGGTAAATGGCTTGTCAAGCATGTGGTACCCAAATGGCTGGTGTTTTTGCCACGCTTGATGTGCTTGAGACAAAGTTTGCAAATTGCAACAGTGCAAGCAACTGCACATGTGCTAAAAAAGGCCCAGACAGCTAAACTGTGGGAAGTGGGCCGGGAACTAACAGCTCCACAATGTAATGGAATAAGGTGGCTGCTTTCTACTCTTCCATGATGGCTGCCTTGTTGGGGTTGTGCCTCACCCCACTTTCCTCCTCTGCTCTATCTGGCACAGAAGCCATGTCAGTGACCTCATCATCATCATCATCTCCTCCATCCTCATTACCACTCGAGACAACTGGGCAATACGCTGTGGCTGGAGGAACATGACTGCCAATTTGTATACCAGTGTTCTCCCCTCTCTGTAGGCTCATGTTCCTGCCTTCCTCAACCTCAACCTCAGAACCAACATCTAAATCAAGTAATGGTTGTGCATCGTCAAGGTGCAAGCGGCTGATGCTGTGTTCAAATAACTCCTCCTTGACTGATGTTGGGGCTAGGGCAGGAATAGCTATGGACCAAGACGCAGGTTTAGCCACTCTGGCAGCTGTGGACTGTGCACCAGTCTCTGCTTGGGTGACGGAGAATGAGGAGGGTGAGGATGGTTTAGTAAGCCAGTCCACCACCTCCTCTACATGCTGTGGCTGGATAGCACAGGTGACATCACTAAACAGAGGAAATGATGCCCTGCCTGGGGACTGACCATGGTCACCTTTCCCTGTGGACACATACACTGCTGGCCCTCTCACAGTGCCATGGGAATGTCTGCCTCTCCTTGTCCTCCAAGACATGATGGGGGGGTGCTTATTAACACAATGTAATATAGATGTGGAAATGTGTATCTGGATACACTTTAATCAATGGAAAGTGGTGTTTGGTGCACTTTAACTTGAGTACTCACTACTAGACAGACACACTCCACTGATACACTATATTATACTGCAGTAAAACTGCACTGACACACTGCAATATACTGCATCAAACTTGCACTAACGCACAGAAATGTACTGCGTTAAATGGAAGGTAATGCACTGCAATATATGGTGTTAATCTTGCAGTAATGCACTGAACTGTACTGCGTTAAACGGAAGATAACGCACTGAAATATACGGCGTTAAACTTGCACAGGTCTCAGTGGGGAGCTTCGATAGCTTCAAGAAACTATTAGATGAGCACCTGAATGACTGCAACATACAGGGATATACAATGTAATACTAATGCCGCGTACACACGGTCGGACTTTTCAGCTACAAAAGTCCAACGGACGCTGACGGACTAAAGCTGGCTAGTAATCCGATCGTGTGTGGGCTTCTCCGGACTTTCAACGTACTTTTTTAGCCTCAAATCCGACGTACTTTAGATTTGAAACATGCTTCAAATCTTTACGTCGTAACTACGACGGACCCCGAAGTCCGCTCGTCTGTATGCTAGTCCTACGGACAAAAAAACGACGCATGCTCATAAGCAAAAACTAAACGGAAGCACTCGGTCTAGTAAAACTAGTGTTCGTATTGTAGGTAGCACATTCATCACGCTGTAAAATCTGTGATCGTTGAATGCAGCGCATTTTATTTCTTCTTTACGAATGTTCTAAAGAATGAAGGTGTTTTGCTGTTCATAATCAGAGTTCTCCCAAACTGATTTCTGGATTCTTTTTCTCTTTGATCTCATGAATGATATAGTATGCTTTTTAAAAACAATGTTTCCATACTAATAATACTTTTTCCCTTTATATTTTTTTTTTTTAGGTTTGTAAAGTTACCACAAAGAACCCATTATTCTATTTTTTTTTCTAGTGATTATTTTTTAGTTTTTATATAAAGTGAACCCAAAGCACCGTTTTTGGTTTTGTAGATTTTTTTAGTTTCAAGACTTACCACTTGAACATTATTAACATTAGTAATGTATTTTTGGTGTGTTTTTTTCAATCTCAATGAGATTGTTGTCCCTTGTTAATTTAACATTGTGTGTAAAATCAATGATTTAAAAGAAAACACATAAAGTCTTTTGCTAAACTCAAAAAAGATCCATTTATTCATGGTCAAAATAAAATAAAGAGGAAGTCAACGCTGGAAAAAGTCGTTGTACAAGAAAATTGGGATCTTGCGGAGTCCATATAAGAGGGAGCACAATCTGGTCCAAGAATCCCAGAGATCAACAGCACCAGCAGATGATCTAGATGTCCCCAGACTGTGGTCCTACAACAGCCTGCCTCTTCTGTCAGACCAGACTGAACCCAGGTCATCACTTTCTTCTCTTCCCTGCAGCCTTTCCTCCACGCTGCCCTGCAGCCTTCCCTGCAGCCTTCCCTGTAGCCTTCTTTTGAGGCTGTGGCTCTGGTGTTTCAGTTGTGGCAGGAGGAGGAGAAGGAGGAGGAGGAGGAGGAGGAGGGGGGGCTGCCTCATGTAGTTGGGTGTTTTGTGTTAGCGTGCCCTGCAGCCCCTTATGGATTGTTTCCCCAAATAGTCGCTCACAAATGAGGCGCTGCTCCCAATCCATCTGAAGAAGCCTGCTGGCTAAGTAGCAGCCATAGGATTCTTCCGCTTCGGGGGGGCTCGTTAAAAAACGGGTGGCCTCTTGCATGAGGCGCAGGGATGCGTCCTGTGTGACCATCCCCTTCCTGGCCCTTTTTTTGGGAAGGTGGAGGGGAGGCACTTGGGATTGGGTCAGGCTCCTACTGGGCCCAGCCACCTCACTTGGCCCAGCCACCTCACTTGGCCCAGCCACCTCACTGGGAGCAGCCACCTCCTGCCTGACACTGGGCCCAGCCTCCTCCAGGATGATGGTGAATCCGGCCTCCTCCAGGCTGTCCATGGGCCCGGTCTCCTCCTGCCTGCCACTTTCCCCACATTCCTCCTGGATGGACTCATCCTGTGTATAAAAAAAGGACAATAGTTTTAGTTTCTTTTTTTGGGTTCATCAATGACACACAGTTTGCTTCTCATGACTAGCAAATTCAATGTGAATACATCTCTTTAATAAAAGAGTCTAATCAGACACCCTAATTATTTCAAGCAGGTGCCAAACATATTTAGCCACTACTGTCATTTGATATGTATACACAATTTTGAGTGCAAAATTATTTTAGACAATTATAACATCCAGTTAACATCATTAATATTAGTACAGTAAATATTTGTTAAAATAATTTACCTGACTCCAGATGGTCATATCCGGTTCATCCAGGATGGAAGACCCAGCTTGCTCCTCATCAGCCTCTGCTGGGGTGGAGGGAAGGGTGGAGGGAAGGGTTGAAAGTGATGCCCTGGCTTCATTCTGGTCATCAAGAAAACGGAGTTGATTGTAGTACCACAGCCTGGGTACATAAACATCATCTGCTGATGCTCCTGATCTCCTTGATTCCTGGATCTTCCTATGCTCCCTCTTATACATGTTCCTCAAGACCCCAATTTTCTTGAGCACTGTCTCCATTGTTGCTCCCGGGATGGTCGCCTGGACAAAAGGACAGAAGTCTCTCCAGCGTTGACTTCCTCACATGCTTGGCATAATACTGAGGGTGTTTCACCTCCCACAAATTCCTCATCTCTCGATATTTCGAAATAAAAGCTGTAAGGAACTCTGGATCCTTAAATAGGGGATTCATTATATCTGGAAAAGAGAAAGTCACAAGACCAAAAACACTTATTATAGGTTTCTGCTAACCCCTCATCATCTTCTCCCTATGTAGGCCTCATCAATCTATCAAGCCATATAGGCCGCTTGCTACAAAGTCATGACCATAAAACCCCCCAAAAAAAAACAAAGAAAAAAAAAAAAAAAAAAAAAAAATAAAATTACCTTCGTTTTGTAACGTCCTGGTCCACTATCACCTACGCACAGAACGTACGTACGACACGTGCGCAAGGCCCCTCTTTATACACTACGCATGTGTGAAACTCCGCCTGCGTCGCCCGCCCCTGACGTTCGAAATTAACTCATGTTCTCCGCCCCCTAATTCGACGCACAGAACGTACGTACGACACGTGCGCAAGGCCCCTCTTTATACACTACGCATGTGTGAAACTCCGCCTGCGTCGCCCGCCCCTGACGTTCGATTTTAACTCATGTTCTCCGCCCATTTTTAGTTACGGCGCGTAGTGGGGTAAATAATGGCGGAGACACCTGACATGTCCTCAGGTAGTGGAAAAAGCCCGGAGGCTGGAACGTCCACAAAATCTGTGAGGCCTAGATTTAAGGCCTCCAATATGAGTTTTAAAGAAATGGTGGAGATGGTGGCCATTCTTCACAAAGACGACTATGATGGGAAGTATGGACCGTACGCACGGCCAAATTTGCGCAAGGCCAAAATAATGGCGAAGGTCGTGGACACTTTGCAGGCTTCTTTTGGGGTACAGCGCTCCCGAGATCAACTTCGCAAAAGATGGTCTGACCTGAAACTCAGGGAGCCGGATCAATATAGACGGATCCGGAAAGTGCTTAAAAAAAGTAAGTACTTGTCGTGTTTTAGATATATATATATATATATCTAAAAATATATATATATATATATATATATATATATCTAAATATATATATATATATATATATATATCTAAATATATATATATATATATATATATATATCTAAATATATATATATATATATATATATATATATATATATATATATATATATATATAAAAATATATATATATATATATATAAAAAAAAAAAAAAGATATAGATATATAGATAGATAGATATAGAAATGTAAAACATTCTTTTGGAATATTTTAAGTTATCTTTTTTTATTTACATTTAGTTAGATATTTATAGATTTTGTTCCAGATATAGAGAGAGAGAGAGAGAGATCAAAAGATTATTAACTATATTTTGAGATATTGATATCTAGATATCTATCTATCCGATATGTCTTTATAATTTTAAATATTGAGGTAAAATAGGAACTCTACACAAACCACTTCACTACAAATGTTAGAAAATGACTATGTACTAAAATATCTGTGTGCTAAGTAGATTAATAATTTTTGGTTTCACATAGGGGAAAAATCACTCAGCCAATAAGAAGACAGTCCACCCCAAGCCAAACATGATTGGGAAATCAGCCCAAGCCCCACTGAGGATGTGGAGGAAGGAGAGGTGGGCGACATGGGCACCCCACCAGGTGAGTGTCTGACACACCAGCTTACGGTAATCTATGCATGGCTGCCTTTTGTTTAATGTAATTTTTCTACTCTATTTTAGGGGATCTGGTTGTGCTTGATTCAAGCAACAGTGCCACCCCCGAGGATGTGGAGGAATTAGGCTACATGGGCACCCCACCAGGTCAGTGTCTGAGACAACAGCTTTATTATGGTAAGGTAAACTATGTATGTGTGCATATTTCTAAATACATTTTTTGGTTTCATTCCACTTTAGGTACACAAAGTGACTATTTCACTTCTGAAAGTGCCCAACGGCTAATTGGTCAAATAATGGCCTGGAATAAGGACATGGATGAAATGCAGAATCGGCTGGATCGTATGCAGCAGGAAATGAAGGACATGATTGATGTTTTGGGTCGAATCTAAATGCCCTTTTTGAAACCCCAAAACATCGATCATGTCCTTCATTTCCTGTTTTGCTGACCCCATTCTGGGCCTTCTCTTTATTTTTTTGGCTGAACATAAATGGCTGTTTAACCTAATTTTCAAAAGGAGGGCTGTTTCTCGAAAATACATTCAAAATCCACAAAAAAATAAAACTTGATTTTCAAAAAAACAACAACCAAAAAAAAAAAAAGATTTTAAATAAAAAAAAATAAAAAATTGATTTTAAAACCCAAAAAAAAAACAATTGGTATTAAAACCCAAAAAAATAAAAAAAATTGATTTTCAAACCAAAAAAAAATAAAAAAATAGATTTTAAAAACACACACAAAAAAAAATTGATTTTAAAAACACAAAAAAAAAAAAAAAGAAGATTTTAAAACACAAAAAAAAAAAAAAGATTTTAAAACCAAAAACAAACAAAAATTGATTTTCAAACCAAAAAAAATAAAAAATTGATTTTAAAAACACAAAAAAAAAAAAAAAGATTTTAAAACCAAAAACAAACAAAAATTGATTTTCAAACCAAAAAAAATAAAAAATTGATTTTAAAAACACAAAAAAAAAGAAAAGATTTTAAAACACAAAAAAACAAAAAAAAGATTTTAAAACCAAAAAAAAACAAAAATTGATTTTCAAACCAAAAAAAATAAAAAAAATTGATTTTAAAACCAAAAAAAACAAAATATTGATTTTCTCAAAAACAAAATAAAAAAATAAACTGGATTTAAAAAAAAATAAAAAAAAATTGATTTTAAAACCAAAATAAAAAAAAAACTTTATTTGCCAAAAAAAAAAAAAAAACATAAAAAACTTGATTTTAAAAAACGCAAAAAAGTAAAAAAACTTGATTTAAAAAAAAAAGAAAAAAAAAAGCCTGTTTGCGAAAATCAAAAAGCCAAAAATATTTTTTGTGGATTATGTCTAAATATTTAAATATAATTATATTTTTCGAAATTATTAAGATATCATTATATTTTTGTCTATGAACATTTTATACTAAATGCAGAACTGAATGCATAACAACCATTAAACCATAAAAACATCTCCTTATAGGAATTAAATAAATGTGTGGTTTGTTATTTCAATGCTCAGTATCAGTTTGGTTATAATTGTCAAAAAGTTGTTTACAGTGGCAATGGAGCTTTTATTTAGACATTTAAAATGAAAATACAGTTGGCACTACAACTGCTCGACCATAACCTAGGAGAAAGCCCAAAAGAAAGGCAAGCAAGAAATATAATTCAAGATTTCATCCATATTTTTTTTATTTTAAAAAATTAAATATCATGGCCCATTGCAATGGCCCCCCTACCCATAAAATAATTAACATATTGCTGTCTAACTTGACGGGCACTTTGGGGGGCAAGCCAGTACGGACATTATCCAGGCCCATAAGGTTGTCATCTATAAGTCCGGCCTCAGGCCCAACTGTGCCTATATAATTCTGAGAATGTTTGTTTAAAAAGTTGTGCAGAATGCAGCACGATAAAATGATAAAATTAAGTTTGTATTCCGCCAAATTAATGGCTGTTTGAAACAGGCGGAACCGGCTGGCCAGAATTCCAAACGCATTCTCAACCACTCTTCTAGCTCTGGCCAGCCGGAAATTAAAAACCCTCCTCTCCGGGGTGAGGGTTCTTTGGGGGAATGGCCTCATGAGGTGCTTGCTCAGAGCGAAGGCTTCATCGGCAATGAAGACAAAGGGGAGTCCTTCCACATTATCCGCATCAGGTGGCAATCCCAGGCCACCACTCTGGAGACGCTGGCAGAACTCCGTCTGGGCAAATACTCCTCCATCCGACATCCGGCCATTCTTCCCCACATCCACATATAAAAATTCATAGTGTGCAGACACCACCGCCATTAAAACAATACTGTGGAACCCTTTATAATTGAAATAGTATGACCCCGAATGGGGTGGTGGCACAATGTGGACATGTTTCCCATCTATAGCCCCTCCACAATTGGGAAAGTCCCAACGGCTGGCAAAATGGGATGCCACAGTCTGCCATTCCTGTGGCGTTGAAGGAAACTGGGGAATCAAACAAGAAAACCAAAATCAATTAATTTGGAAGCTAACATTGCAATAAAATTAGACAATTCAAAACATTATTCCCCAGCAACAGTATAACATTAAATAATTTAATTCTTCTGGAAAAACTAATATGGAAAGGCACACTTATCAGATTGCTCACCCCCTCTGATGGAACATTGATTACATTTTAGGGGGTTGTGAAATCCGTAAAATAGATTTCTTTTAGGACACGCAGGAATTTAGGGACTAAAAAGGCTACAAGACTGCAGTTGTCGCACTCTGCAGTTGCAGTTGCTAACCAGCTTACAGTAAATGAGGTAATGTAAAAAGGCATTCATGTTGCAAGGAGTACACAATCACATGCAAGGGCAATTAATGAAAACACTTTGAGGCTTGCATATGATTTGATGATGGAAATCAGCAGAGCTTCTGCTCATTTACTAAAGCACTGGAACAAATGCACTTGTAGAGTGCACATGCATTTTGCAAAGTGCAACATATATTTTCTTTAGACAAATCAACACCACAGAACATTCAAGCAAATTTTTACGAGGGGGGGGGTTGGGAAATTTAGCTAATTGCTAATTAGCAGCACACTATTTGGAGTGAGTTTAGGTGGGGGGGGGGTTGGAAAATCTAGCTAATTGCTAATTAGCAGCACACTATTTGGAGTGAGTTTAGGTGGGGGGGGGGGGGGTTGGGAAATCTAGCTAATTGCTAATTAGCAGCACACTATTTGGAGTGAGTTTAGGTGGGGGGGGGGGGTTGGGAAATCTAGCTAATTGCTAATTAGCAGCACACTATTTGGAGTGAGTTTAGGTGGGGGGGGGGTTGGGAAATCTAGCTAATTGCTAATTAGCAGCACACTATTTGGAGTGAGTTTAGGTGGGGGGGTTGGGAAATCTAGCTAATTGCTAATTAGCAGCACACTATTTGGAGTGAGTTTAGGTGGGGGGGGTTGGGAAATCTAGCTACTTGCTAATTATAAGCACACTAAATACACTCAAACAAAATACATTCAAAATGAGTAGACTAGGTAGATATGTTCCCATCACTGCATGCTGGGGAGGTTATTGAAGGAAAATATACATGCATGACAAAAAATAACAGGAAAAAAATCCAGCATGTGTGAGGATAAAAAGGGGACATTCACACTATATTGCAATGATGGTAAGTAGTGTTTGAAGCAAGAAATACATTACATTATCAAAGATTACATAAAAGAACATGTGATGCTAATAAAAGCAAAATATCTTACCTTAATATAGTCCTTCTGCAGGACCTGGATGATGGCAGAACAGGTCTCTGGGATAATGATCCCCAGAGCCTGGGGGGAGATGCCTGTCGAGAACTTAAGGTCCTGCAGGCTTCTCCCTGTGGCCAAATACCGCAAGGTAGCGACCAGCCTCTGCTCCGGAGTGATGGCTTGCCTCATGCAGGTATCCTGCCTGCTGATATAGGGGGTCAGCAAAGCCACCAAACGGTCAAAAACGTGGTCCATCATCCGGAGAAAGTTCCTGAAATCCTCAGGATTATTCTCACGGATCTCACGGAGCAATGGCATGTGACAGAACTGGTCACGCTGGAGCAACCAATTCTTGGTCCATGAACTCCTCCTCGCCCTGTTCATGGACTGGTCTTGGGCTGAAGAATAAACTACAGCACCAAACACATACAATGCACGAGCTCGACGACGAGTACGTACAGGTAACATGGTTTCAAAACGGTCGGCTGGTCAGAACGCACTAAACAGAACGCACTGAAGAACAGCAAGGCCTGTGAAGAACGACCTGAAAATCAGGAACGAGCGGCCAATAAAACAAAGATTTCTCAATGCCAACTGACCAAACGCACTGAAAAGCAGATACAAACCTCACAAGCACAGACTGAACAACAGTTAAAACGAACTGAAAAATACGAGTCTCACAAGCGCGAATCGTCTCTCACCAAACTTCTACTAACACGAGATAAACACGAGATTAGCAGAAGGAGCCCAAAGGGTGTCGTACGGGCTATTGAACTTCCGTTTTATAGTCTCGTCGGACTTGGTGTACGTCACCGCGTACTAAGCTGTCGTACTTTTGTGTGATCGTGTGTGGGCAAGTCCGTTCGTAAGAAAGTCTGCCGCAAGTCCGCCGAAGGTACGCCGGAAGTATGTCGGACAGGCTGTCCGACTTTTGTAGCTGAAAAGTCCGACCGTGTGTACGCGGCTTAACACATAATCACACATAGGTTGGACTTGATGGACTTGTGTCTTTTTTCAACCTCACCTACTATGTAACTATGTAACTTTGCAGTAATGCACTGAACTGTACTGCATTAAACAGAAGATGACGGACTGAAATATATACGGCGTTAAACCTGCAGTAACGCATTGATATATACTGCGTTAAGCGTGCAGTAACACACAGAAATGTAGTGCGTTAAACGGCACATAACGCACTGCAATATACAGTGTTAAACTTGCAGTAACGCACTGAACTGTACTGTGTTAAACGAAAGATAACGCACTGAAATATACAGTGTTAAACTTGCAATAACGTACTGAACTGTACTGCGTTAAACGGCACGTAACACACTGCAATATACAGCGTTAAACTTGCAGTATTGCACTGAACTGTATGGTGTTAAACTTGCAGTAATGCACTGAAATATACTGCGTTAAGCGTGCACTAATGCACAGAAATGTACTGAAATAAACAGCATGTAATGCACTGAAATATATGGCGTTAAACTTGCAGTAACGCACTGAACTGTACAGCGTTAAACTTGCAGTAACACACTGAAATAGACTGCGTTTAGCGAGCAGTAACGCACAGAAACGTGCTGCGTTAAATGGCACGTAACGCACTGAAATATACGGCGTTAAACTTGCAGTAACGCACTGAACTTTACGGCGTTAAACTTGCAGTAACGCACCGGAATAGACTGCGTTAAGCGTGCAGTAACGCACAGTCCTGCCTTAAATGCCACGTAATGCACTGAAATATACAGCATTAAACTTGCAGTAATGCAATGAAATATACCATGTTAAACGTTCACTACACTCACACTGACTGAACTATCCCTGCATTCACACTAATGTAAAGATGAATGGTCGCACTACACTCACACTGAACTATCCCTAGATTCACGCTAAACTGATATTCTACACTGACAATAGAATCAGAATAGCACACTGTAGCAACACTAACTGTCTAATAGCACTGAACAGAGCCCTGTTCTATATCTCTCTACACCGATATCACACTGAAAATGGCTGCCATTGAAAGAATACTTTTATAGTGTGGGGCAGGACTAACAGCAATGAGCCATGATTGGATAGCATCATTATGACAATGTCCAATCATGGTTCTGACACTGCTCTGTGCCCTGTTTGGGCAAAGCTTTCATTGCTTCAGCCAATCAGGGCTTTCCATGCACGGTGGCGCAGTGCATTGTGGTCGTTCGGCGGGCTGAACAAACGGTCGAACGCCCTGATAATTCAGTTGTTCGGCAAATGGACGAACAGCCAATTTTCAGCCTGAACTCATGCTTGGGCCGAACCGTTCACCCATCCCTGTATACCTATGGAATGATCTTGCTAAATCTCTGCATCAGTAGATATTCCACTCAAACTGAGTGAAATTCCTGATCTAAAGTGGATTGATACGGATGCCAAAGAAAACGGTCTTCTTTTAAGATCACCATTTTGTTGTGACAATTGAATGAAAGCCAAGCAGATAAAAGCTCATCTGATCATTCTGATTGCCAAAGCAGACATTATCCCCTTGCACGGCGAGTTTGATGAAAATACACAAGCTGAATTTTCTTAAACAATGCTTGTGATAGAATCACTTGTGTTGTAAAAGAAACAACATATTTGATCAGTTTATGCAGCTCATTGTGTAAGGCCTAAGTGTGTTTAGGCAGCTGCTGAACAATTTACTGTTTTGTGGACAGTATCTAAATAGTTATATGTATGCCTAATTCTTTTAAGTCATACTGAATATTTTAAATATTATATTTATAATATTTAAATATTAGTAATGGCATAAAAACTTTCTAAAATTGACAAGCAGCAGGACCATTTTATTTAGGGATAATATGCCTAACCAGTGTATGCCTAATTATTATTTTAACTATGGGGATAGAGGGGTGCAGCGAATGTTAGTGATGCAATATGAGGTGGTTTTAGGTGCACATTGTTCATGCACATTTTGTTCTTTTAAAAATGCCAAAACAAAAAAAAGTTCTTGAATGGACTGTCAGCAACCACTGCCTGGTGCACTCTAATCACCCCAAGCTTGAAATTACAATTTAAAAATAAATTGAAAAGACCTTGTTTAATAGAAAAAATTAGCTCAGGTTTTAGTAATTATGGAGCAAACCATTATTCAGTTGTTGCTGAAAGATATTGGTCTTTATATGTAAAGTCAACCATTAAATGGCATACAGTGCCTTGCAAAAGTATTCACCCCCCTTGGCTTTTTACCTATTTTGTTACATTACAGCCTTTAGTTCAATATTTTTTTAACCTGAATTATATGTGATGGATCAGAACACAATAGTCTAAGTTGGTAAAGTAAAATTAGAAAAATACATACATAAAACTATTTTTCAAAAATAAAAAAACTGATAATTGGCATGTGCGTATGTATTCACCCCCTTTGTTATGAAGCCCATAAAAAGCTCTGGTGCAACCAATTGCCTTCAGAAGTCACATAATTAGTGAAGTGATGTCCACCTGTGTGCAATCTAAGTGTCACATGATCTGTCATTACATATACACATCTTTTTGAAAGGCCCCAAAAGCTGCAACACCTAAGCAAGAGGCACCACTAACCAAACACTGCCATGAAAACCAAGGAACTCTCCAAACAAGTAAGGGACAATGTTGTTGAGAAAAACAAGTCAGGGTTAGGTTATAAAAAAATATCCAAATCTTTGATGATCCCTAGGAGCACCATCAAATCTATCATAACCAAATGGAAAGAACTTGGCACAACAGAAAACCTGCCAAGAGATGGCCGCACACCAAAACTCATGGACCGGGCAAGAAGGGCATTAATCAGAGAGGCAGAACAGAGAGACCTAAGGTAACCCTGGAGGAGCTGCAGAGTTCCACAGCAGAGACTGGAGTATCTGTACATAGGGCGACAATAAGCCATACGCTCCATAGAGTTGGGCTTTATGGCAGAGTGTCCGGAAGAAAGCCATTACTTTCAGCAAAAAACAAAATGGCGCGTTTTAAGTTTGCGAACAAGCATGTGGGAGACTCCCAAAATGTATGGAGGAAGGTTCCCTGGTCTGATGAAACTAAAATTGAACCTTTTGGCCGTCAAAGAAAACACTATGTCTGGCACAAACCCAACACATCACATCATCCAAAGAACACCATCCCCAACATGGTGGTGGCAGCATTATGCCGTGGGGATGTTTTTCAGCAGTCGGGACTGGGAAACTGGTCAGAGTTGAGGTAAAGATGGATGGTGCTAAATACAGGGATATTCTTGAGCAAAACCTGTACTACTCTGTGTGTGATTTGAGGCTAGGATGGAGGTTCACCTTCCAGCAGGACAATGACCCCAAACACACTGCTAAAGCAACACTTGAGTGGTTTAAGGGGAAACGTGTAAATGAGTTGGAATGGCCTAGTCAAAGCCCAGCCCTCAATCCAATAGAAACTTTGTGGTCAGACTTAAAGATTGCTGTTCACAAGCGCAAACCATCCAACTTGAAGGAGCTGGAGCAGTTTTGCAAGGAGGAATAGGCAAAAATCCCAGTGGTAAGATGTAGCAAGCTCATAGAGACTTATACAAAGCGACTTGGAGCTGTGATAGCCGCAAAAGGTGGCTCTACAAATTATTGACTTTAGCGGGGGTGGATAGTTATGCACATGCACATTGACTTTTTCTGTTATTTTGTCCTATTTGCTGTTTGCTTCACAATAAAAAAAATCTTCAAAGTTGTGGGCATGTTCTTTAAATTAAATGATGCAAATCCTCAAACAATCCATGTTAATTCATGGATTGAATTAATCCATGTTAAAAAATGCCAGGGGGGGGGGGTGAATACTTTTGCAAGGCACTGTACATTTTCAGGCTTGTTTGGCAGCCAAGCCTGTGTGTTTTTCTGGGCCAGGCGAGTAAATTGGGTAGGCTGGATGACTCATCAGCAGCTTCTCTGGTGACTCCCCTGCTACCTGGAAACTGGGAGAAGATTCTGGAAGCAGTTGGGTACTAGAATAAAAAAGTTTAGTTTGTTGGTGCCTTTAGGTGGCAATAAGGCACCTAAAATAGTAAAATTGTGCCACGTCCCACAGGTATATGGAATTTACAATATTTGGAAAGATGGACTTTAGAGGCACTATATAGATTTTTTTAACAAAATGAATTTATTAATATACATATATATCACAATACATATTGTAAAGTTTGAGGGATTGTAGCTATACAGGACCGAGTGCAAAAAGGCTTTTATTTTCAGCAAGCAAATCAAAATAAGCCTTCACCTAATAAGCAGCACACAAGCACAAAAATACAAAATAAAGTCCGCTTATCTTAAGTACAAAGTAAAAGTAAAAGGCACATACAGTTCATGGATGGGTCTTCGCCCCAAGGGTTTAACAGTCCTTGTTATCTTTTTAGCTGACTCACAGCTCTTCAAGATAGGTACATTCACCAACTCCTCCTCACCACCACACCTAGCACAACTTCCTGTCTTTTAAGAGCTGCTTCCTGGAGGCTCTTAACCCTGTGTGTGCTGGAACCCCTGTAGTCAGGGATAGAGGCTCTTTCTCACCCGAATATCACTTCAGAGCCTCCGAAATTCCGGGTCCCAAATATCTTTCTATTAACACAGAGAGAGCTGCAATTCAGCCCTCTCCTGACTAAGGCTATTCCCAAGAATTCCTCACCCATCCTGGGTGACCCCCTGAATACTACTACACTTCCCTTAAAGGGACCATAACCCAAATACCGGTGCTATATAGCACCTGTCCAGGACCCAACCTTGGCGTCCTGTATAATATATAGAGATAAACATAAAAGTTGGACTACTTGTGGTTCCCCTAATATACAGACTAGATATCGTTTCCTGTGTGACAATACTGAAGATGCGTCTACATGAGGATATCCTCTTAGTTGGGGTTCCACTTGTCCGCTTATAGATTAAAAACAGTTCTGCTCTACATGTTTTGCGACTATAACCATCGGTTCTTCAGGAGCTTGAATATTTCTATATAGAAAAATATTTTTAGTGACAAAATATCATACAGGACAACTTACAATTATAAAATAAAAATAAAAACAAATTGCTGCAAAAAAATACACACAATGTCACACAGGAAACAATATCCAGTCCGTATATTAGGGGAAACACAAGTATGTTTTATGTTTAACGCTATAGATGTATTGTGATATATATGTATATTAATAAATTCATTTGTTTAAAAATCTAAATACGTGCCTGTGAAGTCCATCTTTCCAAACATTGCAAATTCTGGGGTCTAGAAGAAGCTAGCTGGAGTGTTCTGAGGGCCCTGACCAATCCCCAACAGAAGGGATGGTAGGGGGCAGTCCCCCTCATATACTGAGTGTTAGGCTGTCAGGGCTTTTGAGAGTCACTCCTGAGTCTAGGGGGGGGGGACTCAGGCCTGGAGCTCTCTTCATGACACACCGAGGGATCCTGACCAGGAGGCATTGGAGCAAGGAGAGGACAGCAATAGAACACTGCCGGGCAACTCTCTAGGGAGGAAGAAAGCCACGTGGACTGGTGAGCGTGGCAGTCAGAGGACTGAGAGGCATGCCTGAAGGGACTGGGTACAAGCAGTCTGGGATGGATGCAGAGTCAGTTTAGGAGGACTGTGGAGAAGTAGCCAGGAGGGCTAGGGAAAGTAACAGCTGCAGCCAGGTGGACTGGCAGTGCCTGAAGAGGTGGTACTGGGAGCAGTAGCCACAGAGAAGGACAGCTAGCACCAAAGACCTCTCTTTTTGCAATACAAAAAGGGTCCGTGGTCCCTGCCTGCAAAGGGCATTAACAAAGATCTGACTGTGTCAGTGTTGGATCAAAACCAAAGTTCTAGCTGATCCTGGGAATTGTAGTTCTACAAACAAATGTGTGCTGGAGGTAGAAGAAAGGAGTGTGTATATACCGGATGTATATAGGAGTCCCTGAAGGGTTCTGTTGATCAAATGGACATCCCATATTAACCCTTCCCCATCCAAGTTCAAATCCCATAAATAAAAAAAAAAAACAAAGCTGCAAGGACCGCTTCTTGTCTCAGGATTGACTGAAAAATCTGTGTGCCTGGCTGTGTAGGGTGGGAGATAACCAACATTCACCACTGGCTCTTACGGGGGTAGTGCTACACTTCTGTCCCTATGTACTTTATCAGTAGCACTTTCTAAGCTTTCCCCTATTACAGATAAGCACATTTTCAAAATTACTGTTAAGAACCCTTCCTTTTTGAGCCCATCCCTAATCACCATGTGAAGGATTTGTCAAACATACAGTAGCAGCATTATACATCTCTGAGATCAGATGAGAGGGAAGAAAACGTGTTTCCTTTTCAGCCTTGTCAGAAAAAGAGGAAAAGGATGGGAAAGTGCAAAATCCCTACAAAAAAAAAAATCCATACCAAACGTAGACATGGATTATAAAGGGGAACCCTATGGAGAAAAACAAATAAAAAAAATATGTACCCCTTATCATTCAGGTGGTAAGGGGTATCTGGGAGACCCCTTATTTTTAAAGAGGCCTTCCAGATTCTGATAACCCCCTGCCCACAGACCCCCTCAATTATTAAGTCAGGATTGTGGGGATGAGGCCCTTGTCCTCATCAGCATGGGTCCCATGTGGCAAGGTACACTCACCATGTTAAGTAGAGTTGGGCGAACAGTTCGAGCCAAGTAAAAGTTTGGCCCGAATATCGCCTGTTCGGCAAACACCTAAATTTGCGGGGCGCTTGGCGGGCAAACGTGCTGCACAGTGCATTCTAAGTCCTGATTGGGCAAAGCTTTGCCCAAACAAGGCACAGTGAAAATCTTGTTGTTAAGGAGCAGGCCGGGAAGCCGGCTGTGGCATCCTTAACAACGGATGAGTTATCGACTGTCAACGGGCTTCCTCAATGACAGCTGAATGAAAAATAAATCATTACTGGCAATAGAAAAATGTTTAAAAAAAATGTGTAGCGTGGGATCCCCTCCCCACACGAAATCCATATCAGACCTTAAGTGTTGTATGGATTTTGAGGGGAACTCCGACGCCAAACCCTTTTATAAAATGGCGTGGGGTCCCTCCCAAAATCCATACTAGACCCTTATCCAAGCATGAAAAAGAAAAGGAAAAGGGGGGGTGACGAGTGAGTGCCCCCTCCCGAAACATACCAGGTCACATGCCCTCAACATGGGGGGGTGCTTTGGAGTGGGGGGGCCCTAGCCCCTCACTTTAAAGCACCTTATTCCATGTTGTTGGGGACAAGGGCCTCTCCCCACAACCCTGGGCTGTGGTTGTGGGGGTCTACGGGCAGGGGGCTTATCAGAATCTGGTAGCCCCCCAGGGGGCACCCAGATCCCAGCCCCCTTGTGTGAATGAGTAGGGGGTACATTATACCCCCTACCGATTCACCAAAAAAAGGTTTAAAAAAGAAATAAAAACACAGACACAGTTTTTGACAATTACTTGATAAAAAAAAAAAGAAGACAAATTTGTACATTCCCATACTTGGTCATCGACGTCATGAGGAACTCAGCTGATGTCACTGACCAAATATGGCCATGTCTATGTATTTAACTTTATGCATTATTAAAAGAGATGCTCCCCACCGAAACAAATTTAAAAGGATGTTTTGTTTTTTTTGCATTGGTTCCCATTGTTCCCCAGGGCAATACCTTTGTTTTCTTAGGTGAAGTCCCCATGCCCCCCGTGTTTTACAACATCATCAATAGCAAAAATCCAATAAAGCAATGTTAGTTAGCGGCAAATAGAATTTTTTCTTTGTAAATGTAATTTTTGCTTGTGTACACCCTTGCTTAGAAAACAAAAGTTTAAAACAAGTACAACTTAAATATGGTATACTTTCCTATCTATTTACTAATGCTGGCAGCATAAAGATTAAAAATAGTCAATAGTAGTGATTGAGAGATTTTTTTCATTTTTAATGTTTCTGTCAGGAAAAGCTCCGCCATAGTGCAGATGGAGTTCCGAGGTGCACACGTATGCGCATTCGCCAATACTGGCACAAAACGGCCTATTTAAACAGAGCTTCTGCACTGGCTAATTGCTGTTTGGTCTACAACGTTTTTGTGAGTGTGTTCCTGATTCCTTTGTTTGACCTCTGATCTTGACCCTGTTTGCTCCTGACTATCCCCATTTGCTACCTGCCCTGACCTTGTTTTGTCCCCAGATTCTGCATTTGCCTTCTGCTCTTGTTTGATCCACTCTCCGTTTCCGACCTTGCTTGTGACCTGAGTATTCTGCTGTCTGCCATCTGTGCCTGATCTACCTGCCCCTTACCAACATGGATAAAAGAAACAAAGGCGCCACTCTGAGTGCAGTAATAGGAAAAAAGTTTAATGGAATCTTTAAAAATGGTACTCACAGAAGTACAATATAAACAGGCATGTAGGCAAGACTCTGACTCTGCTGGATATCCTGGGAGATGCATCTGATCCGGGTGCTGGTTGGCGGTGGTCTCCGGTGGACAAAGCTGCGCCGATGGATGCCGACACTTCCTGTCATTGGAGCGCACGGTGTCAGTCAGGGGGGATGAGATCACTTCCGGAATGGGAAACGAATAGGCTACGCGTTTGCGGAGCTACGTTTCTTTCTCAGGCCTTTCTCCAGTACCCAGAGGATTGCTTCTTCTCCTTAAACGAGGCTGCCTTCTACAGTTGCGTTTTTACATATGAACATGTAGCGCTGACAATTTTTGCTTCTAGTTCTATGTAATGCTGTAAGGTTAATAAGGTTAATAAGTTGGTATGTATCGCCATCTAGCGGGCACAATATAAAAGCACTGCATCTTTATATTTCATCACTTAGGAAGTGACATGGAAGTGTTTTATTGTTTACCTTTGGATATTAACTTGACCTACCCACAATGCTCATTAACTCCCATGAATCTCAGGAGAACTGAACTGCATTGTGGGGAGAATATAAAAGGCCTCTGCGTGGCCATCTTAGGTCTCTTGTTCCTGGGACGCATGGCCTGCCAGCAGGGCTCTGTGGGTGTGTGTGTGTCCCACAGAGTTGCGGCCTACCTTGTGCGGAGTGGAACAGCAGCCAGCGATCCTGCCTTAGATCACAGTGTGCTGGAGCAGCAGAGTGATTGTTCCGTAGACCCTTGAAGGAGGTAACTGAGGACTCCTGGTCGTCAGTGAATGGAGCAGCGTAACAGCATGGCGGCAACTCCAAACAGACCGAGAACTTGTGGAACGGAGACATCCATCTGTCTGGATTCAGTGCGGTGAGAGGGCTAAGGCCCAGAAGTTTGCATCACATTTTACACACTTAGATTTATTGCAAAGTGTTGCTGGGACTGATAGTCCCATGGAACAGCTTCAGTTGGAAAGAGTCACACTTGCACAGGCTAGAAATTAGACTTCATTACCCAGGAACTGATGCTGGAAGTTTGTTCCCTTTGAGAAGGAGTATCCAACCAATTTACCTGATTGAAATTACTACTGTGCATCATTCTGCACCCTTTCATTAATCACAAATCCTGTGGATTACAAGTATAAAGATTCTCTAGCTAGCAGAAGACAGAAGATAACAGGACTATTTCTATCACTGCACGGCCTTGCATTTAGTCATAATAATAGAGTGATTGCACTGTTAAAGCAGGGGGAGCTCCCTAGTGATTATACTGTGGGGTACTAATATTCCTGTGTCTTTGTGCTTGCTACAGTGTGCTGGAGGTGAGAAGGTGTCCGGAGTTAAGGCATTATCATTCTGAACATTGGTCCCACCTGGAGACGCACCAGCAGGGGGTCTATATAAGAAACCTATACATGTTGATATTTCTGTGAATATTCACTGTGCGGTCATGCTATGTTTGTGTGACAGTATAGTTATTGTAATTACTGTTTAACACCAGTTTAGTAAAATAAATTATTCTGGTTAATTACAATTTGTGTGCAGTGTTGTGTTTTGTTTCTCCTGCAGGTGGAGCAACAGATACCCAGGTAGAGGTATATTATAACTGCATTATACATTGTGGGACTGTAGTTCATATTAGTATCATTACAACACTGCACTACAGCTGTATCAAGGGGATTGATCCAAATTAACAAGGGGTGTTTGAAGAGAGAACAGGCCCGATCAAATACTAGCAGCTCCTTCGGGGGTTCTTGCTACAAACATTATGAACAATATTACAGCTTACATGGACATTTCACTTTAAGCATTATTAAAGGATAAGTCCACCCCAATGCCGCGTACACAGGATCTGACATTCCAACAACAAAACCGTGGATTTTTTTCCGATGGATGTTGGCTCAAACTTGTCTTGTATACACACGGTCGCACAAATGTTGTCGGAAATTTTGATTGCCAAGAACGCACTGACTCTACAACACGTACGACGGGACTAGAAAAACAAAGTTCAATACCAAGTGCTCCACCCTTTGGGTGCCTTCTGCTAATCTCGTGTTAATAGAAGTTTGGTGAGAGACGATTCGCGATTTTCAGCCTCGTGCTTTTCAGTTTGTTACTGCTCTTCAGTTTGTGCTTGTGGGTTCGTATCTGTTTTTCCGTGTGTGTAGTCAGTTCGTATCTTTTTTTCAGTGTGTTCTTGTCCACTCGTTTCTGATTTTCAGCTCGCTCTTCTCAGGCCTTTCTGATTTTCAGTTCGTTCTGACCAGCCGACCATTTTGAAGCCATGTTGCGGTTACATACTCGTCATAGAGTTCGTGCTATGCAGGGGCTTGGTGTTGGGGTTCTTACTTTGACCCAAGCCTAGTCCATGAACAGGGGGAGAAAAAGTTAATGGACGAAGAATTGGTTGCTCCACGTGACCAATTCTCACACATGCCTTTGTTGCGGGAGATCCAGGAGAATAATCCTGATGATTTCAGGAATTATCTCCGGATGACGGACCTCGTTTTTCACCGTCTGTTGGCTTTGCTGTCCCCTTAAATTATGAAGCAGGACACCTGCATGCGGCAAGCCATCACGCCGGAACAAAGGCTAGTTGCCACCTTGCGGTACTTGGCGACGGGGAGAAGTCTGCAGGACATAAAGTTCTCGACAGGCATCTCCCCCCAAGCTCTGGGGATCATTATTCCAGAGACCTGTTCTGCCATAATTCAGGTCCTGCAGAAGGACTATATTAAGGTAAGTTTTATCCTTTAACATCACATTCTATGTATTTAATGTTTGCTAATCTATTGGATTTATTTCATCATTCCCTAATTACCATGATCGTAATCTGCAGTGAATGTCCTCTTTGTCCTCATGCTTGCTGTCCTCTTTGTCCTTCATGCATATTTGCCTTCACTAACCTCCCCAGCATGCTATCCTTGGCCCATACACACCAAGCTTAGTCACTTAACAATGTATTTTGTCAGCTCCATAGTAGTGTTTTACCCAAAACACCCCCTAAAATGTGTACAAATGTTCTTGTTGTCCTTAAATTCAGGCAGAGTGCAAGAGGCTTTTTTGGGGGGGCCCAAACTGATTTGTAACCCCCACTCCCCCCCAGTCAACCGATACCAATCCTCTATCTGCTGCCAAACCCATACACACTATACCTACCTCTTTTGTGGTCAGATTTATGGATGAATTCACCAAAGCATGTAGTGCAAGGGCCTGCCTGAATACTTTCAAATGGTACTGTTTAAAGTTTTGTTCTCCTATTATCTTGATAGGTAATTGCAGAATGTAAAAATATGCTTCAATTTGTACAGTGTGTATTCATATTTTTGTATTATGACATTTCTTACCTGTCCAGTGGGCTGCCAATAGTTTAAGTAAGGAGGGGCTGGCCAAAGTAACACACATTATTTATGCATTCAGCTCTCAATTAATTGGAGAGGGTTACCTGTCCAAAACACCCCCCCCCTAACATTTTTACAATGGGCCATCAGAGGGGGTGATTAATCTGATAAGTGGACCTTATACTTTTGTCTTTAAATACTCATTTCAATAAATGTTATAATTATGTTGGCCAAGAATGTTTGTGTCTAATCTGCTTGCAATGTTATTGTTACTTGTAGTGCAAAGTGGATTTGCTTTTAGTAAATAACCCCCATTATCACTGTAAACTACAACAATTTACTCCAAAAACTGGTATTGAGCATTGAAATAAGAAGCCACACATTGTTGAGTATAAAACATTTTACTCTGTGCACATTCACATGTGCGTTAGAAAAGGGTTTTTGAACAAACCAACATCTTTGGTGTATAACATTTTTATGGTTGACATTAGAACTAGCCTTTTTTTGGTTAAACAGTTCAACTTTGAAAAATTGAAGGCAATATCAGACATTAGTATGTCCAAACTGTGTTGATCTTGCCTTCGTCAGATGGGATGATGTCACCCCTGTAAAAGCCAAATTTGAAGATGCACACAAATTGTGAGGCAAAATGTGGATTATACTTCTGATCCCAAACCTAATGTCAACATGTGCTAGCTCCCATCATGGGGGATCAATGGACGGGTTTTGGGGGTGCAATCCCTTCCTCTCACCTACTTGAGTTGCGAGGAAGGGGTTGCATCCACAAAACGCATACATTGATATCCCGTGATGGCAGATAGCACATGTTGACACACTGTGTGCATCTTCAAAATTTGGCTTTTATAATACTTTAAAACTTCATTTAAAATAAAAAATTCCAAAATGGTACAATTTTTGTGTGTTTTAGATTCTGCCTAAAACATCAATGATGTTCATTTTTTGTTGAACATCATCAATGTTTTCCTTTATCTTTTCTAAATCATGATTGCACACCATGATCTCCCCGACGAGGACATGTGCACTTGAACTGGTGAAATGAGTTTCTTCTTCCACAACATCCACATCACCTAAAATAAAAAAAAAACACACCATGTATTATAAATATGCAGGCATACATCTATTACCTGAAGCTGTGGTCTCAGACACCTGTTGTCACTATTTCACCCAAATCATGTACCTCGGAATCTACATCCTCAGGTGTTGTGCGGATTTCCCCTTCTTTAGGAGGTCGGGGATCCCTGGTGTCCTCAGATGTCACGAGTCTTTTCTCCCCTATGTGAATAAAAAAAAGGTATACTTAGCACACAGATATTTGAAGCAAGAAGTAGTAATATGAAACATTGCTTGGAAGTGTCGTACAATTGTCTGTTTTGGCAGAGTTCCAAGCTGAAGACATGATTTTTTTCCTTTCTAAAGCTGGAATACTTGCCTTTTTTGGTAAAGTTTCCCACATGGACACCGCTAGTATCCACTGGAGAACCTATGTGGGACACCCTAAAAAGGGTGTTCTGGTGTCCCACACTAGTGCTCCTGCGTTCAGATGTAGCACGCTGCTGAGTGTCCTCTCCTTACACTGAATCAAGTTTGCATTTCATTCTAGTTACAAACACATCTAGACAACAAACTTCTTTTAATACAAATAGGCCTGAACAAATATAGTTAACCTGCATCTGCCAAAAACATTATATTAGTGGGCGAACTAACTATGTTTACTACGAACGATCACTGTGCCCACGAACCTGAAACTTGCCATTTTAAATGCCATTTTAAACTGTACAACAGTAAAGATAAGCACATGGAGCAGCAAAAAAGTAATAATAATAATAGGAACACACAACAAAATATTTACTTTTTTGCAGCACTCTCTTGATTCTTCTGTACTGATCCTGCTCCCTCAATTTGAGGTCTGACCATCGTTTCCTCAGTTGATCCTTGGATCGTCGTATCCCAAAATTATTCTGCAGACTTTTCACAACTTTAGACATGATTTTGGCCTTTCTCACATTTGGGTTTCTGTACAGTCCATATTGCCCATCATAGTCGGCCCTCTTCAAGATGTCCACTATCTCCACCATCTCAACAAAGGACATACTGGAGGCCTTTAATCTCCTGGATTGGGACGTTTGTGTCTCCAGGCTTTCCTCGTCGTTGCTGCTACTCTCATGCACCTGCTCTGTCTCCACCATGTGCTCTCCCACTGCGTCGAAAGAGAAGGGGCAGGGAATATACTAGAAAGAAGGTCAGGTGCGGGCGGAGTTTCACACATGCGCAGTGTATATAAAGTGTAATACACATGCGTCGTATGTACGATCTGTGAGCGGAGGACGGAGTAGCGGAAGAGCCGATCGTGCTAACAAAGGTACAATTTTAACTTGGAGCATCAGTGGTTAGTGGCCTATACTGAGATTGAGGCCTATATTGGGACAAGATTATGAGAGTTTAGCCTGACATTAGGTTTTGTTTTGTGTTGTGTCTTGCAGATAAAATGGATAGATTCAACAATCATGACTTCCTCCCTAGCTTCATTGATAAATACTGGGAGCTGCCCTGTCTGTGGCAGGTGAAACACCCATTTTATAATAAAATAAAGAGGAAGGCAGCGCTGGATCAATTGCTGGAATTGGTGAAGCCGGTCATTCCCAAGGCAACCATCCCCTATTTGAAGTGCAAAATTGGTGGCCTGAGGAGCACATATAATAGGGAGCGCAAAAAGGTCCAGGATTCCATGAGATCAGGAGCAGCAGCAGATGACGTTTATGTCCCCAGCCTGTGGTACTATGACAGACTGCGGTTTTTGTCAGACCAGACTGAAATCAGGCCATCACTCTCAACCTTTCCTTCCAGACTTCCTTCCACACCTCCTTCCACCTCAGATGAGGCTTCCGACATACAACCTGGGCCTTCCACTCAGGAAGATGTGGAGGAGCCCAGCTTGAGCCAGGTATAGCATTGTTCAACATATTTCTTGTCACAAAATGAATGATGTTATCTAGATGCTATTTATTGATCACTAATTTCTGATTTAACAAAATGGTTTACATATTAATAGACAATAGTAGACAAAAATGATTGGGACAAGAATGAAAAATGCTGGGGTCAGAAGGATAGTCTTTTCTATTTGTTAACATTCAATTTGCAACAGTCATGAGCTCAAAATTGTGTGTGATTGATGACCAAAAAACTAAAACTATGTACCATTTTCATACACAGGAAAGTCTCAGCCAGGAGGAGGCCGTGGAAAGTGGCAGCCAGGAGGTGGCGGGAGAATGTGGCAGCCAGGAAGTGGCGGGGAAAAGTGGCAGCCAGGAGGTGGCGGGGGTAAGTGGCAGCCAGGAGGTGGCCAGGGAAAGTGGCAGCCAGGAGGTGGTCGTGCCCAGTAGCCTGACCGAATCGCAGGTTCCTCCCCTCCACCTTCCAACAAAAATGCCCAGGAAGGGGAGTAACATGGAGGAGTCAGCGCTTTCTTTGATTCAGCAGGTTACTGCGGCCCTCAGAACCACCCCCAATCTTAATCTTCAAGAGGCTTATGCCTGCATGGCAGCCAGCAAAATGCAGGAAATGGAGGTGGGACAATGCCTCATTTGTGAGGAAGTCATCTATCAGGCCCTAAATAAGGTAGCAAGACCACAACCTCGGGACATATATGTCATCTGCTGCTGCTCCCGATCTCTCTGAGTCTTTGACCGGATTGTGCTCCCTATTAAATAGACATGTGCACACTGAAATATTTTGTTTCGGAATTTCGTTTTCATCCAAAAAATACATTTATTTAGTTACTCCGAAATTCGTTTTTATTTATTTTGTTTCATTAAAAAATGCATTCGTCCAAAACTTCGAAATAATTAAGGTCGAATCCCTCATTGAAGGCTTATGGTGTCTGTCGAATGTTCTAAGAAGATTCGATGGAGAAGCTAAACTGTATGACGCCGCAATCGTACATTTCCGGTCGAATGTTCCGCTTACAAGCTATAGTAGAATTCTAATGTTGTATGCTTCGTCAAATCTTCATGTCGAATCTTTTCTCTCTACGTCGAATAATCTTGGACTAATAGAGTTAGGTTAGGCACATTCGACCTTTTTTGCTATTGTCTCTATAATGTCGAATCTTTTCGCTCTATGTCGAATCTTTTCTCTCTATGTCAAATCTTTTCTCTCTATGTAAAATAATCTTGGACTAATAGAGCTAAGGTTAGGCACATTCGACCACAGGTTCAATGGACACAGATCGCTATTGTCAGCCTAATGTCGAATCTCCTATCTATATCGAACTGTTGTCGCAACGAAAATCAAGTATTTGTTTATATCGGATCTTTCGGTTTTCGGATTCCGCACGTTCGTTATTGTTTTTTAAAACGATAATGAAAATACCCGAAATTCAGATGAATATGCATTCAGACAAAAACGAATTCACATGTCTACTATTAAATGGACTCCTCAGGCTACCAATTTTGACTGTCAAATAATTGATGTCTGCCCTGGGGTACAAGGGCTTCTCCAATTTCAACAGTTTATCCAGCGTTGCCTTTCTCTTTATTTTGTTATAACCCCTAATAAATGTCTATTTTTTTTTCACAAATACTTGGCTATGTGTTTTACTTCAAAAGGGACAGTTTGTGAGTAGGCAGGTACATTTCAAAAATACAATGTCAAATTAACAAGGGACAACAACACCAACCAATCTCCCTGAGGTTAAAAAATATAAGATAATAATGGTGTTGTGATAACTTGACACACAAAATGAAAAAAAACGAAGTTCACTAAGATATGGCAGCTATGGTTAGATGTATCAAGAGATTTCTGGGGGGGTGTCCTATCCTCCCAACTCTCTCAGGCAGAGTGATGCCAAGGGGATTCATCTTGCACGCCTTGAAATATATTTAAATAAACTGGATAGTAGAGGTCGTATACAAAATACAGTGACCAAGGGTCCTAGAAAAATATGGTGCTGATCAGGGGTCGTATGTGCTATTGGTATGAATGTGTGTGAATGAATGTTGTGAATTTGTTCTTGGGGTACATAGTCTTGCAGACTAACTTAATATTCTGTGACTTAATTCTTGTATACACTGAAGATCTGCATTGTTTTTCATTATTGTTTTCTTTTTTGTTATTTGAAAATGGGAAAATAAAACACCTTTAAAAAAAAAAAAAAAAAGTCGGGAGAGCTTAATAAAAAACAAAAAAAGGAGATCATTATAAAAAAAAAATTAAAACATTGTTCTGGGGATCTGGCGAAAAAAAAAAAATTATTCCGGAGATCACGAGAAATAATAAAGAAATCAGTTTGTCAGAACTCTGTGTGAATATCAGCAGCAAAACAACTTCATTATTCTAACATTATAAAGAAGAAGAGAATGCTCTGCATTAAAAGATACAAAAAATTTGCAGCGTGACGAATGTGCTATCTCCATTACAAACGCTAGTTTTACCAGACCGAGAGCTTCCGTCTCGTACTAGATTCAGAGAATGCGTGGCATTTGGTACGTCGGAATTGTCTACACACGCTCGGAATTTACGACAACGGATTTTGTTGTCGGAAAATTTGAGATCCAGCTCTCAAACATCTGTTCTCAGAAATTCCGACAACAAATGTCCGATGGAACCTACACACGGTTGGAATTTTCAACAACAAGCTCACATCGAACATTTGTTGTTGGAAATTCCGATCGTGTGTACGCGGTATAACACTAAAATCGCTACATCTACAGACATTCATAACATAAGCCTAACCTATCTAGCCCTATAAAGAAGAAATCAGTATACATACCTTTTTTGAAGCCAATCCGGTCCGGTCTCCAGCAGCGGAAGCTTTGCAGAGGACACAGCTGACAATGGCTGTGAAATAAATGGGGAGTTACGTCACCCATAGAGTTACTTTGGGGCTTCCGTTGTAGGCTGTATCCTCTGCAACCGCCTCCACAGCAAAGCCGCAGCTGACAGCTCAGCAAGGGATCGGGTCGGATCGGCTTCAAAAAAGGTATGTATAGCGATTTCTTCTTTACAGGGTTAGATAGGTTAGTGTTAGATTGTGGATGTCTGTAGAGATTTTAGTGTTATGGTGCACTTATCCTTTAAAGAGCTGCTTCCCTGCCAAGTGATAATTTTTAAAAGTTGTCATGCATTAGTAAATGCCCCCCAGGGCAGCGTCCATCTTCCTATGTCCTTTGTTTGACAATCCCTAGCGTAATAGCCTGAGAAATTGCCAGAATTGATTTTAAGGTTCTGTTCCTATTGATTTCAATAGGGTTTAAATCAATGCTTATGTAGAAACACAAAGTAGCCAAAGTGCAGGAATGAATAAAAACATTGTAACATTTATTAAACCAAATTATCCACACTTACATTGAAGTGAAGAAGGTGCAGCTGCACCTTCTTTAGGCAGGTACTAGTAGTGGGGTGTCACATCCATCACAAAGAAATAGGGCCCATACCACATGTGGTATCACATCGGGAGGAGTCGCAGAATGTGTTTTGAGGTGTAATAAGTATTTCTAAGCTGTGTGTTAGAAATATCAAACAGATGACATTTCCAAAAGACACATCATGCTTCATAGAAAATACATTGGGGTGTTTGCTTTCCAAAATCCAAAATTTGATAATTTTGTGGGTATTTCCACTGCCTGGGTGCTCCAGGGCCTCCAAAAATGTGACAAGTAGTCAGGAAATTGGATGTTTAATTTATGCCCCTAGAATGTCCGAAGGTGCTCCTTGGACGTTGGGCCTCTCTATGTGGCTAGGCTTTAAAAAAGTCTCACACGTGTGGTATTGCCATACTTAGGGGGAGAAGCAGAATATATTTTGGGGTGTATTTATTAGTATGTCCATGCTGTGTTTGCGAAACATCTTGAAAACATTGTGTAAAAAAGTATGTTTTTATTTTATTTCCGAGTTTTCCAAAAACTTGTGGTAAAATAATAACATGTTTAATAAACTCATTATGCCTCATAGAGAATACATTGGGGTGGTGTTTGCTTTCCAAAATTTGACCAGTTTGTTTTCATTGTCCTGGTGCTCCAGGGCCTTCAAAAATGTGATAGGTGGGCAGGAAATTAAATGTGTAATTTATGCTCCTTGAAAGCCCAAAGGTGCTTCTTGGATTTTGGCCCTCTCTTTGTGGCTAGGCTGTGAAAAAATCTCACACATGTGGTATTACCTTACTCAGAAGGAGTGGCAAAACGTGTTTTGGGGTGTAATTTCAAATATACCTATGCCATGTGTGAGAAAAAAACCTGTTAAAAAGACACTTTTGTGACAAATGTTATTTAATTTTTTTTATTTTTCAAAAAATTGTGATAAAAAAATGACAACTTCAAAGAATTCACCATGCCTCTTACTAAATACCTTGGACTGTCTACTTTCCAAAAAAAGGGGCATTTGAAGGGTATTTGTACTGTCTGGCATTTTGGGCCTCAAGCAATGAGATAGGCCTTCAGTACATCAGGATTGATCAATTTTCAATACAGTATACAGTATGTACCATAGCTTGTGAACTCTATAACTTTCACAGACTAATTAATATACACTATTTTGGGCATTTTTTACCAAAGACATGTAGCAGATTAAATTTTGGCCTAAATTTATGAAGAAAGATTATTTATTTGCAAATTTTTATAACAGAAACTAAGAAAAACAACAAAATATTCAGTCTTTTTTCATTTATTTAAAAAAAAAAAAAACAGTGGTGATTATATACCACCAAAAGAAAGCTTTATGTGTCTCAAAAAAATGATAAAATATAATTTGGATACAGTGTTGTATGACTGAGTAATTATTATTTAAAATGTGAGAGCACTGAAAGCTGAAAATTGGCCTGGGCAGGAAGGGGGTAAAAGTGTTCGGTATTGAAGTGGTTGAGGTCCATTTCTACTATTGCACTGCTTAACACGCATTTCATTCCCGATGACACCCCAATACACCTTAGCAATAGATGTGCTTTGCAGCACAGCAGATGTGGTGTGCTGCTGAAAAATTCTACATGTACCTTTTTTGGTACATTGAGCAGTCCATTCAAATTAATGAGCTGCATTACCGCAATGCACGGCATAACGCATGTCCTAAAGCAGCACAATAGTGTGAATGGGCCCTTACATTTCTGGGAGCTGTAAGTACAATGTTATCTACTTTAGCTCTGTTTGATCTTTAGGAATTTTGACTAAACATTCGCTCTATCGTTAGTTGTGTCCTGACCCGAAAGGGTTAACCTGCTGTTAGCACTGGTCACCAGATGACTGCGCCTCTTAAAACATAAGGCTTATTTATACAGATGGATTCTTAAAAGGTGGGATTTTCTTTTTTCTTTCCCCATCCACCAAGTTGTTATTTCAAAAAGCTTTGCCCCCCCCCCCCCTATCTACTATATTGCTCATAAATTAGTTTCTTAAACTATAATATCTTTATATGAGCGATTGCATACTTTAGTGCTGCACGTGGAATGGTGTTTTGAAGCAATATGTTTTCTGCAGGTATTTCAAGTATGAGCGTGTCTGCACAAGGAATAAAAAAAGACATCTGTACAGGGTACTTTGTGTGTCAGAATCTAACATCTGGACTTACAACTGTTTCTAATTACTTGACTGACTAGACTGTAAACTTAGGCTCTGGCATTAGAGTCCCTCCTAGAGAGCTGCCCAAATCCTTACAGGCAGCTAATCAAAGGCACTGTGCAGGAGGATAGCTTGTGAGCCGGTTTTGGCCAGCTTTGAGCCCTGGAGCTCCAGTGTGAGCTGTGCTTTAGAAAAGAAGACCTGCGAGTGCTGTCTGGAGTCTGTAGAAAGCTCTTCTCACTAGATCAAGTATGCATGCTGGAGCTCTGGTCAACTTTGTGTGGGCTTCTGTCTTCTTCAGCGTTGTAGCCGCTGTGCCGCAGAACCTCAAGTAAGTGCTTATTCTCCCTGAGGTTTGCTGATTACATATTAAACATACTCGATATGTGTTTTTTGGAGCTTACCGAGTAATCCAGAACCCTGAATTAGGATCTGATGTCTGTGATTGCTTGTTGTTTGCATACAGTAGTCCACAGCTGTCTATGGCTTTATAAAGTAACACCAGGCCTGGTCTTGTGTTTATATAATTTGCATTTGTGGATTCATTAGTAAACCTTGCAACAATACAATATTCTTTACTACATTTTTATATAGGGATCTGTGTATGCACAAAGAACAGTCAATAATAACATTTGGGAATAATGAGCAAAATAAAGGGTTTTATGTACATGTATTATATTATAAGGTTTAAAACACAAAAGGTATAAAGGTTTTGTTTGTGCTGTAGTTATGAATTTGTTTTACCAGACCCCCTTTTTATCAGAATGCAACACCTTCTTTGATTCATTTAAGCATCTCTATTTAATGGTGTGATTTATGTTTTAATATTTCTTCTATATGTCTATTCATACCTCTGTCCAGGTGTCTTTTGTTTCATTGTTCTTCTTTTGTATACTTGCTTGCACTTTCAAATATCTTAAAGAGAACTTGTTAGATTGCTGTTATTTGTCACTGCCCAAGTTCATATCAAGCATTCAAATAAGCACTCAGAATTACTATACTAGACAGGGATGGCATAGCACATGATGCTACAGAAGGAGGAATAGTGCCCCATATTATTAGGGGGGGAATAGTGTTCCATCATTGGTGTCATTGGGAGGAATAGTGTCCCATCATTGGTGTCAATGAGGGTAATAGTGCCGCATCATTGGTGTCATTGGGAGGAATAGTGCCCCATTGTCAGCATCAGTGGCTGGAACTATGCCCCTTTGTTGCTAACAGTGGGGGGAATAATGCCTCAAAGGCAAGATAAAAGCAAGCAAAGGGCCACATCCAGCCCCTGGGCCACAGTTTGGAGATCACTGCCCTAGAACTTAGGAGACTTGACAGCTTCTCTTTAAAACTTAACTCTAGACATAAAAACTTTCATAAAATATATTCCTCAGTAGCCACAAAGGATACACATTAATTTTGTGTACACCAAATGCCTTACAAATCTAGGTATTAGCTTTTAACATTAGGGGTGACATCACTTTGCTGCACAAACCTGTGCAGAGATCAGAGTTGTGGGAGGGGCCAACAAGTCCAACCACTACAGAAAACTAGAGGAGTGGGCAGTTAGAAGACCAGTCACCCTGCAGGGGAATAGAGAGCAGTACAGACTGGTCTAGACTAAAGGAAGCTCCTACATAGATGCAAAGTTTCAAACTGGACTACTGTACAGATCTGGAAGAAATATACAAATCAAACCAATCAAGTGCGAATACACAAGCCTCTTGTATTTAGACAACATTTGCTTATCCCAGAATTCACTTTTAAATTAATTCTGTAATTCCATCCAGTCCCACCATTGGTAAATGCAGCATGCTATCACTTTAAATTGTGTTATGTAGTTAGGCCTAGTTCACAGTATAGCTGGTGGTTGCTGGTGCGGGAATCGCCGCAATTCCCGCACCCGCAGCCATCCGCAATCAAAACGCACTGCTGTTTGAAAGCATGCTGGACTGCCATTCATTCTTAATGGAACCCCCAGAGATCTAAAAACACTGTGCCACAAAGCCGCAATAGTGTGAACCAACCTTAGATTGGATCCTTATACTACCAACAAATATTTCAAAATAACTATACTTTTTTGCCAAGATGTACCTATGCTATCCACAGAAATCTCTTTTGTGCACCTTGATAGTCCCAAAAACCCAGGTATACCATAGACCTGGAACTGAAGCCACATACCAGCCTCCCACAAACCTATGACAGTGCTAATACACTCAGATAAAGGCATTCTTATTAGTTTTTTGGGGGGCTGGAGTTGTTGTTACAGAAAGTTTGTGGGCCTTCCTGGGTGAATGGGAGAGGCCTTTTTATGTAAAAGGTATACTTCTAGGCACATACAGTATAGTGACAGTCATTAGGCACACCAATTACACTTTTTGACTATATGAGACAAGGTTACCTGCAGATATGGTACATAACATTAAAATGCAACCCCTGACCTTCCATACTTTTATGATAAATTTAAGAAAATAATAACTTTCTAAACAATATTCATTTATTTTTTCCACAACTCCTACACAATCATTTGGGACATCTAGTGTGGGCAATGAAAATTGTTCATATTTTGTAATATGCTGTGTGATCACTTACTGTAAGCTTTCTAACTGACTTTACTGTTTTTATTTTAGCAACCTTCTAATGGAAGATACCATTTTTTTTTTATATTACAGAAGTATATCCTCACTCACAAATTGTAGATTATCAACTTCTGCATCAGAAAGCCGTTGCAGGACTACAGGTGGATTAATTTGCAGTGGCCGAGGAAAATGTGATTGTGGGGTATGCATATGTGAAGTGAAAGAACCCGGAAAATATTATGGACCTTTATGTGAGTGCCATGACTGGGTCTGCCACACTTATGATGGACAAGTTTGTGGAGGTAAGATCATTTAAAACAGCAACAACAGTGAATAATCAGAAGTGTGTCTCATATTTTAAGACACTAGAAAACAATACAGTTTATCAAGTTCTAGGGCTTGAAATCTATTAACCATGTGCCAGAAGGTCTAATGTTTGTTCAAACACTTGTCATGGCAATTTCAAGTGGTACCACAAAGTTCTACAGTCATTTAATTTAGACACTTCAGACCTTAAGGTTTCATATTGTAGTTTCTACTTACTTATATACATCCACGTAAAAAGAGAAAGTTAAAAAATGTGGTTATAAAATGTTATTCTGATCTTTTCCTAGGCACTGTACAGGAATCTGAGTAATTGGGTCCGGTAATCTTTATTGTGTTTATATTATAAACAATAGTAGTGGAAGGTGTGAAACATATGGAAGGCAGCTTACTAAAGAAAGTAGAACAAACCCCTCCAATTTATACATGTTCAAGCTTATTATCAGGACAGCCATCAGAAATTTTGGAGCCCCTTACATAGCTTCAGGCCTTCCCACTGGCCATTCCACCAAGTACTTCAGTGCACCCACTTTTATTTTAACATTCTTAAAACTAAATATATAAAAATGAATCCATTACAGCAAAGAGACATCCCCATATATTCAGCAAAGAGACAGTCCCAGCACAGACCTGCATCCAGCAACATTGTCAATCAATTTACCATTGGGATGCCTAACAACTTTTCTCCAGACCAGGCCACCGTGGGCACAAAGCAGAAATGCAGACAACACACAGCACAGCTCTTCCACATGGCTGAGCTATGACTGGTGTGGTGCCCAAACCAGCATCCGGGCGACCGAGCCCTCGGGATGCGTGCGCCCCCCACATGTGTATGGGCTTTCCCCCCCTGATGGCGGCCCTGCTTATTATATGCAGAGAATCATTCTCAATAATTTAAACCCTGAATAGTCAAGGTTTATGTCAAGGTTCAGTTTTGGGACCCTTACACCTCAATTCACTTAGAAAACGTATAGATTATGGTTTAAAAGCACTGTTTCTGTGTTTGCAGTTGGCAAAACACTATATAATACCATACATTTGTAGAATGATGTCTCCAACTTTTAGGCAAACTAAACAAGTCGGTAAATTGGGCAGGTACTTGACAGATTAGATTTAAAGTGTTTTTTTAATACAATAACAAACATGTTATACTTACCGGTGCCGTGCAATGGTTTTACACAGAACAACCTGGAACCTCCTTTTCTCCGGTCTCCCCACAAGTGCTCCTGGCTCCTCCTTTTCTCTGTGGGCCACCACAGCAAGCTTCGTATTATGAAATACCTGCGGGCTTGATCCCAAGACTGGCTATGTGCTTCTATTGACACACACTGTACGGCTGAGCCCCATCCCTCATTCTCTGCTCACAGGATTTGATTGATAGCAGCAGGAGACAATGGCTTCCGCTGCTGCTTCTGTGAGCCGAGAGACAGAAGATAGGACTAAGGAAAGTATAAAATGGGGTGAGGGGTTATACAAACACTGGGAACTTTTTTGCCTTAATGCAGGGAATGCATTAAGGTAAAAATTGTCCAGGCTTTAGGATAACTTTGTGCCTGTGACAGCTAAAAATAAGTATACAACATAGAGTGTCAAGTGGGAGCACAATCTACCAATAGATCACCAACGGGTGCCAAGTGATATTTTTTGGAACCAGAAAAGACCAAAAAGATAGGAAAGACAAGCAGTCACAAATTGGTAGTTATTACAGACAATATTAACATTAAAAAAATAAAAATGAAAAGAATATCTGGAGCTCTATAGCAAGTATAGGGAGAAATGGAGCATTTAACGAGTGTTCCTGACAGCCTTTGTCTTACTGTGTTTCCTGATCACAGATGACCTCTGTTTTGAAAATTTTTTTGGTTGAATTACATAGTTACATAGTTGGTAAGGTTGAATAAAGACACCAGTCCATCCAGTTCAACCTGTGGTGTGTGTGTTTATGTTAATATTAAATCCCATATCCCTGTATGTTGCGATCGTTAAGATGCTCATCTAAAAGTTTTTTGAAACTATCGACACTCCCTGCTGATACCACTGCTTGTGGAAGAGAGTTCCACATCCTCACTGCTCTGACAGTAAAAAACCCTCTATGAGGAGGACAAGAGGGCAGGGTGGGGCTGGGCCATGGCTCCATGTCTAAATGGACACAGGGAGCTATGGCTCAGCTCGGGTGCCCCCATAGCAAGCTGCTTGCTGTAGGGGCACTCAACAGGAGGGAGGGGCCAAAAGCACCAAAGAAGGACCTGAGAAGGAGGATCTGGGCTGCTCTGTTCAAAACCACTGCACAGAGCAGGTAAGTATAACATGTTTGTTATTTTTAACAAAAAAAAAAACAAGACTTTAGTATCACTTTTAGGTTAAACCGCTTCTCTTCCAGTTTCAATGAATGGCCGTGTGTCTTTTTTAACTCCATCTCATTGAAAAGTTTTTTCCCTATGCTAGATTCACCAGTAAGGTATTTGAATTACATAGCCTGTAATAGTGTACACTGTTTACTGAAAATGACTTTTTTCAATAAAAAATAGGTAACACCTGCTCTGTGCAATGATTATGTACCAAAACATTGGTTTACTCCTCTTTCAGCAGTCCCTATCGGCACTGTAGGCTCTGTACCTTCTACAAGAGGAGGCCAATGCCAAGTAAAAAAAAATGTATAAATGATTACAGAGCTGCATTAATAGGTGCCTTGTATACCTGCCAGAAATGTAGCATTAACTGAACCGAATGCATTTGCCTTTCAGAAGAGTTAATTAAGAGGAATAAGAACATCTTGAATACATATATATGTAGCCCCTGGTCCTAAACTGGGGCTATTATGTAAATTTAGTTTTTGGCCATGGTGCCATGTTGAACTTCCAGTGACCAGAGAGAGTGAGAGCGATTAAATTTAACACACCTGCTCCCCATTCACACCTGAGACCTTGTAACACTAACGAGTCACATGACACCCAGGAGGGAAAATGGCTAGTTGGGCCCAATTCAGCTAATTATTTAAATATGGTGAGAGATATTGCTACTGGAATCCCAAAGAGATACAAAAACTAATTGGTGATTCAGCTCACTTTACCTCTACCTGAAATATCACTTTTGGTGGCTTGAATGTCTTTACAATTCCAGTGGGTCCATGAGTTTTATGCTAGGGACACTTTCTTCCAGGACTGATTCCATACTGGCACAGTTTAGGATTGTGCACTATCTATTAAGCACCCTTTGACTGAACTGTAGTTTATATTTACTATAGCATTAGTAGCTGGTATATGTGATTTATGACACTTTTTTGGTCTCTTTTCTTCTCTGAGCCAGTGAGGAGTGCAACTAGTACCAACTTTGGGAATTCCTCTGTATGTCAGTTCCTAAATAGAACATACCAGTGGCGGCTGGTGTTTTTTTTTGGGGGGTGGCAAACAACCCCCCAGGGCCACGCCGGTGGAGCGGCACTAGCACAACTGCCAGCTACCCCCCCCCCCCCCGGCACGACACTAACACCCCCTTCACCACCCGCTGTTCTTACCATGGATGCGGGCGCTGAGAGCAGTGTTCGGAGCTTCCAGTGTGGCGGGCTCCAGTGTCCTCTCCTGGAGTCCTCTCTCTGCATCTCCTCTCTGCTCCTCCTGGCACTAGGCATCCAATAGAATCACCTGACATTTTGGTCAATCGGGAAACGATATTCATACCTGCTTCCCGATTGTACAGGAGGAGGATCAGTGCTGCAACAGCGAATATTCATTTGCTGTTGCAACACACCTGGGTGGGCTCCGGACGCATCCTCTGTGACCTGAGTCCACGCTATTTTGAAGCCTATTAGAGCCTCTAGCTCTAATCAGGTGCTTAAAAAAAAAACCCTGGCTGCTGTAATTCATGTGCCCGGTGCCCTGAAAAGGGCCGGACACATGAAAGTGGGCGGCGGCCATGGATAGATTCATGTTATGCATGAATCTATCCACTGCATTTTGGGGGTGGAGAGGAGAGAGGGGGCAGCGTACGGGCACCCCTAATGGACAGACCACCACTGGGACGTACAGTATGCAAATCACCCAACTGAAAATCTGTTTTAATTGTCAAAGGTTTCTGTTATCTGCTGCTTTAAATAGTCAATATGAGGTATCATTTATTAATGAGAATGTTTTTATTCCTGGTAATTAAATGCAGGCTGGTGAACAATCAGGGTAAACTTTTCACCTCACTCCAAAAGAGTTCTCAGATCGAGGTATGCGATTAGTGCTTCAGGGGTAGTTATTTTAGTTGTTCTAGAGGGTGGATTGTAATATTGAATGTGGAAAGAATTCTTTTTTTGGGCTGTGGGGGGAAGGGAGACCTAGGCATGTGTACTGAAAATTTCTAACTAGTTTCACACCAACGTGTCAGTTTCAAAAGCCAAAAACCACAATTAGATCAGCTTCAGTGTAAGAGGAATTCCGCTAGGAAAGAAATAACTGCAAGACATTCCAGCCAAGGGATTGGCATAACTGCGTAGGAAAAATACATTTCTAGCAGAGACTTGACAAATGTTTCAGAGTCATGCAAATAAGGACAGTTAGCATACATTATACAGGATTTCTTTTTCACTTTGTGTATCTAAAAGTTGAAACATGCAATACACTAAAAGGTAACAGGCAACAAGTGTACAATCTGTAAATGTCTAATGCTGCGAAAGTCCACTCTTTTGTTTCAAGTAATTGTACATGCTTAATTTTTTAATTTTTTTATAACAACAAAAATGTTATAACTACCAAATACAGAATAAAGTGCTAAAATGTACCTACTCTCTGTAATCGAACATTTGAAATCAATTAATCCCTATTAGACAGCTGCTGTTACAATGGTGCTTTGTCCCTTTAACAGATAGAAAACAATATTCATAGTGCTATCTATATTAAAAACCTCACAATAAAATCATTATGTAGATGCAACAATAACATTTTGTGTCACAAAATTGTGCTGCAATAATATCACAATAAATCCTTGTGACAAAACAATGCTCAGTGATAAGTTTGCATCTACATGGGGATTTGATTGGGAAATGTATAGTATAATATAGATAGCGCTGTGGATTTTTTTTTCTATATGTTTTACTTACTGGCTCGGTGCATCCTCCTCTTCGTGGGTCCCCTGCTGGCTCTCCCGACTCCTCCACCCTCTGAGTGACTCCATCGCTTGCTCTGGGGGCACTTGTGCATGCTCACTTCTGAGCCCTGCTCTGTGTGTCCTGCTTTCTCTTTTTGCAGGATAACTGGTATGTGTACCCCTGTAGTTTTTTGCAGGCAGCCTGTAAAAGGTGAAACCTGCCATTATGTGCATCTCAATGATGCAGTCACTACTACTTTTAAAAGGTAATAACTAGGTTTGCAAAGGCATTTTGTGCACACAAAGTGGAATATATTTATTAATACTGTATATTATATAATTAAGTTTTGTGCCTGTAGTGAACTTTTAAGTAAAAGACAACAAAAAAAACCCAACATTAGCTAACACTTTTTAGGCTTTCTATTGACACTTTTACTGGACAATTTGGCCTGTTACAGCAAAATGCTAAATACTAGCTCTAATGTCAGGATCGACAGGTAATAAATAAGATTTACAGGACTGTGAAAACAAATCTGTTGTGTTAAGGCTACTGACATACTGCATCAAATATGTATTTATTTTATTTTGCAAGGCTTCCCACATTCATTTTAGTCTGGACTGCAGCCTCCCATGATTCTAGGAAAACTCCCTCTCAGTCTCTACTGTAGAAGGGTGAGGATGCAGTAAACTTAAGGCGGATACATACTACACACTTGCACGAAAAAAAAAAAACTGTCAGCTCTGGTCAGAGATACTGTACTAACCATGGGAGGTTAGTCCAGCGATCTCCCCCGCTGAGCTGTTGTGTTCTGACAGGGGGACGGCCCCCCCTGCCAGAACACTCTAATCAGTGCTCTCTGCTATTGGCTGAGAGTGCTGATCGGAGTTGATCGGCAGCTGGTTTTCAGCATGCACATCTGACAAAAGCCGGCTCAACAGCCGGCTTCTGTTGAACAGACCGACATACACATGGGCAGAATGTCGGACGTTTTTTTTTCTGCCCGTGTGTACTATATAGAGAACACATTGTCATGCAGTTATTTAGGCTCATATTCAACTCTGTAAAAAGATGAGAATGCTGGTATTAGTAAAATTTAGTTGACTGGTCAGCTAGGAGTAGACATTAAATAGCAGTTTGAAAATTAGAACTATTTAGCCAGTGTAGTGCTACCCCCAGAGGAGCCGCTGATTTTTTGTGATTTCTCTGCACACCTAAAGAAACACTCACCCAGCACTTACTGACACACCATGAGGTGTTTCAAATTATTTAATAGGCTAAGCATAGCCTAAATGAAGAGAGGATTAGCAAGTGAACATATACAAACAATCAATAAGACAACAACATGACTCTGAGAGATATGGTTTAACACCAAAACAAACAAGATTTCTGACTATCAGTAATTAACAGAACTGAAATGCATTTAGCTAGCAACAGTATATAAAGACAGTCCTATCTTGGTATAACAATCCCAGTTTTGTCATACTGGCCAGTAAATGATTAAAAAGAAAGGAAAAAAAAGCTTTGGATGCAAAGTTGGGGCCCTTAAAGAAGCACAACGATTTCCAGCAGATAAAAGATTAACTGGTGTGATGTTAGTCTTCAACCAGACCCAGGGCACCCTCTTCTGGGACTCTGGACATGTGCTCTAAATTAAAAAAAAGTTCAAATCAGACAGGGATAAAAATTGCTGTGATCTCTCTCTTTCAGTCCTGCTGAGCCAGTCCCTCTTTTCCTTTCTTACAGATGGTGGGAGTGCTCTCTAGTGCAGTCTTTGATATCCTAAGGGACACTGGATTGTTCCCCAGTTTCCACTGGATCAGGACTATTTCATAGAACCAAGAAAAAAAAAAAGTCAGTGGCCAAGAGGCCTCTCACCACAATATGCCCCCCCCCCCCCCGAAATCCAGGTGTTTCCACATAGGTTTGTGAAAGGGTTTTACCTCGCAAGCTAGCACCTGGCAGTAGTAGCCAGGGGTCCCCTTCTGATGGTCAAGGGTCAGCTGATGATCACAGTCATTCTTTGTGTCCAGCAAGTGAAACAATAATCTCCAGTTTGGGCTCTCAGGATCCAGATTCCCTCACATGTAGCATTGCATAGAGTATAATGGCAGCAGTAATATTTGTTCAGCACTCTTCTCCTGGGCAGCACAGCATCAGGTAGTTTCAGCAAACTCTGGCCACACACCATTGTTCCCCCTTTACTGCAGCCTTGTGGTACTCTCTCCCCTTTCCTCCCTGCAACCTTTACACTACACTTCTTGCTCTGTTTTTCCTGAATGTCCTTCCACATTAAAGGCTAGTGCACGGCTCACAGAGCACGCACCTGGGAGCACGGTGATCGGTGTGTCAGTGTGTGATCACATTACTGCTGTGTCGGGGTGATCACATGGCCTTGTACCATTTGATTGCTGTGTCCTGATCACCACTATATGCCATACCAGTGTCCTGATCACTGCTACACACCATACCAGCTTCCTGATCACCAATATATGCCATACCGGTGCACTGATCACTGTCATACACCATACCAGCGTCCTGGCTACTGCCATACCTCATAACAAAGTCCTGATCACCACTATACCTCATACCAGCATCCTAATCACCGCCTTAACCCCTTGCCGCCGAGTGTTCGCAGATGTGCGTACTCGGCTTCTGGGGATTATACCGGGATGATGCCCGCAGCTGCAGGCATCATCCTGGTACTGTTTTTTAGAGCCGGCGATCAGCTTTCCGGGTATAACAACCGATGCGGCTAAGCCACTCGGCTGTTATACCAGGGGAGCGGGAGGGGACGTCCCCCCTCCCACCGCTCTTACTGGGCCTCCCGTTCCATTGGGAGACCCGATGACCAATCGACAGACTGGAACGAAGCCATGAGCGGCTTCGTTCCAGCCTCCTAATAGTAAACATGGAAGCGGTGTCATACCAGCATACCAGCATACCTCATACCAGCATACCTCATACCAGCATCCTGATCACTGCCCTAACCCCTTGCCGCCGAGTGTATGCAGATGTGCGTACTCGGCTTCCGGGGGTTATACCGGGATGATGCCCGCAGCTGCTGTTTTTCAGAGCCGGCGATCGGCTTTTCGGGTATAACAACCGATGCGGCTAAAAGCCCAGGGACTGTGACGGCATAAGGGGGCGGGGTCTCCGCCTATATAAGTCACAGCGGAGCGCTCAGAGAGCAGTCCAGCCGGAGAGAGCGTCGTGTCAACATCTGGAGAAGAGAAGAGGGAAGAAGCCAAGAAGACAAGAAGCCAGAAGTTCGGGCCTCCGCTGGCAAAAGAGCGGCATGAAGACAGCGGAGGAGCCGGCAGAAGAACTGGAACACCGGGAGAAGAGGCCAGAGAGAGCGGAGAAGAACCAACCGGACGTCGGGAGAAGAGGAACCGGAGGGACCCCCGAGGTCGGAAGAGGACCCCCGAAGCCAGAGGAAGACCCCCCCGGAGCTGTTTAATAAATTATTTTAAAAACCTGTGTAGTGTGTTTTAATATTGACACTTTTTCCCTAGGTGAATGGGTAGGGGTACCATGTACCCCATACTCATTCACATAGGGTGGGGGGCCGGAATCTGGGGGCCCTCTTATTAAAGGGGGCTCCTGGATTCCGATAAGCCCCTTGCCCGCAGATCCCAACAACCAACGGCCAGGGTTGTCGGGAAGAGACCTTTGTCCTCATCAACATGGGGACAAGGTGCTTTGGGGTGGGGGGGCCCCGCAGGGCGCGCCCCCAAAGCACCCACCCCTCCATGTTGAGGGCATGCGGCCTGGTACGGTTCAGGAGGGGGGGCGCTCGCTCGTCCCCACCCCCTTTCCTGACCGGCCAGGCTGCGCGCTCGGATCGGGGTCTGGTATGGATTTTAGAGGGACCCCACGCCATTTTTTCGGCGTAGGGGGTTCCCCTTAAAACCCATACCAGACCTAAGGGCCTGGTATGCCCCGCGACAGGGCTCGCAAGGTGTCAATTTCGCTGATAAAAGCGGCGAGATTGACTTCCTTTTCTAGTCCCGTCGTACCCGAGTCACGTTCAAAATGAACGGACTTGTCCGTGTGTGGGCAAGCCCGTTCATTCTGAAAGTCCACCGTAACTCCGGCGATAGTCCGTCGGAAAGATGGGCCTACTTAGCCTGCCGGAAAGTCCGGTCGTGTGTAGGTAAGTCCGTCCATTCAGAAAGTCCGGCGGTAGTCCGCCGGAAAGTCCGGCGGGAAGAATGTCAGACCAAGTATGCCATAAAGTCCGATCGTGTGTATGCGGCATTACTGCCACAGTTTCTACATTTCAAATATGCTTAGGGCCCATTTACACTGTCCACACAGTAAACTGGAGTGGTTTAATGTTCAGGCAGATGTCAGTTTCCACTGCAGTGAGTTGGCAGTAGGGGTTGGAATGTTACGCATTTTAGCACATCACACAGTTCCTTTCTTTCTCTTTTTTGGCAACATTATTTGAAGTGCACAAAATGATACTTCATTAATGTCACCACACAGCAGTGGGTGCAATCTACACCAAAACATACAATGTAGTGGAACTGTTGACCGCTGATAACATAAATGATAATATCAAGTGGCATCCGCAATGCAATAAAATATAAAACAATAGATTTAGCAATGGATTCTGTACATAAAGAGTGAGTATAACAAGTGCTCAATGTCCATCACAATCAACTTGTTCTTCAGTGTGCTGAAAATCTCACACCTCCTTGCTCTCTAAACTCTCACCTTCCAGTTAATAGCATGTGCAGAGTAACATTCGCCCATCTATTTGTGGTTGTATTGAATAGTACGGACCTCCTGTCCACCAGGGACCCTCCAATCGTTTTCTTAATACTCCCAATATCCGTGGTACTGGTCCCTTTAAGATCCCTGAGGTTTGTGTGTTTTTAAGCACAGGGAGAAGAAAGATAGTCTCTTATAGTGCAGTATGATCAGTTAAACCAATTTTATTAGAGTAAAAATATGCACTTACAAGGTAAAATATATGAAAACATCGGGATTAACACCCACCTATATAACTTCTGGTATGGGACTGCCTCCGCTACGCCCTATGTGTTACGTCATCGTCACGTGGCTTCATCAGTCCCCTGATGGCAGTCACACATACTACTTTAGAGCAAACAAAGGAGGAATTTATGACTTGGGCTGTAACCTTGTAATACATCTGTCTCATAATATGTCTCACTGCTCCTTTTTAACATGGCTTTGCCTTGCAACAGGATTGTTAAAAGTCCCCCTATGTCTCTTCTGCTATCAAAAATTCTCACCTGCCTGTTCACAATACACACTGAACTGTGCAGGCATAGCAAAATGTATAATTTCAGCATGCACAAGGGTTACATTATCCCAGTGTGCCCAATCAAGCTGGTTTAAAAACCGAAGTACAGTTCTTTTAGTGTTAATTAAAACTGCCTGTTATGATCACATGATATGTTTCAATGTTGGAATAAGAAAAAAGCTGCAGAAAAGCAATGAACCATTACATGAACAGGATATTACCTTTCTCAGAACACCCAGTATTCATATTTGAATTATTTTGCCCATCCTAGAAATAAAAGCTGGTGGTAGACTAAAAGGAAAGGTCAGTTTTAATAATGTTAAATGGTTTGTGTAGCAATTAGGGCTATCTTACACCACACAGCACGCATGTGGTGAGTATAATGTGGGTCAATACATTTCTATGTAATTCTAAGTGATGCAGTCTGTTGCAAGGCATTGCAGCAGATTTAAAGGGCTGCACTGCAGAAAAATAGAACATGTCCTTTATTTTCAGCTCACACCAATATGGCGCACTGGTGTGCTTTGAAACTATAGGGCATACGGTGTATTGCCTTGTTCTTGCTTACAAACTGTGCTGGGCAACACATCCCAAAGCAGTCCAGTGCTGCTCATGTACACAAACCCTTATATATACAGAACATAAAAACAATAACAATAAAAATTATAGCTTTAAAAAAAACCAAGTTAGACTTACCGGTAACTTGTTTTCCAGAAGTCTTTCAGGACAGCACGTGAGAGATAGCGACTCCACCCACCGGAAACAGGAAACACCTTCTTCCTCCAAACTTTAAAGGGAGGCGCCTCCCTACCATACCTCAGTTGTAGTAGAGAAGACCTCCGGCCCCGGCTGGAACACATAAACACATACGTTAGTCACAGCATAGTATATACAATACAATAGGGCGGGATGTTGCTGTCCTGAAAGACTTCTGGAAAACAAGTTACCGGTAAGTCTAACTTGGTTTTTCCCAAGGCGTCTTTCAGGACAGCACCTGAGAGGATAACAGAGACTTACCCCCTTAGGGCGGGACAACAGCTTGCAGGACCTTTCTGCCAAACGCCTGATCATTAGCAGATGCGAGGTCCAGCCTGTAATGTTTCACGAATGTGTGAAAACTCAACCATGTTGCCGCCTTGCAAATTTGTTCAGGGGTGGCACCAGCTCTCTCTGCCCAAGTGGCCGCTAATGCTCTTGTTGAGTGTGCAGAAATTCCTGCTGGTGGAGACACACCTGCATGCGAATAAGCCTCTGAAATGGCTAGTTTCAGCCACCTTGCAAAAGAAATCTTAGAAGCCTGGCAACCTTTCCTGTTGCCCGAAAATAGCACAAACAGAGAATCTGAACGTCTAAAGAGCTTTGTCCTTTCCAAGTAACATAACAAAACTCTTCTAACATCCAACATGTGAAAACAAGTCTCTTTCTCCCCTACTAGGTTGGGGCAGAAAGTCGGAAGTACAATGTCCTGAACACGATTCTGTACTGAAGCTACCTTTGGTAAGAATTTCTGATCTGTTCTAAGTATAACCCTGTCTGGGAAGATAGACAAATAGGGTTCCTTAACTGATAAAGCATTAAGCTCACTGATCCTGCGTGCAGAGACCATGGCAATCAGAAAACACAGACTTGGAAGTGAGAAATCTGAGTGGCGCTTCTTCCAAAGGTTCAAAGGGACTCCTTGTTAGAGACTGAAGTACTATCGACAGATCCCATTTGGGAAACAACTTAAGTGGTGCTGGTCTGGATCTCGTAAGGGATCTAAAAAATCTGGTTACCAACGGATCTGAGGCCACAGATCTTTCTAGGAATACTGCTAGCGCAGCCACCTGCACCTTCAAAGTACTAACTGCTAGTCCCTTGTCAGCACCAACTTGTAAAAATTACAGAATGGTAACAAGACTCCCTGGGTCCTGGGCAGATGAATTACACCATGTATTATAAACCTTCCAGACCTTGGAATAGATATTTCTAGTCACCCTTTTCCTACTGGATAATAGTGTTGAGATTAACCGGTTGGAAAAACCCTTGCTCCTTAAGAGCTGCTCTTCAGACACCAGGCTGTGAGCGCCAAAGTGGCTACCTCTGGGTGATTTACTGGACCCTGAAATAGTAAATCGTGCCTGAGGGGCAGATGCCAATAAGGCCTGACCGCCATTCTCAGAACGGTTGAAAACCAAGCCCTTCTTGGCCAAAAGGGCGTGATTAGGATAACCGGTACCATTTCCCTTTGAATCTCCATGGATACGCCAAGGCATCTGTTCCTAGTGACCCGTCGTGATTGTTTAGAGAAAAAAATTGCAGAACCAAGGCATTCTCTTTTGAGGCGAACAGGTCCACCTCTGGCAGCCCCAACTTTTCGGCAATCATGGCGAAAACCTCTGGGTTCAGCGACCATTCTGCTTCCTGAATGGGGTTTCTGCTCAGGAAATCCGCCACCCCGTTCAGGGATCCCTTTAGATGGACTGCTGATAAAGACAGCAAGTGTCCTTCTGCCCATTGGAGAATGCTCATGGCTAGTACTTGCAGCGATTTGCTCCTTGAACCTCCCTGCCTGTTTATATACCGTATATACTCGAGTATAAGTCGTTCCGAGTATAAGTCGAGGCCCTAATTTACCACAAAAAAATGGGAAAAACTTATTGACCCGAGTATAAGACGAGGGTGAGAAATGCACAGCTACTGTAAGTGGAAAAGAGGGTCAACAATGCCCATTTGCAGCATCACTGTGCCCATTTGCATGCCTCACTGTGCCCATTTGCAGCCATAGGTCCCCTGAACTTCAAACTCGGTAGTTAAGGGTTCCTAGATACCCCCTAGCTGCAGCCAAAATTTGGGGTCTCTGAACCCAAAGGGTCCCGAAATGACATTGCTGCAGATAGACACAGTTGACCGAATTTGGGGCCCCGTATCTCGGGGCCGCTTAGTGCTAAGAACCTCAAATTTGGTGTGCAAACCCAGTGGAACTAGCACCATAAAATTTCCAAAGCTGGGGTTTCTAGCACCATGTGGCCACGAGATACAGGGCCCCAAAAATCAGTTCAGAAAATGTCAAGCACTTTTCTGCAGCAGAGAATGACATTTTCTGAACCAATTTTGGGGCCCCGTATCTCGGGGCCACTTAGTGCTAGGAACTTCAGCTTTGAAAATGTTGTGGGACAAGGTCCACTGGGTTTGCATACCAAATATGGGGTTTCTAGCACCAAGTGGCCCTGAGATACGGGGCCCCAAAGTCGGTTCGGAAAATGAAATTTTTTGCTGCAGAAAAGTGCTTGACTCGAGTATAAGTCGAGGGGGGCACTTTCAGCACAAAAAAATGTGCTGAAAAATTCGACTTATACTCGAGTATATACGGTAAGCCACGGCCGTGGCATTGTCTGTTAGTATTTGACTGGGCCCGGAGCCCGGAGCCCCTGAGCAAATGACTTCAGAGCCAAGTCGATCACCTTGAGCTCTCTCCAGTTTGAGGACTTTGTCGCCTCTTTCCTGGACCAGTTTCCTGAGTGAAACCCTTTTCTAGGTGGGCTCCCCAACCCCAGGAACTGGCATCGATTGTCAGCCTTTTTCCGATTGGAAAGGCCCAGAGTTACCCCTCCGATAGGATATCCTGCCTTTTCCACCACCATAGTGACCTCTTCACTTGGGTTGGAACTTTTACCTCTGATTCTAGGGATTCCAAATTGTGATCCCAAGATCTCAGAAGAAAAGCCTGCAGATGTCTGAAGTGTAGTCTTGCCCACTGAACAGCTGGCATTGACGAAGTCAGAACACCCAGAGCTGACATGACCAAATTTACCGTCAGCTGCTGGTTGGTCTGCAAGAAAGACACTGTATCCTGGATTTTTCCTTTCTTCTCTGAAGGAAGAAAAATTCTTTGGCTTACCGAATTTATTATATACCCTAGAAACCGAATCTCCTGAGATGGTTCCAGGGAAGATTTTTGGAGATTTAGGATCCAACCTAGAGACTCCAGATGGCTGCATGCTCTGCTTAAATTGCTCCTCAATTCCTCTCTTGAAGGGGCGAAAAATAGCAGATCGTCTAAGTAAGGAATTACTGCGATTCCCTGAAGACGCAGTGGAGCTAGGGCCTCTGCCATTACTTTGGTGAAAATTCGGGGTGCGGATGATAGCCCGAAGGGTAGGGCTCTGAATTGCAGATGCTGAATTCTGCCTTCCAACCTTACCGCCAACCTGAGAAACCTCTGGGACTGGGATGAGATTGGAATATGCAGGTATGCATCCTTTAGATCCACTGACGCCATGAAACAACCTGGAGTCAGAAGATTTCTGGCGGTGAAAATTGAGTCCATCTTGAACCTTCTATATTTGATGGCTCTGTTTAGTGGCTTTAAATTGAGAATTAAATTAAATCTTCCTGCTGTTTTTTTACCAGGAAGACATGTGAATAGAAGCCCTCGTGCCATTCTTCTGGTGGCACTGGGATTACTACACCCTGTTGCATCAGTTCCTCCAGAGAGGATTTCATGGCCAGGGCCTTTATTGAATCTCGAGGAGCATTTGTTACCAGAAACCTTCTTGGGGGGCTTCTGGAAAACTCGAGAGTATAACCCTGCGAGAGAGTGGTCAGAATAAACTGATTTGAAGTTATCCCTGACCACTGCGGAAGAAACTCTCGTAATCTTCCGCCGACCCGCAGAGATGAGTCATTGTGAGTTTTCGGCCTGTGAAGGAGGACGGAAGAGAATTCCGCCTTTGCCCTTCGCCTTTTGCGCTGACCAATTTTTCCTCCTGCCCTGAAACTTATTTTCCTGCTGTTGCTGTTGAGTTTTTTGAGGTTGAAAAAGACGTTTTGGGGTCTGCTTTTTCTTTTTGACCGGGAAGGACTTCTTCTTATCGGCAGTTCTGTCTAGGATATTATCTAGATCAGGGCCAAAAAGAAGGTCACCTGAAAAGGGAATACCACAAAGTTTACTCTTTGAAGCTGTATCACCTGGCCAGGTTTTTAGCCATAAAGCTCTTCTCGCAGCATTTGCTAAAGCTGCAGACCTAGCTGACATTTTGATAGCTTCAGCCGAAGCATTTGCAATATAAGCAACCGCAGAAATCAGGGTAGGAAAGGAATCTAAGATCTCCTGCTTGGGGGAATCTGCCACTATATGAGATCTAAGTTGGTTCACTCAGTATTCCAGATTACTGGCTACACAGGTTGTGGCCATTGCTGGTTTTAAATTGCTCATGATTGATTGCCATGATCTCTTGAGCAAAAGATCCATGCGTTTGTCCATTGGATCCCTTAGAACCCCTATGTCTTCAAAAGACAGGTCTGTGGATCTTGAGACCTGTGAAAAGGCCGCATCCAACCTGGGCACCTTATTCCACACCGCAGAAGGGTCCTCCTCAAAAGGGAAGCGCCTTTTGTGGGCTCTGGAAAAAAAGGGCTTTTTCTCTGGATCTTGCCATTCTTTAGTTATGGCGTCAGAAATGACCGAATGAACCGGAAAAGTTCTCCCCTTAAGCTCATTTAACCCTGCATACATGCGGTCATGAAGAGATAACTCCTTCTTTTCCTCACTTAAGCCAAGTGTAACATGGATATCCTTAAGGAGTCCGTCTACCTCCTCTAGGGAAAGCTTAAATTTGGAAGGAGCCACCTCCGCTTCCTCACCCTCCTCCTCCGATACTTTATCAGGGAAGAGCAGTCCCCTACTCCTTCCGTTAGAGGGGCCTTCAGGTAAAGCTTCTACCATGGGGATAGAAATAGAACCCTGGGAAGCATCAGAAGTGGATGGCTGACTAGCAGCTGGATTAACTAAAGAGTCACGAAAAGTCTGAATCGTGGCGTATAGTTCCTTCTTTACAGAGGCAACCAGGTCATCACAAACCGAAGCTGATTCCTCCTTAACTAAAGAAGTGATGCATGTACTGCATAAGACTTTTTTCCAATTTTCTCCCATTTTGGCCCTGCAAGAAGGACATCTCTTTTTTGGGTCAGAGCTTTTAGCCTGTGAGAGAAAAACAAAAAAAGGAAAAAAACCAGGGGACCTTTTAGTGAGACCCGGTCTCAGCTACACAAGAATCACCCACAGGTGCACTAAGAAGAAACCAGTCAGCCTCTAGTGCCCAGACAGGCCCCTTGCCACTAGGGGGTAGAGAAAAAAGAAAATAGACCAAACCCAGGAAAAGGAAGAAAGGCAGACCTAAACTGCTGCTCCTACCTGAGCTTTACTGGCGCCTGTGCCTGTCCCCACCGCTGCAGACGCTGAGTCCTCCATCTCTGGTGTGCAGCTCCTCACTTGTGGCTTTATATGCCGCTTCCGGACTCCCATAGTGCATCAGCACCGGACCGAAAGCGGAAGTAGGCGCCAGTTCCTGTCCTCCCTCCTCCCCCCTTGCATCCACACCGGAAATGACGCTTCTGCTGACCCGCCTTGTCACTTCCGCCGCGCCTGCCGGCCAAAAAACATGGCGGCGGCGCACGTGCACCGCCGCTCCTACGACCGCGCGGATCACCGGGTCTACGGCTCTCACCGAGCACCAGGAGGGGAAGAGGAGCCCGATTGCTATCACTGCAAAGGCTTGGGTAGGCCGGGAGGACAGCGGGTCTCCTGAAGGAGGAAAAGGAAAAGAAACCCCGTCTCCCAGGAGCACCTGAGAGAACCTGACTCCCCCTCAAAAAGATGTTCCCTCTGGGCCGGAGGAAACACAAAAACTGAGGTATGGTAGGGAGGCGCCTCCCTTTAAAGTTTGGAGGAAGAAAAAAAAAACATTTTTGCTGCTGCAAAAAAAAAACATCTTCGGCACTGAGCTGCCCCCCGCAGTATTTTCCTTGCTGCTAATGGATGATTTAAAATTATAAAGAATTTCCTTCGCGCTGGTAGATGTGAAAAAAGAATGGTGATTTTTTCTAAATAATGTGGAATAATGTGAATATTGCAGCAAAATTAAAAGTGCTCACACAACCACTTAATGGATAAATAATTAAAATGAATTTCGCGCAATATTAGCAAGGGAGATGTGTATGGTGGGGCCAATTATTGCTATTAAAGTGTCTGTAATAATAGATAGGATCAACGATCTCTAAATTGGAACATATGCCTGTTGCCACTATTTGACATTCGAGTGAAAGTGCTGTAATTTAAAGTGAAGATGTGCCAGTATCCAAAATACCAAAAAAATAAATAAATATATAATTACCAAAAAAAATATATATAAAATTTAGTGCCAGCAAGGTTAAAATACCATAAATAAAATAACGTGAATAGGTGCTGGTGAATAAAAAATCAATTGTGTAAAATCCTTATAAAGTTAAATACAACAATATGAAGTGCAACCCATCAAAAAGGTGAATCAAGTCCTTCTATTCAGATCTGTATATGATCTATAAACTGGATAAATTATTCCTACAGTGGTGTCTTCAAGTATAGTCTCTCAGGACTCTCACCTTAGGTTAGTACAAATCGAGCTGTTATAATGGAATACTTGGAGTGTGGAGGCACTGTCTGATAGATTCTCCCTCTTAGTGCTTTACCCTCTAAATCTTCTCCTGTGCTTCCTCCGCTCTGATGCAGCTTACACCCTCTCCAAGGTGCCAGTTTATAGATCATATACAGATCTGAATAGAAGGACTTTTTCACCCCTCCACCAGCGCCATCTATCCTAGAATTCATGAACTGTGCAATCTCAAACCTATAATGCTGCTACTTATAATATTTATTTAAAGGCTCAGTTAGATGAATTGTTATTGCATTTATTTTAGTTCACCGTTGATATTTATCTGTGTATAATATATTCACCTTTTTGATGGGTTGCACTTCATATTGTTGTATTTAACTGTATAAGGATTTTACACAATTGATTTTTTATTCACCAGCACCTATTCACGTTATTTTATTTATGGTATTTTAACCTTGCTGGCACTAAATTTTATATATATTTTTTTGGTAATTATATATTTATTTTTTTTTTTGGTATTTTGGATACTGGCACATCTTCACTTTAAATTACAGCACTTTCACTCGAATGTCAAATAGTGGCAATAGGCATATGTTCCAATTTAGAGATCGTTGATCCTATCTATTATTACAGACACTTTAATAGCAATAATTTGCCCCACCATACACATCACCCTTGCTAATATTGCGCTAAATTCATTTTAATTATTTATTAATGGATGATTTTAGTTTTCTGGGTTCACAGCAAGCATTTTGTTGGAAAGTGAGGTAAAAGCAGCACAGTGCTGAGCTCATCTCTGTTTCACTCTGCTTTCGCCTCATCAGTATGGTCCTGGTCAGCACATTGTCAACGTATTAGCTACTTGTGCTGTTTCTTTCTCTCCCACCACTGAGCTCTGTTGCACAGGGACTGTTAAATGCAGGCACTTGCATGGCTTGCATTTTTTTAAAAATACATTTAATGGCATGCTAATGATTACAGAGCTGCATCAATTTGCGTCTTTTATATCTGTTTAGAATTCAGCTTTAAATGTTAAAAATTTTAAAAAATAAGGTTTGCTTCTGTTAGTCTTTTGTAACATCACTACCTCTACATTTTGCAATGCCCAAGTGTATACATAAATGTCACAGACGTTAAAGAGTACAAAAGTGTTTTAACTGCAAACTGCCACAGGCAGCCATAATGATAATGGTTACAACTGCATTTTACTAGTTATTTATTTTCATAGCCATAGTGTATACGTTATGGTCAGGTGTCAACAACTTTTGTTTATACAGTCTGCCACCAAGAAGATATCACCCCACTTTTTGGTTCAGAGTTACAGCTTCCTTTGTTTGTTCTTCCTATCATCTGCCCACTGACAAATGAAGTACCATCATCACGTAATCAGCAGAGGTTTTTGATTTGCTGGACATTTTGTAAATGTAGACATTTGGGTAAAATGTTACAACTTAATGAAAATAATTGGAGCCTGAGGATAGCTAAATTAAAGTTTTTGTTTTTTTTTAAATGTTGTGAATTGTGATCTACATCTCAGCTTTGGGGTTAAGGTTAGCATTGGGATTGGCTTCATTAATAAACAAAGCCAATGATCATCACCATGTTGGCACTGACAAGGTAAACATTGAGGTAGATTTACTAAAACTGGAGTACTCAGAATCTGGTGCCGCTGTGCATGGTAGCCAATCAGCTTCTAACTTCAGATTGTTCAACTTAGCTTTGACAATAAAACTTGGAAGCTGATTAGTTACTATGCAGAGCTGCACCAGATGTTGCACTCTTCAGTTTTAGTAAATAACCCCCATTGCTAGGAAAAAAAGCCATGTGATTTTTTTTTCATTCAAGTTTCACCTAAGGAGTCTGTATGCAGACATTTAAGGCAAATTTTGATATAATTTTGCTGAAGGTGAAATCAGCAGTTTCACTGCAATACTAGTTTTTACAGCAACACTACACTCATCCCTACGCATTATTAATTTAGGTAGCTGAAAAGTCAACTGATGTTTACCTAGTCTTGTAATTCACATATTTTTGCCACAATGCAAGTGACACCACTATTTCCTTTTTCAGCTTTAACATGGCTGCTCATTGACAAAAGTATTGTGCCGAAGCAATATATAGAAGACACACACTACACAGATAACAGGGTATCTCTAGTGTTTCCCCTTTAAAGTCAATCTGTACTACTATAATCTCCCTACACTGACTACAGGCGGTCCCCTAGTTACAAACATCCGACTTACAAACAACTCCTACTTACAAACGGAGGGAGGCAACAGGAAGTGAGAGGAAATCTACCCCTAGGAAGGGAAATTTACTCCTGTAAGAGTTATTATGGGAAAAAGGTGCCTCCACTGCTACTTTATCACCAATCCTTGTTTCCACAACAACCCCAAATTTTCAAAATCCAATTGTCATTGTGACAGAAAGTGAGGTGAAATCTTCTGAACAGGGGCACAGACAGCAAAACAAACATTACAGGGGAGTTAAATATTTCCTATGTTATCCAAAAAGCTTAAAAACTGTTTATTTAGCTGGAGCTACACTTAAAAAATGTACCTGTTCCGACTTACAAACAGATTCAACTTAAGGACAAACCTACAGACCCTATCTTGTTTGTAACCCGGGGACTGCCTGTATCCTGCTTTGTTTATTGCATAATAAAAAAAAAATTCCTCCATCAAATTATGATTTGTGCTCCCTCCAAATCTGGTGATGTAAAGAAGCACCGGATCATGGAACATGAGATCTATTTTACAGAAGCTTGTAAAAGTGTTTATGCAGAACTGCCCAGTCATCATCTTTGCCTGAAGGCTTATGCCCTGTACACACGACCGGTTTTCCCATCGGAATAAACTCTGAAGGTTTTTCCGACGGAGTTCCGACGAAATTCCGCGCAAGCTGTCTTGCATACACACGGTCACACCAAATTCCGACTGTCCAGAAGGCGGTGACATACAACACGTAGGACGGGACTAGAAAACGGAAGTTCAGTAGCCAGTAGCCAATAGCTTCCGTCTCGTACTTGCTTCAGAGCATGCGTCATTTTTGGTACGTAGGAACAGCATACAGACGAACTGTTTTCTCAATAGGAAAACATGTTCTATATCTAGGTCTGTCAGAATTTTCAACGTAAAAAGTCCGATGGGGCGTACACACGATCGGAATATACGATGAAAAGCTCCCATCTGACTTTTTCTGTCGGACATTCCACTCGTGTGTACATATGTGCATAAGACTTTAACAAAGACTACAACACTTAGGCAGGCCATACACGGTGCTACCTGTGGTTACAGGAAAGAAATGTGCACGATTCCACCATCAACACAGACAATGCTGACAGGGGAATCCCTCCTGCAAAGCAATTATCAGATTCCAGCGGGGGGGGGGGCATTCTTGCTGGGAAAGGAGAGTGATTATCGCTAGCGGCCATAGCAGACTCTAGCGATAATTTTAAAAGAAGGCGGCAGGCTGGTTGTACCCAAGTTAATTGATCAATCAACTTGGTACATTCAGCCTGCCCATTAACAGTTAGAATATTGCCCAGTTCCTGGTTGACCGGCCAAGATTCGAATAGTTTATGGCTGGTCTACAGCTCAGACAGACAAATGTAAAGCTCAGATAAACAAACCTCTTGAACCCAGGTCACAAATTGCTCCTGCAATCTACTTAAGATTTTAATTTTAATTTGCAAATTTTCTTATAATGGACCTTTCTGTTTTGTGGAAAACCAGTTCAATTTTTTTCCTGTTGTGCTGTACTACCTGTAATTAGAAATGGTGTAGTCTATCTAGCTAATGTTATAGCTGAAGTGGTAAGAAAGAATACTTATAGAAATGCTCTGAATGATTTGGCCTAGAGGCCTTTATGTATGCCTTTACCAAAGAATTTATAATTAATTTGACCCTTACTGATAAAGCCCTCAAATCAAATCAACAGTGACTCAGTGATTTAAAATCATAAAGAGAGATGATGCTTAGACTTTAGTCAGAAATGGTGTTCTGTTATCAAAAACTCTGGATCTTAGATTTAAAAGCAGCTATCATTTCTAATTTGGGACTCTTCCACTTGAATCTGATGTAAACAGTCACCTTTACAGAAAGAATTAGAGAGTCTCTACAATAAGGGAATTATTCAAACATCTTTTTTTTGCCAGTATATCAAAAAACTTTGCAATTCAATAATCTTTTGTAATGAAAACAAATCTCAAAATTAGTGTATTGGTCATATAAATGGTCTCTCAAACCATATTGTCGTGATCTGCTATAGCGCTAGGTTAGAAAAAAATTATAGTCCTGCATGATGAAAGCAATGTTCCCTGTGTCAAAAAGTCCCTACACTAAGAGCAGCTCTACTCACAATTGAACTTGGCATTGTATGCAGTCCAGGTTAATTAGAACACATTGCAGCTATGCAGTCCTACATGCAAATAAGCACAATGTGTGAGGTCCATATGTTGTCAGCTTGCTGCAGTCAATCAAGTTTAAGACAAATGGTCAAGATGGCCATGTCCCACAGGACGTTACTTATCATTTCACTTCTCGATATGATCTGAGTTCAGTCTCATCGTAAGTCCTCCATATATTTTCTCTTTTTGGGTCTTTCCTGCTGGACTGAAAGCAGATCACTAAGTGACTTCTAGATTTGCTGCCCTCACTACCACATTAAAAACAAGCTGATGTGTTTCCTGACCATTTTTGCATTCAGCCTGTTCTATCATGCTAAATTTATTTTAGATCAGTATAAATTAATGTATTATATTTATAAAGTTTGGTGTTAGCGGTGTGTTCAGTTCCTACCATCCTTGTGTCCCTCTAAGACAGTGGTTCTCAACTCCCATCCTCAGGACCCACTAACAGGCCAGGTTTGCAAGATAACTGAAATACATAACAGGGGATATCATTTGCTGCTCAGTGATTGCAGTATTCTAGTCTGCATCTCCCCAAGGTAATACTTAAAATCTGGCCTGTTGGTGGGTCCTGAGGACAGGAGTTGAGAATCACTGCTCTAAGAAGTTGCTCAAGAATCTGTTTGGGGTAGATGGAACACCCACTAAATTAAAATAAGTTTACACCAACCTTAGGAAAGTTTTGTATACTAGCTTACCTATTTTTTTTGCTTGCATAATTTCTATCCAGAACTCTGCAGTTGCTTTTCTCCTAGCTTGGGAAGGTTTTACTCAGGGGACAATTCTTTCCTTTGATGGGGATGGGTCCTGCAAACTTTGGGTTTGGCAAAGTTGGCTCAGAAGTTGTCTAGAGGCACTTCTTTGGTTTAGTAAGATCCTCTTTCAGAATCATGAAAGATGCCAATCGAAGTTTGCTGGGGAGTACAGGTCCAGGACGATTTATGCTAAAGTGATAAGGCGGTGAAAAGAACATTTTCATCAAACCAATGAGAACAACTGATGATATGGATAATACTGCAACAGATTCCAGAAGACATAATTTTTTATATATTCAGACAACATACTGACGGTAGCTCAGTCTTAGAAACAGGATGCAATTCACAGTCTGTCCCTACTTTTCACATCTCATTGAATCTTCTATAGTTATTTTGGGCTTGCAAAACATTATGGTAGATTTCTTAAGTTGCCACAGTTTAAAAAAAGGGAAGGAGAGGATTCGAAATCATCAGATCTCTTTGGAAATCTTGACCAGGTGGGGTAAGGAGATAAGGAGAGAATATTTTGTTTTTAGGTCCTAGTCATCAGTTACAGGTGCAGAAGTAAAAATGTACTGCATTGAGATGGAGCAATTCAGGTATTAGGATGTGAAGAGATAGAAGAGTTCAAAGTAATTTCATATCAAGGATGGATAGACTGGTTGTTACAGTAACAACCCTGGACACAGTCAGCTGCTTGGCTCTATTCACATCGCCAGTGTCAGTTCACATCTTCCCTTGCTGGCGGGTTCGGCTCTACACACCACACACTGCAGCTGGCATGTCCTTGTGGCTTCCCATGGTTGGTGTCCCTTGGTTGGTTGTCTCTAGTGATCCATCAGTGCCTGAGCCAGCCTTACAGCCTTGTGGTAACGTTGTCATTCAAATTTGTACTGTTTTAATCTTTGGAATAAATTGCCAGCAACCTTTTTGAGTATACATGTAGTTCATTGCAGTTTAGTTCCTGAGCGCTGTCAACCCTTTTTGTCTTCAGCATTGCAGCATCTAATTCTTTGCCTTTAGACAGCAGCACAGTTCAGCTGAACATACATTGCATTATGTGGTTTTTCCTGTGATTAGCACCTGAGACTCAACCTTTTTTTAACATAAATAATAGGCAACTTTATGCTATATTTTAAAGTGGTTAGCAAAGAGCACCTCCAAGCTCTCAATCCACAGTTTAAGAAACCCATCTATCCATCAAACCATAAACATGGTTACACCTGGACTTTCAGTTGACAGGCAGGATGATCAGGGGTTCAGAGGTGAGTATACCATTACCACTCAGCAATTGTAGCTCATTCACATGAAGCTACCCTTTAAGCACTTGAACAAGCAAGGTAAAACCTAACACCAGGCTTACTTGAACAACCTTAAAGTGATTGTAAGGCGAGTGAGTGAGGACTCAGGTAAGTATAAGGGAGGATGAGGAGGCGATACTGATAACTAAACATTTTTTACCTTAAGAACAAGCAAACATGCCAAATGTAAATTTTGTTTATGAGTAATGTGAAATATCAGATGCAATAGTAACTATAGGTGTAATAATAAACATTTTTATCTCTTGTACATATCTGGTTTGTAGAGATGTTCAAATCACTGTGTTAGTTTGCTATTTGAAGTGACACAATGTCACTGGGGGATATTTGTGTTTTGGAAATCCTGTGTGAGTGTATGAAAATAGAACATGTTTTTTGCTTTATAGATTCATTGTAGTATTTCCCCGTTTGCTGCTGTCACAAGTGTATGTGTTCACTGCTTGAGTGAAGAGTAAACATTGTTATCCCTATTAATGGTTAAGTATGTTGCATCTCCCACAAGGTTCTCATACAGTATACCTATTTTTAAAAGCATTTCACTTGCTTTAACAGAGGAAATCATAGCTAAAGTATTTTACTTTCTACTTTAGTAATGGATTTATTGTCAATGTATTATTTTAATGTTAACTGACAAGTGCCTGAGTTTATTGTATATCATTTTAGTTTTAGAACTTTAGTTGGTTTTAGCAATAAGAGAAGGAAAATCATATAGTGTCTGTGTGACTCATTTAAAGGAGAATGTAAGGTTTGAGTTATTCGGTACTCGGAGAGCCATTTAGGTCAATGACTTTGCTAACATTCAGTTTGAACATTTTGTAACGCTAATATCAAATAAAACATTATTTTGTGCAGTAATATCAATTTTTCTTTCTTTTACAGAGCCAGTCTTACAACTTAGCATATGATATTTTCCTTGTTTGGCACAAAGTTGTAACATTTTTGCCCCAGATATTTTTTTGTATTGACCGATCCAAACAGCCAGCTCTCAATTCAGGTCAACTTGAACTCTTGAACTTGAACTACAAATTATAACTCACTTCCACACTAACTTGTTTTGGCCAGTCCTGGCCTTAGTCATACCTGTCAGCACACACATATCCTCTTATATTTGCCTCTTAATTAGCAAAAGAGAATATATCAAAAGTGTGAGTGGTTGAAAGAAGATGTGTCAACATTTAATACAATGCAAAAGACCTAAAATCATATTATACTGGCTAAATATAAAAACATATAAAATAGAAAAAATAGATGCCACAAAGCCAATATTTATAAAGACAGACATCAAGGGCAAGGATGAATAGCAACAAACAAAACAAAAAAAAATGTAAGCATAACTTTTGTATAGTTTCCCTTGCTGGGGGCTTTCAGTATCACATTCATCTAAGAAAATATTCAGCCTCGTATACCGTATTTATTGGTGTATAACACACACCTTCATTTTATGAGGGAAGTTTCAGGAAAAAAACATATTTTTTAAATAAATAGATTTGAAGCAAAATAAGGGTCAGTGCCCATCAATGCAGCCTTATCAGTGCCCATCTGCAGCCTCACTATCTCCCATCAATGCAGCCTGATCAATGCCCATCTACAGACTTAATGCAGCCTGATCAATGCCCATCTGCAGCCTCAATGCAGCCTGATCAATGCCCATGTGCAGCCTCAATGCAGCCTGATCAATGCCCATCTGCAGACTCAATGCAGAATGATCAATGCCCATGTGCAGCCTCACCATCTCCCACCAATGTAGTCTGATCAATGCCCATCTGCAGACTCAATGCAGCCTGATCAATGCCCATCTGCAGTCTCAATGCAGCCTAATCAATGCACATCTGCAGCCTCAATGCAGCCTGACCAGTGCCCATCTGCAGCCTCAATGCAGCCTGATCAATGCCTATCTGCAGCCTCTATGCAGCCTGATCAATGCCCATCTGCAGCCTCACCGTCTCCCATCAATGCAGCCTGATCAGTGCCCGAAATCACTAAGCCGTCATCTCCTGTTTCAGGTGTCAAGTGAATTCCCCCCCCCCCCTGCCCCTCCAAGGTAACATAACGGCGTATAACATTCCCCCCTATTTTCAGGGGGGAAAATGCGTGTTATACACCGATAAATATGATAATTAATATATTATTACTACTACCCTATTGAGGCCTTCAGTCTGTCTTCCCACTGACTCACACTTCACTCTCAGGTGTACACCCAGTCAATGTCAACACTCTTAGCACTACAGCCTCTAGCTATGGAGTTGCCAAGCTTGGCTTGTACAAAATCCCTGCCTGTTCAAACACTGTCTCTTACTGTGCATGACTGTAACCTACGTAAATTTTGTCAGTCTGGTCAAATCACCTGTTCATAGAGCCTGACAGGCCTGGACACAAATTTTTGAGATTTACAACAATCCATGGTAGAGTCCTAAACTGAATGACTCTGTTTGGGCATTAGGGTTGCCACATCATCCATTTAATCCAGGACACACTAATTAAGGTGGTAATTAAACTCACTTGGTTCCTTATCTCTCTTAAATCAGCTTCAGAACCTGTGTAATTCATATGTGTCTTGGATTAAAGGGATGATGTGGCAACCCTATTGGGCATACGTGGGACTTGCAAACGTGCAAAGCCCCACATGCAACTTGTATGGTTCCAGCAAAATAGTGCTCTGTCACATTAAAGTATAACTAAAGGCAAAACTTTTTTTTTTTGTTTTGGATAGAGTGGAGAGGAATTAGAACTCTTGTCAGTTTTTTTTTTCTGTTTATGTCCCAGTCCCTGAGATCCACCCTCTACATGTGTCCTGTTTACCATTAAGGTTGAAAGTGAAAGTAAAAGTAAATCCCAAATGTTGGGATGTCCCCTGAAAAATAATAGAGGGGGGATTTTCCGATGGGGACACTAGTTCTGGTGTCCTGCGGGGGTCCAAGAAGTTCCCCTAATTTGCAGGGATTTCCTCTCATTTTCTGTGTTGGCTATGGGACAGGAAGTGAAGGGAGATTTCTCCAATAGGACACTGATGGAAAAAAATCTGACAGGGGTTAAAACCCTACCTTATCCAAAATGAAAAAAAAAAGTCTTGCCTATAGTCCTACTTTAAGTGTTTGTCTCAGTTTAACTCTTGCAGGTACACCACACCTGTCACATAGGGTGTGCTGTGACTTTCAATTGCTTCTTTAGCATTGCATTCCTTCATCTGAGAACCAATTGTAGGATTGATCATGCCATTACCAGGAAATGTGTCAGTGAATCTGCAAGTGCTGTGCATGCTCTTACCCCAGTATTTGTGTCGACCCCAGCATTTGTAGTGGTGATAGCCCCATTAAGGATTAAAGAGGAACTGCAGTATGCTCACATAATTTGTAATAAAAACATCTTTGCCATTCTTAAGCTTCCCTCCAACCACCTGCATATTATTTTAATTATACTGTGATTCTGTACTTGCCAATAATGCTGCAGAAATCTCCCTCCACTGAGTCTGGCTGCATCCATTCTAATTGTGGGTAGCTGAAGCTGCTGCCTGTTCACTTTGTGGATTTACACAGACATACAGAGGCACACCTCCAGCTCTCATTGGCCCTCTTATGACTCATCCCCCCTCCCTTCCTGGCAAACTCTCACCAGAGTGAGAGAGAGAACTGTGCATTATGTCATAAGCCTAGGCTAATGATCAGGCAAGAAGCAGGAAGTGGGCTGTATAAGGTCTTTACTGGCAGAAAAAAATGTTTTACTATCCAAAGTTAAAACAACAAGGGCAGAAGATTTAATAGATGGAAAGTTGAAAAAAATACTGAAGGTCAGCTTTAAGGAGGTTGTAAGACCCATACTACAAACTGGATATTTCCAAGAATGCTCTTTATCATCTAAACTAAAGCATTTGTTTTCTCCATCATCAAGATTGAGTCTTATATATGTGGCACCTTGGCTAATGATTACAATACAGAAGAAAAGAAAAAAGTGCAGACTGGGATTTGTAGGGCACCGCATTAAAAGCACAAATAATAAAACAAATAATGTTATTGAAATATGAATAAAAGTAGAAATTTTGTTCATAAAAAGCACAGCTGATAAATATACTGTAAATCCCCATTACATCATAACCACCAACACATGTCACACATTTTGTAATATAACAGTCATATTTTGACAAATCTGTTACTATTGCTGTTACTGTTGCTCTTACTATGTCCATAGATGATATCTCATTGATTAATTGGATAGGAGACTTGTGATCTGTTTGAATCCTTCCTGATGGGGATTTGTTGGCCATTTGTGCCTTACTTTTAAACTTTTGGACTGAATTGTTCTTTGCAGATTATGGGAATCCTTGTGAGTCCCCTTGGGTAGTTTCCTTTTTTATATCCCAATGGGATGTGTGAGTCAATATCTTGTATATATAATTTCCAGGTGCTAATTTGAAAATAGTGGCATGCACCGTGTGGACATATCTGCTTTTGTGAATACCGGTAGTTCCTTGCCTTTGTATCCTCCTCTTCCCAAAAGGTGTATACCCTATTGGAGAACTCCTGGCGCTTCTTGTGCTTCCTCTTTCCTTAAACTGTGGGGGTCATTGATATCCCATGGACTTTATATTTTAATTTATGGGCTGATAATCCCCCCTAGTTTGATATCCTCTTATATTGATCACCAAGTTTCCCTGAAGAAGAGTAATCTAAAATTGAAACACCTTGGGGCTCACATGTAATGATTTGTCAAAATCAGATTGTTGTAATACAAAATTAGTGGTATGTGTAATGGTTGTGGTTATGATGTAATGGGTAATATTTATCAGATGCTCTTAATGAAAATCTTTCTCCTTGCATTCATATTTAAATAAAATGATTTGTTTTATCATTTTTTTAATGTGGTGCCCTAAAATGCAAGTATATGCTTTTTTCTTTTCTTCTCAATTATGATTTATCCATCATGTGAACTGGCATGTATGGACCCTTGTCATTTTCATTAAGAAATGTTTTTGGAATAATGGCTATGAGCCATTAATAGTGTACCTTTTTGCCCCATATGGGTAGATTTCAGTTCTCATCTATGCAACTTGACTTTCTGGATGGATACACACTAATATGAGATTTGTGCATGCTGACATTATATTCTATCAAGTACACTGACACTATACAAACTACATGAGATCTCTGCTGGCTTACGCATATGTGCTTCTGCATGTACTATACACCTTTGCGCTTTGAAGTCAGGATGCTTCAATGGATCATGCCTTCTGCTTTATGGATATGTGCTTCTGCATGAAATACACACTGCCGTGACTGGGAATTGCGATGCCATATTTTATTATGCACACTGTCAAGCACTTTGACCTTTCTTTTAGTTTTGGCTTATGCATGGCTAGACTTACTTATTAACTGCCTGTTGCTACTTCTATGGATAAAATCTTTGTTACACATATTGGATCGGATTAATGACAGTCATTGACATCACCTGTGTGTATTCCTATGAACAAATATTTCAGCAACTATCAGCGCCTATACAGCTTTGGTAGTAGACCTTATATTAGTGGATTACAATTTGCTGAACTTACAGTTCCACATCCACAAATATAGTAAATGGATGTTTATGTTGTTCCAAGGTAATCTTTGATCTAAGCTATCTCTGGATATAACTTACTGGATGTTGGCGACCCTGGGTATTTAAGGAGGCCTGCCCCCTGCCAATCCAAGTTGGGGATTGGTCAAGGCTCCTTAGAATACCCAAGACAGCTCCACCTCCCCTCTCCTCCTCTCTTTCCAGAATCTTCCGGAAAGAAGAGGGAGGTCTTAGTGATGCTGCCTGTGAGTCAACAGCTGCTACCCTGAGCCACTCCCAGCCCAGAATGAAACAAAACAAACAGGCCTGACTGCCTAAATGTACCTGTCCACAAAAATTCTACCTCTAGCAAATACCTACCTAGAGGGTGCTACATATGTGTTTGTCATGGTTAGGATATGAGTTGGTTTATAATTAAACTAACTTCATTATTTATACATAAACAGAAAAAACTTTTTTTTATATATATTATGTGGGATTACTGTATTGTGATAAGGACATCACATACAAAGACGTTTTTTGCTTACACGCAGTTCTCTATCCAGGTTGCAGTGATGGCAAGGCCTAAAGATTCTATATATTGTGCACAATATTAGCATTGAACGTATATGATGTGTAGCACACCACCGTAGGAGCCACTGAATGAGTACATCCTCTGATCGGGTGTATGGGTTGAGACCAAATACCTGGATGTCACCGCCACAAGCACTATAACACACTCTTTAACCAGAAATTAACAACACCAGTGGGAGTGGGACTGTACATATATTCTCAAAGTGAGCCCACACAGAATACCAATACCATAAGAAAATGAACAATAGCAACCCCCAACTCTAGACAGAGACTTACTACGCTTATAATACCCCAAAGAAACCCACAGTCCCAGTGTCCACCAGCAGGTGCCTCCTAGAGGCCAGCAGGCCCCAGTAATCAGTTACAAATGGTCTCAGCTGCTAGCAGGACATAGGATGCTTCTGCCACTAGCACATGGTGCTTCAGTGTTTTGGCTGCTCCTGTACTGTACTTTGCCATTCTATTGCTATTTAATTTTGACCTAAACCTTGCTCTTGCTCCTGCCTTGCACCCAGTGCCCTGCTGCCTTGCTCCCTGCTCCTCCAGTTTTCCCTTGCCTAGTGTGTATATCATTTGTGTATATAGTATATATTAGTTTTGATTTTGGTTGCTGGTTAGGCATTTTGACATTTAGTTTTGATTCTCATGCATTCTCATATTGTTTGCTGGTGTGTGATTATCTTTCTGTCAGTGTAAATTAATCTCACATCCTGCGTGGCCTATAGCAGAATGATGTCCGGACAGGGGATCAGTTATCCTGACTGGGCATCATATGACGTCCAGCAGGATAGGCCGTTCGCGTGCACCGATCGGTAGTGTTGTGTGTCGCTCTGACACAAGGCATCACCTATCTCGATAAAGAGTCTATGATGTAGGCTCTTTATCATGTTTGGCATTGCATGCTATTATTAAGCTTATGATCTACCAAATCCCCCAGATCCTTCTCCAATATTGGTTCCCCCAGTTGTACTCCCCCTAGTATGTATGATACATGCATATTCTTAGCCCCAAGTGCATAACTTTACATTTATCAACATTAAACCTCATTTGCCACATAGTTGCTCAATTAAAAAGTGCATTGAGGTTGACTTGTAAATTGGAGACATCTTGTAAGGATATTCCACTGCAAAGCTTGGTGTCATCTGCAAATATTGAAATGGTACTTTTAATCCCAGACTCTATATCATTTATAAATATAATAAAAAGTAAGGGTCCCAACATTGAACCTTCTTGTACACCACTAACAACCCTAGACCATTCAGAGTACGAATCATTAACCACTACTCTCTGAATTCAGTTTTTTAGCCAGTTTTCTATCCATTTACAAACTGATCTTTCCAAGCCTATAGACTTTACCTCACACATTAGCCGTGTGTGAGGAACTATGTCAAACACTTTTGCAAAATCCAAGTATACTACAACCACAGCCAACCCTCTATCCAAGGTTTTACTTACCTCCTCATAAAAAAAAAATTAGGTTTGTCTGACAACTTCTGTCATTCGTGAATCCATGCTGTTGGTTAAAATATTTTTTTAGCAAGAACTTATCTATGTGTTTTTTTTACTAAACTCTCCAGTATGTTTCCAACTATAGAGGTTAAACAAAGAGGTCTATGGTTATTTAGTAAAGACTTTAATCCCTTTTTAAATATAGGCACCACATTGGCCTTACGCCAATCCAGTGGTACTATTCCAGCCCTAAAAATTAGAAACAATGGCTTTAAAATGACAGAACTCAATTATTTTAGGATACATTGGTGTATGCCATCATGTTCAGGTGCTTTATTCACCTTTATTCTGTCAAAATATTTCCGGACCATATCAATTTTAGCCATTGTGGATCATTTGGGGCTGTGTCAATATCATCCCCATTATAGACATGAGCTCCCCCACAGAGCTGAAGAATGTATTCAATAAATATGCCTTCTCTTTGTCCCCAGTTACCCACTTTAGATCATTATGTAAAGGGTCTACATGCTCAGACCTGGCCTTTTTCCTATTAATATATTTGAAGAATTTTTTGGGGTTTGTCCTACTATCTTTTGCAATCTGTCATTCATTTTGGCTTTTTGTGGCCTTGATTTTCTTTTTACATATTCTGTTATATTTTTTTGTAACATTTAAACCATGATAGTGTGCCTTTATTTTTATATTTTTTAAACACTCTTTTCTTAATATTTATAGTTTTTTTAACTTTGGCTGTGAGTCACATAGGATTTATTTTTAGACTTTTAAACTTATTGCCCAGGGGAATATAGTTTGCAGCGTGTTCACATACAGCCTTTTGAAGAATTCCCATTTCTGTTCTGTGTTTATCAGTGCCAATATTCCATCCCAGTCTAATGCCCCGTACACACGATCGGATATTGATCGGACATTCCGACAACAAAATCCATGGATTTTTTCCGACGGATGTTGGCTCAAACTTGTTTTGCATACACACGGTCGCACAAAGTTGTCGGAATTTCCGATCGCCAAGAACGCGGTCATGTACACCACGTACGACGAGACTATAAAAGGGCAGTTCAGAAACCTTTGGGCTCCTTTTGCTAATCTCGTGTTAGTAAAAGTTTGGTGAGAGACGATTTGCGCTTTTTCAGACTCGTGGTTTTCAGATCGTTTTCTGCTTTTCAGTTTCTGTTTGTGGGTTTGTATCTGGTCTTCAGTGTGTGCAGCGAATACAATTGACTTGTCGTTGTGTTCGTGTTCGTTCATTACTGATTTTCAGGTCGCTCTTCACAGGCCTTGCTGTTCTTCAGTGCGTTCTGTTACTTCGTTCTGAGCAGCCGACCGTTTTCTAGCCATGTTGTGTATACGTACTCCTCGTAGAGTTCATGCTGTGCGAGGGCTTGGTGTTGGGGTCCTTACCTTGACACAAGCCCAGTCCATGAACAGGGTGGGGAGGAGTTCATGGACCAAGAATTGGTTGCTCCAGCGTGACCAGTTCTGTCACATGCCTTTGCTCTGTGAGATCCGTGAGAATAATCCTGATGATTTCAGGAACTTTCTCAGGATGACGGACCCCGTATTTCACTGTTTGTTGGCTTTGCTGACCCCCTATATCAGCAGGCAGGATACCTGCATAAGGCAAGCCATCACTCCGGAGCAGAGGCTAGTCGCCACCCTTGGTGACGGGGAGAAGCCTGCAGGACCTTAAGTTCTCGACAGGCATCTCCCCCCAGGCTCTGGGGATCATTATCCCGGAGACCTGTTCTGCCATCATCCAGGTCCTGCAGAAGGAGTATATGAAGGTAAGATTTTTATCCTTTAATATCACATTTTATTGTATTTAATGTTTGATAATATATTGTATTTCTTTCCTCATTTCCTAATTACCATGATTGTAATATGCTGTGAATGTTCCCTTTGTCCTCATGCATGTTGGATTTTTATGTATTTTTTTTGTCCTTCATACATATTTGCCTTCACTTACCTCCCCGCATGCTCTCCTGGCCCTATATTCACCTCATGTAGTCACTTAACAATGTATTTTGTCAGCGCCATAGTAGTGCTTTACCCTAAATACCCCCTAAAATGTGTAAAAATGTGATTTGTGCTTTAAATTCAGGCAGAGTGGCAGAGGCTTTTTTTTGGAGTCCCAAAATCATTTGGAACCCTCCCCTCAACTGCTAACTCAGCTGATAACAATCCTCTATCTGCTGACTTTGTCAAACCCATACACACTATACCCACCTCTTTTGTGGTCATATTTATGGATTAATTCCCCAAAGCATGTAGTGCAAGGGCTTGCCTGAATACTTTTAAATGGTACTGTTTGAAGCTTTTATATCCTATTATTATCTTGATAGGTAATAGCAGAATGAAAAAATTTGCTAAAATGTGTACAGTGTGTATTTATATCTTTGTATTATGACACTTCTTACCTGTCCAGTGGGCTGCCAATAGTGTAAAGTAAGGAGGGGCTGGTCAAAGTAAGAGACATTATTTAGGCATTCATCTCTCAATGAAGTGGGTAGGGTTACCTGTCCAAAACATATCCCCCCATAAAATTTTACAACTGGCCCATGAGAGGGGGGGATCTGATAGGTGGACCTTATACCATGTAACATTAAAAAGCACTGTTGGGTGTTATTTACTAAAGGAAAATACACTTTGCACTACAAGTGCACTTGAACCTGCACTGAAACTGCACTTGTAGTGCAAAGTGGATTTGCCCTTAGGAAATAACCCCCATTGTCACTGAAAACACCAATTTTACCACAACAAAATTTTAGGAGCATTGAAACTATAATCCACACATTCTTGAGTATCAATCTTTTTAATACCAGCACAATCACATGTGCATTTCTAAAAGGTTTTTAAAACAAACCAACATGTTTGTTGTATAACAATTTTTTCGGTCACATTAATAAAAAATGACATGTCCATTTATGGTAAAACAGGCATGTTTCAAACAAACAAGAAATACACAAATCTGGAACTTACAAAGTTGTTACCTTCAATTGAAGGCAATATCAGACATGAGTATTTATAAACTGTGTTTGATATTGCGTTCAGATGGGGTGAAGTCACCCCTGGAAAAGCCAAATTTTGAAGATGCACACAAATTGCCGAATGTCAACGTGTGCTAGCTGCCATCACAGGGGATCAAGGGACGTGTTTTGGGGGTGGAACCCCTTCCTCTCAGCTACTTTATTATTGAGAAAGGGGTTGCACCCCCAAAATGCCTACATTGATCTCCCATGATGGCAGATAGCACATGTTGACACACTGTGTGCATCTTCAAAATTTGGCTTTTCTATAAAATGGCAAAAAATGTTAAAAATTTTTACATTCCAAACACCACAAAAAAGGAAGGGATTTGGAGGTGTTTTAAACTCTCCCTAAAACATAAATGATGTTCTTCATTTTGTTTTTAACATCATTGATGTTTTTCTGGATGTTTTCCAAGTCCCTATTACACCCCATAATCTCCCCGATCAGGATCTGTGCATTTTCACTGCTGAAATGACCTGGATCCACAACATCACGATCACCTAAAAATATAGAAACAAAAACATACCATGTATTAGAAATATGCTGGCATCCATCTCTTACCCGAGCCTGTGGTCGCAGACACTCACCTGTTGTGGTGACTATTTCCACCATGTCTCCTTCCTCCTCCTCCTGTTGGCTTTGGGGGATTTCACCTTCTTCATGAGGTGGGGGGTCTGTGGTCTCCTCGGATGAGTGGTGTCCTCCGAGTCTTTTCTCCCCTATGTAAAAAAAATAGGTATACTTAGCACACAGATATTTGATGGCAGAAATAGGAATATGAAACATTGCTTGGAAGTGGGGTACAATTGTCTATTTTGGCAGAGTTCCAAGATGAAAAAATATTTTTTACCTTTGTCAAGCTTTAATACTTACCTATTTTGTACAAGCTTCACAGATGGAGACACCCCTATAGTATACACTGGAGCACCTGTGTGGGCCCCCTAATAAAAAGGGTGTTCTTGTGTCCCGCACTAGTGCTCCAGGGTCCAGATGTGTAAACGGCTGCTGAGTGTCCTCTCCTTACACAGAATCTAGTTTGCATTACATTCTAGTTACAAACCCATCTAGACTCCAAAATTATTTTAAGAAAAGTAGGCTTGCAAAAATGTATTCAAATGCATATGGCCAAATCAATGGTGTTTTCTATGCCGAACGAACAATGTTTCATACGAACAAACAATGTGCCCATGAACATGAAAGTTGCCATTTAAAACTGTACAACAGTAAAGAAAAGCACATGGAGCAGCACGAACATAATAAAAAAAAAGAATAGGAACACAGGACAACTACTTACTTTTTTGCAGCACTTTCCTGATCCTTCTGTACTGATCGTGCTCCCTTAATTTGAGGTCTGACCACTGCTTCCTGAGCTGATCCTTGGATCGCTGTACCCCAAAATTCTTCTGTAGACTTTTGACCGCTTTCGCCATGATCTTGGCCTTTCTGACGTTGGGGTTGGGGTAAGGTCCATACTTCCCGTCATAGTCGGCCCTCTTCATTATGTCGACCATCTCCAACATCTCCCCAAAGAATATTTGAGGCCTTAAATCATCTCTTCCGGGATCGGGACGTTTCTGGCTCCGGCTTTCCTCCTCCTCCTCGTTGCTGTAATTAGCACGCACCTGCTATGTCTCTGCCATGTGCTCTTCCCCCACTGTGCCGAACGAGAAGGGGCAGGGAATGGACTAGAAAGAACATCAGGGGCGGAGGAAGGAGTATCGGAGGCGCCGATCGTGATAACGAAGGTAAGATTTAAATTTGGTCCTATACTGCTTCTAGATTGAGGTCTGTATTTAGACAAGTTTAGAAGACTTTAGGCTGACATTAGAGTTTGTCTGGTGTTGTGTCTTGCAGTGAAAATGGATCTAGTCAATGATCAGGACTTTATGCCAATCTTCATAGATATGTTCAGGGAGCTGCCCTGTCTGTGGCAGGTAAACCACCCCGAGAACCAAACAAAGAGGAAAACAGCGCTGGATAATTTGCTGCAATTTGTGAAGCCGGTGATCCCCACGGCAGACATCCCCTATTTGAAGGCCCTAATTGGTGGCACGAGGAGCACTTATCTAAGGGAGCGCAAGAAGGTCCAGGATTCCCAGAGATCCAGAGCTGCAGATGACATTTATGTCCCCAGGCTGTGGTACTACGACAGGCTGCATTTTCTGTCAGGTCAGACTGACCCTAGGCCAGCACTCTCCAGTCTTCCTTCCACGCTTCCTTCCCCCCTAGCTGAGGCTTCTGACGCCCAACCTGGGCCTTCCAGGCAGCAACATGTGGAGAAGCCCAGTTTGAGTCAGGTATAGCATTCTTATAAATATTTCTGGTTGTCCAATCAATGATGTTAAATAGATGTTAGTTTGGAGTACTAATTTATGATTGTGATTGATGAACCAAAAACTAAAACGATGTCCTGTTTTCATACACAGGAAAGTCTGAGCCAAGAGGTGGCCGGGCCAAGCAGGCTGCTTGATACCCAGGTCCCCTCCGCCTTCAAAGACAAAGTGGCAGGAAGAGGAGTAACCTGGAGGAGGCTGCAATAGGCCATTTTTGGAAGGCTACTGAGGCCCTCAGAACAGCCCACAGTGGAAAATGACTTGCAGAGCTAACTGCCTGCAAAATGATGCAGATGGAGGAGAGCCAACGACTCTTATGTGAGTTAGTAATTTTAGAAGCTCTAAATAAGGGGTTGAGGGGCCAACTCACATGTGAAACCCACATTTGTCAGCTCACCCATGGTCCTCCTCCTCCTCCAGGTCCTCCTCCAGTCACACCTCCAACACCAGAGCCACAGCGTGGAAGGAAGCGTCTAAGGAAGACCAGAAAGTGATGACCCTGGGTTCAGTCTGGTCTGGCAAAAGATGCAGCCTCTTGTATGACCACAGCCTGGGGACAATACATGTCATCTGCTGCTGTTCAGAATCTCTTGGACTTCTGGACCAGACTGCACTCCCTTAGATATGGACTCCTCAGGCTACCAATTTTGCTGTAAAATAATTGATGTCTGCCCTGGGGGTCAAAGGCTTCACCAATCTCTGCTGTTTATCCAGCATTGCCTTCCTCTTGTTTCAATTATACTTGCCTATGTGTGTTTTCCTTCAAAAAGGACAGTTTGTTTGTGAGGAGGCAGGTACATTTCAAAAATAAAATGTGAAATTAACAAGAGACAGCAACACCAAGCAATCTCCTTGAGATTAAATAATACAAGATAATAATGGTGTTGTGGTAACTTGACACACAAAACACACCCAAAAATATTCTGGAGTAAAATAAAAAAATTAAAAATAAAAACACGATCAGGCTTGAAAAAAATACAAACCAAAAAAAAACCATATATCTTTTTTGTCAGATGTGACAAATCAAAATATATTGATGAAATCACGATCAATAATAGGGAAAAGAAGTTTGTGAGAAGTCTGTGTGAATATGAGCAGCAAAACTACTTCATTCTTCTAGCATTATAAAGAAAAAGAGAGTGCGCTGCATTAAACAATTTTAAACATGGCAGCCTGACGAAAGTGCTATATCCATTCCGAACGCTAATTTTACCAGCCCGAGCTGTTCCGTCTCGGAATTTCTTCTGAGCATGCGTGGCACTTTGTGCATCGGAATTGGCCACACACGGCCGGAATTGACGCGATCGGATTTGTTGTCGTAAATAGCCTGCTCTCAAACTTTGTGTATCGGAAAATCCGATGAAAAAAGTCCGATGGAGCCCACACACAGTCGGAATTTCCGACAACAAGCTCCGATCGCATATTTTCCGTCGGAAAATCCGACCGTGTGTACAGGGCATAAGTCTTGAAGAGCAGCCCTCATCCTTGGAAAATTTGCTCTCTTAAGCCTCGTACACACAATCGGATTTTCCGCAGACAAAACCTCAGACTTTTGTCCGAAGGGCGTTGGCCAGGAACTTGTCTTGCATACAAACGGCAAGGAATTGTCGGCCAATTCCTTGCCGTTGTATGCAAGGAATTGGCCGACACGAACATAGTGACATACTACGTGGTTTTTCAGCTCTTTAGAGCCACCCTTTGGGCTCCTTCTGCTAATTTCATGTTAGTCGAAGTTTAGTGAGTGTCGATTCGTGCTTTTCATTTTGCGCTTTTCAGTTTGTTTCTGAACGTCCGTTCGTCAAGCCATGTTGCAGAATCAGAGGAGATAACATGTTATTTATTATTGGCCTTGGAGTTATTGCTTTGGCCCAAGTCCACTCCAGGAACAGGAGGAAGACAATTTCTTGGACTAAAAATTGGTTGCTCTATTAATTGTGACCAATTATGCCTTTGCTGCGGGAGCTCCAGGAGAATAATCCAGATGATTTTCGGAATTATCTTTGGATGACGGACCCCTGCTTTCACCAACTCTTGGCATTGTTGACCCCCTATATTAAGAAACAGGACACATGCATGAGGCTTTTATTTTAGGTTGAATAATGATTTGATTTGGTATATTTGGTAAATTTTTGGATGCATGGAATGCACTTTGTGGTTAAGTTCTATTGGCAGATAGCATGTCTAATCTTATTTGTTTTCTTTTTTTAATGCACACTAAAGAAATTGTGGAGAATAATACTTGGCTATGTGTTTTACTTCAAATGACAGTTTGGGAGTAGGCAGTTACATTTTAAAAATTATAATGTAAAATTAACAAGGGACACCAACATAGTTGTATCTTTGATCATAAAAACTACAGGATAATGGTGTTGTGGTAACTTGCACCAAAAAAAAATAACAATCATAATAATATTATTCTTGATATCACTAGAAAAAAAAAAACCTTTGAAAATTCGTTTGCAATAACTCCATCAGTATCACCAGCAAAGCAGCTTCATTATTATACCATTAAAGAGGAAGAGAATGTGTGCTGCATTTTGAGAATTCATAATTTGCTGCGTCACGAATGTTAACTTTCCATTATAAATGCTTGTTTACAAGACCGACTGCTTCTGGCTCGTCCTTGCTTCCGAGCATGCGTGTTTATGCTTTGGACTTTTGTCCGATGGACTTGTGTACACATGCTCAGAAAATCTGACAACAGACATTTGTCCGCGGAAAATTTTAAAGCCTGCCATCCAACATTTGTTTGCAGAAAATCCGACAACAATTGTCCGATGGAGCGTGCAAACGGTCGGATTTTCCGCCAACAGCCTGTCATCACACAATTCCCGTCGGAAAATCCGATCGTGTGTATGGCTTTAAAGTTATGGGTTTTTATCTTTCCAGTATCTGCTTGTTGATTACAGCTAACATTAAATGAAACCATGTTATGGTCACTGCTACGCAGATGTTCTTTTATATGAGCATTAGTAATAAGCTCTGCAAGATTTTTAGATTACCAGTTCCAGGAGAGCATCCAGTTCCAGGAGAGCATCATTCCTAGTCTCATTCCCAGTAACTGGAGTACTATCTTGAGTCTCTGAAGGGCGGGAAGACAGGTCGGCAATGCCGCTCTGTGTCTTTAGCTGATAGGCGCTGACTGTGTGTCTAGAATAGCTGAGAGCAGGGTGGCAATCTTGCAAAGGGTCTTGGGATAGCCAGAAGCAGAATGACAATCTCACTCTAAACCTCCGGATAGCTGGGGATAAGTGGTGCAGATACTGTGAGCCCCACACTCTGTCTCTTCTACCGCCTGACTTCAAGTGATCCTGCTCTTCCAGGGCAACTTTGCTAAAAGTTCTCGCTCTCTCCTCCCTTCCAACTGCCGAGGTTCCTGGGAAGTATCTGTGCCAGTACCTGGCTACAGGTGTTTATTGAAAAGAAATATATCAAAACCACGTGGTTTCAAATCCAGGTTTACAGTGCAAGAAATGATATGTAGCTGAGTCACACTAAATATGAGCAGGCCTGTTACTCTATTTTTTTCGAATAAGTGAATGTATTCTGCATAACCATATCCTTACTAGTGTACATTTTGGTGTTGGTGATAATAATCAAATATTGATAAAGCTTGGCTTCTTTTGGATAGTTTGTGGTCAGTAATTTGACTTTATTGTATGTCGCTTTTTGTTGATATTTCCTGTAGTAGCATTTAAAACCTGACAGTTGTACCCATCCCCACTCTATTCAAAACTAAAAAGAAATAAAACATTGAATTTTAGAAAGATGGGTTGATTGTGTTGAAACTATTTGAAACTATTTGTTCAGATATAGTCTAGTGATTGTAACAGCATTTTGTCATTATTAATTTTTTGACGTGTACTCCTGCAAAGTACACTTGATACTTTTGATCCCTTTGAGGATTTTAGAAGAAACAAGTAGCATAGTAAAAGAAAAAAAAATGAAAGGGAAATAAAGTTTTAAATGGGAAATCTGTGCAGCCATATTAGACACACACCATGCATCACCATGCATTAGATATATCCTAGTTCACAAAATCACATGTACCGCTTACCCTCGAAAGAGCAGCTGATTTATGAGTCTCCTGGTTCCAGTTGACAACGACCCTTCTAGCAATACCACATTCTCTGTCACACCAAGGCTAAATGCTAAAGAAAAGCGATTTGGGAAATATTCTCGACAAAGGCAGTAAAAACAGAACAGCAAATAATAATAATGTTTAAGAAATATGTACAATGTTAGAAACAATGAGAGGACAAATTGTCTTTACACCTGAACCCAGAATATTGGGAGGTTCTAACTAAAGGGGTGATATCAGAAGATAAAAGGTTCTTCAGTCTCTCCAAAAGCCACCCTCTGGCCAGTATATTTTTAATCTTTGGGGCCCAGATTTCCTGCATTGTAGCACTTAGGTTGAAGTGAAACCCATAGTAATGGCATTAAGTACACAAATTATATCCAAAGTTGAGGGTGACACTGTCCCTTAGGAAGTGAGCAAGAAAGTTGTGGCCAGCATCCCCTTACCACCCAAAAATCTGTGATTATGCCTCCTACCACATTTAGGGGATCTCTCATAGAATCAGTGATGCCCCTTTCTCCAGTTTGTTGGACCTTTCTAACAGATGTGCCCTCTGTGAGGAAGTGGCAGACTAGTCTCTATCCTACACTGTGGTGAACACTCATGACAGACAGCCCACTCTAATGCCCCGTACACACGATCGGACATCCCGACAACAAAATCCATGGATTTTTTTCAAAGGATATTGGCTCAAACTTGTCTTACATACACACAAATCTTGTAGTAAATTCTGAACGTCAAGAACGCGGTGACACAACACGTATGACGAGCCGAGAAAAATTAAGTTAAATAGCCAGTGCGGCTCTTCTGCTTGATTCTGAGAATGTGTGGAACTTTGTGCATCGGAATTGTGTACACACGATCGGAATTTACGACAACGTATTTTGTTGTCGGAAAATTTGAGATCCAGATCTCAAATATTGTGTGATGGAAATTCCGATGGAAAATGTCAGATGGAGCCTACACATGGTCGGAATTTCTAACAACAAGCTCCCATTGAACATTTTCTGTTGGAAAATCTGACTGTGTGTACAGGGCATATTGGTCACAATTCAATTTACCCACAAGACGCTCAAGCTCTGGCTTTTTTCTTCTCCTGACACCCTCTGTCTTCCTGGGACTTTTAGTCCTATCCAGTACTTGATAGAGGCTGTCTCAGGGGACTACATACCCCATAGTTCAGTGAGGCCCCCAGCAGTCTTTCCCATCTCCCAGGCTGCACAGTAGACAATCAGAGAGTCCTCTGTATCCTGGGGTATTGGACAAAGCTCTCTTCCAGCTCACTGCAGATGAAATCTGAGCCCTGCAATAACATCTTGTGGCCATCTCTCTTTCTTCTCCTTCTCCCACACGGCTACTCCTTCACTCACTGGTGGCTGGTGAGAGGGAGAGAAACTGTGTTGATGCCTGTGGCATTCCTAAAGACACCCAGTTTCATGCAACAGTGAGCAGAGAGTGCTGCGGACTGGGGCAACCCATGCACAGTGAGAGTCAAAAGACTACAACAAAAAAATATACCCAATATGGTATAACAAACAGTTTTGCAAGAAGTGATCCCAGTTTCTTTTACCTAGACAAAGCTCCCACCATCACGTCTTAGTCAGTGCTGATGAAATCTCTCTCTCTCTCTTTATACTCCATTTTTTGGAGCTCTGGGGGTGATTAAAGATTATTTAAAAAATAAGGGTTTTTTAATGTGTGCCTGAATGGCCATGGTTTTGGTTCTAATTGAACACATTGTAGAAAACAAAAGAACTGTTTTGCAATGACATAAACCAGAGATTTACATACAATACCAAAAGATGTCGTAACTGAAAGCTCGCAATCTGGTCCATCTCTGCTAGCAGGTGCTGGCCGATGGAACTTGTCATTGCTCCCCATATAGAATGAATAAACAAGCCAGCTGCCATTCAATGACATCAACCCTCACACAACTTTATTTTTTCAGGACAAGATCATCAAGAAGTCTGCTCAAACCAAGCCTTATGCCCTGTACACACTACCAGTTTTGCCGTCGGAATAAACTCTGAAGGTTTTTCTGACAGAGTTACGACGGAGTTCCGCTCAAGCTGTCTTGCATACACACGTGATGACGTACAACAAGTATGACGGGACTAGAAAGTGGAAGTTCAATAGCCAGTAGTCAATAGCTTCCGTCTTGTACTTGCTTCAGAGCATGCGTCGTTTTTGGTGCGTCGGAACAGCATACAGACAAGCATTTTTTCTGATAGTAATTTGTTCCATCGCAAAAAAATAGAACATGTTCTCTATCTTAATCTGAATTTTTGACAGAAAAAGTAAGATGAGGCATACACACGGTCGGAATATATGATGAGAATCTCCCATCGGACTTGGTCAGTTTTCTTTGGTATCTAAAAAACTGACTCTATTATTAGAACCTAAAGAAGGGGAGGATAGAGCCCTTATTGGCATGTGAAAGGTCCCCAAAGAATCTTCCATAGTTACTCTTGCTTCAAATATACACATTTGATTCACTGTAATCTTGCTTGTAACTTAGGGACTTTGATTTCCTAGGGTGGGTGACATAAATTTTCAAGATCATTCAAACTTTTAAGTGCCTGTGCCTTTAGGATGACCATGTTTAATTTCTGATTTCTGTTTAAATAGGTTTCTCCCCTGCTTCCCCTCATATACATGATTATAGTGTACGTATTTCCTTTTTTGTAGCCAAATTGGGACAACAGCCACATTATGATTGGTAAATGTCCCTATTCACATAGCATAACTTAAATAAATGAAGTTCTTCTCTCTCCTCCCTCTCTGTTCCTCTCATCATTTGAAGCTCACTGTAAACGTCTATTTTCTCCAAGGAATTACTGTGGTCTACCGGCCCCTGGACCGGTATCAACTTTCTTTGATAACTTCTCTGCCTGGCTACCCTACTTTCTCTTTTCTGAAATCCCCACAATCATTCTCTGCGATATCAACATCCCTGTTAATACTAACACTCCTGCTACTTCTAAACTTCTTAGTCTAACCTCCTTAATTGGTCTGAAGCAATAGGTACATGCTTGTACTCACTCTGATGGCAACACCCTTGACCTTGTATTCTCCTACCTATGCACTCCTTGTGACCTCTCCAACAATCCTTTTCCTCTCTCTGATCACCACCTTCTAAGTTTCTCTCTTTCCCTGTCTTCCACCACCTCTCCCTCCACCTAACAATTACCCGTAGAAACCTTTGTCACTTCAACCCTTATTTTCTTTATTCTGCTACTGACCACCTCAACCCTGTTCTGCCCCAATCTAGCCACTTCTGTCTACAAAAGATCCCTGACCTCCACCCTGGATGAGCTCACCCCCCTCACTACACACAGAATCAGGCCACGACCCCTACAACCTTGGCAAACAGATGACACCAGTCTCAAAATATGTAGCTGCGCTCTTGAGCATCTGTGGTGTAAGACTAAGTCTCACAAAGACTTTATCTCGCAAAGACTTCAACCAATACAAATCTGCCCTCCGAAAATACAATTCTTGCCTCCACACTACCAAGCAGACCTATTTTATCACTCTCATGTACACCTTTACATCCAGTCCCTGTCAACTTTTCTCTACGTTTAACTCTCTACTTTGTCCTCCACTGCCTCCACCTACAAAATCACTCACTGCCCAGATCCCTGATCACTTCAAAAATAAGATTGATTTAATTTGTTATGAAATATCCATTCTAGAGATATCCCCCCCCCCCCCACTTAAAACACCATGTGCACAGGTAGAATCAACATTTCCCTTATTCAACCCTGTTACTATAGACAAAGTTGCTAAACTTATTTCTAACACCCACCTTACCACCTACCCCTGGACCCTGTTCCCTCTCAAACACTGCGCTCACCCTCTGACTCTATCCTACACTCTCTAACCCACATCTTTAATCTCTTCTTCTCTTCTGCCATCTTCTTCAACTCTCTAAAACATGCACTAGTCACTCCCATGCTTCAAAATCCCTCATTGGACCCCAACCAATCTTAACAACCTACGTCCCATCTCCTTGCTTCCCTTTTCCTCCAAACTCCTTGAACGCCTGTTCTACAACCAACTGAGTGACCTCCTCATTAAGAATAACCTTCTTGACTCCCTTCAGTCTGAATTTCACTCTCAACACTCCACAGAAACCACTCTTCTAAAACTCACAAACGATGTAGAAACAGCAAAAACCAATGGACACTATTCTTTACTCCTACTTCTGGACCTTTTCAGCTGCCTTTGATACAGTGGATCCACCCCCTCCTCCTCAAAAAACATTACTCCTTTGGCGTTTATGACTGTGCTCTTCATTGGCTCTCATCCTACCTATCCCGCCACACCATCAGTGTCACATACAATTCTACTTAGTCCTCTCCTCTTCCTTTCTGCGTCGGTGTCCCCCCAAGGTTCTGTTCTTGGACCTCTCCTATTCTAAATCTACACCTCCTCCCTGGGTCAGCCGATAGCCTCCTAAGGCTTTCAATATAATTTCTACATTGACGACACCCAAATCTATCTCTTCACCCCTCACAACATCAGTCTCCTCACGCATCACTAATTTACTAACCGACATATCAGTCTGGATGTCACATCACTTTCTTAAACTCAACCTGTCCAAAAAGAAAGTTCATAATATTTCCTCCCCCATGTTTCCTCTTCCTCTGACTTCTCTGTCAAGATCAAAGGCACAACCATAAACCCATCCACGTCAGGGTGCTAAGTTTTATTCTGGACTCTCAACTCTCCTTTCGGCTCCATATCAAATCACTTTCCAAAGCTTGTCGCCTCCTGCAAAATCCCAAAAATATCAACATTCCCTTCCTAACCAATGACACCACAAAGCTCCTAATCCACTCCCTGGTTACCTCTCGCATCGACTATTGCAACTCCTCATTGGCTTACCTTTAAATAGGCTATTCCCTATTTAGTGCATTATGAATGCTGCTGCGAGATTCATCCACCTTACAAACCACTCAACGTCTGCTACCTCTCTCTGCCAATACCTCCATTGCCTGCCACTTACCCAATTAATTAAATTCAAAATACTAACGATAACTTACAAAGCCATCCTCAACTTGGCCCCCAGCTACATCACTAAACTAGTCTCAAAATACCAACCAAATAGTTCTCTTCTCTCCTCCCAAGACCTCTTGCTCTTTAGTTCCCTTGTCACCTCCTCCTATACTTGCCTCCAGGACTTCTCCCGAGCCTCTCCCATTCTTTGGAACTCCCTACCCCAATCTGTCCGACTATGTCCAACACTATCCACTTTTAGGCAACTTTTCTCTTCAGAGAAGCCTATCGTGCTTCCACCAAACAACTATACTTTTATTTTCTACAACAGCCCCCCCCACAGTTTTTACCTTTTGTATCATTTGACCGTCCCTTTTAGATTGTAAGCTCTAACGAGCACTCAAGCAGGGCCCTCTGACTCCTCCTGTATTGAATTGTATTGTAACCCTACTGTCCACATTCATGCTGTGAAGCACTGTGCAAACTGTTGGTGCTGCAAAAATCCTGTATTATAGTAATAATAATAAAAATAAATAAATATTTAAAAGAGATGTTCAAGAATGCAAAAAAAAACATTTATTTTCATCTTGGTCCAATGCTGCATCTGTCTGCCACCGCCTCTAAGACCGAGAACTGTGATTAGTGGTCTTTTTATTGCTCAGTTCTGGGTCTTCGAAGTGGTGGGGGACAGATGCAGCACTGGATCAATGCTGCATCCACCTAGGTGAATATAAATGCTTGTTTTTTTGCATTCCTGAATGCCTCTTTTAAATATTTTGTATTATTATTATTATTATACAGGTCTTTAGTGAGCAGAGAGCCGGTGATTTCCAGTCTCTCTGATCTGCCCCTCCAACGCTCACTGGAGAGCACTGCGGCTGTGGAGGGGGTGGGAGCCACTCGCTGAGTCTCCCAGCAGTTTGGTGGGATGCTGAGCCAACTGCTGATCCAGGCATCTGGGTGGATCCTGACTGTAAATTTGGGATCTCTCCTGTACTGATTGAATAATGTCAGCCGACAGCAGACTTTAGCCCGATGTTGGCTGAAAACAGGTCACAGGCGTGCAGAACGTACTCGGTCTTAAAAAAGTGATATTGGTGCAACCCTACATATAACCCACAACATCAATATGTCAGAGATGCCCTGATATGACACTGGTGTTGGTAACTGTAGTTGAAGGTCATGTTAGCATTTTCTACTTTACATTAAATCAAGATTTTTCTTGTTATGCCTTCAGTGGCTTGTATTTTCAATATATGGTTGTATTAGTGTCCCTCGTATAATGTTGTTTTTGTGCCCTAATGGCTTAAAATCAAAATATCTAATGCTACAACTCTGCTTCCCAATATACAAGGTGTGTCTAAAAAGTTTGGTGAATGGTATCAGAAAACAAACAAAACAGAAGGTACACACACACATTACCTTTATTGGCCTTCAAAATAATCATCATCCTTCACAACACATATTTGGCAACATTCATTAAAGCTTCTGGAAACTGTCAGCAAAGGCCTCTTTAGAAATCGATCGCAGAACTGCTGTCACACATTCTTGGATTGCCGCCACGCCTGCAAAACGTGCGCATTTCATGATGCTTTTCAGATGAGAAAACAGAAGTCTGCAGGCACCAGATCAGGAGTGTACGGTGGATGGTCGAGAGCAGATACGCCCTGCTGAGCCAAGAGTTGGTACACATGGATTGCACAGTGTGTACGCATATTATCGTGCAGCAACATCCATTGTCTAACATTTCATGCGTCTCCATTGCTGTTTCCCCAATTTGTAGCAGAACTTGATGTTCATTCATTGCTCCATTGCACTGTGACCCTACCTCGACTGCTTGCATGGTCACGTGTACTCCATGCTATGTGGCGCTTTACAATATGTCTCTGGATAGCCATGTGAATGCTCCCACACCATGCCCATGTTGATATCGGACCATTCACTGAACTTTTTAGACACACCTTGTATGTGTGAAGTTCAGTAACATTGTTTGCTGTCTAAAATGCATGTTTCACCTAAAACAGGTGCCTAATAGGGATGAGCCGGACACCCACCCCCACCCCGGTTCAGTTCGCACCAGAACATGCGAACAGGCAAAAAGTTTGAGGGAACATGCAAACCCTAATAAAGTCTATGGGACACGACGATGAAAAATCCAAAGTGCTCACTTTAAAGGCTTATAAGCAAGTTATTGCCATAAAAAGGGTATGGGGACCCGGGTACTGCCCTAGGGGACATGTATCAATGCAAAAAAAAAGTTTTTAAAACAACAGGTTTTTTCAGGAGCAGTGATCTTATTAATGCTTAAAGTGAAACAATAACAGTGAAATATTCCTTTAAATATTGTGCATGGGGGTCCCCTTAGTCTGCCTGTAAAGTGGCGCATCTGTGTGATGTGTAGAACAGTGCCGCAGCAAAATTACATTTCTAAAGGTAAAAATGTCATTTAATCTTGCTCGAGGCTGTAATTTAAAGCTGGCTCCCGGTAAAATAGATAATAAAATCACTGACATAATATATATATATTAATACATTGCCTGCACTGTATATATATTCTTCTGCACTGACTGCACTGTATATATACATATATACTAAACTGTCTGCAGGCCACTAACTAACCTGCCTAATCTAGCTCAAGTTCTCTCAATCTCTCTACGTTATTGTACTGCATACGGCCGCCGTGTAAGCAGTCTTATATAGTGTGGGGCGTGTACTTAGCCCCCTGAGCCATGATTGGCCAAAGGCACCTTGCCTTTGTCCAATCATGCTCTCCCAGCAGATCGCGCTGTGATTGGCCAAAGCATGCAGGTCAAGTGCATGCTTTGACCGATCAGCAGCCGGTAATGCACTGCGATCTTGCAGTGCATTATGGGGCGCTCCACGGCGCTCAAATTTGTCCCGAACGCCCCATATGTTTGGTTAGTTTGCGGACAAACGAACACCCAATGTTTGAGTCAAACTTACATTTGATTCGAACATCGGATCATCTCTAGCGCCCAACATGAAAATGCTATCTGCAGATGCCACTGACTTGTAAATCCTACTGTTTTGTCTTCATGATTTGGAAACTCAGCTGTAGGGCAGAATTTTTACTGTTAGGCCTCATGCACACTGGATGTTAAAATAACGTTATAAAAATGCCAGTAGCTTTTTTAACATTTTTGCAATAGCTTTTATTAACGTTTTTAGCATTTTTCCACATTAGCGTTTTTTAGCATCCTTTGGTGATGGTGAGCCACGTTTTTGAGCGTTTATCTACTTTTTTCAGCGTTTAATAGTTTTTTGTGTTCAGGTAAACAGCTCCTAAATGCGATTTTAGGGCTTTCAGAACACAGCCCATAAACTCTGCGGCTGATAAACGTCCATGTGTGCATGGACACATAGGATAACATAGAGGGGAGCTTATGCTCTGTTAAAAAAACACCCATTTATGAGAAAAAAACAAAAAAACGCCCAAACTTCCAAAAACAGCCGTTTATGAGCTTCAGTGTGCATGGAGCCTAAAGAAGAATTATTTCACATTCGTGCACAAAGAATACTTTTCTATGTAGTTCCTTTAGGTGGGCACTGAGAGACTGTAGTTTGTATAAAAATAATTTCAGACAAGCATAGTTTATACAAGACACTGCCTACATTACATTTATTGAAAAGTTCTTACATAATTATATTGGATATGTTGCTTAACTGAATTTTTCAAAAGTGCTTAAGTAGTCAGACACATTTAGTTAAAATTCAAGCGGAAGGACAATTCAGTGCTTCTATACTTAGACATGAATTATTTTGTTCCAAGACAAGGATGTAGAACTAATCTAAAAAACTATTTTTTTTTCCTTTTAAAGGATTTTTGATGTGTTTGGCTGAAAAGATTCCCATATAACTGGACATAGTAAATCTTAACTACTTCAATACTGGGCACTTTTACCCCCTTCCTGCCCAGACCTATTTTCAGCTTTCAGTGCTGTCGCACTTTGTATGAAGATTTTACGGTCATGCAACACTGTTATTGACCGTCATATGACATTTTTATCATTTTTTTGAGACAGATAGAGCTGATCATCAGTGTAAACAGTGTGCTAACAGCCTTGCCAGTTATTAGCACTCCTTTCCTCACAGAGACACAGTGGTGGGGAAGACTGCTGATAACCGGCAAGTCTGTTTACATGCGATCAGCTGTGATTGGACACAGCTGACACATGGTAAAAGGCCTCTGTGATTGGCCCTTTACCCCTATCTGTGACCAGCTGTATCTGAAGGACTCACGGTCACAGAGCGCACCTGATGCATGCCGAAGGGAGCACACAGGGGGCAGGGTTCTGTGGGGACGCCTTTGGACCCCCTCCCAGAACTATAGTACAGTGCTGTATCCGTCTTTTGGCAATAGCGTGGTACTGAAGTGGTTAATAAATGTTTATGTATTTGTTTTACTGTACTGTTCTGTTATTATTGTTTTTCTGATCTATTTTAATTTGGATAGGGATTTGCTTCTTTTTTTATTATAGTTATAGGTGTGTGCCTAGGCACACCCTAATCACCTTGTGTGGCGCAAATTACCCCTGCTGCCAAAGCCTCCCCCGTTCCCCCTCCCTACACAGTGCTGCCAATTGCCCTCCTCTCCCATATATATATATATTTATTTATACACATATATCAGTGTTTCTCAACTCCAGTCCTCAAGGCGCCCCAACAGGTCATATTTTCAGGCTTTCCATCATTTTAGTTGATTTGATCAGTTTCACTGCCTTAGTAATTACCACAGCCGTTTCATATGAGGTAAATCCTGAAAACATGACCTCTTGGGGCGCCTTGAGGACTTGAGTTGTGAAACACTGCACTATATTACCAAAAGTATTGGGACGCCTGCCTCTACACGCACATGAACTTTAATTACATCCTAATCTTAGTCCGTAGGGTTCAATATTAAGTTGGCCCACCCTTTGCAGCTAGAAGAGCTTCAACTCTTCTGGGAAGGCTGTCCACAAGGTTTAGGAGTGTGTCTATGGGAATGTTTGACCATTCTTCCAGAAGCGCATTTGTGAGGTCAGGCACTGATGCGGATGAGAAGGCCTGGCTCGCAGTTTCCACTCTAATTCATTCCAAAGATGTTCCATCGGGTTGAGGTCAGGACTCTGTGTAGGCCAGTCAAGTTCCTTCACCCCAAACTCACTCATCCATGTCTTTATGGGCCTTGCTTTGTGCACTAGTGCACAGTCATATTGGAACAGGAAGGGACCATCACCAAACTGTTTCCACAAAGTTGGGAGCATGAAATTGTCCAGAATGTGTTGGTATGCTGATGCCTTAAGAGTTCCCTTAACTGGAACTAAGAGGCCAAGCCCAAGCCCTGAGAAACAACCCCACACAATAATCCCCCTCCACCAAATGATTTGGACCAGTGCAAAAAGCAAGGTCCATAAAGACATGGATGAGCGAGTTTGGGGTAGAGGAACTTGACTGGCCTGCACAGAGTACTGAACTCAACCTGACAGAACATCTTTGGTATGAAGTAGAGCGGAAACGGCAAGCCAGGCCTTCTAATCCACATCAGTGCCTGACCTCACAAATACACTTCTGGAAGAGTGGACTCCTAAATCTTGTGGACAGCCTTCCCAGAAGAGTTGAAGCCGTCATAGCTGCAAAGGGTGTTCTCATACTACAGGCAGGCAGTTGATTTTGCTAGCTGCAGTATCAGTACATATATATATATATATATATATCCCAGCTTAGTGCAGCTACAGGCCATTAGTATGTCTGGAAGGCCAAGAAGGAGAGGCAGACAGTCACAAGCCAATAGGAGAGGGCAAGCAGGCTCTGTGTCTAGTGCTGGTCGTGGAGACGGTGCATCCTCATCAGCACGTGGCCGTGGGACACTCTTGGCCTTTTTTTCGGCAGCTGGCGTGTTGAGCCGCAACATGCGGAAGACTTGGTCGAGTGGATGACCAAGCCGTCCTCATCCTCCTCATCCTCTCTCTCACCCATGCCCAGGGTACTTTGTCTGGCAAAGCAGCGGCCTCTTGTCATCAGTGACTCCTTCCCTAGCCCCACCATGTCCTCCTGAGGAGTCCCTCGAACTGTTTGACCACAGTGTTGGGTACATGCTCCAGGAGAATTCCCAGCGTTTAGAAGGCTCTGATGATGATACTGAGCTTGATGAAGGCAGTAACATGAGCACGGACAGGGGGGGTGCCCAAGAAGGACAGCAATCTGGCAGTCATGCTCCCCCTGCTGCAGCATACTGCCAGGTTTGCTCCAGTGATGAGGAGGGAGGGGATGATGAGGTCACTGACTCAACATGAGTGCCTGATAAGAGAGAGGAGGAGGAGGAGGCGGCACATCACCAACGAGGCAGGATGCCCTCTAGGGGCCAGCCTAAGGGCAGCACATTGACTGCATCACAACCCAAAGCTCCACATGTGCAGGGCGCTGCAGTCTCTGCGCGTTATTCAAAAAGTTCTTTGGTGTGGGCCTTTTTTGAGATGAGTGCATCAGATCGCACCGCTGCTATTTGCAACATATGTCTCAAGCGTATTTCGCGTGGCCAAAACATCTCCCGCTTGGGTACCACATGCTTGACCAGACATATGTTGACCTGCCATGCAGTTCGTTGGCAAGCGTATCTAAAAGACCCACACCAAAGAACAAAGAGGACCTCTCCTTGCTCCTCATCAGCTGAGATCTCCAACCCCACTATACCTTCAGTCCTCTCTGAGACCTGCACTGAGAGGAATGAAGGTGTAGAATTAGGTGTGTCACAGCCAAGTACTTGTGGGCAATCTGCTTTTGGTACACCGACGTCAGATTGTACCAGGCAAATTTCCCTGCCCCAGCTGCTGCACCGCCGAAAGAAGTTTGCTTCCAGCCATCCACATGCCCAGCGGTTGAATACTAGCTTGGCAAAATTGCTAGCACTTCAACTGCTGCCTTTTCAGTTGGTAGACTCTGCCCCTTCAGTGAGTTTGTGGAATGTGCGGTTCCTCAGTGGCAGGTACCCAAACGCCACTTTTTCTCACGGAAGGCGATTCCGGCTCTCTACCGGCATGTGGAAGGCAATGTCCATGCCTCGCTGGACAGGGCGGTCAGCGGTAAGGTGCATATTACAGCTGACTCATGGTCCAGCAGGCATGGACAGGGACGTTACGCGGCGCATTGGGTCACTCTGTTGGCAGCTGGGAAGGATGCAGGACAAGGTGCAGTAGTGTTGGAGGTTGTTCCGCCACCACGCCTCCAAAATGCTAATGATTGTGACACACCTCTCTCCTCCACCCCCTCCTCTTCTTATTCCTCCATGGCCCCTTCCTGTGCTTTGTCCTCGGAACCAACGGTGCTCCGTAGCCGTTCAAGGGGCTACGCAAGTACGCAGGCCAAAAGATGCCATGCGGTGCTTGAGCTGGTGTGCTTGGGGGACAGGAGCCACACTGGGGCAGAGGTTCTGTCAGCTCTGCAGGGGCAGGTTCAGAGGTGGTTGACGCCACGCCAACTTAAGGCAGGAATGGTGGTTTGCGACAATGGCACCAACCTCCTCTCTGCCCTCCTACAGGGACAAATGACCCATGTGCCCTGTTTGGCTCACGTCCTTAACTTGGTGGTGCAGCGGTTCTTGGGCAGGTACCCGGGCTTACAGGATGTCCTGAGGCAGGCCAGGAAAGTCTGTGTGCATTTCCGCCGGTCATATAATGCTAGTGCTCGGCTGACGGACCTCTAAAAGGAGTTTAACCTGCCCAAGAACCGCCTAATCTGTGACATGCCCACCAGGTGGAACTCAACGTTGGCCATGCTGCAGCGGCTGCACGTGCAGCAGAGGGCCATAAATGAGTACCTGTGTGACTATGGCACCAGGACAGGGTCAGGGGAGCTTGGTTTTTTTTTTCCACGCCAGTGGGCCATGATCAGGGATGCATGCACTGTCCTGTCTCCATTTGAGGAGGCCACGAGGATGGTGAGCAGTGACAGTGCATGCATCAGTGACACTGTCCCCCTTGTCCACCTGTTGGAGCACACGCTGCGTGGAATAATGGACAGGGCACTTGAGGCAGAACAGAGGCAGGAAGAGGAGGACTTCCTTAGCTCTCAAGGCCCCCTTTATCCAGACAGTGTTCCTGCGTGCCCGCCGATCACACAGAAAGAGGACGAGGAGGAGGAGGAGGAAGAGGAGGAGGAAGATTGTGTCAGTATGGAGGTGGAGCCTGGCACTCAGCATCAGCAGCAGTCTTTAAGGGATCAGTCCCAAGAAACACATGGACTTGTACGTGGCTGGGAGGAGGTGGCTGCGGACCATGTCGTCCTTAGTGACCCAGAGGACTCCGGACCGAATGCCTCAGCAAACCTACGCTGCATGGCCTCCCTGATCCTGCAAAGCCTGCGTAAGGATCCTCGTATTCGTGGTATCAAGGAGAAGGACCAATACTGGCTGGCAACCCTCCTTGATCCACGTTACAAGGGTAAGGTTGCGGACCTTATCTTGCCATCGCAGAGGGAGCAGAAGATGAAACATCTTCGGGAGGCCTTGCAGAAAGGTCTGTGCAACGCGTTCCCAGAGACTGGGAGGTTACAAACTCCTGTTTCTGGACAAGGTGTTGCTGAGGCTTCGGTCAGTCAAAGAAGGAGCGGTGGAGAAGGTGGCCGTCTGACCGATGCGTTCAGACAATTTTTTGGTCCACAGCCCCAAGGTATGATCGGTTCCAGCAACCATCGCCAGCGTCTGTTTTACATGGTGCAAGAATACCTAGGGGCAAGATCAGACTTGGACATCTTTCCCACCGAAAATCCTCTGGGTTACTGGGTCTTGAGGATGGATAACTGGCCAGAGCTTGCACAGTATGCAATTGAGCTACTGGCCTGTCCTGCATCCAGCGTTCTTTCGGAACGCACATTCAGTGCTGCTGGAGGCGTGGTAACCGATCACAGGGTGCGTCTGTCCACCAACTCGGTCGATCGACTGACCTTCATAAAAATGAATCAGTCTTGGATCACCACCAGCTACCAAGCACCTGATGCTGATGTAACCGAATAATTTTTTTTGAAATCTCAGATCCCTTCAAAGACTGCCTATGCTGATGCTGAGTGACTATCCCTGAGCAATTATCCTCTTCCTCCTCAATGATCACGCTGATAGCTTGTAAGAACATTTTTGGTTCTGGGCGCCACCACCAGTGCCTAAGGCCCAATTTTTCTGCCCCTGTTTAACAGGGGCGTGTAATTACAATTTTTGATGCAATACTTTGCAGCAGGGCTCGTTCCTGCGTTCCAACTAGAGTGTCTGTGAGGGGTTGCAGTGTTGTGGCACCAGTGCCTAAGGCCCAATTTTTCAGCCCTTGTTTAACAGGGGCGTGTAATTACAATTTTTGATGCAATACTTTGCAGCAGGGCTCATTTCAGCATTCCAACTAGAGTATCTGTGAGGGGTTGCAGTGTTGTGGCACCAGCACCAGTGCCTAAGGCCCAATTTTTCTGCCCATGTTTAACAGGGGCGTGTAATTACAATTTTTGATGCAATACTTTGCAGCAGGGCTCGTTCCTGCATTCCAACTAGAGTGTCTGTGAGGGGTTGCAGTGTTGTGGCACCAGCACCAGTGCCTAAGGCCCAATTTTTCAGCCCTTGTTTAACAGGGGCGTGTAATTACAATTTTTGTTGCAATACTTTGCAGCAGGGCTCATTTCAGCATTCCAACTAGAGTATCTGTGAGGGGTTGCAGTGTTGTGGCACCAGCACCAGTGCCTAAGGCCCAATTTTTCTGCCCCTGTTTAACAGGGGCGTGTAATTACAATTTTTGATGCAATACTTTGCAGCAGGACTCGTTCCTGCGTTCCAACTAGACTGTCTGTGAGGGGTTGCAGTGTTGTGGCACCAGCACCAGTGCCTAAGCCCCAATTTTTCAGCCCTTGTTTAACAGGCGCGTGTAATTACAATTTTTGATGCAATACTTTGCAGCAGGGCTCGTTCCTGCATTCCAACTAGAGTGTCTGTGAGGGGTTGCAGTGTTGTGGCCCAGCGCCTAAGGCCTAATTTTTCAGCCCCTGTTCAACAGGGGCATGTAATTACAATTCTTAATCTAATATTTCACAGCAGGGCCCATTTCTGCACCCACCAAGAGCGAGTGAGGACTTACAGTGTTGTGGCACCAGCACCACCACCACCACCACCAAAGGCCCAATTATTCTGCCCTTGTTCAACAGGGGCATGTAATTACAATTCTTGATCTAATATTTCACAGCAGGGCCCATTTCTGCACCCACCAAGAGTGAGTGAGGACTTACAGTGTTGTGGCACCAGCACCACCACCACCAAAGGCCCAATTTTTCTGCCCTTGTTCAACAGGGGCATGTAATTACAATTCTTGATCTAATATTTCACAGCAGGGCCCATTTTTGTACCCACCAAGAGCGAGTGAGGACTTACAGTGTTGTGGCACCAGCACCACCACCACCAAAGGCCCAGTTTTTCTGCCCCTGTTCAACAGGGGCATGTAATTACAATTCTTGATCTAATATTTCACAGCAGGGCCCTGTGAGGGCTTACAGTGTTGTGGCCACAAAAACACCTAAGGCCCAAATTTCTGCTGAGTATATAGGGCAGGCCCCTACTTTCAAACATCTAACTTACAAACGACTCCTACTTGCAAACGGAAGGAGACAACAGGAAGTGAGATGAAATCTACCCCTAGGAAGGGAAATTCTCTCCTGTAAGAGTTAATATGGGAAAAACATTTCTCCTTTCCACTGATGCTTTCCAATCCTTGTTCCACAAAAAACCCCAAATTTTCAAAAAACATTTGTCATTGGGACAAAAAGTGAGGTGAAATCTTCTAAAGAGGAGGAAAGACAGCAAAACAAATGTCACAGGGGTGATAACCCTTCCCTATGTTTTCCAAAAAGCTTAAAAAAGATTTTTTGGCTGGAGCTAAACATGTTAAAAATGTACCCGTTCAAAATTACAAACAGATTCTACTTAACAACAAACCTACAGTCCCTGTCTTGTTTGCACCGCCTGTATACTGCTGTTCAGAGTATATAGGGCCTGGTGGCCCCACACCTTTCCTTATTTTAATTTGGGTGTGGGGTTCCCCTTAATATCCATACAAGACCCAAAGGGCCTGGTAATGGACTGGGGGGTACCCATGCCGTTTGTCTCACTGATTTTCATCCATATTGCCAGGACCCGACATTACATTAAACCCACAAGCAGTTTTAAATGAGATTTTTTCCTTTAAAAATGAGATTTGGTGCAGGGACTGTTCTAAAGACGGGAAACACGCGCCACTTTACAGGCATACTATAGACACCCCCCAGGTACGATAAGGAATATTTCACTTTTTTTTTTTTACTTTAAGCATCATTAAAATCACTGCTCCCGAAAACACGGCCGTTTTTAAAAGTTTTTTTTGCATTGATACATGTCCCCTGGGGTAGGACCCGGGTCCCCAAACCCTTTTTAGGACAATACCATGCAAATTAGCCTTTAAAATTAGCACTTTTGATTTCGAACATTCGAGTCCCATAGATGTCAATGGGGTTCTAACGTTCGTGCGAATTTTAGGTCCGTTCGCAGGTTCTGGTGCGAACCGAACCGGGGGGTGTTCGGCTCATCCCTACTTTTCAATAGTTATTGTTTAAAGAACTTTAAACAGGAGAGGGGTTAGAGCATGGGATAACCCAGAATGCTTGCACAATAACAGGAGGACAAGTTTCTCTAAGCTCCTATACACGGTTTCTGCTGAGGACACACGGGAATGACCCTATGAGAGCTGTCTCAATCCATAGCTACCTCTGGCACTTACATCCAAAAGCACACAGTCACCTGGGGTCACAATTCAGTACTCGCAAGTTCCAAGGACAGCTGCACACCTTCTAGCTTCCTTCAGACACGGTTCAGTGAGGGATACAATCCTTCTCCAGACCATATCTTTTATGGTAAAATCTCACAGCCAGGTCTTTCCTCACAATGTCCTCCAGCATCCACAGGTAAATCCACTGTGAGAAAGATAAAAGACCAGGACTTCAGGATAGTGCCCTCCAGCAAATATAATCCTTTGGTAATTCTACTACCTTGTCCCAGCACCTGATGAGGCCCAGACTGTAATCCTTAACTCACTTTAGCTCTATGCCTCCTGCTGCCACTACCACTTCCATTCATGTTTTCTGAAGGGATGCAGGATGTCCAGTACTGCAGTTATCTGTTTCACTTGACCACAAAAGTCTAGAAATCTGTCCAAAATTACCAGACATTTCTGCTGTGACCCTGTACTTTTACTAAGATCCTCTTCCCCAGATCTGTACACCATGTACCTCTCAGTCCCGTTACTATATATTAATAGCTCCCAACTGTCCCTGATTTTGAGGAACTGTCCCTGATTTCTTGATTTGGAGCAATGTCCCTCTGTCCCTCATTCCTCCTCATTTGTCCCTCATTTTGGTCTGATCTATATAGTTGTATATAAAATGCACTTATTATCTATCAAAAAGTGTTTTTGCAGCACTAAACCTTTCATCTTATTTCTAAATTGCTGCATTTGTAAATTCCAAAAGCCAATAAAAAGGAATAGTAGTGGTAAAAAAAAAACACTTGTGGGTTTAACCAATCTTGTTTTTTTGTACAATTCTCCTTTAAGAGGGTGTGGCCAGGAGTGTGTCCTATTCCTGCATACTTTTGCTGATAGGTGTCCCTCATTCCTATCTCAAAAAGTTGGGAGGTATGTATATTCAGATTAGTAATGTAAAGGCAAGGAAACTCTAGCCTCTAGATTTGAGCATAACATGCTTCTTCACTTAGTTGTCCAGAAGGACTAGAGAGCATGAACACCATCATGGGTTTCTGCATTGCATCTTCTGGCACTTCTGTTGGTTGAGGAATATCTCATTCTTATTTTTCTGTATTTCCCTCATAACTGTGGGGAACTGCAGAGATCCTCCTCCAATGGCTGCTTGCTTTTCAAAAACTACAGGCAACTAATGTCCTCACTTCTTCTGCACATTATTTTTATTGGTTTTGGGGATCATGCCATGGCTTGTACACCTCGGCTTTCATTTAGTTTTTTTCCCCCCCTGAGACTATCATTTAAAAATTTGATTAGGCAATTTAATGAGCCAGTGTATCATCTATTCAAAACTGTGCTCCTTAGACCCCATTTGTGTCATATTTGCAGGAACTTATTGATTGCCAGGACAAAATAATATCTAGGCAGATTTTTATAGACAGCCAGTATTAATTAATGATAATGAAAAGCATCAATATATGCGCACATATATTTATGCAAAGAGAGACAGTATCAGCACAGTAAAAAGTTGTCCGCCTTTCTTAAGAAAAACAGAAGGAAAGGATGAGTGGGGACCTTTTCAAAATCTGCTTCCCTAAACTATAGCTAAGGCCCTGCTATATCTGGCACCAGAAAATATAAACAAGGAGAGCATATCTGTTTAATTGTCAGTTACCTCTAAGCAGTACACTAATCTACATTAATTGTGCGTTGTATGCCAGAATTCATTATTTGTCTGTAATGCAGTGTCACTTAAATGTATGTCTATGAGAATAACAGCATGAAGTGGCTTAATTCAATTATGCCACCCACTCACACCCATTGTTTTTTAAGGTTGCAAAAAAGATGCACAGTGCTACTGAACAAAATAAAACAATCTGTTCCACTTTATTTGGGTATTTTCCTTTGGTAGACCATAGATGATCTGTTTTTTATTTTTACAATTGAAAATCTATCCAGTTCAAACACAAATAATTTATTTTTGAGATCATTATAAAACTGTTCACGGATTGTTGATTGTGGCATCTAGAGACTAAAAGGTGTCAGTTAATATAAAAAGGTGATATGGTACTCCCCTTGCCAAATATGAATGCAGCCAATACATAAATCAATAAAACATTATAGTCGAACATTTCATGAAACAATTTTCTTTTCTTTCAAAAAGTGCATTAAATAGATAATACAAAGGGGAAAGCAAACTTTTGAGGTACCCAGGACGAGATTTGATAATTTTTTTAAAACCATTTTACTTTTATTAATAGCACATTAAAATGCATTGCTCTCAAACAGTATGTTACAGTACTGCAATATTTGTGATCTTCCCTATCCAACACATATTAGCTATCTGTATAATAATAATAGTCACATGGCTCAGCATTGTATCAAGAGAGGTTTCTCCAAGTTGTCTAATGAGGCAGTGGAGTGAAGATTTCTCAATGTGTTTCTCATGATGTAAACTCCACTTCTTTGGAAGCAGAATTGAGGCTATTTCTAAACTGAACCCTAATGCCGCGTACACATGAGTGCAATTTCCGACAGAAAGAGTCCGATGGGAGCTTTTAATCGTATATTCCGATCGTGTGTATGCCCCATCGGACTTTTTTTGTCAAAAATTCAGACGGACTTAAATAGAGAACATGTTCTATATTTTTCCTACGGAACAAATTACTATCGGAAAAAAGGCTCGTCTGTATGCTGTTCCGATGCACCAAAGACGACGCATGCTCTGAAGCAAGTACGAGACGGAAGCTATTGCCTACTGGCTATTGAACTTCCATTTTCTAGACCCATCGTACGTGTTTTACGTCACTGCGTTCTGGACAGTCCGAATTTGGTGTGGCCGTGTGCATTCAAGACAGCTTGAGCGGAATTCCGTCGGAACTCCGTCGTAAAAACCTTCAGAGTTTATTGCGATGGCAAAACCTTTCGTGTGTACAGGGCATTACTCTTTGATGGAACCATGAGGGGTTACAGCTGATCCTGGGAGCCAGAAATCTTTTTCCTATGCTGTCCCTGTGCTCACCCTAGGGATGCCTTTTAGTAGCCTTGCTCTATCAAAGTCAACAGCCACTAAAGCATGCAAAAAATGTTATGTGGAATTATGAATATTAGTGAAATAACAATTATGCTTACTATTTACAGAATTGCTGTTCTTTTATGTGGCAAATGTGTGTTTTTCAGTGGCACAGTGTTGCAAAAACATCTCCCATGGTCCCAAGCACCACTTTCTTAGAAGATAACAGTAGTGCATGCATGAATTATGACATGAAACACGAATATAACAAGAAATATGTTCAAAAATAGCTAAGTTCTAATCTTTTTGAATTTTTGTGACCAGCATGTCACATGCTATGCAATGTTATGCTCACGTAAATCTGTAATTGTTCTCCAAACTCTTTTTGTCCTTTATTTCCAAATCGGCCATAAATCAAGCTATTAAACTATTAACCTATAAATTTATGAGACAGCAACTTGTAATGCACCTATAAACCAAATCAATTAGCCTAGAAAATATGTATGTGTTAAATAAATTATTAACCTAGTTTACAACAACATGTAACAATCCTACCTATTAAATGAAGCTAATATTTTGTGAAGTTAAGAAATCTAATTAAAGAATTGTGCTGATGAAATAAATTAGCCAATAAAAATGAAAAAAAAAACCTAAAATAAGTTAGCATATTTAAAGAAATAATTATAAAACACCATTTACAGTATTAAACAAATCTAATAACCTAATAGACTAATAAATACCATCAGATCAGCTACAGTAATCAGGTAATCAGGTACTCCATACCTGGTTGCCACCACACACACTTGACACCATCTGAACCAAATAAGTTTATTTTGGTCTCATCAGACCACAGGACATGGTTCCAGGAATCCATGTCCTTAGTCTGCTTGTCTTCAGCAAACTGTTTGCAGGCTTCTTGTGCATCATCTTTAGAAGAGGCTTCCTTCTGGGATGACAGCCATGCAGGCCAATTTGATGCAGTGTGCGGCGTATGGTCTGAGCACTGACAGGCTGACACCCTACCCCTTCAACCTCTGCAGCAATGCTGGCAGCACTCATAGATCTATTTCCGAAAGACAACCTATGGATATGATGCTGAGTACGTGCACTCAACTTCTTTGGTCGACCATGGCGAGGCCTGTTCTGAGTGGAACCTGTTCTGGTAAATCACTGTATGGTCTTGGCCAACATGCTGCATCTCAGTTTCAGGGTCTTGGCAATCTTCTTATAGCCTAGGCCATCTTTATGTACAGTAACAATTCTTTTTTTCAGATCATCAGAGAGTTCTTTGACATGAGGTGCCATGAGGTGCCATGATGAACTTCACGTGACCATTATAGTTACATAGTTACATAGTTAGTCAGGTTGAAAAAAGACAGAAGTCCATCCAGTCCAGCCTTAAAAACAATAAAAAAAGAAAAGAAAAAATATCGTACAAAGTATGAGAGAGTAAGAGCGATAACACCAAATTTACCACAAATGCTCCTCATTCACACCTGACACCTTGTAACACTAACGAATCACATGACACCGGGGAGGGAAAATGGCTAATTGGGCCCAATTTGGACATTTACTTAGGGGTGTACTCACTTTTGTTACCAGCGGTTTAGACATTAATGGCTGTGTGTTAAGTTATTTGGGATAGCAAATTTACACTGTTATGCAAGCTGTACACTCACTACTTTACATTGTAGCAAAGTGTCATTTCTTCAGTGTTGTCACATGAAAAGATATAATAAAATATTTTCAAAAATCTGAGAGGTGTACTCACTTTTGTGAGATACTGTATATATATATATATATATATATATATATATATATATATATATATATATATATATATAGTGCATTCAGTGTAGACTATATATACAGTGCAGGCAGTCTAGTATTAACAGTGCAGCCAGTGCAGAGTATATAATAGTGCATTGAAGTGGTTACAGTGAACCCTATGACAGAATTATGAAAAAATAAAACAGCAAAGGGTCCCCCCCAAACTCCATACTAGGCCCTTTGGGTCTGGCATAGATTTTTTGGAGAATTCCAAGCCAAAATTTTTTAAATAATTGGCGTGAGGTCCCCCCCTCAAAATCCATACCTGACCCTTATCTGAGCAAGCAGCCTAGCAGGCCAGGAAAGGGGGGATGAGCGAGCACCCCCCCTTCTGAACCATACCAGGCAGCTTGCCCTCAACATGGAGAGGGTGCTTTGGGGTCCCCTTGTAACCATGTTGATGAGTACAAGGGCCTTGTCCCCACAACCCTGGCCTGGTGGTTGATGGGGTCTGCAGGCTTATCGGAATCTGGAAGCCCACATTAAGAAGGGGGTCCCCAGATCCCGGCCCCCTTCTATGTGAATGGGTAGGGGTAAATTGTATCCCTACTCATTCACCAAAAAAAGTGTCAAAAAGTAAAAACCGCAATAGACAGTTTTTGACAATTCCTTTATTAAAAAAGAAAAAAAATTGTCCCGCGATGTCCATCCATCTTCAATTACGCTGCCCGATGAACCCGAAAAATAGAAAGAAAAAAAAAAGCTCCACCTCAATGGGAGGCCTCCCGGCGACTGCTGTCTCTCTGACGTCATGTGATGTCACATCAGTGGGTGGCCCCGCCCTTGCCTATATAACAGCTGTCACAGCCAAAAGACAGCAGTTGCCGGGAGGCCTCCATGAAGGTGGAGTTTTCTTTCCTATTTTCTGGTCCGTCGGGCGGCGTGATTGATGATGGATGTACACTGTACACTGATGATGGATGACACTTTTTTTATAAATATATTTTTTTAATAAAACAATTGTTAAAAACTATCTATTGTGGTTTTTACTTTTTGACACTTTTTTCGGTGAATGGGTAGGGGTACATTGTACCCACTACCCATTCACATAGGAGGGCGGGATTCCTCACCTGCAAACGCCCACAACCACCGGGCCAGGGTTGTGGGGATGAGGCCCTTGTCCCCATCAACATGTTAAGGGCAAGTGGCCTGGTATGGTTCAGGAGGGGGGGCACCTGCTTGTCCCCCCCTTTCCTGGCCTGCCAGGCTGCTTGCCCGGATAAGGGTCTGGTATGGATTTTGGGGGGGGACCCATGCCAATTTTATTTTTACATTTTGGTGTGCAGTTCCCCTAAAATCCATGCCAGACCCAAATGGCCTGGTATGGATTTTAGGGGGGAACCTAGGCTGTTTTTTGTTTTTTTAATGTTGGCGTGGAGTTCCCCTCAAAATCCATTCCAGACCCGAAGGACTTGGGGGGGGCCTACGCCGATTTTTTCCTTGATTTTTCATCTATATTGCTGGGAATACATTACAGCCATGAGCAAGTTTAAATTACATTTTTTCCTTTACAAAAGTCATTCTGATGTGGCACTGTTGTAACATCACACAGTTGCGCCACTTTACAGGCAGACTAAGGGGATCCCCCAGGCACAATATTTATGTAAGAAATATTTAATTTTTATTGTTTCGCTTAAAGCATTATTAAAATCACTTAAAAGCTTTTTTTTGCATTGATACATGTCCCCTAGGGCAGTACCCGGGTCCCCATACACTGTTTATGGCAATATCTTGCATATAAACCTTTAAAATTAGCACTTTTGATTTTTCATGTATGTGTCCCATAGACTTTAATAGGGTTTGCATGTTCACACAAATTTTTTGCTTGTTCGCATGTTCTGTGTGAACCAAACCGGGGGATGTTCGGCCCATCCTTAGTTGTGGGGGTCTGCAGGCCGGGGGCTTATCATAATCTGGAAGTCCCCCTTAAAAATAGGGGACCCCCAGATACCAGCCTTCCCATGTGAATGACTAAATGACTCAGCCAGCCGCCCCCCCCCCCCTTCACAGAGGGCGGCAAAGCAGACAGTCAGTGGTAGACAGTCACGGAGCACTGAGAACCAAGCGAACAGTGGTCTTTGATTACTTGGTTCTCAGTCTTAGAGCTGGCGGGGGGACAGATGCTGCATCCATCTAGGTAAGTATGATTCATAAAAAAACAAAAAATTCCCAAACTTCTCTTTTAAGTCTCCTAGACAGCTGTTTCAGTTTCAGTTAATGACTGTTTTAATCTACATATAAAATTGATGATCATTAGCACCTGCTTGATATAATTGGTTAATCATACACCTGACTCTAATCCTACAAAATCCCTGACTTTGTACAGGTGTAAAAAGTGTTCAAGTGGAAGAATTGATGCTGGTTTGAAGCCAAAGGGTAGTTACACCAAATATTGGTTTGCTTTAGATTTTTCTTGTTTGCTCACGTTGCATTTTGTGAATAAAATTAAACAATTAAAATACATATTTTTGAAAGTATTTTTACTTTTTCAGCATTTCTTCATGCCGGCCTAAAGCTTTTGCACAGTACTGTATATAAACAGTATATACTGTAGGTACACTTTAAATAACTAATAAATTAGTTTAAAGCATAAACATTATCTGTTTTAAATAAATGAATCATTATAAATAGTATGCCAATTCCAATTCACAAATGCCCCTAGTTATTTTAATCTATTTGTAGTTTAATTGATTTAACCAGTTCAGCTATAGAGAAAATGTTTAAATTTTTTGTACATATATATTTTGGCAATAAATATTGTTCTCACTCTGATGTTTGCGGCAATACATCACAAGTGTTGTGCAACTGCGGTTTATATGCAAATCTGCACCCCGAGCTGCATTTGCACAGTTCTGTAGAGCATCGGGGGGGTTACAGCGATTTTTAAGCTTTTTTAATGCAATTTATTTAAATTTTATTTTTTATTTTTTTATTTTAATTATGTGTTTATTTTTACTTCTTTGCTATCACAAAGGGTTAATAAATCCACATGTGATAACATTGGGCAGGTGATAGGTACTCTTTTTAGAGACATTGCAGGGTCTAATAGATCCCCCAGTGGCCTTAGATGTGTGTTTTGGATCATTGTCATGTTGGAAAAGTGCACGACGACCAAGGGCATGGAGTGATTGTAGCATCTTCTCTTTCAATATAGAGCAGTACATTTGTGAATTCATGATACCATCAATGACATGCAGCTCCCCGACACCAGCAGCCCTCATGCAGCCCCATAGAAGGACACTGCCACCACCATGTTTCACTGTAGGCACCATGCATTTTTCTTTGTACTTCCCTCCTTTGCAATGCCATACAGATTTGAAGCCATTAGTTCAAAAAACATTTATCTAGCCTCAGCCTAGGGGAACCTGACTCCCACTGAGAGCATCAGAGAAAGAGGAGAGCTGCCGGTTTGCCGTTTACGTCAATACCCTTGTCATCGTTCCCAGCGAGCCGCATGGTGCATGGACGGCCTGTGTTTCCCAGCCAGCAGCTGAATGAGGGAGAGCTCACGCAGCTTGTGCAGCAGCCGCTGAAGGGCGAGAGGAGAGACCTCAAACTTGCATGTGAGTGGACCTTCTAATATAATACAACTGTTGGAGGAGACCTGGTCTGCCTTATAGCGGCATCTGGTGGACAATAAGCTATTTGCAGTTGGGGGAAAAAAGGAAGCCCCCAGGACCGCTGTAGGGGCATTTCTTGGTCTTTTTTGCTCCCCCTTCTTTTTCCTTTCTTTGAGGTACAAGTGCTGTCCTCCCCGAGTAGGGGAGGAGGTTCTGGCCCATCATAATACCCTGCCATGACGAGGAGGAGGGGGGAAGAACCAGTGCAACAGGACAATGCTAGTATCAACACAGCCACAATGATCTGTGAAGGGGAATCAGGCAGCGGCCAAATTCGAGAAATTTGCTCATATTCTGGGTCAGACACCCACAAAAGGAGGGCAACAGAACCTGCAAGTGCAAACCAAGTTGCAGTCTGGGGCCTCAGCAGTGAGAAAAAGCCAAGGCCATGGCCAAGCAGCAGCAGAATCGGAGGCAAACCATATAGGAGGGAAGTCTGCAGGGAAGGACATTTAGGACACCCCAGAGTCCCCATCTGGCGCTGGTGCTCCAACAGAAGCAGAACGATCATTGAAAGAGGTCCTTTAGGCAATCAACTCCTGTAAGATTTCTCTATGTGAACTGTTTGACCAGCTTACAGTGACGGAAGTATAGGGGTCGCTGAGGTTGCCATGGCTACTGGGCCCCATGCTGCAGGGGGCCCTTGAGGGCCCCCCTGTTTATCTTGATAGGAGGAGCGGCTGAGATCGATCTCCCCGATCGTCGGCCGAACTGTAATCGGCACTGAGCGGGGAGCTTGTCACACTGTTCTAAAGTGAAAGCAGTGTGTGCTGTGCTCTTTGTCTCCCCCTACAGTGCAGTACCCGGCAGGAAGAGGTGAGGTAAAGCACTGCAGTTTTTTGAAAGGCTTTCTGTATGGGTGTATATGTGTGTTCTTATGTGTGTTTATATGTGTGACTGTTCATGTATGTGTTTGCATGTGTTTATGTGTGTATTTATATATGTATATGTGTTTGTGTGTGTATATACAGTATATGTGTGTGTATATTATGTGTGTGTGTTTAGATGCAGTGGCGGCCCATGCATTAAAGGCGCACGGGTGCCGCCCCCTCTCTCCAGTCACCCCTCTATCTTCAATAGATAGATTCATGCATTGCCTAAATCTATCTATGGCCGCCGCTGCCACCCCCTATTCAGGTGCCCAGCCCCTTTTTGGGCGCAGGGAACCTGAATTACAGCGGGGGGGGTGATTTTGAAGCACCGGATTAGAGCCATAGGCTCTAATAGGCATCAAAAAAGGTGACCTCGCAGGCCACTCAGCTGTCTTAGAAAAGCGAATGACTATTCGCTTTCCTAACACTAAACTGCCTCTCCACCAATCAGGTGCTCGGGTCTGTTACCCGTCACCTGATGGGCTGAAACGACAGGCGCCGCTATTGGACGCCTATCAGGAGGAGAGGACGGGAGATGTGGACAGCAGGAGAGGCATGGAGGACCCCACTTATCACAGTCACCCGCTGCCCACCAAGACAGGGTAAGTGCCGATGAGCGGTCGGGGGTCACACTGGGGGCATTTAAGGGCACACTGGCAGCATTTAATGGGCACACTGGCAGCATTTGATGGGCACACTGGCTGCATTTGATGGGCACAGTGGCAGCATTTGGCACAGTGGCTGTGTTTGATGGAACACTGGCAGCATTTAATGGGCACAGTGGCAGCGTTTGATGGGCATACTGGCAGCATTTAATGGGCACACTGGCAGCATTTGATGGGCACACTGGCAGCGTTTGATGGGCATAGTGGCAGCGTTTGGCACAGTGGCTGCAATTGATGGCACAGTGGCTGCGTTTGATGGCACACTGGCAGCATTTAAGTGGCACAGTGGTAGCATTTGATGGGCACAGTGGCAGCAATTGATGGCACAGTGGCTGCGTTTGATGGCACACTGGCAGCATTTAAGTGGCACAGTGGCAGCGTTTGATGGGCACAGTGGCAGCGTTTGGCACAGTGGCAGCATTTGGCACAGTGGCTGCGTTTGATGGCACACTGGCAGTATTTAAGTGGCGCAGTGGCTGCAAATGATGGGCACAGTGGCTGCATTTGATGATTTTTTTTTCAAAAAATGTTTGCGCCCCAAAAAAAATTTTGAGCACCAGCCGCCACTGTTTAGATGTGTGTATGCACATTTTATGTATGCACATTTAATCCTGACACCCTATATGTGTACAATCAGGACTGATTTTTTTTTCTTGCTCGTTCAAAGTACCAGCAACAAAATGCTGTTCCTCTGAAAAGCGATCCATGCTCAGATCACTTTTCAGAGGCATTTGCCAGCCGGTAAGGAGGCAATATGTTGCCTCCTGACCACCTGTTTTAACCCCTTAAAGTGATTGTAAAGGTTTTTTTTTTTAAATAACAAACATGTCATACCTTCATTGTGCAGTTAGTTTTGCACAGAGTGGCCCCGAACACCGACTTCTGGGGTCCCTCAGCGGCTCTCGCAGCTCCTCCTCTTATCAGACATCCCCCTAGGAAAAGCGCTGTCCAGGGGTCAGGGGGGCCCTTCATGATTTCTTGCATCGAGGCCCTGAAGTTTTTAGTTACGCCACTGCCAGCTTAAAACCAACAGGAAAGAGTTATCCTTTGTAAGGCATGATTTGCAAAAAGTATGAGAAAGGACTACCACCCTTGAGGGGAGAGTTAGCTCAGTGGAGGATGACTTGAACCCCCTTAAGCGTGAGATAAGAACTGTAAGAGAACAAATGGCTAATTATGAGATAAAAATGGATGACAATGAAAACAGAATGCGAAGGGAAAAAATTGAGGATTGTGGGGCTTCCTGAGCGAAGGGAGGGCCCAGACCCTGTAGCATTCCTGGAAAAATGATTTGAGGAACTATTTGGAAAAGACATATTCTCATCCTTTTTTGCAATGGACAGAGCTCATAGGGTGCCTCTCCTTGTAAGAATGCTTTATTACAAGTACAGAGTAACCATACTACAGAAGGCCAGAGAAATGAGTAACATTCTCTATAATGGCGTTAGGGTTTCTACACACACAGATTTTTCACCAGAACTGCAAAAACGGAGGGCTAAGTTTGTGGAGATTAAACTGAAGTTACAACAATTGAAAGTAACTTATGCCCTGCTATATTCAGCAAGACTGCGGGTAACCGCCCTAGGGGAGACTTTGTTCTTTGATACCCCGGAGGGGGTGGCGGGGTGGCTGGCATCCCATAAGGGAAAATTATGGATGAACCAAAAAGCATTCTGAAGATAGAAAATAGGAGCATAACAATAGCATAATTGATTTATGGGCACAGTAGAGCGCAAATTTAGAAGCTGGGGTGGGGGATCGCATTTGGGTTAAAGGGAACAATGTGCACATGGTTCCCTTTTATAAAGGCATTTGGGGAATTTTTTTCTCTTTGTTTTTTGTGTTGGCTTTTTAATTTTTTTTTTTTTTGGGGGGGGGGGAATGCATATGAAAGAAAACATTTTTATCACCACGAACACATGGGTAGGTGACTTTGGAAGCCCCCAGATAGGACCCAGAGGAGTGGTGAGTGAGGTGGGAGAGAGATATGGATAGTATGAAAGGTTTTTGAGGGAGTGTATGAAGAATAAATGCACTTTATATAGGAAATGTCTTGTCACAAAAGTATTACAGAAAAAGCACTACACAAAATCTATAGAAATTACACAACTAGGTTTGGGTAGTTCTAAACATATCTCTTTTTCTTTTTTGGTACACTAAATGGTTAAATGGTTAATTGTATGCAGGTAAAAAAAGTAATTATATGCTCCTGGAATATCTGGGGTTTGGGAGATCCAGCTAAAAAAAATGCAGTTCTTTCAAAAATGTATTGAGTGGGATTGCTCTGCCTGCAGGAGACGCACCTTACTAATGTCTCTATACCCCAATTGGGTTGGCGAGATTTTCAAACTCAGTATCATGCTGTTTATAACTCTTATTCCAGGGGGGTGAGCATTTTGATCAGATCTGGGGTGATGTTTACCTGCAGGCAGATCAATATTGATGAATTGGGGCGTTTTATTTTTCTATATTGTATGATAGAGAATAGATGTGCTGGCTAATCTATATATCCCTCCACCTTTTAACACTGTAATTCTGTATAAATTAATGGAGTTTGTTCTGGACAAGCCGGGTGTTGCGGTTATTGTTATGGGAGACTTCAACACGGTCATGGACCGAAAAGTGGATAAATTCCCCTTGGGGATACAGACGGACACCATAGTCGATGACCAACTGTCCCTATTCTTGGGAGAGGTTGGACTAATGGACATATGGAGAGTACAGAATCCAGAAGCCCGGCAGTACTCGTGTTTCTCCAGAACACACTCCACACTTTCTAGAATCGACTTGGTATTGGGGAATGAGAAGGCACTACATGTGATAAAAAATGTAAGCTATATGCCAAGAGGACTTTCCGATCACTCTCCGGTGACATTAACAGTTGAATTAAGGGAGAGTTATTGTCCCGGGGAGTGAAAAATAAGTCCCTTTTGGATGGAACTGATGGGTGAGCCAGATGAGGTGCTAACAGTCTTAAGAGAATTTGTTGATTTAAATAGATGCACTGCCTTGGTAGGGGTGGTCAGGGATACCTTGAAGGCTTTCCTCAGGGGTATAATGATAAAAAAAAGTGTCAGAAAACAAGAAACAGACCAAGGACTGGGAAAAGATGGCTGGGGAGAGGGTGACAACAGTGGAAGAACAATATGTGAATGACCCAACCCCTGATAAACTCAGGGTTTGGTCAGAGGAACAACAGATTTGTAGGACAATGATGATTAGGAAAGCAGAGAATAAACAACTATTTCAGAAGCAGAACACCTTTGGGGAGGGGGAAAGGGTGGGGCAGATGCTGACCCGTTTGGTTAAGACAAACTCATCTACATCTGTGGTCCCCACGATTAGTATAGGGCAAGGAAAGGTTTCTTCCTACACGCCAGAAATTGTAGACAAGTTTAAAGTAAATTATGAGGATTTTTTGGATGTATCTATAACATTAGAGGAATTACAGCAGGCTAAAAGGGAGATGGCAGGTCAGAAATCCCCAGGAACAGATGGCCTTCAGGAGGAGACCTACAGGCGCTACGGGAAGGTGTTACTCCCGGAGATGCTGAGGATCTTAAACTGGTCGGTGGTAGAGAGGGAGCTTCCCTCATCTATGATGGAATCCATTATAGTTGTGATACACAAGGAGGGCAAAGACCCACTACTTATTCATGATAAGCCTAACTTGTTTGTGCTGTGCTGAGTAAGTGGTGATAATTCTGGTTGTATTATCATTTGAGGGTTGTTTTTGTATATTCAATAAATCTCATTGAGATAAATAAATTGTCTTTCTATAAGCTTTCTTAAGACAAGTATTGGAGCATCCCTTTTATAGAAGTCTGTTTCTCAGGGTGTCAGCCTCATTTTTGAAGCTAGCATCATCTGAACAGTTCCAACGAGCCCTCAGTACTGGCTATAATTGAATGTGCAAGTAGGGGTTTAGGATGGAAACTTGATGCGTATAATAAAGAGTTCCCTGTTGTAGGTTTACGGTATAGTTCACTAGAGGGACCACCATCTGTCTGTTTTTTAATAAATACATCCAAAAAGGTGATTTCAGTTGTACTGTGTGACATGGTAAAACTGCTGCGTGACCTTGCGGGTTCGGCTCCTCCTGTAACTGAATATCTTGTAAGTGTTTCTTAACTGGGGCATTTTAATAAATGTTACAAATGGAGAGCACTATGTATCCTCTATTTATTTTTGCATGAATGTGGAGCCATATCCTATCAGGAATACTGAGTAATAACGCTGGTTTGGAGGAAGGAGGAAAGCAATGGGGCAGTATATAAGAGAGATCTTTTTTGCGATCCCCCTTGTTATACAGAGCTTACTATACCCCCAAAAGCTTTTTTTGTTTGGCCGTAGATTAGATGCCAGTTGCCCCGGGTGTGCGAAATAAGGGGATTTATTCCATATGTTTTGGAAATGCCTGAAGCTATTCCGGTACTGGAAAGAGGTATCTGGAATTATAGGTCAGGTATTTGGAGGACCCCTAGACTGGGATGTAAGGCTATGTGTACTGGGCCTTGTTGAGGGGGAGGGAAATCCTGGATGCACCCAGGTTGCAATTCTTAGATGTTTATTCCAGGCAAGGAAATTGATAGCACAGAGATTGCAATCGGACTTAACCTCATCTAGTAGAGAGTGGGAGAGCGGCATGAACGAGACAATATGGAAGGAAAAATCGGTTTATGTCAGGCAAAACAGTATAAAGAAATATGAAGAGATTTGGAACCCTTGGTGGGATGCGAAGGGATAACCCCCTTAGAGTAAGGTGCAAGATAAAATGAGTTAGGAACTATCTGTATAAAAAAAGAAGGATTAGGAGGGGAGAGGATATAACAGGGACAGAGGTATCAATATCAAAAAAGGTGGAGAATACGGATAACAAAGATAGGATGTGACTTACTGAAATGAGAGAGAAGTGTGATTGAGAGTGCAAGGTGTAAAGTAGGGAGGCAGAGGTGACTGAAAGTGATCAATAGGATTGAAAGGTTGGAGAGGGGAGGCTGGGGGCAGGCATGGAGGAATTGAATGGAGGATGGAAGAGAGGAAGTTGGGCCCACTATAGAAAAAATATCCAAGAAGTTCACCATGAATACATTTTTTATTCTATTTTGATATCTGTATATTTAAAATGGTGGGGGTGGGGGAGGGAGAGAGGGTAATGGAACTTATGTTAAAGATGATTCATGAAAAATGTTCAATAAAGATTATAAAGTTAAAAAAAAAGAAAGATCTGATAGATTTGCAATACCACAAAATATGGATTAGGGAGCCCACAGATCCATATTCCCTCCAACAATGTGCTGTGTTAACCAAAGATATTTTAGACAATGTAAATGAAATAATATACTACCTATGTAAAACTTTTTGGATCAGTTTCCAATGCTCTGTGCAATGAGTAGCTTGCCATTTAGAATCTGGGTAAACTTGGCCAATGTGGCATTTAAAAAGTGGAGCATTTTAGAACTACCTGAATTAGGTGCATGGGTCGCTGTCAGAACCAAAACGTGTTGCAGATGATTCATGAGTTTGTTGCAATACATTAACTAGAGGAAATAAACCCCCTCCCCAGGTTTTAATTTTATTTTACGTTTTGCCACTCCTACATGTTGACCATGGCAGGGCCCAGCTTCCCATGCCTTTTTTTTTTTCAAGAAAGACTTCAATGGGGTTAACTACAAAGTTTGCAAACTTTAAACTTCAAGCAAGGTTTGCAAAACTGTTCACAAACAGAACCCAGACATATTTGCTCATCCCTACTAAAGACAACAGCCAAGTCACATGCACAATAGTGCTATATAACGTGCACACAAGAGCATATTGCAAAAGAAAAATAAGGACTTTTTCCATGTCCACCCAGGCAACCATTCCAGGCAGCAATATGAAAATTATACAATACAGCAAGTCACCTTCAGCCAGAGGTGGACAAAGCTGTTATTTGATTAATAGCAAAGTGAGGGTTTACACTTTTTTTTGTGTTTTGGACAAAGTAAGGAAGGTTTAAAATGCCTATTGGGTAACTTTTTTCTGTCTGTGTCCAGATCAGGATATGTTCCTTTACTTCCTGTCTTAGAGATGCAACAGGAAGTAAGAAGAATTCTCCCTAAAGTGAGGAAACTGCCATTTTAGACAGTTGTTTCCAGAACATTTGCAAATTTATCTGCACCTCATGCTGTTACGATAGCTCTAAAAGTTTGGGATTTGCTCTTATATTCTGTCTCAATGACCAACAGGACAAATAGAGGGGTGAATCACTCCAGCAGAGATATAGTCAGAAATAAAAACTTGGAAGAGGGTCTAACCCTTCCTCACTTCATCCAAAACTAAAATAAAAGTTATGCCCTTACATACACTTTAAAGGCCAACTCCAGCCAAAACCTGTTGAAGAGTTTACCACTTTGTCAGATTTTTATTTCTGTCTGTGTCGCCACAAACATCATATTTCCTCTCATGTTCTGTCAGGGGAATACGTGTCTATAATGGGAATATAGACAAAAACATATTTTTGTAGAGTAGGGTTAGAACTTCTGACTGTGTTTTTATTGCAGCTTCACAGAGAAAGGAAATAAGTGAATATCTTCCCATTGCAGTCCTAGACAAAAATAGAAAGCTAATAACAGAGGATGACCAGTACTTCAACAATAAATTCATCACAATTTACTGAAGATCCATGTCAGACAGAAAGTTGGTAGTCTGGCTTTTTGTTTGTTTGACATGGATCTTCAAGAAATTGCAATGACGACGTTGCTGAAGTGTTGGCCATTTTCTCTTATTTGGTATCACCGCAGGCCCTGCACCTAAAGGCGTATGAAGTACTAGTGTGGGAGGTACTAATAATGAAGAGAAACAAAAGCCAGGCTGAAATTTTACTTTTCCCCACTCTTGGCCTAAAGCTAGTTTTTAAATATTCAGTACAAATGTTTTATAGTTGGTGTATGAATTACAAGGGCAGTGTCATAGTATTTCATTTTATATTTTTAGTGGAACTAAAGTGATCTTTTTTTTTTTGTTTAAAAATCAGCTTAATATTCTAGTATGAAAATCTTTCTTCATTTTTTTTCCTGCAGTTTTCTATAGCCTTCCAGTTTCAAGGTTCAATATCAAATATTTGTCATATAATGATAAATATAAATTAATTCTGTTAATCATTTGTCTTTTGGTGATAATCACAGTTCCATCAATAATGCATTACGCATTCTCTTTTTTTATTCAAATTGTTAAGATTACTGACTTTCACTATACAAACCTGAGCAGAGCGTATTCCTGATGATTTTGAAATGTTTCTTTCAGGTGTTTCTCAGGCATTTTAGCAACATGTTTCAAGAATATCCCAGGTGTTTTATAAGTGTTTTTGCACATGTATCAAGCTTCAGGAGTTTGCTTCCTGGGTTAGGCAAAGGAGGGGGGGGGGGACAGTTCTATATGAGAGGAATTCTTCAGACCTAAAGTGTGTTTACAGGGGTTCACACTGAATTATATGTGATCGAAGAAATGCCAGAGATAAAGAAAAAAATCAATCAAAATACCTGGGATAAAAAAAAAGCTCTTGTGCTTTTTAGAGTATAAGGCATGGAAATTAGGGAGACTGAGTGTATAAGTGTGAACAGGAGAAGTTAGAAAGAATGGGATTCTGCATAATCGGGAGTAGGGAAAGGAATAGGAAAATGCTGAAGTGTGAATGGGGGCACATTTTTGTATTCTGCTGTTATAGTACTGCTGTTGTAGTATTGTGTACAAGAATCATTTGGAATTTAGATTTGTTTAAATTGTATGTCATTAATAAAGATATACCTTTCACAGTGGTGTGGATAGATGAAGTTAATTTATCTTTGTCTTCTGGAAATCTTCTTGAATTCTGTTTTAACAGCATGAGGCTTTTTTTTGCAGATTGTGCAAGCTTTGCTTAATGTCCTGTACAAACGACTTAAGTAAAATGATCTATTTTTATACCCTATTTCTACATGACTATCTTGTTATTGCTCCTATTTTTTTTCTTGTATTTCTTTTGAATTGTGGTAGATCACCGAGAATAACTTTTTTCATCTTCATCAACATATTTTTTTTTATTTATTTTTTTTATTTTGCGTTGTTTTAACAAGAAACAATTCATAGACAGTAAGTGTAAAACACAAAAAATGCACTACAATATTGGGGAATATTGTAGAATATTGCCATTTTCTCTGGTCCATTTGATGTGTGCATAATGTATGCAGCAGGGATATTTAAAATAATCTCCAAAAATATGAGTCAAATAGATTTTTAGGATAGAGATGGCCTCATGCACACTGATTTATTGTAAACACAATTGAAAATCAGCATTAAAAACTCACCTAAGCTGTGTTTTTTCAAACCAGTTTAGGTGAGTTTAGCAGATTTTAGCAGTGTTCGAGCATTTATTTATTTAATTGGCCAGAATTTTAATTTACACTGGCCATCGAAATAAATAAACTCAGAAGTGCTAAACACGCCTAGCGCTTGGGCGCCTTTAGCCCCATTTAGCCGTGTTTGGCATTTTTTATGTCCAAAAGCTCCTTTTCTGAATGTGCTTTTTCGTCATTTAGGAGAAAGACCTTGATTTTTTGACCAGCCTGCTGCCTGATTAAAGAAAATGATCCATCTACGGCCAGCCTAACTTGGTTCTTTTTAGTACATTTGATCTCACCTATAAGAATAGTCTGCTGCTCCTAAACTCCTCTAAAAGCCTATGTGCATGACACCTTAAAATTACAGTATAGGGGTGACATTGAGATGTGTTTGCCTGTAAAAATGGGATGGTTTTCCATGGTTTTCTTAGTCAAAACCTTTTAATACCTACTTCTACTGCTTTTGCTTATTTACAGCTCTGTTAAAGAGGAGCAAAATTCAGGAAGCTATGCCCAACAAGAGGAAGGTAGAAGGCAATAAAAACAGTGCCAGTATTGTTTGTAGGTTCCCTGCAGCCATGGTGTCCGCAGGTAGGGGCAGGGGGGTCAAGTGCCCCCCCTGGAATCAGGAACGGATCGGCACTGTTAAATTCAGCACAGTGGCATCACTATGGGGGTGCGGGCAGCCCGCAACCGATGGCCAACCGCCAGTCAGATGACACCATCAAGGTGCTGTCAAGCCTCCCCATCAGTATAGTGTGACTGCGGGCTCTTTTCCCTGCTCAGTCCAGCAGAGAACTCGGCGGTGCTGTGACAGGAGAAAGGCTGTCAGAGGTTTCCCCCACTTGCCCCCTCTTTCTCCTGTCAGGAAGAAGAGACGGCGGCTCTCACTAGGTTCGCCACCCAGCTTCCTGCCCACTCCTTTCCTTCCTCATTGGCCATAACTAAGGGCCAATCAAAGGAGAAGAGAGCATCATGGGAGATGTAGTCCCGAAGATTGGTGGGTCCATTTTCCACAGGGAGGAGGCTACAGCTCGATCAAAAGAGAGATTGAGAGACTGCAGCCTTGAAAAAAGCTGAGGGAGCGAGTGCTACAGGACTAAGGAAGAGGAGTGTGCTGGGCGGAAGCCAGAGAGAGAGTCACGCTGCCCATCGCCACCAGAAAGAGAGTCACGCTGCCCAGCACCACGACAGAGAAAGTCCCGCTGCCCAGCACCATCAGAGAGAGGGTCCCGCTGCCCAGCACCATCAGAGAGAGAGTCATGCTGCCCAGCGCCACCAGAGAGAGTCACGCTGCCCAGCGCCACCAGAGAAAGAAAGACTGAGCCACTGCCAGGGTACAGACATGCTACACTACTGACCAGAGTAACCCCCGGGAGAACCCAGAATGAGCGATGGTCCAGCCGGAGGGATCACTGCTGTAGTTTCGCTGGGTCTGGTAAGAGGGCCTATCGGACATTATCCATTACTTAACCTAGGGACTGTACTACATCTGCAGTCTCTGACCATGATAATGTGATAATGACATTGTCGAAAAGGGGCGGCGCATGGGTGACCCTAAAATGATGCCCCCCCCTGAAAAAAGTTCTGTGGACGCCCATGGCTGCAGCTGTGAGCCATCTTAGTAGAGGTACAGAGCTTAGCTTCCTCATTTCAGAGCTCCCATGCAGCAATGCCTCAGATGATCTCACACTGCAGATATACAGCTATGAGGCTGTAGGGAAGTGCCTAGGCACACTTACATACCAGGAAATGCCTGGATATTTTTCAGGAGGTACTTCCTAGCCACAATCAACATTTTTAGATGTTCCCTATTACAAATAAATGTTTTTATTTGGGTCTTCTGGTGCACTTTAAAGTGGTTCTAAGAGCTGGGTGTTTTTTCCCTAATGCAATTTGCATTCCCACTATCATCCTCTTTCACCCTTTAAACACTTACCTGAGGTTGTCAGTGATCCAGCACTATGCCCTGCTGAAGTCTTCTTTCCCTTTTCTTCTTCTTCTCGCAGGACTCAGGCAACAGCAGGAGCCATTGGCTTCTGCTGCTGTCAATTAAATGATGTGAGGAGGGAGCAGCATGGCTTGGAAGCAAGCCCGCAAGTGTGCCGTGTGCGCAAAGCTCTTGCTATGGGGGCACACAGAGTAGAGGAGAAGCCTGGAGTGATCCCAGAAGAGGACCCCAAAAGAGGATTTTTGGGTGCTGCTCTGTGCAAAACCAGTGCACAGAGCACATAAGTATAACATGTCTGTTTTTTTAATGAAAAAAAAAAATTAGGCTTTATAATCATTTTAAGTTAGGAGAATATGTCAGTACCACAACACTGTTAATAAGTACAACTCACAACTATGAAAATAAATGTGATTTTTTTGTGTTCCCGTTTGTTATGCTTTATGATGTGTGGCATGTTTTATGTTTAACTTGGGTGCATATTACTTTCCAAAAAAATCAGAACATGCTGTGACACTCAGTTTTCTCAGCCCATAATCATAATAAACTGCTGTCTTTTGCAAGTGTTGTAAACTGTTTCAGGATCCTGTACCAGCTAATATGTTATTTCAGATTAATTCATGTTCTGAATTATGAGAAGTAAACATTCTAAGTAATAGTTTCTACTGAAAAAAAAATAGATGTGTCTTTAAAAAAGTTAATGTGAATTCCTTTCTTTAACCACTTTGCATCCAGGGCAATTGTTTTTGCTAGAAAATTGCTTTAAACCCCCAAATATTATATATTTGTGAAAGCAGAGGCCCTGTGGAATAAAATGATGGCATTTGCAATTTTTTTTATATTGGACAATATTTGCGCAGTTGTTTATTAAATGCATTTTGTCATGACAAAATACACCAAAATTCATTTTAGTGCACACAAACACAAGATACAATTTTTTTATGTAAAATATAATAACTTGGACAGTTGCTTTGTGCTGGGGGAGGGGATTGGTGGGGAGGATTTGTAATGTGAGGAGGAATTTGGGGTGGAAGAAGATTTGTGCTGGGAGAGGGGATTGGCAGGAGAGGAATAACAGGATTTGTGCTAGAAAAGCGGGGAGGGGATTTGACTGGGAGAGGGAACTGTGGGGGAGGTTTTGTTTTGTTCTGGGAGGGCGATTTGGGGGCAAAATAGGATTTGTTCTAGAAAGGGGATTTGGTGGAGGGATAAAAGGATTTGTGTTAAAAGGTGGATGGAGAAAGATTGTGCGAGAAGGGGGAAGAGGATTTGGTTTAGAGAATTGATTTGGCGTAGAAAGAGGTTTTGTTTTAGAAGGAGGATTTGGGGAATTGTGGATTTGTTCTGAGAGGGGGGATTTTGGGGAGATGACTGGGAGGAGAGAATTTGTTCTGGAAGGGTGGATTGAAGAGGAAGAGGATTTGTGCTGGGAGGGGGGAATTGTGGGAGAAGAGCATTTGTGCTGGGAGGGGGGAATTTGAGGGAGCGGAAGAGATTTGTGCTGGGGGGGTGGATCGGGGAAGGGAGGACTTACGTTGGGGGGAATTGGAGGGAGAAAGGATTTGTACTAAAAAGGGTATTGGGCATGGGGGGAGGGGGTTTCTGGAAGGGGAAGAGAAATTGTGCTGGGAGAAAGGATTTTGGGGGGAAGGGTATTTGTGTTGGTAGGGGGAAGAGAGTTGTGCTGGGAGGATTGATTAAGAGAAAGAGGACTTGTCCTGGGGGTATTTGGAGGGGAATAGGATTAAAAGGGGGATTAGGTGAGGGGGAAGGGGATTTGTGCTGGGAGTGGGGATTAGAGGTGGGAAGACTTGTGCTGGGGGGATTTGAAGGTGAATTGGATTTGTACTAGAAGGGGAATTTGGGGGAGGGGGAGATTTGTGTTGGAAGGGGAAGAAGATTTGTGCTGGGAGAGGGAATTTGGGGGCAGTGTATTTGTGTTGGGAGGGGTAAGAAGGTTTTTGCTGGCAAGGGGGATAAGGGGGGCAAAGATTTGTGCTAGGAGAGGTTAATGTGCAGATTAGTGCTGGGTTTTATTTTGGAGGTGGAAAGGGGGGATTTTTGCTGAAATGGTAAAGTATTTCTTGCGGGGGATATTTTGGTTCGAGCAGGATTTGGCAGATGCTGAACTCAAACCCTATTAAAATCAATGAATCCCAGTTTTCTGGGTAAATAGGCAAAGTGTTGTCAAATAAACAGTAGAGGGGGGCAGGGGGGTGAATGAACACTGTCTTGGGGAACATGTACCGGTGCAAATAAAGGTTTTAACGTTTTTATTTGGCCAGAAGCCATGCTTTTTTAAAGCACTGACATTTACAAAAGAAAAATAGTTTTAAATTGCTAGCAATTTTCCCTCGTGGCATCTAGAATAAAAAAGAACCTTTGTGTTTGATATGGATTTAAATAGGGATCCTCAAGCAAAAAACAAAACAACAAACAAAATAAATGTGTGAGGTACCCTAAAAATTCAGACTAGGAAAAAAGGGATGAGTGTATCCCCAACCCCCCTCTCCAAACCATACCAGATCACATGCCCTCAACATGGTGCCTTGACAAGAGCCTCTTCCCCACAATCCTGGCTCAGGGAAGGATCCCCCAGATACCGCCCCCTCCTACATAAATAAGTGATAAATAGGACCCCTACTCATACACAAAGAAAAGTAAACTACAAATAAAAACACCCAAATGTTTGACACATTTTTTAATAAAAATATAAAAATCCCCAAAAAGTCTATTGTTGTAAATTCTTTGTCAATCATGATACCCACCACCTGCTGATTCACAAAATTAAAAGCCTAACAGAACCAGTGCACATGACATGTCTCAAGGGTACTACTCAGTGGATGACAGCTCTTCGAGCAGTCATCAGCTATAAAAGAAGAGATACAGGGATAGTAGTGACCTCAAACGACCTGGAGGATGGGATAAACAGTTCAATCTCTGTATTTGTGGACAATACTAAACTAAGCAGGGCAATAAATTCTCCGCAGGATGTGGAATCCTTGCAAAAAGATCTGAACAAATTAATGGGGTGGGCAACTACATGGCAAATGAGGTTTAATGTTGAAAACTGTAAAATAATGCATTTGGATGGCAAAAATATGAATGCAAGCTACTCACTGGGGGGAGAGCCTCTGGGGGAATCAAAGATGAAAAAGGACCTGGGGGTCCTAGTAGATGATAGGTTCAGCAATGACATGCAATGCCAAGCTGCTGCTAACAAAGCAAACAGAATATTGGCATGTATTAAAAAGGTAAAATTGATAAGGATTGACCCGCACCATGGAGAAAAATAAAATTGTAAATAAATTGCAAATAAATTATAAAATAAATACAAAATGTACATATACGTGTGCGTTTACACACTCACCCACATGTACATATGTAATAGGGCTACCGATGTAGTGCGGGGTGAATACCCCAAAAAATGACAACAGAAAAAATATATACTCAGTGCTGCCTCTCTCAATCATAAATATGCATATACTCACATCATATATGTGTCATATGACAACATGTGTAACAAAGTGCCAATATAGTGCAAAAAAAGGGCATACAATAAAGTTCAAAGATTCAAAAAAATTACAAAATAAGGTGCAAACAATAAGATTCATCAAGTGTGAGGTGCAGGGCTGGTGACACGTTGATGTAATCTTGGTGACTTCCTGTGCTCCCCTCCTGGATCCCCACCCACCAGATAAAGATGAAAATACACCTGTGTATATCAAGATGGTGTCTCCTGTCCAGATGGCCCTCTTTTATGGAATATACACTGTTGTTTGTCACATGGAGATTCCAGCCACACCATACATGCTCTCACATTGCCTGACGTTGCATCTATGAATTATGCCGCCTCAGCTCCCGTGGTGGAGCTATGTCCTCGGCCAACCCTGTGCTGGCTGGCCCGCATTGCATTTGCTGTCTGAGTGGGTGAGTGTGGACGGTTAACCAGCTTTACACATCAAAAATATTACAAATAAATTCTCTATAGAGTATGATTTACTCCATCTTCATATATATATACTCCATAGGTATGTCTATCGCATCTGCTCCAGACGAGTGGGATAATCCACGAAGCGCGTCGAGCTACACCTGATGCCACAACTACACCCCATATGGACTGATACTTACTTATTTATAACCATTTTACTTTATGACCTTACTTATATACTCATTGATGAATGCATATATACCATGTGGACGCATATACCAGCATCGGGCTTTCTACCATTAATATTTATATGTCCATTACTTTGATCATACGTTGTTTGCATGTACTTTTTCTATACATCTTTTTTATACATCATGTTCAGGCCCTATGCATGCTCTATGTTACATATATAAGATGAACTATGTATTTTAAATGTTATTCAAATTAATTTTGTTAGTGTGCATATACCTCCACTATCCAGTTGCTTCATTTAAAGTCCCAACTTCCTTTTTAATTTTGCATCATTATTGGGATGGAGGCACCCTTGCGTGCTTCATTTAAAGTCCCAACTCCCCCCTCTATTTACAACTATGACAACATGTGTAACAAAGTGCCAATATAGTGCAAAAAAAGGGCATACAATAAAGTTCAAAGATTCAAAAAAATTACAAAATAAGGTGCAAACAATAAAGTTCATCAAGTGTGAGGTGCAGGGCTGGTGACACGTTGATGTAATCTTGGTGACTTCCTGTGCTCCCCTCCTGGATCCCCACTCACCAGATAAAGATGAAAAATATGCCTGTGTATATCAAGATGGTGTCTCCTGTTCAGCAGATATGTAGGTAGGTTGTGCCTCAGAGAATGGAATCTCCTCTCCTTCACCACTTGATTGTAGATCCTACATACTTCACTTAGTCAAAGACGATCGGAGTAGTAAGGTTTGGACAAGTGAAGAGAAGAGGGCAGATAGTGTAATACTGCAAGGGTTATTAAAAGGTTTAAAATCATTAAACCTACATCAGAATCTTTAAAATGTGCAAAAATTGCCAGCTTGGCATCCAAACAGCCTTCACAGATTATCCTTAGCTTGACATGTTTCGCCCCTCCCACTGGGCATCATCAGAAGCTTATGGAGTCTGTGGTTGGCTGTCTTATATACTTTAAGTACCGCCTACTACACCCAATGACTCCCACTACTCTAATTGATGGCGCAGTATGAAATTGACCTCACTTCCGGTTTCCGCCGGAACCGGAAGTGACGTTTCCGCCAAAACCAGAAGTGATCAACAGCACAGGAAGTGATGTAATCCTTGTTGCCAAAAGGTAAACATCAACATCCTACTTCCTGGATTAACAGGGAGTGATCAGAGGCCATCTAGTGTTGGTAATTCGGTATTACATTAAAAACAAATCAAGGTATATTGCATTAAATGAACCATTATGACAATGACAGTATACTCATACATCTGGAGGAAAATATATAAGTAATTAGATAGTTGGAAAAAAAATATATAATGAGAACCTGGTCTGACAAATAATGAAAAATTGAAATAACTAAGAAAAAATAAAATAAAAATAAAAATAAAAATAAAATAAAAAATAAAATAAAAATAAAGTAAAAATAAAAGTAAAAATAAAATGAAAAATAAAATGAAAAATAAAAGAAAGAAAAAAATAATAAAATAAAAATAAATATAAATGTGGAAATAATAATAAAAATGAAAATAAAAATGAAAATAAAAATAAATAAATCATCAAAAGTTTCTAATAAAACAATTAATGTCCTGGTCCACATTTAACCCTTTCGGCGTTAAAGACTGTTATTTGTATATTCATTGGGTCTCGTTTTGGGAAATAGCCTGTTTAAGATTGGTGCCCCTCCAATGTTTTTCCACCCTATCAATGCCACAAAATGTGAGTTTAGATGGATCTCTATTGTGGAATCTCCTAAAATGATATGATAAACTGTGTTTCCGGAAACCCTTTTTAATATTATTAATGTGTTCCCTCAGTCTAACTTTAAGCTCTCTTGTGGTTCTTCCCACATATTGGAGACCACATTCACATTCCAAGAGGTATGCGACATGTGTGGTGCCACAGGTTATGAATTGGGGGATTTCATATATTTGTCCTGTTACCCTAGATTTGAACTGCGTGGTCTTTTTGTTTCCACCCATACATGTTCTGCAGATTAGACATCTGCCACATTTAAAGAAACCTGTTTGGTCGAGGAAGGTTGTCAGCTTCTTAGGGGGGTCGGGAATGCTTTTAACAATTTTGTCCTTCAATATAGGAGGACGTTTGTAGACAAATTTCGGACGTGGAGGTAAAGTTTTTAATAAAACTGGATCTCTAAGTAAGATGGGCCAATGTTTTTTAATGAACTTTTGTATTTGTTTATACTGTCGGTTGAATTCTGAAAAGAAGGTTAGATCATAACTTTCTCTCTTTTTCTAGAATTGGGGACGAGTAGTTGTTCTCTATCCATTGTTCCTACTTCTTGTTGTATTTTTAAAAGTTGTTGTCGTTTATATCCTTTTTGCTCAAATCTGTCCACCAGCATGTTGGACTGGATTGTGTAGTCTTCCTGCAAGTTGCAATTTATTTTGATCCTGATCATCTGTCTTTTGGGTATCCCCGAGATCCATCTCGGGTGGTGGCCACTTAGTTGTAGGAATATAACTATTCCTATCCTTTTTTTAAAAAAAAGTTTGTGTATATAGACTGTTGTTGGAATGGAAAATTTCCAGGTCCAAATAATTGACCTTTTCTTTACTATAGTTTGATGAAAAAGATATGTTATATTTGTTAATGTTAATCTGTTCCAAAAACTTTTTCAAGGAATCCTCACTGCCCTTCCAAACTAGAAAAATGTCATTTATATATCTTCTGTATGTTTTCAATCCTACTATATTTCTCCCAAATATTTCCTCTGACTCCCATTTACTCATAAAGATGTTTGCCATCGTGGAAGCATATTTAGCTCCCATGGCTACTCCCCTTATCTGTTTGTAGTACTGTTTATCATGGCAAAAGTAGTTATTTTCCATGGCTAATTGTAGCATATCTAGCATGAATTCTATTTGGGTCCTATGTTGCGTTCATTAAGTCTCTAACGCCCATTTGATCACAGAAGTGGCATTTTTCTGTTTTATGTTAGTGTATAGGGAATCAACATCTATACTTACCAGTAACGTTCGTTCATTGATTTGAACGTCCCTAATAAGATTGATGAGGTCCCTACTATCTTTCATGTAGGATGGAAACTTCTGAGCAATGGGCTGTAGGAAATGATCTAAATATTCCCCAACTGTAGAAAATAGGGAATCTACCCCATTAATGATGGGGCGTCCTGGGCGTTTCTGGATATCCCTATGTATTTTGTGAACTTGATATATGATGGGGGTTTTGGGTGCTGCTGGTACTAGATATTGAGCCTCTTTTTTTTCCAATATGCCTTTCTCTTGAGCTTTCTTGATTTTTTTAATTAGAATTGCTTTAAGCTTATTCACAGGGTCCCCTTTAATTTTTTGATAGGTGTCTTTATCTTCTATGAGTCGGTTAAGTTCATTTTTATAATCTACTTTATTCAACACAACTATCCCCCCCCTATCCGCTGGTCTTATTATGATGTCTTTTTTCTTCTCTAGTTCCTTGAGGCCCTGTTGGATTTTTTTGCTGCCTCTGATGGGGTGGATATGGATATCTTCTATATCCTGTTCAACCATCATCTTGAAAACATCCAAACTTTGGTTGTTGCTGTGCCTAGGGTTAAATGTGGACTTGTTTCTCAACCCACTATGTTCAAACTGTGGATCTGTATCAATAACATTTTGAGTTTTCATAGCAAAATGTTTCTTAATGTTAACTCTCCTAATAAACTTATGTAAATCTATAAAGGTTCTAAATGTGTTAATGTTCTTATGTGGAGCATATTTTAAACCCAATTCCAAAACTTCAAGTTTCTCCTCATTAAATTGTATGCTGCTAAGATTAAAGATTCCTCCTCTAGGTTTCTATTTTACTTTTTCTGACCTCCTCTACAACCTCTGTTCTTCCTTCTCCATTTTGTGCGGGAGGTGGTGGGATCTCTCCTGTGTGTTGTTGTAGGTTAACCTCTGTATCCCCCCCTCGGTCTCCAATAATTTCTACCCCTGGGTGGACCCCAGTAACCCCCTCTCCCCCTCTGTCCTCTCCAGGGAGGTCTGCCATTTTATTATTTATTATTTTATTTTATTTTTTATTTTATTTTTATTTTTCCTTTATTTTTATTTTATTTTTTATTTTATTTTTATTTTCATTTTTATTTATAGTTATTTTTTATTTTTATTTTAGTTTTATTTTTATTTTATTTTATTTATTTTTTCTTAGTTATTTCAATTTTTCATTATTTGTCAGACCAGGTTTTCATTATATGTTTTTTTTTTCCAACTATCTAATTACTTATATATTTTCCTCCACATGTATGAGTGTATGAGTATACTGTCATTGTCATAATGGTTCATTTAATGCAATATACCTTGATTTGTTTTTAATGTAATACCGAATTACCAACAATAGATGGCCTCTGATCACTCCCTGTTATTCCAGGAAGAAGGATGTTGATGTTTACCTTTTGGCAACAAGGATTACATCACTTCCTGTGCTGCTGATCACTTCCAGTTCCAGCAGAAACCGGAAGTGAGGTCAATTTTATACTGCGCCATCAATGAGAGTAGTGGGAGTCATTGGGTGTAGTAGGCGGTATTTAAAGTATATAAGACAGCCAACCACAGACTCCATAAGCTTCTGATGATGCCCAGTGGGAGGGGCGAAACATGTCAAGCTAAGGATAATCTGTGAAGGCTGTTTGGATGCCAAGGCGGCATTTTTTGCACATTTTAAAGATTCTGACGTAAGTGTAATGATTTTAAACCTTTTAATAAACCTTGCAGTATTACACTATATGCCCTCTTCTCTTCACTTGTCCAAACTTTACTACGCCGATCATCTTTGACTAAGTAAGGTATGTAGGATCTACAATCAAGTGGTGAAGGAGAGGAGATTCCATTCTCTGAGGCAAAACCTACCTACATATCTGCTGGACAGGAGACACCATCTTGATATACACAGGCGTATTTTTCATCTTTATCTGGTGAGTCGGGATCCAGGAGGGGAGCACAGGAAGTCACCAAGATTACATCAACGTGTCACCAGCCCTGCACCTCACACTTAATGAACTTTATTGTTTGCACCTTATTTTGTAATTTTTTTGAATCTTTGAACTTTATTGTATGCCCTTTTTAAAGGGGATCAACTCCAGAGATAAAACGATAATTCTCCCACTCTACAAGACTCTGGTCCGGCCGCACCTGGATTATGCTGTCCAGTTCTGGGCACCAGTCCTCAGGAAGGATGTACTGGAAATAGAGCGAGTACAAAGAAGGGCAATAAAGCTAATAAAGGGTCTGGAGGATATTAGTTATGAGTTAAGGTTGCAAGCACTGAACTTATTCTCTCTGGAGAAGAGATGCTTCATAGGGAATATGATTTCAATTTATAAATACCGAACTGGTGACCCCACAATAGGGATAAAACTTTTTTACGGAAGGGAGTTTAACAAGACACGTGGCCACTCATTAAAATTAGAAGACAAGAGGTTTAACCTTAAACTACGTTCTTTACTGTAAGACCATAGAAAAAAGAATCCCCCTTAGATTGGGACTATGACAGACCACCAACTCTTGGAATAAAAAATATATGTTTTATTAATATGCTTAAAAAAGACGTGAAAGCGTCTATAACATACAGAATACAAAATCATTCCATACAAAATTGATACTGAATCAAAACAGAGAATATATACAAGGTGAAAATGGTGGATGTACTCTCATGGGGGTAGTGTACCCCGATACCCGATGCGTTTCTGGTATTCTGGTACCTTCATCAGGGATTTGAGAGTTGTAAGTATTTTATACAAATATACAAAAAGGCATGTCAGAAAGGAAACATCACATTCTAGAAATGAACTGTGAATAGATCCTAAGACCGAATAGGAACAAGCATAAAAAATTAAACATACATGAAAAAAGTCATAATAAACAAATTACTAAGACTAAACATGCAAAATATGGCAATGTGAAAACATACATGTTTGCAGTGGTACATACCCCAAGGAATGACTTTTGTGTTCAGGTAGCACCCATGGCCCCTAAGATCAAATAGTGTATTTTCATATGTGCCAGACCAAGGCTATATAAGAATAGTATGTGTATTGAGTTACCGGTATCTATAAAAGAAGTATGAGTATTGAATGATTGTATAATTCCCACATGGGGTTAGTCCAAGTAGAAGGAAAGAGAAAGTAGGGAAAGGAAAAAAGGGGGAAAGGGGTGCCCAAGGGTGAAGGAAATAGAAAAATAGCATGGTGCAAAGGGGGCATTAATATGAAGCCCTTGCCACAGTGTAAGAGAAATGCCTACATGTGAAGACCTCAGATTAGGATGTAAAAAGAGTTCCAAAAAGAAAATGTGCTGCCAAAGCAGTGTGGCTCACAGGTATCGCAAGTGTGCTTAAAAAGGAGAATAGCAGCAGTGTGGGAGCACTGTTGGGGTGCGTGTAGTAACAGATGTAACAAGAGAAACTTCTCAGGTTTATAGGAAGTAGGGTGCTGAGAGGAAATCCCAATGATATGAGGAGCTAAACGAAATGATATATTTACCAAAAAAAAAGTAAGTGAGCCAACTAGGGAAGAACGTTCATTAGAACCTGTAACATGCATACCGGAAGGATAAATATCCAAAGACAGTCCCATGTTGGTTGGCTCCTAAGTATAACCCTGCACAAACATAGATTAAAAAATAAATGGGAATGTAAATTGTCCAGGGGGGGAGGTTGGGCGGCGGGCCGGGGAATCAAATAGTAGTGTTCCTGCTAAATAGAGGCTTACCTTCGAATATGCGGGTCCAGTGAGGGGTGCCTTCCCCTATCAATGCTCACAGAGATTTGCTGATTGCCTTGGTTTTTGAGTGTGGGCGCCAAACGCCGGCGCATGCGCATAAGGGGTAGGACGTGTAGTGTACGTGAAAGGATCTGACATTTTGCCAGTCATTTGCATAGCCGCGCCTCCCGCGACTGACGTCGGTGGAGCGCAGCGTTCTCGTGGTAAAGTGAGCCAGCAAGGGTAGGTTGAAAGGGGACAGGTTGAAATGCCCTGTCCCCTCGTCAACCTACATCACTGCCAGAAAGTCAGTACGGTGATAAAGGAGCCGCTGGTGAGATAAAATGCTAAGATAAGGAAAACTGATTGGAGCAAGAACCCACATGTGGAAATATATCTATGAGACCAAATTGTTATGTAGTAAATGTGGGGCTGAGTCGAAGGTCTGGCGCCATCTAGTGGGGAGAGAAGCATACTATGCTAATAGAACACACAGTCATTTTACATAATGAAAATACATAATAACAATGTGGACATGATAAATTACATAATATTATTAAGATAAGTAACTGTGATAGTTATGCAATTTGTCCACATGAATTCGTGAGTATGCTATAGGACAATCAGTCAAGACACTGCGATCTACAGAGTGTATGACAGATGGTCCACATGTATGCTAGAAGTTTTATTGAAATTGAAAATTACCACAAAGGAAAAAAGCTCCTACAAGTGCAAATGGTCCTGACCTAGACTGGGTTTGTTGGCAGATAAACGGGACAGAGTGTGTGTTATATGCCAATCCGTCTCACGGAGAGGGATAGTGTTGTGGGCTAGGAAGGGGAGGGAGGGGGAAAAAAAGGAAAAAAAGAACAAAGGACAGAAGGGAGGGGAGGATGGGGGAAGGGATATACAAAGGGGAAGAAGAAAACACACCCCCTTGTATGCACCAAGGGTAGGTTATTCATCCCAAGCCTTCCCACGTGCCAGATGCAAATCCCTCCAGAAAAGGACGAAAGCTGATGCAGTCATTAAGACCAGGTGGCAGGGTGGCTTGCAAGGCCATAATCCATCTGGTCTCTTTTTGGAGTAAGACTTTGTCCCAGTCACCCCCTCTATTGTTGGTGTGTACCCGATCGAGTACCAGGAAGTTAATTTTTGGAAATATACCCTGGTGTATGTCTCGGGTATGTCTGTCCAGGGGTAGGTCAGGATTGCAGGTGCACATACTTTTAATATGCCTGCCCATTCTTGTACTTAGTTCTAGTTTAGTTTTCCCTACATAGAAACAGCCGCACGAGCATGTAAGTAGGTATACCACCCCACATGTACAACAGTTTGCAAAGTGAGAGGGTCTGTATCTTTTTCCATTAGGTAGGATGATGTTTTTATTGATATTAATGAATTGACACTTGGAACACCCCCCACAGGTGAATGTGCCCCACCGTTTGCAGGGATCACCTCTAAATTCCCCCGTATATTCGCTAGTCACCAATCTATCCCTGAGGGATTTGGTGCACTTAAAAGTGATTAGGGGGTCCTTAGTTATGAATTGGTTCAATGTGGGGTCAATAAGAAGAATATGCCAGTGTTTCTGTATGATTCTTCTGATTGCTTTGTGTTCTTTGCTAAAGGTGGTAATAATCCTAGTTTGTGTCCTTTGAAGATTATCAGACCCTTTACATGATTTGTCAAAAAGTAAATTATGTCTGTTTTTTTCCTTGGCTCTTCTGAAAGCTTTTTTAAGGTTTGTGGGAGAGTATCCCCGTCGAAGCAATCTAGATTGTAGTTTCTTGCCTTCGATGAGAAACAAGTTCTCATCAGGGCAATTCCTTTGGATCCAAAGATACTGTGTGTAAGTGATAGATTTGATAAGGGGTGCTGGATGAAAACTGGTTGCGTGTAGGATGGTGTTGCCGGCTGTTTCCTTTCGGTACAATGTACTGAACAAACGACCATCAGGGTTTTTGGAAATGGTGACGTCAAGCAATGTAATCTTTTGGACATCACACGACATGGTAAATTTAGGGTTCAGGTCATTGGACTGTCATACAGTCATTCAAATCATTTAAAGAACCGTTCCATATGAAGAAAATATCGTCTATGAACCTGTACCAGGTTAGTATACGATCTATAAAGGGGTTGTCCAGGGACAGAAAAGTGTTCTCCCATTCCCCCAGATACAGGTTGGCGTACGATGGGGCACAACATGTCCCTATCGCTACCCCCTGTATCTGGAGGTAATGGGAGCCATTAAATGCAAAGGTGTTGTGTAGTAGGATAAACCTCAATGCACGTAGGATGAATTGGTGCAGAGGTTTCTCATCTTTGTCTGACTGAGAAATGAAACGTCCAACGACTTTGATGCCTATTTCGTGCGGTATCGAACAGTACAATGCTTCCACATCTACTATGACTAAGATTCAGTTGGATGGAATACTAATATTTTCTAGATTTTGTAGTAATTTGGAAGTATCCCTAATGTATGAGGGTAAATTGGTGACAAGGGGACGTAGTTGTTCGTCAATATATTTACTTAGATTCTCAGTGATGCTCCCCCTACCAGAGACAATAGGTCTGCCTGGGGGGTTGTTGATATTTTTGTGAACCTTGGGGAGGCTATTAAAGGTAGATCCTGTCTCAATTTTGTATGGAATGATTTTTTATTCTGTATGTTATAGACGCTTTCACGTCTTTTTTAAGCATATCAATAAAATTAATATTTTTTATTCCAAGAGTTGGTGGTCTGTCAAAGTCTAAGGGGGATTCTTTTTTCTATGGTCTATTATGTAAGGGATGGGACCACCACACTCTACATTTGTTATGATGGAAGCCCCCCTTCTTGTTCTTTACTGTAAGAGCGGCAAGGATGTGGAAATCCCTTCCACAGGTGGTGGTCTCAGTGGGGGCATCGATAGTTTAAAAAATAACTATTAGATAAGCACCCGAACAACCGCAACATACAGGGATATACAATGTAATACTGACATATAATCACACACATAGGTTGGACTTGATGGACTTGTGTCTTTTTTTCAACCTCACCTACTATGTAACTATGTATCATTGGATGAATATGGACATGGCCATATTTGGTCAATTCCATTGCCAATGTCAGTGACCATATTTGGGCAATTATGTCACTGATATCCCCTCCCTTTTACTTTTGTGGCTGGGAATTCATAGTTATATAAGCCAATGTGCCAGTGATGGCAGCAGTTGCTAGAGATGCAGCAGGTGCCAGCATTCATTGCTTCCTTAGGAACCATTCCACTGAACAGGCGGTCAATGGGGAAACAGACTGAAACGTCGGCTCACCCCTACTAAGCAGTCACTGACTATTTTAATAAATTTCCTTTTCATTAAATTAGTCTCCTGGATTCAGTAGTAAAATTGCTAGCCTTCTGAACAAAAGCATATGCAATGGCAGTGTTTAATTCTTGTTTTCAAATTATTGTGCCGAGGTTTATATGTATTCGTCTGACTCTGGCACAGCAATCAAAGCATATTTTATCGGTACAAGGGCCTCGGTTTCTGTTTAACCATAAGCCCTTTCCACTGTTATCAGGCCCGGATTTACTCCCTTTGCCGCCCCAAGGCCCGGTTCTTCAATGCCGCCCCCCCCACTCACACACCACCATTCTCGTCCTTTATTGATGATGCTACAATAGATCAATTATAAACATACCTCCATACATGAGAACACTGAAAACAACTGGCTTTAATTGTACAGACTAAAAATACTTCAGGGTAAGCGCGCGCGGGGTAACAATTTTTCGCGGGCAATTTTTCAGGGCAATGGCTGGTGTTAGTGCCTCAATCATCCCCGGCACCATGGTTGGTATGGTGTCAGGATGATTGAAACACATTATTTCTATCATTACATTGTAATGTAAAATGAAATAGTTCAACTCACCATAATGCAGAATTATTGGGAGCCCTGAGCGTGTCACTTGCCACCATCGCTTGTCACTTGACACTATGCCTGCCACCAGATGGAGATGTCACTTGGCATGATGCCACCACATGGTGATGTCACTTGCCACACTGCCTGGCTGCCACCAGATGGGGATGTCACTTGCCACGCTGCCACCAGATGGAGATGTCACTTGCCACTCTGCCTGCCACCAGATGGGGATGTCACTTGCCATGCTGCCACCAGATGGAGATGTCACTTGCCACACTGCCTGGCTGCCACCAGATGGAGATGTCACTTGCCACGCTGCCACCAGATGGGGATGTCACTTGCCACGCTGCCACCAGATGGAGATGTCACTTGCCACACTGCCTGGCTGCCACCAGATGGGGATGTCACTTGCCATGCTTTCACCAGATGGAGATGTCACTTGCCACACTGCCTGGCTGCCACCAGATGGAGATGTCACTTGCCACGCTGCCATCAGATGGAGATGTCACTTGCCACGCTGCCTGGCTGCCACCAGATGGGGATGTCACTTGCCATGCTGCCACCAGATGGGGATGTCACTTGCCACACTGCCACCAGATGGGGATGTCACTTGCCACGCTGCCACCAGATGGGGATGTCACTTGCCATGCTGCCACCAGATGGAGACGTCACTTGCCACACTGCCACCAGATGGGGATGTCACTTGCCACACTGCCTGGCTGCCACCAGATGGAGATGTCACTTGCCACGCTGCCATCAGATGGAAATGTCACTTGCCACGCTGCCTGGCTGCCACCAGATGGGGATGTCACTTGCCATGCTGCCACCAGATGGGGATGTCACTTGCAACACTGCCACCAGATGGGGATGTCACTTGCCACGCTGCCACCAGATGGGGATGTCACTTGCCATGCTGCCACCAGATGGAGACGTCACTTGCCACACTGCCACCAGATGGGGATGTCACTTGCCACGCTGCCAACAGATGGGGATGTCACTTGCCACGCTGCCACCAGATGGGGATGTCACTTGCCACGCTGCCACCAGATGGGGATGTCACTTGCCACGCTGCCACCAGATGGGGATGTCACTTGCCATGCTGCCACCAGATGGGGATGTCACTTGCTACGCTGCCACCAGATGTTGATGTCACTTGCCACGCTGCCTGTCTGCCACCAGATGAAGGAGGGCGGAACAGCGGTGCTGGCAATGAGAGATGTCATCTCTCTCCCCCCGCCGCCGCACCGCTGACATTACTTCTTAATCTTTTCAAAAATGGCGCCGGGTGGCGCAATCACGCTATTGCGCATGCGCCACCCAGCCGAGCGCGTACGAGCTTTCACAAGCCCGGCCGCTTCAGAACTGCGCATGCGCAATAGTGGGCGGCTCGTGGCCATCTTTTCTAAGGGCACCGGTGCCCTTAATCAACTTTAACGGGCAGCCTGAAAGGGGGGGGCGGCCGCGAAGTCGCCGCAGGAGCTACGCCGCCCCTGCACCGCTGCCGCCCCGAGGCCTGGCCTTGGTGGCCTTATGGCAAATCCGGCCCTGACTGTTAGCAGTTTGGCCACACCCACTGTTCACCACTGCGACTGCGCACGTCACATCAGTGTCTGCTTTAACCATTGCCAGGCTCAACAATAACCAATGTCCTAGCTACTAGGTGTCTTAGAGGGGATCAATGTGTAGGAGGTGCAGTATGTGAGGGGGGGTTGGTATGTGTATAGGGTGGTGGGCAATGTGTACAATACAGGGAGAGGGACAGTGTGTACATATGAGGGGAACAGTATGTTTAGGGGGGGGGCAGTAAGTATAGGGAGGGGGCAGTGTGTACAGGAAAAGGGGGGGCAGTTCATACAAGGATAAGAGTGGTGTGAAAAGGGGGTGGGGGCAGTTTATGCAGGGGAAACAGGGGACAATGGGTACAGGAAGGAGGGACAGTATGTAAAGAGGGACAGTGTGTATAGTGGGTGAAGTTTTCATAAATTAACGAAACTCATATTTTGCAATAGCGCGATATGAACAGGTCAACATCTCCCTAAAGTATCCCTCATTGTCAAAAGTTCATAGGTATGCAGTAGAGACATTATCAAATCCTCTCCCAAATCTCCTGAGACTAGCAGACAGAGACAGCGGTGCCTAATATTTCCCAGGACAGATATAACGCTATCAGGCTTTAGGCACAGAAGTGCCCTGGCACACTCACATACCAGGTAATGCATCGCTATTTTTCAAGAGGCATTCCAGACAAAGTACATTTTTCAGGGGCAGGTATGTGGTTGGTCGTCACATCCTCTATGTTTCTCTCCTTGTTGGGCACCAAGCAAAGGTCACATGAGAGGCCTACCCCAGGGCACTTTGGTTATGGTCACCATCCCACACATGGGATACCTTTACTTGATCAACCGGCTGAAGTCTAATAAACTCTCTTGAAGTAATACACATCACCATGGAGATGATGATGATGATGAGTTCACCGATGCGACTTGGGTGCCAGATAGAGCAGAGGAGGAAACTGAAGATGAGGCGGCACAACCCCAAGGAGGCCGACATCAAGAAAGAGTAGAGAGCAGCCACCATATTCCATCACATTCTGCAGCTGTTATCTCCTGGCGCACTCCCCAAATCTCAGCTGTCTGGGCCTTTATCAACACATCTGCAGCAGCTCGCACTGTTGCTATCTGCAAACTGAGTCTCAGGCACATCAAACGTGGCAAAAACACCAACTATTTGGGTACCACATGATTAACAAGGCATTTAATGTCCAACCACTCAGCCCATTGGCAAGAGCACCTAAAAGCCACACAAAAGGGGCACAAATCTGTCCCTCCTCCTTCTCCTCCTTACCCACTTTAGTCTGCTCCTGCGATACCGAGTCATTACCTCTCAGCAGCCTCCTCTGACAGGGATGATGGTATAACACAGGGTGTCCCAGGTCCTAGCAGCACATCGGCCGCAGCACACCACCAGCTGTAGACTGTAGCTGGCAAATTTCTCTTCCCCATCTTCTGCAGCGGAAAAAAAATACAGTCCCTGCCACCTACATGCCCAGCATCTGAATGCAAGCTTGTCAAAGCTGTTGGCTCTCCAACTTCTGCCATTCAGCCTGGGGAATTTGCACAATGTGCTGTACCACAATGGCAGGTTCCTAGTCGCTACTGCTTTTCACATAAGGCCATTCCATCTCTCTACCATCACATGGAAGGGAATGTTCTTGCTTCGTTGGGCAAGGCAGTCAGCCGCAAAATCTACTTTACCGCTGACACGTGGTCCAGTAAGGATGGGCAGGGACGATATCTTTTGTTCACAGCACACTGGGTAACGCTGCTTGCAACTCGAAAGAATGCAGGACAGGGCTCGGTGCTGCAGCTTGTTGTGCCCCCACATCTCCATACAGCTGGTGGTGATGATGAATTGTCCTATGAACATCTGGTACCCCCTAAGCGTTCAAAGGGCTATTCCCAGAGTCAGGATAAAAGGTGCCATGCAGTGCTTCAGCTGGTGTGTTTAGGGGACAGGAACCACACCGGATCAGACATTCTTGCAGCTCTGCAGGGACAGGTGCAGAGGTGGTTCACACCACACCAGCTGGAGCCAGGAATGGTGGTGTTCGATAATGACTCAGACCTCCTGTCGGCCCTTAGACAGGGAAAGTTGACACATGCCCTCAATTTGGTGGTGCAGCGTTTCCTAAGTACGTACCCAGGGTTGCAAGATGTACTAAGGCAGGCCAGAAGAGTCTGTAGCCATTTCAGGTGGTCATACACAGCCAGTACTCGGCTGGCTGAATTCCACCTGCTCATAAACCGCCTCATTTTTGACATACCCACCAGGTGGAACTCAACTTTGGGAATGCTGCAGTGACTATACATGCAGCAGAGGGTCCTCAAGCAGTACCTGTGCCAGTACAGCATGACGACAGGCTCAGGCCGCCTCGTTTTTTTTTCCCCATCCCAATGGCTGATCATTAAAGATGCATGTAATGTATTGTCACCATTTGAGGAGGCCACAAGGATGGTGAGCAGTGACAGTGCATGCATCAGTGACACAATCCCTGTTGTGTTCCTGCTTGAGCAGACTCTGAGTGGCATTATAGACAGGGCACTGGAGGCAGATCAGCAGGAGGAAGAGGAGGACCTCCTTTCCTCTCAAGGCCCACTTTATCCAGACACCATCATTCCTATGTCACAGAACACAAAGGAGGAGAGATGGGAGGGGGGTGAGGAGGGGGATTCTGGCACTTTCATAGGCTTCGAAGAAGAGGAAGACATGCGCAAATCTGTAAGTGATGGCTTTCCAACCCCAGGACTCTTGGGAGTAGTACATGGCTGGGAGGAGGAAGTTCCAGATGCTGTCATCCTGAGTGACCCAGTGGAGTCTGCTTCTCAAACCTCTGCAATTTGAGGCGCATGGGCAACCTCATGCTTCAAAGCCTGCAAAAGGACCCAAGAATACGTGCCATAAAGGAGAAGGATGATTACTGGTGGGCAACCCTCCTTGACCACCGTTATAAGGGGAAGGTCTCAAAACTCATCCCGTCCCCACAGAGAGTGCAGAAGATAAAATCTCTTGAGGATACATTAAAGAGGATTTTATTGAATGTTTTTCCTGACTCCAGTAGGTTGCAGTGTCATGGAAAACGTAGTTTAGAGTCTTCTGTTGGTCAAGAGAGGAGCGTTGGAGAAGGCGTCTGCCTAAGTGAGGCATTTCAGAATTTTTTTAGTCCTTGCTACCCAGGGCTGTCAGCTTCCACATCCCATCAGCGGTGTCTGCATCACATGGTGGATGATTAACTTGGGGCCAAAACAGAGATGGAGAGCTTTCCAGATGATGATCCACTGACTTACTGGGTCATGAAAATAGACCACTGGCCAGAACTTGCCCAGAATGCTAGTGAGTTGTTGGGCTGCCCTGCATCCAGCGTGCTTTCAGAACGGGCATTCAGTGCTGCAGGAGGTTTTGTTACTGATCATAGAACACGTCATGTCCACAGACTCCGTGGACTGTTTGACTTTTATAAAAATGAATCAGTCCTGGATTAGCAGCTATGAAGCCCCTGATGCCGATGTCACTGATTAAGTCTTTTTGGGGTGTGGAATCTCTGTAGGACTTTGAGGCTGCCTAGCTTCGAGGGTGTTCAATCATTTCATCTGGAAGAATGTTTTTGGTATAGGTTTCATGGGCACAATTAACACCCAAAGACCAATTTTTTAGCACCTGTTTGACAGGTTCATATCATTGCAATTTTTTCAGCAAGGCCAATTCTTGCTTTCATCAAAAGTACTTCTATAGGGATACGGTGGGAAGGCGCCACCGACACCCAAAGACCAATTTTTCTGCACCTGTTTGACAGGTGCATATCATTGCAATTTTTTACAGCAAGGCCAATTCTTGCTTTCATCAAGAGTACCTCCATAGGGTTATGGTGGGAAGGCGCCCCCGCCACCCAAAGGGTAATTTTTCTGCACCTGTTTGACAGGAGCATATCATTGCATTTTTTTTACAGCAAGGCCAGTTCTTCCTTTCATCAAGAGTACCTCTATAGGGTTACGGTGGGAAGGCGCTGCCGACACCAAAAGACCAATTTTTATGCATTGTTTCTATTCAAAGTCAAAGTGACACCAGAATGTATCCAAAAAATCTCCAATCCTGTTCCCAGTGCACTACTTTGTGGCCTCATCAAACACACTGGCTCCCCAGCTGTTGCTGAGCAAAATAAAGGCAGCTTGCAGGGAAAATGTAATTTTTATTGGCTTTATAAATGCAATTATTGCTGTAGCAGATTCTAGATATGGTACAGATCTGCCACTTTACAGGTAGACTAAGGGGACCCCCCAGGCACTATATTTGAAGGAATTTTTCATTTTTATGCTTTCACTTTAAAGATAAAAAAATCACTGCCCATTTAAAAATGACGTTTTTCATTAACTTTTTTTATTGATACATGTCCCCCAGGGCAGGACCCGGACCTCTATAACCATTGTATGCCCAATTACTTGCATATAAGCCTTCAAAATGGGCACTTTTGATTTTTGACGTTCGGATCCCATTGACTTTAATGGGTTCGTTATTCGGGTCCGAAATTTTTGTTCAAAAGTTCTGGTGCAAACCGAACAGGGGTCCATTTGACCCATCCCTATTGGTAACCACTGTAGCTTCATATTGAATGAACTCTTGTACCGTTATCTTCATACCCCAATGTGTTTAGTGACCCAAGCTGTAACTATATGTACCAGTTACTTGCATTACACTTGTTTAGTAACTTCAAACCAGGTAGAGGCAAAGTTTCAAAAGTTTTACTTTTAATTAACACGATGACAAAAAAAATGACAGTTCAAAACAAAGTGCAGACATTCCCCTAATGTTCCTAATCCCCAACTCAGGCTTGTGGCTGCCCCAGCATACCTGCTAAGGAAAGCATACATCTCTAGCAAAGTCCCTAGCTGGCGTGTTCAAGAGGGACCACAAGCCCCAGCGATCCTCCTAGGTAGTGGAAACTCCAACATCGGCACATCACTGAATTTCCAGACCCATGTAAGACAGCAGTTCAAAAGCCCCTAGGTTTTTCCTAGGTTTCCCCCCTTGGCTCAAATCCCCGGTTCTTTTTATATCACACAGAACCAGTGGGTTAGACCCAGTGAAGCCTGCCAAAAGAAAACCTGGGAACACAGGTAATTCTCAGCTTCCCGTCTGGGGCAGTGTCATATAATACCTTCCTACACAGGTGTATGCAGTCGATGTAGCCCCATGTTGGGTGCCAAAATGTAAAGGGCAGGTGGGTGGTTGGTTATGTCCTCCAGGTTTCCCTCCTCGCTAGGTGCCAAGCAAGGGTCACATGAGAGGCCTACCCCGGAGTGCGTTCTTCTGGGCTACTCTAGGCACTTTGGTTAGGGTCGCGCTCTCAATGCAATACATATTACCACGCACTTGCGCATTTAGGGGGGACAAACAGAGCCCTTGCCCTCTCCACCTGTCCAGCGTATTACAGCTACCTCACTCCCAGTAATGGTATGGGGTCCTGCTGTGCACCTAGCAGGGACTCCATGCGTGCACTTCACTTAACTGTTCCTCTTCTGTACCCATGCACAGGTTAAGAGCAAGGTTAATCTTCCTTGTTGTAAGAGACTATCTCATCTGTCACATCTACATGCTTAATTACAGGCTGCTAGCGAAACATTTGTTACCATTGGTAATCACTATAGCTTCACACTGTATGAATTCTTGTACCGTTACCTTTATACCACAATGTGTTTAGTGACCTGAGCTGTAACTATATGTACCAGTTGGATATACAAAAATTGGATGGCAGCACTCCCATATTAGATGCAAAAATAGAAAAGTTTTTTGAGGAGATAAAATCATGAGACAAAAAGCAATGACAGGCAATGGCAGGGGCAAAAGGTGACGCGTTTCATACGGCTGGCGTGCTTTGTCAAGACCATTCAGAATGCAATCACCAACATAATAATATACAAAAAAACATATCACATGATCACTTAACATAACTGATTCAAAACAAATTCAAAACAGATGTGATTGTTCCAGTGATTGGATCCCTGTGTTCTGTTCTTTGCTCCCAAAACGAAAAACATTTTTCCAGATGAGTGGCTTGGATAATGCTATTAAAATGTCCGTTGTAGAAAAAAACATTAATGATAAACAATTACCACAATACAAAACATCATATTAAAAGCAATATACAAAAATCATAATAAAACCAAAAAACAGAAACAAATAAAAATAGATACAGCAACCTCCTTTGTAGGAGGAAAAAACATACACACATCACCGCACGACATGACACACCATATCATGCAATGCAATATGGTAGATCGAATAATTACAATGAGCTTGAACAAAAATGCCCACGAGATAACGTGGCATCTCTCAAAGACACATGATTTTATGAGATGTATAAAATATAAAACATGTATAGTGTACACATATATACCTCCAGACATTTCCCTAGAAACCGGGTAAAAAATCAAAATTAAATTACTCATAAAATTGGGTCAAACCCCACTCAAAGTTTAACCCCCCCCCCCCCCCCCGGTTTCCTATCTTGTAAGGAAAATATCCAGAACACCTCTCGCTTGCAAAGTATTCTAAAATCACCACCTCTTCCAGGTGTACAAACTTTTTCTATACATTGACTTTGCGATCGTCTACACGATCATATCTATGATGCTGAAAAGGAACATGGGACCAATGTAGCTAGACATTTCAATGAGACACATGGGGGAGACACCTCTCTCCTGCAAATTCAATGTGTAGAAAAAGTACACCTAGGAGAGGTGGTGATAATATTAGAATATCCAAACAAAAGAACTCGCTGCTCCAGGCGAGACAGGAAGCCTAATGATATCACAGGTGCCCGCCTCGGCTCGCCTCCACATACAATCAACACTGAAGAAATGGCTGCACTCAAAGATAATTTTAGAATACTTTGCAAGCGAGAAGTGTTCTGGATATTTTCCTTACAAACTAGTCTAGTGCCACCCCCGAAAGTGTCGCTGGTTAAATTTTGGGTTCTCTGTTCTGTGCCTCGACTCCAAGAACAACCTCAGCCCCTCTGACACACCTTGTTGAATAAAATTACTGCAAACACATTTAAGGACACATGTGGTAAATGCCGTTATTCTGGATTATTATCACCAAAAATAGGCACACACCTGGTAGTGATAAACAAGTTGAATATATTAGTACGGTTTAAAGCATATGGAAACTTACAACACTTAAACCTTGCTACAAATAACTAATACATTAGAAAAGACAACCTTCAATATTTAGCAACTGCCAGTATAGAAAGGGTATAGAAATGGCAGTAATCCATATGCCCTTAACACAGGCGCTGAGAGGGAGGAGAGAAGACTTGTCAACTTCTCAGCTCCTTCTGGGCCTGGAAACACCTTTGAGTAGCAACACACACAAGGAAAAGAAAAGGGTTACACAAGTACAGTAAGCACAGTTCTGTAATGTTGCCGGTCCTGAGGTGAAGAATACTAGTGTCTTTTGCTAGCAAACAGTGGGGCCCTTGTTTTAAGAGTAGTTTTAAACAAGATTGCATGGAGCAGTAATCCTCTAGAGAGATTTGAAAGGGCAAAATACTAGAGATGGCAGCTCCAAACAAGCATCCCGTGACACATAAAAGGGAAATTGGTGTCTACATGCAGTGTCAGCATGGTATCAAGAAGGATGTTGGGTTTGCACCCTATCGCAAATCCTCTGTGCGATGACACAACGATAATCCCAGGTGATGGTTCAGGCTCCTGATGCTCCTAGTGATGTTGTAAGGCACTGGATCTTTTGCTGATTGAGATGACTGGTAGCAAAACTCGCAAGGTGAACAGGCAGCGGCTGACACGATAACCGGATGGGTATCTTGATCCCTGAAAGGTCATCTCTGCTGAGCTGAGTTGTGCTGGGCTGCTGAGTAGGGTCCCTGGACTAAATAGTAGTGGACCACGTGGATGTCTCTGCTCCTGGCTCCCCTCAGGTGTCCTCACTCCTCCATCTCCAGGCAATACTCTCCAGGCAGTCTCTGGAAAAGCTTGGCTTTGTCCCCCTCTAAAGCTGCCAGAGTCTTTCTCTCTGTCTCCTCAGTCTCAGCGGTTTTCCTCACACCTGTCACCTCACCACACTCTCTCTCTCTCCCTTCAGACCGCTCTCCTTATTCTCCTCACAGACACTTTTTTTCTGGGCTTTAGGATATCCCTCCTCCTCTGTTGGGGGACACTGTCCCTGGTGTCAGTGTATGTCTCTCTCCTCACCCTGGCACCTCAGTTCCTTTCCCTCACACATTCCTCCTCTTCTCACTGTTAAGTGTCACTGTGTCCCAGCAAAGGACTTTTTGAGCCTTGGTTTCTCCATCTCTTTTAAGCAATCTCCTCTCCTCTGTCTCCTGTCAGCACTCTCTCTTTCTTTTACCTCAGTGCTTCCCTCTCTTTTGTCCCCTTAGCACTTCCTGAAACTCCCCTTTTTCCCAGTGTTCTCTCTCTCTCAGTTTTCTGCAAGGGCCAGTCAGCATCTCTCTGTCTCTATCTTGTGGCCAAAAGGAGAAACTGCATTACAACACACCTGCTACATTAGGAAACCGGGGGGTTTAAACTTTGAGTGGTATTTGACCCACTTTTATGAGTGATTTAATTTTGATTTTTTTTTACCTGTTTTCTAGGGAAATGTCTGGAGGTATATATGTGTATACTATACATGTTTTATATTTTATACATCTCATAAAATCATGTGTCTTTGAGAGATGCCATGGGCATTTTAGTTCAAGCTCATTGCAATTATTCGATCTACCTTATTGCACTGCATGATATGGTGTGTCATGTTGTGCGATGACATGTTTTTTCCTCCTACAAAGGAGGTTGCTGTATCTATTTTTATTTGTTTCAGTTTTTTTGGTTTCATTATGATTTTTGCATATTGCTTTTGCTATGATGTTTTGTATTGTGGTAATTGTTTATGATTAATGTTTTTCTACAATGGACATTTTAATAGCATTGCCCAAGCCACTTATCTGGAAAAATGTTTTTCGTTTTGGGAGCCAATAACAGAACACAGGGATCCAATCACCGGAAGAAACACATCTATTTTTAATTTGTTTTGAATCAATTATGTTAAGTAATCATGTGATTTTTTTTTTTTTGTATATTATTATGTGGGTGATTGCATTCTGAATGGTTTAGACGAAGCACGCCAGCTGTGTGAAACGCGTCACCTTTTGCCCCTGCCATTGCCTGTCATTGCTTTTTGTCTCATGTTTTTATCTCCTCAATAAACTTTTCTATTTTTGCATCTAATATGGAAGTGCTGCCATCGTATTTTTGTAGATTTATTTGTCTGCAGCAGTGACAGGGCGTGCACCCCATCTGATGTGTGTTCATTCACCAGCAGTTTCATTACACCAGGCAGAGGCAAAGTTTCAAAAGTTTTACTTGTATAATTCAACACGATGACAAAGACTAACGATAATCCAAAAAAAAGTGCAAACATTTTGCTAAAATTCCTAATCCCTAACTCAGGCTTGTGGCTGCCCCAGCATGCCTGCAGAGGAGAGAGTCCATTTCTGGTAAAGTCCATAGCTGGCATGTTTAAGAACCAGTGGGTTAAACCCAGTGAAGCACACCAAAAGAAAACCCTGGAACACAATTAACTCTCAACTTTCCTGGCTGGGGCAGCATTAACTATTACCTGCCTACATACTGACAAAAAACATTTCTAAGAGTTTGCTATAACATATCATTAAACAAGTAAAAAAGGCGCAATGCAACAATACCTCAATATAGTGTTGCTAATAGTCCAAGGGGGCAGAAATGGGTATATACTGTATTTATTGGCGTATAATACTCACTTTTTCACCATGAAAATCGGGTGCAAATAGTGTGTGCATGTTATAAACCAATACTTCAATTTTAGCTGCCTGGAAAGGGGACAGGGAGGGGGGCGGGACGAACGCCGTCAGATTACATACAGTGAGAATCTCCTGTTTACTTGCCGGCCTCTGTAATAGGAAGTCCTGTCTCCTGGGCCGCCATTGGACCACTATTCTGTCTATCATAGGAGATTCTCACTGTATGTAATCTGTTGGTGCTTGTCCCGCCCCCCTCCCTGTCCCCTCTAGGCTGCAGATGGGCATCGATCAGGCTGCATCGATGGCAATGGTGAGGCTGCTGCATTGATGGCAATGGTGAGGCTGCTGCATTGATGGCAATGGTGAGGCTGCTGCATTGATGGCAATGGCGAGGCTGCTGCATTGATGGCAATGGCAAGGCTGCTGCATTGATGGCAATAGCTAGGCTGCTGCATTGATGGCAATGGTGAGGCTGCATTGATGTGGACTGATAAGGCTGCATTGATGGCACTTGTGAGGCTGCAGATGGGCATTGATCAGGCTGCATTGATGGCAATAGTGAGGCTGCAGATTGGCACTGACCCTTATTTTGCTTCAAAGTTCCTTATTTAAAATTTAAGTTTTTTTCCTGAAACTTCCCTCTTAAAATGAATGTGCGTGTTATACGCCTGTGCGTGTTATACGCCGATAAATACAGTATATAAAAATATACATAGACGAGTCTGTCAGGGCTGCCACCGAAAAGACCAGAAGCAAGGTCCAAAGAGCTAAGAAAAAACAAGGAGAGGGGTGCCTCTGAGTATGTATCAATGTATCAATGTATCCATGTATGTATGTATGTATGTATCCATGTATGTATTCATGAGCCCCGTGCTCATACATCCTATGCTTGAAAAACGAGTGCTGCTATTCTCTCCATCAATAGCCTGAATACTCTGAAATGCATTGCATATTTGTGACATCACAGCCCGGCACCATGCTCTGCTGTGCTTCTCAAGCCTCGTTCTGGCTCCCCATACACGGCCGTGTTATTCCCACACCATGGATGCTGTACGAGCTTTGCAGATACTGCAATACAGCCAGTGACAGGCTTTGGCGTCTGATCCCCCTTATTCCCGGAACCCACATCCGGCCGGACGATTTCATCATTGACCTCATCTAAACTTGGTGTGTTATCTGGATAAGCTAAAGGAGAAACAGCTGTGTCCTACAATCTCATCTTATCCTCATCGGATCTGATGTGCTGTCAGCTGTATACGGACTCGCCATGACTTGTAGTCCTCCTCCTCTCTTCCAGTCCAGAGACTTTGCCCCTCTCCTTGTTTTTTCTTTGCTATAACATATCAAATCTTCACTTTTTGAGTTCAATTCTATTTTAAGTTTTAACAGTAATCTTAAAATATTTTTCTGAATTTTTAAATCTGCAGCTTTCATTAAAATAATACCTAAGTATTCTGCTATGAAGGTCTTTGTTTGCATATCCTATCATAAGACGACCACACTCTGTCTCTCAGTTGTGCTGCTGTGTTGTCACTGGCTTTTGATGGAGACTAAATAGCGTCAGCATTAACACAAAGAATAAAGGCAGTTGTCACTATTGGGAAACCTACCCTGAGAAATAACATGCAACCATAGATGGTGAGGAAGGAAAATAATTATTACATGATTTACCAATAATTAAATGACAATGTTAGGTGCTTATATGTTAATGTTAGGTTTGCTTGCAGAATAATGTTTTTAGAACAAGTTGTTTTTCTTTTCTAGAATGCCTTGTTGTACAGTGAATAGGGTTAAAACGAGCTATACACAGCTCAAATTCTGAGTCAGCACAATTTCGGGCTGTGGGTGGCCCTGTTGGCACCGTGCGTCGCAACAAAAATCATTTAAAAAAAAATCAGGTTTAAAATTGCCAGCTAAACAGTGACTGCATCCAATGAAATGCACTCACTGTTTGAGTTTTTAGGCTAGTCTTTTTCAACCTGGGATGCCTTTTGTATTCTTTAGGGGTGTTTTGGCAAAATGCCTAAAAAAAATGCCCCAAATTGCCCAAAAATTGTCAAAAAGCTGAAAGTGTATCAAGCCTGACTTTTTTTTTTGGTTACACAAAGCCACAGCCATTTATTTTGTGCAGCATTACAACTTTGACCACCCCATAGACCAGCTTCCACCCTAAAGACCTCCTTGTTTGTCCCTTCCCTGGCCCTGGGGTTACATTAGCTGAATGAGGGAGAGAAGAGAAACCCTAGAATACTAGTCAGTACCAGTGTGCAAAGTTATATTGCTTTGTAAGAATGAATCACCTGTACTGTTTGGTGGCCCGTGTGTGTGTGGATGCTGCTGCATTATCTAAAACGATTAGTTTAGTTATTTACATTTCTAAATGAGGTGCTTCGAGATTGTGTATAATTTTAAAGAGTGACAAAATTGAGAAATGCTGATTTAGTCCTGGTTCACACTGACTGCGGGAATGAAATTGTGCGAGTTCAGCTGAGTTCAGCTGTCAGTAACAACTTCGGGGGCGATTTCAGAGACATCTGTGCCGGTTCCTGCACAGATCTCAATGGAAATTGCACTCCGAAATCGCCAAAAGTAGTACAGAAACTGCCTTTGGGAATTGGTTCGGCCCCGCAAATGTGGAGTTGCACCGATTCGGACAGTGCCATTGCCAGCAATTGCTCTCTGCCCTGACCTTTGTACAGGCTATCAGTTGCAGAGCTGGAGCAAGTATTAATGGACTACCAGTGCCGCAGTGGCAGACCTGACTTTAACCACTTAAGCCCCAGACCATTTGGCTGGCCAAAGACCAGAGCACTTTTTGCGATTCGGCACTGCATCGCTTTAACTGACAATTGCGCGGTCGTACGAAGTGGCTCCCAAACAAAATTGACGTCCTTTTTTTCCCACAAATAGAGCTTTCTTTTGGTGGTATTTGATCACCTCTGCGGTTTTTATTTTTTGCGCTATAAACAAAAAAATAGCGACAATTTTGAAAAAAACACATTTTTTACGTTTTGCTATAATAAAAATCCCCCCAAAAAATATTAAAAAAAACATTTTTTTTTTCCGCGGTTTAGGCCGATACGTATTCTTTTACATATTTTTGGTAATAAAAATCGCAATAAGCGTTTATTGATTGGTTTGCGCAAAAGGTATAGCGTCTACAAAATATAGGGATAGTATTACGGCATTTTTATTAATACATTTTTTTTTACTAGTAATGGTGGTGATCAGCGATTTTCATCATGACTGCGACATTATGGCGGAGAGATCGGACACTTTTGGCGCTATTTTGGGGCCATTCACATTTATACAGCAATCAGTGTGATTAAAAATGCCCCCCCTCCTGAATCGTACCAGGCCACATGCCCTCAACATGGGGGGGTGGGTGCTTTGGGGCAGGGGGGCCCCAAAGCACCTAGTCCCCATGTTGATGAGGACAAGGGCCTCTTCCTGACAACCCTGGCCGTTGGTTGTCGGGGTCTGCGGGCAGGGCGCTTATCGGAATCTGGAAGCCCCCTTTAACAAGGGGGCCCCCAGATCCCTGCCCCCCACCCTGTGTGAATGAGTATGGGGTACCCTACCCATTCACCTAAAAAAAGTGTCAAAAATAAAACACATTACACATGTTTTTAAAGTAATTTATTAGGCAGCTCCGGCTTCTCTTCCGATCTGTTCTCCCCTCTCTGGCACTTCTGTGTCCTCCGCTGCCGCAGACCGAAGGTCCTGGTATGCTCTTGGAGGGGGAACCCATGTCATTTTTTTTTTTTTAATTTGGCGTGGAGTTCCCCCTAAAGATTCATACCAGGCACAGTCCCTGGTATTGTTGGGGATCAAAGTCGGATCCCTGTTGATTGAAGTCGCAGGGCAAAGTCAGGTCCGAAGTGGTACGACCCTTGTGTCATACCAGTGTGAACCCGGCCTAAGATGTGGGAGCGCAAACCAAGCCATGAAGTCCAAGGAATTGACTGTAGACCTCTGAGACAGGATTGTATCGAGGCACAGATCTGGGGAAGAGTGCAGAACAAATTCTGCAGCATTTAACATCCCAATGGGCACAGTGGCCTCCATCCATAAATGGAAGACAGTTGGAACCACCAGGACTCTTCCTAGAGTGGGCTGTCCAGCCAAACTGAGGGATCAGGGAGAAGGGCCTTAGTCAGGGAGGTGACCAGGAACTAGATGGTTACGCTGACACAGCTCCAGCGTTTCTCTGTGGAGAGAGCAGAACCTTCCAGAAGAACAACCATCTCTGCAACACTCCACCAATCAGGCCTGTATAGTAGAGTGGCCAGATGGACGCCACTCCTCAGTAAAAGGCACATGACAGCCCATCTGGAGTTTGCCAAACGGCACCTGGAGGACTCTTAGACCATGAGAAAAAAAATTCTCTGGTTTGATGAAACAAAGATTGAACTCTTTGGCCTGAATGGCAAGCGTCCTGTCTGGAGAAACCCAGGCAACGCTCATCACCAGGCCAAAACCATCCCTACAGTGAAGCATGGTGACGGCAGCATCATGTGGGGATGTTTTTCAGGAACTGGGAGAGTGGTCGGGAATGAGGGAAAAATGAATGCAGCAATGTACAGAGACATCCATGATGAAAATCTGCTCCAGAGCGCTTTGGACCTCAGACTGGGGGGAAGGTTCATCTTCCAACAGGACAACGACCCTTAGCACACAGCCAAGATAACAAAACTATTGGCAACAGGACAACTCTATGAATGTGCTTGAGTGGCCCAGCCAGAGCACAGACTTGAACCCAATTTAACATCTCTGGAGAGATCTGAAAATGGCTGTGCACCAGTGCTCCCCATCCAACCTGATGATGCTTGAGAGGTCCTGCAAAGAAGAATGGGAGAAACTGCCCAAAAATAGGTGAAGCATCATCATCTTGTAGCATCATACTCAAAAAGACTTGAGGCTGTAATTGGTGCCAAAGATGCTTCAACAAAGTATTGAGCAAAGGCTGTGAATAATTATATGTATAAAAACCAACAAGGGTTAACGCTGCGCTAGAAGCCTAAAAATAATGAGTACTAAATTAAATCGAGAATTAACCCGATAACACCAAAGCAGCCAGCATCAAAGAGTCAGACACAAAAACTCCAGATACAGATAATAAAATAATGAATAATTATGTACATGGGATTTTTTTCATTTTTTATTTTGAATAAATTTCAAAGATTTCAAACAAACTTCTTTCACATTGTCATCATGGGGTATTGTTTCTAGAATTTTGAGAAAAATAATGAATTTAATCCATTTTGGAATAAGACTGCAACATAACAAAATGTGGAAAAAGTGAAGCTCTGTGAATACTTGTACCAGCTAAATGTAACTGTTCTCCAAGTCAAACTACTGCCCTCCTTCAAGGTAGATCCATACTCAGCTCTTCCCTTCACTTATACACACAGACCCATACCTGTACCCATAAATGTGCATATTTAAATAACAATATTTTGTTAGTAAGGGTATTTGGTGCATGCATGACTGTCACTATTGCATGCCTGTACCTAACTTTACACCAATCTAAGGACCCGTTGACATCATTGCGATTTATGTGCATTACAACACAAAATCACAGCATGTTAAAAGCAATTAAAAATTAGTTGGTATTATAATTTATGAAGCTCTTTCTCATTAGTGTTTTGCATTAGAGGGCAATGTGTTACAACTTTGAAAAATTCTGCTTGCTGTATCTTTTGAGTGTTTTTGTAAAAATGAGCATTGCAATATAGTTGTGTTGTGCTGTGTCAGGACAAGTCACATGTTGGGGGGCATGTCCTTCATCTGCACACCTATGTGGTGGGGGAGCAGTACACTCTTTAAAAAACTCACTTAAAGATGATAGGCATACAGGCTGGTATTAAAGTGTATTTGGTTTTGCATAGGTAGAGAAAGGTTGAACCTCTGTCAGAGTTTACTGCTGTCCAGCACTCTTTTAGGACTAAACTGTTCATTTTACAAAAAAGGAAGTCAGTGAAATCTGCAATAAGGAAAAGATAGCAATACATTGTGAACATGGTTTCTAGTACTACTTAAAGTAGAGCTATATGTAAAACTTTTTTCCTAAGTTTGAATAAAGCAAGGGAGGATTTTAACCCCTGTCAGTTTTTTTTTGTCACCTGTGTCCAATTGCAGAGATTTCCCAGCACTTCCTGTCCCATAGTCAAACAGGAAGTGAGATATCCCTACAAATTGAGGAAATTTAGTGGGTACCTCCAAGTCACCAGAACTAGTGTCCCTATTGGAATAATTCCCCTCTATCACTTTTCTGGGGACAACGGGACAAATAGAGAGGTTGTATCTTCTTAACGGGGCACAGACAGCAATAAAAACTGACAGGTGTTCTAATCCATCTCCACTGTAAGTTTTGCCTTTAGTTATACTTTAACTTAGGGGGGAAAAACTTCTGTGTTGCTGTTGTGCTGTTGGAGAGTTTTCTTCACTTCCTGTCTGGAGAAAATGTTGCCCCTCGTAGAGCAACTAAGGGGTAATCTTTCTAAAGGAGCCCTGGACAGCAGTATATGCTGACAAGGATTCTAATCCTTCCCCATTCTTTCCACAGCTAAAAAAAGTTTTGGCAATATATAAACTTTAAAATATTGTGACATAGCAAGTATCAGTTACCATCACCCAGCTATAGATCTACCAGTCATTGAGTTGAACTAAACTGGTACCATTTAATCCAAAATTGTAATTAAAATAGGATTTCTTTTTTTTTTTTAGTGTGACTTTATTTACCTTGCCACTTCCCTTCCCTGTTCGAATGTCTTTCTCTATGTGAAATCAGGAGAAAGAGAAAGTCAGAAGGCAAACAGCATGTGCTATGTCCTCTTTACAAAATTCATAATACACAACATTTTTGCTTGCTATTGGTCACAATTCGAGCAGTCACTGTGAGGAAATAGCATCAGCAGATGATCTACAACAATTTTGTCCAACAGTGAAACCGAACAGCCTTCTCCCAAAATAATTTCTTGCCAGGAAGACAGCTGGAGCAGTTGTCAGAAATTGTACTTACCACGGATGTAAGTAAGAGGGGCTGGGGACAGAGGCATATCTAGTGAAAATGGCACCTATGGCAAGCTGTAAAACTGCGCCTATGTCAAAACATTTGAAACCCATCTTTCAGATAACCTTACCAAAAAAAACAGCTAGCAAAACTACAAGTCCCTAGGACTCGGGTTGGAAGGATGGGTCGGGGAGGCTTTTTTGCCACCCCCCGCAAAGAGACAGCACTGACGAGTGCCCCCTTCATATGGCGCCCATGGCACTTGCCATATGTGCCATACCTTAGATACACCACTGGCTGGGGTGCACATTGTCCATTCTTTCAATCACCCAGAGCTGGAGGTTTTTCTTCAAGCATTAGTCTTTCAAAACTCAGTTTCAGGGTAAACATGTCAATATCTTGTCAGACAACACCGCATAGGTGGCCTATGTGGTTCGTCAAGGAGGGACCAGAAGTCTCCAGCCATTAAAGATCTCTGTGAAGATATGGGATAGGCAGAGCAACATCTACAGTCCCTCATTGCTTTATATCTACCTGGAATCCAGAATGTGACATCAAACAAGTTCAACAGAGTGCTCTGTGTTCACAATAAATGGTCCCTGAACAGGTGCTATCCGAGGAAGATTTTTGACCAATAGGGTACTCTGGATGTGGGTATTCTGGATGTTGACTTGATGGCGCAAGCCTCTATTGCTCATCTCCCTGCTCCTTCTCCAGATTTCTGTATCCCGGCCCCTAAGCTCAAGATCCCCTGGTGGTAGTTTGGGACTTTTGCATGGTCTACATATTTTCTCTGGCATAAACAAAAGGAGAAAGCCTGCCAAGAAGGACACTTCAGTGGCACACCACAGGTGAATAAAAATATTTTATTATAGAAAAATGTGGTTTGCTTGGAAGTATACAAGTTTTAATTAAGTTCTCACCACCCCCTTTATTTGATTTCTAGTTACATCCTACAGAATGCTAGCCTGAGGTCCTCCAAGAAAATGGAAAATTTTTGCATGTTAAACCTACCATAATTTTGCTTTTCTGGTGCATCCTTAGTTTGGCATTCCAGCTCTTAGCCCTCACGAGTCTAGCTAGGTAACATCTGTACACTGGTAGGTTAGGAATTTAAAGGGCTAGTTAAGGGTTATCCTTGAAGGAACAAAGGACACAGCTGATCCACAGTAGGCTAACTTGAGGATGCACCCGGAAAGAAAAATTACAGTAAGTACAGGTAAACATTTTTCCATTTTCTGGAATCCTCTTACTTGTTGGCAAACTGTGTAGTATATCATCAAAGGTTAGGCCCCTCTGCATTAAATCTTTTTAATGAATCAATCTCCTAAAGCTGACACAATGTGAATGAGCTTAGGTAATTACAGAGTTCCTCTGTACTGGCAATGTCAATTCTATGCTTACCTTTGGCTATTCAATGGATGCTATTGATATAATTTGACTGAGGCTTTGTGCACAGGGCTAAGAAAGAGGAAATGTGTCAAATGCAAGAGCTTTGGGTGAGGATTCATGAAAGTCCTGACTATATATTTGTATGTAACTTTTTGCTAGTTTACAGTAAAAAAAGGAGAATTTTACTTTTTGCCATTGATAGACACCATCAAGAATACTACGGATTACAAATTAAAAGGAATAACAACCAGACTTACAGATAGATAAATGTTCAGAACAATGTAATAAGAGGTTTGATACTAACATGTTTTACTTGGCTTAAACATCTACAGATGTAACTCTCAAAAAGGCTCAAAATCAAGTAATCAAATAGGTTATGTAACACTGCACTGCTCATTATTTAACCTGGCGGTATGAAATCCACAAGATATTTAGACAGATGGTTTATGTCAGAAATAAGCTCTTGTTACCATTATAACCGAATTGCTGGTTAAAAGTACAAGTATCTGTGTCATTTCCATATGTTACACAATTCATGAGATGCTCTTCCTGGAACTGTCACATCCTGTTTAGTAAAACTGAAGTATCTTTCCAATATTAGGGATATGATTTTGTGCCATGTTCTGCTGGATCATAATGAAAATGTATTTATATGGTACAATATTTCTACTTTTTTGCTTGACCAGATTTACCAAAACGTTCATCATTATGGACTGCAATGTTTCTATTGTCCATTGCAATATGATGTGCCTTTTTTTGTATTAACATAGTTTATGCATATTAACCTGTATCAGATAAAATAGCCTTGCTGGGTTTTTGAAAAACCCGAACTGTGCTACGGTAAAAATATATTTTTTTAGAAAATAGTCAAATGTCTCCAGAGAACTGCAGTCATATAACAAGATAGGCTACTTTCTAATGCATTGAGAAGTGAATGAGAGAGAGTGAATATAGGTTACATACTGCCTTCCGTTTACAGTGGTAGATGGAGGCAGCACTCGTAGAATCTTCTCTGGCCAGGTAACACAGATAGTAGAACAAAGTTTTAGGGAAAATGTAGAAAGGTTAAATGTGCAAAAGCAGTACACTGAAAAATGTACCTTTGTCTTTAAAGAAGAGCTTCAGTCTCCCCAAAAAAATAAAATAAAAGTCAGCAGCTACAAATATTGTAGCTACTGAATAGTGCCGGGACAAGGTCATCTGGTGCCCAGGGCAAATATGCCAAACTGCACCCCCCTACTGAGGAGTTAGGGGTGGGGTTAATAGCAAAATGTGTAGCATGCCTCATCAAAATATATGTAACATAGAGTTGGGCCGAACACCCCCCAGTTCGGTTCCCGATAGAACTCTCGAACATCGCAAAAGTTCAGACCCTAACTTGAAAAATCAAAAGCCCCCATTTTGAAGGCTTATATGCAAGTTATTGTTTATAAAAAGGGTATGGCGGCCCGGGTACTGCCTGGGGGACATGTATCAATGCAAACATTTTAAAAAAAAATATTATTCTTAAAGGAGCAGTGATTTTAAGGACTGCCCCACATACATATACTGCGGCAGGGCGGGCATTAAGCGCGAAATCACGTACCTGTACCTTTTTCTTCGGATCTGGTGTGCGCAAACGCGCCACTGGAGCCCTGCTCCTGCTGTGAATGGACACAGTGGGAGCCAATCAGCAGGTCCAGCGGACCTGATGGCTTCCAAAAACCCGGCGACCATTCCAAGACAGGCAGAATGGCGGTCTGCCTATGTAAACAAGGCAGATCGCCGTTCTGCTAGTAAGGAAGACAGAGATCTTGTGTTTCTCTTAGGCAGGAACACTGATCTCTGTGCTCCTACAGCTAAACCATTCCCCACACAGTAAGAAAGCACTCCCAGGGAACACATTTAACCCTTTGATCGCCCCTAATGTTAACCCCTTTCGTGCCAGTGTCATTAGTACAATGACAGTGCATTTTTTTTAGCACTGATCACTGGATTGGTGTCACTGGTCCCCAAAAAGTGTCAAAAGTGTCAGTTAGGTATCCGATTTGTCCACTGCAATGTTGCAGTCCTGCTAAAAATCGCTAATCACCGCCATTACTAGTAAAAAAAATTAAAAGTCCATAAATCTATCCCATAGTTTGTAGACGCTATAATTTTTGCTTAAACCAATCAATATTTGCTTATTGGGATTTTTTTTTACCAAAAACATGTAGCAGAATACATATTGGTCTAAATTGATGAAGAAATTAGATTTTTTTTTACATATTTTTATTGGATAGGTTTTATAGCAGAAAGTAAAAAATATTATTTTGCATAGTTAATCAAATACGGCCAAAAGAATGCTCTATTTGTGGGAAAAAAAGAACATCAATTTTATTTGGGTACAGTGTTGCACAACCACGCAATTGTCAGTTAAAGCAATGCAGTGCAGTATCGCAAAAAATGGCCTGGTCAGGAAGGGCTGCGAACCTTCCAAAGCTGAAGTGGTTAATGATGCTTAAAGTGAAACTATAAAAATGAAAAATTCCTAAATATAGTGTCTGTGTGGTCTCCTTAGTCTGCCTGTAAAGTGGCGCATCTGTACTGTGTATAGAACCTGCTGCGGCAAACCTGACATTTATAAAGAAATAAAAAATTACATTTAAAGTGACCGCAATACAGTACCAAAATGGTGTGGAGATCCTCCCCCAATACATACTAGGCCCTTTGGGTCTGGTATAGATATTAAGGGGAACCCCACACCAAAAAAAAAATGACCCCCCCCAAAATTCATACCAAACACTTATCCGAGCATGCAGCCTGGCAGGTTAGGAAAGGTGGGGGGGTGAGCCCCCCTCCATACAGCCCACATGCTCTCCCACCCCAAAGCAGCAAACCACCTTGTCCCAGACAAGGGCCTCTTCCTGACAACCCTGGGCTGTGGTTGTGGGGGTCTGCGGGCAGGGGGCTTTAAGATCCTGGCCCCCTCCCTATGTGAATAAATATGGGGTATGCGGCGGGCGTCGTGATTGACGATGGATCTACAACGGAGACATTGTTTTTACATTTTTTTAATAAAGGAAGTGTCAAAAACTGCGTCCTGTTTTTATTTATTTTTTTACACTTTTTTTGGTGAATGAGTACTGGTACAATGTACCCCATACTCATTCACATGGGGGGGGGTCTGGGGGCCCTCTTGTTAAAGGGGACTTCCAGATTCCAATAAGCCCCCTGCCCGCAAACCCCCACAACCACCCAAACTGTTAACCGAACTCTAATTTAATACAGAAATAAAGAGTAGGAAAAATGGACTTTGCAGGCATATTTTTCATTATATAAATGATATTATTATTTTTCATTATATAAAAAAAAGACAAAACATCAGTGAAAAAGACTAATGCCCTGTACACACGGTCGGACATTGATCGGACATTCCAACAACAAAATCCATGTTTTTTTTCCGACGGATGTTGGCTCAAACTTGTCTTGCATACACACGATCACACAAAGTTGTCAGAAAATCTGATCGTTCTGAACGCGGTGACGTAAACCACGTACGTCGGGACTATAAACGAGGCAGTAGCCAATAGCTTTCGTCTCTTTATTTATTCTGAGCATGCATGGCACTTTGTGCGTCGGATTTTTGTACACACGATTGGAATTTCCGACAACGGATTTTGTTGTCGGAAAATTTTATAGCAAGCTCTCAAACCTTGTGTGTAGGAAATTCCTATGGAAAATGTATGATGGAGCCTACACACGGTCAGAATTTCCGACAACGAGGTCCTATCACACATTTTCCGTCGGAAAATCCGGCCATGTGTACAGGGCATAAGTCAAAGATAAAAAACATATACAAAGTGAAAGTGGTTTAAAACATGTCTCAGTGACCAACCCTAGAATCCTGGGTTTATACTGATCCTACTGGATCAGGTTGATGAGTTGTGACTAGTTCCTACAGCTTGACTAATAAACCCTCTAAAGGGGAAATACCCATGTATGTGCATACACAATCATTTCATCATATATCAAATAGTAACATATGGAGGGTTAGATAAGGTCAAACTGAAGTGGATAATTTCAACTCCAATGCTCAGAAAATGAATTTAAAAAAGTGCTCAAATTGCTCAACTGGAACAGACATTTCCCAGTGATCTGGCTGTTGCTACGTACCACACCCATATAGTTGCCATTAGGATCCAAAGCCCTCTGTAGAGATCCTGTTTACCTGCCTGCTTCACCTCAGTGACAAACTATATTATATTCTATATATATATATATATATATATATATATATATATATATATATATATATATATATATATATATATAGCTCCAGAAGAAGTGCGTCTAGAGCGCGAAACTAGTCAAGCAATTTGAGCACTTTTTTTTTCTATTTTCTGCACATACATGGGTATTTCCCCTTTAAGGGTTTATTAGTCAAGCCGTAGGAACTAGTCACAACTTAACAACCTGATCCAGTAGGATCAGTTTGAACCCCTGTTTATATGGTTAGTAACTGAGACATATTTTAAACTACTTTCACTTTGTATGTATTTTTTATCTTTGTCTTATGCCCCGTACACACGATCGGACATTGATCGGACATTCCGACAACAAAATCCATGGATTTTTTCTGACGGATGTTGGCTCAAAGTTGTTTTGCGTACACACGGTCGCACAAAGTTGTTGGAATTTCCAATCACCAAGAACGCGGTGACGTACACCACGTACGACGAGACTAGAAAAGGCCAGTTCAGAACCAAGCATGGATTTTGTTGTCGGAGGCAAAGGCATATGACAGAACTGGTCACGCTGAAGCAACCAATTCTTGGTCCATGAACTCCTCCCCACCCTGTTCATGGACTGGACTTGTGTCAAGGTCAGGACCCCAACACCAAGCCCCCGCACAGCACGAACTCTACGAGGAGTACGTATACGCAACATGGCTAGAAAACGGTTGGCTGGTCAGAACGAAGTAACAGAACGCACTGAAGAACAGCAAGGCCTGTGAAGAGCGACCTGAAAAACAGTAACGAACGAACAAGAACACAATGACAAGAGTCAATGGTACTCGCTGCACGCACTGAAGAGCAGATACAAACCCACAAGCACAAACTGAACAGCAGAAAACGATCTGAAAACAACGAGTCTGAAAAAGCGCGAATCGTCTCTCACCAAACTTTTACTAACACGAAATTAGCAAAAGCAGCCCAAAGGGGCTGTTCAAAGTAATACCCATTATTTAGGTATTCATCTCTCAATGAAGTGGAGAGGGTTACCTGTCCAAGTGGCCATCCTGGCTTGCCCCGTCTGAGTGCCCGTGATGTCTGGCTAAGATACCTTGAATTCTTTGCGGGTAGGGGGGCCATCAATATGCCAGACAATGTCTGAAACCTTTTTCAAATAAAAAAAAACAAATAACTACTAAAATCTTTGGTGACATTTACTGCTTGTGTTTCTTTTAGCTGACCCTGACAGAAATGTGATGAGTCCTGAAAATGGCCTGATTGTGTAACCTTACAAAGCACTGTTGGGTGTTATTTACTAAAGGCAAAGACACTTTGCACTACAAGTGCACTTGAAACCACACTTGTACTGCAAAGTGGATTTGCCCTTAGGAAATAACACCCATTGTCACAGAAAACACCAATTAGAGCACCACAAAAGTGTTGGAGCGTTGAAACAATAATCCACATGTAACGAGCCCCTGCTCGCTTGGTTCCACTCTCCCAACACTCCACTGCTGCTATAGAATCAGACTGCAGATCGCAACATCTGATGGTTGGGTCATCCGATGCTCTGGACTAGAACTACAGCTATGTGCCGTTCTAATCCAGTTGTGTAGCTCAGAACAAACACCAGGCAGGCTGTATGTAAGTTCAATCACGAATCTCTCTTTATTGACAGGAATACAGTCTCTTTTATACTGTAAAAGAAGAGGTGCAGACCTCCTGCTCATATTACTCTAAGAATACAGCTGTAACCTAATTAACATAATTAACATGAGCTAATTAACTAATCCCTTTAGACAGCCTAGATGACTCAGACATGACTTTTAGGCCAGACTGGCTGTCTTGTAGCTCATAAAAACCCAATCAACATTATCACAATAGCAGAGTTAATTAGCACAAACAACAATGGGGATCAAATCCAGGGTCCCCAGAGTCTGTGTGTCCTGGGGGACCAGGACCCGAATCCACAGTAATACCACCTCAAGAGTCCCCAGGCATACAGCTCACAAAGAGCACTGTTCCCCCAAATGCCAGGGCCCATGATCGATCAGCAAGAGGCTAGCATTCAGTCACCTCCAAAAGTCTTTCTCCCGGCTAGGTCTGTCACACCACACATTCTTGATTAACAATCTTTTTATTACCAGCACAATCACATGTGCATTTAGAAAAGGTTTTTAAAACAAACCAACATGTTTGTTGTATAATAATTTTTGGGGTCACATTAGAAAAAGTAGAAATGTCCATGTAAGATAAAACAGGCATGTTGAAAACCAACAAGAAAGACACAAATCTTGAACTTACAAAGTTCACATTTGGTAGAACTTGAAGGCAATATCAGACATGAGTATTTACAAACTGTGTTTGATATTGCATTCAGATGGGGTGAAGTCACCCCAAGAAAAGCCAAATTTTGAAGATGCACACAAATTTACGAATGTCAACATGTGCTAGCTGCCATCACGGGGGATCAAGGGACGTGTTTTGGGGGTGCAACCCCTTCCTCACAGCTACTTTATTATTGAGGAAGGGGTTGCACCCCCAAAACGCCTACATTGATCTCCCGTGATGGCAGATAGCACATGTTGACACACTGTATGCATCTTCAAAATTTGGCTTTTCTCAAATTTGTCAAAAAATGTCAAACATTTTTAGCAGACAAAAAAAACAAAGGAATTTGGAGGGGTTTTAAACTCTCCCTAAAACATCAATGATGTTCTTCATTTTTTGTTGAACATCATTGATCTTTTTCTGGATGTTTTTCAAGTCCCTATTACACCCCATGATCTCCCCGATCAGGATCTGTGCACTTTCCGAGGTGAAAGGATCTGGATCCACAACATCACGATCACCTAAATAGATAGAAACCAAAAAACACCATTTATTAGAAATATGCCGGCATCCATCTCTTACCTGAGCCTGTGGTTGCAGACAGTCATCTGTTGTGTTGCCAATTTCCATCTGCTTGGCTTGGGTGGATTTCCCCTTCTTCCAGAGGTGGGGGGTCTCTGGTCTCCTTGGATGATTGGTGTCCTGCAGGTCTTTTATGCCCTATGTAACAAAAAATAGGTATACTTAGCACACAGATATTTGATGGCAGAACTATAAATATGAAACATTGCTTGGAAGTGGGGTACAATTGTCTGTTTTGGCAGAGTTCCAAGATGTTGCATTTTTCTTGTCCTTTGTCAGGCTTCAATACTTACCTGTTTTGTACAAGCTTTACAGATTGAGACACACCTATAGTATACACTAGTGCTCCAGCGTCCAGATGTGAAAACTGCTGAGTGTCCTCTCCTTACACAGAATCTAGTTTGCATTTCATTCTAGTAACAAACCCATCTACACAAATAAATTAGTTTCAGACAAGTAGGCCCTAAAAAATGTGGGAAAATGCATATGGCCAAAACAATGGTGTTTTATAGGCCGAACGAACAATGTTTTATACGAACGACTAATGTGCCCATGAACATGAAAGTTGCCTTTTGAAACTAGATAACAGTTAAGAAAAGCACATGGAGCAGCACGAACGTAATAAACATAAAGAATAGGAACACAGGACAACTACTTACTCTTTTGCAGCACTCTCCGGATCTTTCGGTACTGCTCATGCTCTCTTAATTTCAGGTCCGACCACCGCTTCCTGAGCTGATCTTTCGATCGTCGTACCCCGAAATTCCGGTGCAGACTCTTGAAAACTTTCGCCATGATCTTGGCCTTTCAGGCATTGGGGTTGGGGTAAGGTCCATACTTCCCATCATAGTCGGCCTTCTTCAGGATCGACCATCTCCAACATCTCCCCAAAGGACATATTCGATGCCTTAAATCTTCTCCTTCTGGATCGTGACGTTTCAGGCTCCGGGCTTTCCTCCCCCTCCTCCTCGTTGCTGTAATTAGCACGCACCTGTTGTGTCTCCGCCATGTGCTCCACCCCCACTGCGCCGAATAAGAAGGGGCCGGGAATAGACTAGAAAGAACGTCAGGGGCGGGCGGAGTTACACGCATGCGCAGTGTCTATAAAGCGTAACACGTAGTACGTACGATCTGTGAGCGGAGGAAGGAGTATCAGAGGCGCCGATCATGATAACGAAGGTAGGCGCAAAACCTGAGCCTATACTGCTTCTAGATTGAGGCCTATATTTTAACAAGATTAGGAGAGTTTTACCTGACATTAGGGCTTGTCTTGTGTTGTGTCTTGCAGATAAAATGGATGGCTTCAATGACCACAACTTCCTCCCCCTGTTCATAGACAAGTACAGGGAGCTGCCCTGTCTGTGGCAGGTGAAACATCCACATTACAATAATAAACAAAAGAGGCAAACAGCGCTGGAGAAACTGCTGAAGTTGGTGAAGCTGGTGGTCCCCACGGCAAACATCCCCTATTTAAAAGCCAAAATTGGTGACCTGAGGAGCACTTATCTTAGGAAGCGCAAGAAGGTCACGGATTCTCAGAGATCTGGAGCTGCAGCAGATGACGTTTATGTCCCCAGGCTGTGGTACTATGAGAGACTTTGTTTTCTGTCAGACCAGACTGGAGTCAGGGAATCCCTCTCAACCCTTCCTTCCACTCTTCCTTCCACCCCAGCTGAGGCTTCCGATGTCGAACCTGGGACTTCCAGCCAGGAAGAAGTGGAGGAGCCCAGATGGAGTCAGGTAAAGCATTCTTCTACAGATTTCTGGTCAATAAATAAATGATCTTTACTAGATGTTATTATTGATCACTAATTGCTGATTTAATACAGTTTTTTACATATCAATAGACAGTAGTGGGCAAAAATAATTGGGACAAGAATGAAAAATGCTGGGCTCAGAAGGATAGTCTGTTATATTTGTTAACATTCAATTTGCAACAGTCATAAGATGAAAATTGTGTGTGATTGATGAATAAAAAACTAAAACTATGTCCCTTTTTCATACACAGGAAGACCTCAGCCAGGACGAGGCTCTGGAATGTGGCACACAGGAGAAGGCTGTGGAATGTGGCAGCCAGGAGAATGCGGGGGTTAGTGGCAGCCAGGAGGAGGCGGGGCTAAATGGCAGCCAGGAGAAGCCTGGGCCCAGTAGGAGCCTGACCGGATTGCAGGTTCCTCCCCTCCGCCTTCCAAACAAAAGATCCAGGAAGGGGAGTCACGTGCAGGATTCAGCGCTCAGGCTCATTCAGGAGGCTTCTGCATCCCTCAGAGCCTTACCCACTCCTGAAGAGGCCTTTGCCTGCATGGCTGCCACCAAACTGAAGGGCATGCAGGAGGGTCAACGCCAGCTGAGTGAGAACCTTCTTTATAAAGTCCTAACTAAGGGGGTGAGTGGCAAAATCACACCCAATACCCACCTGAGTGAGTTGGACCATCCTCCTCCTCCTCCTCCTGCCACAAGTACACCACCACAGCCACAGCGTGGAAGGAAGACCAGAGAGTGATGGCCCTGGGTTCAGTCTGGTCTGACAAAAGATGCAGCCTCTTGTATGACCACAGCCTGGGGACATACATGTCATCTAATAATAGTGTAGCGCTACTAAAAAGTGAAAATAAATCACAAAAAATAGAAAATAAATAACACATCTAAAAAGAAACCAAAAACAATAAAATTGGCTATGCTGAATATAACCCAGTGGACACCTGACGCTGGACTCTGTGAAATGCTGTTTAGTGTCATGTGACTAGTATGTCACATGACCGCATCATGATGTCTCGTTATTTCATAGGCCATTTCTTATTTAGAAGCCACGCCCTATCGCCCAACTGTCATATCTGTGGCGCTGCACGTTCCGATGCTTCGGATCTGCACACGTATTACCTCTGACACTAGGCTTTGTGGAATCCTACCTTGGAGACTGTTCTCTGTTCAGTGCATTTCAATGGCTTTCGTTCATCACATGATAGTAATTCACATAGAGGCTGGGCTTTGTGGAATCCTTCCTTGGAGACAGTTCTCTGTTCAGTGTATTTCATTGGCTTTCGTTCATCACATGATAGTAGTCCATATAGAGGCTTGGAACACACTAAGATTTGTCCAACCTCCTTTCTCCCTTTTCTATTAAAGTTTAAGGTTTTTCTAAACTTTGGTGTGTATTCGCTACACACTAATATATATATTAAAATTTATTGTCACTAAATAATTTGTTTGCTATGTTTGTGATACTGACCACTTAGTTGGTTGTCTTGTTCCGCCACTTTAGGGGACGGATCAGTGGATCAGTGCCATACCAGTGTATATATTCATAGGCAATGTGAGGAGATACAGTTTTGCCCCAGTTGAAGACCCCTTAGTGTTGAAACCGGTCGGGCTAGCATTTCTTGTATCCCACATTGCTTTTATTTAATTTTTACATGATCATTTCCTGGAGCCCTCACGAAACATCGTTGAAGACGGCTATTCAACAGGGGAGTACTTGGAGCCTTCACAGTCCAGGAGCTGAGGATACCATCTTGAACGGGTTCTTCCATCTGTGTCCAGTATCTGAGCAACATCTGATGAATACAACAACATCTGATATACATAATATAAGATCCCAAGCCTGTCTGATCCCTCTGTCGTATGGCATTTGGGTTCCATCACAGCTGGTAAGAGTACTCATTTATATCTTGAGTTCCGCTGTTGTTGACTACAGACAAGCCTTACACTGATTATCTCATGATTGGGATTACTCTCACCACAGCAATATACCATTTAAGATTTTCTGTGGACATTCTTTCTCACACCCCCACTGGGTTATATTCAGCATAGCCAATTTTATTGTTTTTTGCTTTCTTTTTAGATGTGTTATTTATTTTCTATTTTTTGTGATTTATTTTCACTTTTTAGTAGCGCTACACTATTATTATATTATTCACTTTGAACTTTGTATGTTTGAGTGTTAGCAGCTTGTGTTCTAATTTAGTGCAGTCTTTTTCCCCACCTCCACATACATGTCATCTGCTGCTTTCATGATCTCTTGGACTTCTGGACCAGACTGCACTCCCTTAGATATGGACTCCTCAGGCCACCAATTTTGTAGTAAAATAATTGATGTGTGCCCTGGGGCCAAAGGCTTCGTCAATTTCTGCTGTTTCTCCAGCGTTGCCTCCCTCTTTGTTTGGTTCTGAGCCCTTAATAAAGGAATTTTTGGTTCAATTATACTCGCCTATGTGTGTTTTCCTTCAAAAAGGACAGTTTGTTTGTGAGGAGGCAGGTACATTTCAAAACTACAATGTGAAATTAACAAGGGATACCAACACCAAACAATCTCCTTGAGATTAAATAATACAAGATATCAATGGTGTTGTGGTAACTTGACACACAAAACACACACAAAAATATTTTGGAGTAAAACCCCAAAAAACTAAAAAAAACCCCATCAGCCTTGAAAAAAATAAAAAACAAAAATAAAACAACAAAAATGAAATTTGGTCAGATGTGACAAATCAAAATATATTGAGGGAATCACGATAAATAATAAAGAAAGAAGTTTGTGAGAAGTCTGTGTGAATATGAGCAGCAAAACTACTTCATTCTTCTCACATTATAAAGAAGAAGAGAGTGCGCTGTATTAAACAATGTAAAACATTGCAGCGTGACGAAAGTGCTGTATCCATTCCGAACGCTAAATTTACCAGACCGAGCTGTTCCGTCTCAGAATTTCTTCTGAGCATGCGTGGCACTTTGTGCGTCGGAATTGGCCACACACGGTCGGAATTGACGCGATCGTATTTTGTTGTCGGAAAATTTTTTAGCCTGCTCTCAAACTTTGTGTGTCGGAAAATCCGATGGAAAATGTCCGATGGACCCCACACACGGTCGGAATTTCCGACAACAAGCTCCGATCGCACATTTTCCGTCGGAAAATCCGACCGTGTGTACGGGGCATTAGTCTTTTTTCATGTTTTGTCAACCAATAAAATTTAGATTTTTTTAAAATAATGAAAAATATGCCTGCAAAGTCAATTTTTTCTACTCTTTATTTCTGTATAACCAAGTAGGACGTGGCATGGTGTACCATTAATTGTGCTGTCCACAGTGCCACTATGTGGTGACAGTACCTATGTGCTATAAACAAAAAAAGAACGACAATTTTGAAAAAAAACACAATATTTTGTACTTTTTGCTGTAATAAATAGCCCCAATTTTTTTTAAAAAAAGGAAAAAATTCCTCAGTTTAGGCCGATATGTATTCTTCTACATATTTTTGGTAATAAAAATCGCAAAAAGCATATATTGATTGGTTTGCGCAAAAGTTATAGCGTTTACAAAATAGGGGATAGGTTTATGGCATTTTTATTATTAATTTTCTCTTACTAGTAATGGCGGCGATCTGTGATTTTTATTGAGACTGCAACATTATGGCAGACACATCAGACACTTCTGACACATTTTTGGGTCGATTGACAATTAAAAATGCACTGATTACTGTATAAATGTCACTGGCAGGGAAGGGGTTAACACTAGGGGGCGATCAAGGAGTTAACTGTGTTCCCTTTGTGTGTGTTCTAACTGTGGGGGATGGAACTGACTATAGGAGATGACAGATCGTGGTTCCTAGCTAGTAGGTACTCACGATCTCTCTCTCCTTTCCTCACAGGACTGGGATGTGTGTGTTTACACACACATGTCCCTGTTCTGCCTCTCGTGCACGCAATCGCTCGTGGGCAGCGGTCATCGCGACCGCCGGTCATGTGCATCGGCACCCCCACTGTGCATTGGGAGCACGCTCGCCTGCTGTCCCGCTTAAAGGGACCGATGTACAGCTACAATGGTTCGCGGGATCGTGCCAACCTGCCGCAGTATGATGACAACGGCTGGTCGACAAGTGGTTAATCTTTCTGTAGCCACCTTTAGGCCTCTTTCACATGGGGGGGCAGACTCTATTTTGATCTGCAGGGGATCTGTAAAAATAGCGTATATTAATTGGTTTACACAAAAGTTATAGCGTCTACAAACTATGGTGTATATATACTGTATTGTGGTGGACATTCTGACATTAACTGACACTTTTAACACTTTGTGGGGACTAGGGATGAGCCGAACACCCCCTGGTTCAGTTCGCATCGAGAACATGCGAACAGGCAAAAAATTTGTTTAAACACGCAAACACCGTTAAAGTCTATGGGACACGAACATGAATAATCAAAAGTGCTCATTTTAAAGCCCTATATGCAAGTTATTGTCATAAAAAGTGTTTGGGGACCTGGGTCCTGCCCCAGGGGACATGTGTCAATGCAAAAAGAAGTTTTAAAAACGAACGTTTTTTCGGGAGCAGTGATTTTAATAATGCTTAAAGTGAAACAATAAAAGTGTATTATCCCTTTAAATTTCGTACCTGGGGGGTGTCTATAGTATGCCTGTAAAGGGGCGCATGTTTCCCGTGTTTAGAACAGTCTGACAGCAACATGACATTTCTAAAGGGAAAAAAGTAATGCAAAACTACTATCGCTAGCGCCGGCTATAATGAATTGTCGGTCCGGCAATACACATAAAAGTTAATTGATAAAAACGGCATGGAATTTCCCCACAGGGGAACCCCGAACCAAAATTTAATAAAAAAATGCGTGGGGGTCCCCCTAAATTCCATATCGGGCACTTCAGGTCTGGTATAGATATTAAGGGGAAACCCGGCCAAAATTTTTTTTAAAAAATGGCGTGAGGTCCCCCCAAAAATCCATTCCAGACCCTTATCCGAGCATGCAACCTGGCAGGCCGGAGAAAAGAGGGGGGGACAAGAGAGCTCCCCTCCTCCTGAACTGTACCAGGCCACATGCCCTCAACATTGGGAGGGTGCTTTGGGATAGCCCCCCAAAGCACCTTGTCCCCATGTTGATAGGGAGAAGGGCCTCATCCCCACAACCCTTGACCGGTGGTTGTGGGGGTCTGCGGGTGGGGGGCTTATCGAAATCTGGAAGCCCCCTTTAACAAGGGGACCCCCAGATCCCGGCCCCCCCTGTGTGAATTTTTTAATGGGGTACCCCTACCATTTCACAAAAAAGTGTCAAAAAGGTTAAAAACACAAGAGACGGTTTTTGACAAGTCCTTTATTAATTTCCTCTTCTTTCCGCTTCATCCATCGCCTTTCTTCTGGTCTTCTTTCTGTGTTCTTCTTCTTCATCCATCTTCTTCTTCCTCATCTTCTTCTTCTTCTCCATCTTCTTCTTCCTCCGCTCTTCTCGTTCCGCATCTTCCTCCGGCTTCTACTCCGCTCTGTCCACACGATCCGCCTCAGTGGGAGTCTTCCACCATGTGACGCTTCGGTTCTTCTGACACTTCTTATATAATGGCGGGCGGGGCCACCCAGTGACCCTGCCCTCCCCTGACGCACGGGGACTTCATGGGGACTTCCCTATGGCTTTCCCCGTGTTGTCAGAGGGGGGCGGGGTCACCCAGTTACTTAAACGGTCAACATATGCACAATGGACATGGACACAGCCCGCTCTGCTCTATGAACTAGAGGGTTTAAATTGACCCCACTATCTGTTTACATCCGACTACCCTCCTATCCGCCTAGATGGGGGATGGAATGTCTTCCATTTTTTTTCTTTTATTGGACAGGAATTGGAGGTAGGCGGGTGTAAATGGACACAAGTCCATTTATACCCGCCAGTCCATAGGGATGAATCAAGGGTCCGATCAGGTACGTCTGAAAAACTGACAGGTGGACCTGATCAGACACTTCATCTGAAAGGGGCCATAGTCAGCCTAAAAGCCAGATTTCCTATAATATATTAGCAGATATTTTTGGATATTTCAAAGTGATTTATTATATGAATCACTGCAGAGAGCTTTTCAGACATCTGTAGACATGTGTAACTGATCACACACAGACATGTGTAACTGATCAGAGGCATGGACATTTCATTCCAGCAGACTCTCACCTCTTTTGCAAACAAACGAAAAGACAATGAGGGTTATTTACTAAAGGCAAATTCACTTTGCACGGCAAGTTCACTTGAAATTGCACTGAAATTGCACTTGTAAGTAAAGCCGCTGTAGATCCGAGGGGGACATACGAGGAAAATAAAAAACAGTATTTTAGCTTGCACACGATTGGATGATAAGATCAGCAGATATTCCACTCATTTCAGATCTACCCCTTAGATTTAGAGCGACTGCACTTCCAGGTGCACTTTCAAGTGCACTTGCAGTGCACTTGTAGTGCAAAGTGGAATTGCCTTTCGTAAATAACCTCAAATGTCCAATAAAGATTTTTACCGATCCTGGGAAGTAATGTAATTGTGTTGGTCTGTGGTCTCATGAGATTTGCTGAATAAAATACAGTAAATAGAGAGTAATAACTAAACACTGGTTACAGTCTGACTGTAAGACAGATAGGAAGTTTCACAAATCTGTTACAGTATATATGACATTAACCCAGCTTGTTTTGCACATATATTTCAGCACTTCACCTTAATGGCAGGTTCCATGGTTTGAATCTGGAACTTCTTAGATGGCCTGGGGAGAGCTCTGAAGACTGCAGGGCTTCACAGTGATCGGTGCTGCACTGTGCTGAACTTTCTTTTGCCAGCTCCACCCACCTCTACTGCTGTTTAGACTGTGAAAGCCCTGATCCAGGCTGGCAGACTTTGATAGCAGCCAAAGCTGGGAGAGAGCATCCTTCTCCCATGTGCACACTGGTATGGCTGCTGCTGCAGAGAGGAGGCACATAATGTTCACAGGCACAACCTTAGCTTTGTGTGTGAGTGGTAGCAGAGTTCAGGGCACATGGTAATGTGACAGCCAGTGGATTTTGTGGGGAGTTTCATCTGTATGTAAAAAACATGGTGCAGCTTGCACCCCCCCCTCCTTACAATATTATGCCCAGGGCAGTTGCCCTTCTGCCCACCCTTCCTTCTTCTGGCCCTGCTGCTGACTTTTAATAAAAGAACACTTACTTCCCGTTGTCACCTGGGCCAGTTCTTCACTGGTCTTTGAGTCCCTGACCCTGGCAAGTTTACTGAGGAAATCAGGCTGTGACACCTTGCGGCTTCACAGCCGGTTTTCCACTGCACCACTGCACATGTGTGAGCCCGCTGTGCTTTGTGAATGGTCCTGCATCCTCCTGGGACCCGTGATGTGTCCCAGAAGGCTGTGGGCAAAGGGGGGGGGGGTGAACTTCTACTTTGATCACCTAGGCAATCTGGGCAAAAGTGGGAGCTGGTACCTGTCATAACCAGATACCCGCTCCCCCCCCCCCCCAAATTAAACATTTTCAAAAGTGATAGAGGAGGGAGGGAGGTGGAAAAGTGGAACTTCCCCATTTGGGTGAAGTTCCACTTTAATTCCTATTGAAAAATAGCAATAGCAGTCTCATGAAATTTGGAATGAGATTTGGTGATATCACTACTGTGCTGTTCACAGTTTTCCTTGTTGGAGGTTTTGACATAATGAAAAAAAGCCCTGCCCCTACCAAGATGGCTGCTTCCATGGCTGACACCATGCAGAACAAGGCTTTGCAAGGCAGTATTGAGGAAAAAACCACGGGGAGACCACAAGCAACATTAGTGACTAGCCCTTTGTACAAAATATACCCTCTAGCATATTTGATTGTGTCAAATTTCAGGTCAAGAATAATGAATTCTCACTACATTGAAATTTTTTTTGTTTGTACTTACCAGGCCATGGGACTTGTGACTGTGGAAAATGTCAATGTGAAGCTGGATGGTCCGGAGAAGCTTGTCAGTACCCAACTACGTGTGACCTGACACGAAAGCAAAGTAACGAGATGTGTAAGAATTCTCAAGGAGTCATTTGTTCAAATACAGGTCTGCATCCTTTTTTACACGTGAAACGTTGCTTTTAAGTGTAACTTTTAGGTCACTCAAACTTTTATATGTGTTATTATCATTAAAAGGTTTTCAAGACTAGTGCACAATGTACTTTTCAAAAAATGCCAAGCTGCTACTACATACAGGTTATTCCAGTGCATATTATTCTGAAAGGAATCTCAGATACTGTAATTTAATAAGAAAAAGTAACCGTGCTGAGCATTCTCTGGAACTGACAAACTCCAGCTGTGCATATTTTTTAAATTCAAAAGATGTAGTAAGTACCTTTTTTTGAATGTATAATTCAGATAATCAGAGATGATATGTACCTGTTCTAAAAACATATTTAAAATTCTTTAATTTGTTATCTTTAGAATTCAAAATTATAACACACACACACAGACACACGTAAATGTGATGTGTAAAGCACATTTTATATACAGTATACTATAATATGCTCAGGTAATACAGTCTATTTTTACCATTTGCATTATAGCTATAGCTGTAGTGGAGTCCCCATTTACTCATAATGCACAGATGGAGAAGCCAACCCCTTTAACCACTTTTTCCAACAACTCCCTAGGTTTCTGGACACTCCAGGAACCTAGGGAGGTTAATAGAAGATATTTTTTTCTGCTTCCCTCCCTCAGTAACTTAGAGAAGCCACACTTGATGAGGCAGAGGTAGTTGGGCAAGTGATCTGCAGCCAAATGAAGTACCATCCACTGCCGGAACTGAAGTGTGGGCAGCTGTGCCAGAGCCAAAAAGCATACAGCTTCTCTAAAAGATCCAGCGAATATGGGGAACAACTCCCTGGTTGCTACTAGAGTGCTACAGTTCCTGTGAAGTGGTGCTTTGTTCTTTGCACCTTGGATTCCTCAAGCTTCACTTTTTGGGGCATGGTCTAAGATAATTTCAAGTAGCTATGTTCTGTACTGTGTTACAGAAATTGTTGACTTTCTGTTGATAGAGTATTTTAGAGACTATGCTATGCTGCCATACGTCACCCTAATTGAACCACAGAGACAATGATGTCAAGAATACATTTTTGTGCAGCCTTCATACATTTATGCAACTTTCATTTCTCTTCAGTGTATGCATATTTTTGCCATCCTGAATCTGTTTTGTATTGTTGCTTATAACTTTGCACCTCTTTAGTAAACTGCAAGTTACAGACACTCTGTTGATGCTGATCACTCAGCCTACTGCCCCTGCAGTAATGACCCCTATTCCTGGCAGGATTCCCGCTGCAACAATTGCCTAAGTACACAAGACCAGGTCAGGTCTTGGTTTATTGGGTCAAGAGATTGCGGGGCCTAAACTGATCATAAGAAATCCCAGCAGGCTGCACTGGCCATTAATGTCTTGGAAAGGCAACCAAAAAGGTTAATCCTGCACCTCCAAGAAGAAGACTGGGATTCCCTTTACAAGATAGTTAACCACTTAGAAGTGGTATCTAGCCAAGTGGCAACATAAGGGGACCTTAGGGCCCACTTTTTTGGCAGAAAGCAGAAAGTGGGAAAACCCATTCCAGAATACTGTATGCACTGTAACTACAAGTCTCGGCCTGATTTCATGGTTTCTGACAGGAGGCGAAGGCCATGAATTCAGAAGATGCAGTCAATCCACTTGTTGGTAATATTTTTTCCAGATTGGAAGAACTGGATCACCGCATGGATCAGTTTGCCATGGCGTTACAACCGCTCCTGAGTCACACGGCTCACCTGGAATCTCCCACAGTGGTCGCCCCGGTACAACCTATGTTGCAGGCTGACCCTGCTGCTGCTCCAGTCTCTGTGCAGGCACCAGCCTTGAGTATTACCTCTATAAGAGGTATGTCTGGTTCCGCTCCACTTCCCCAGCGATTTGGGGGCAATCCAGTCCAATTACTGAGGGTTTCTCAACCAGGTTGAGATATACTTTGAGATACTGCCCCAGGCGTTTCCCACGGACAGAAGCAAAGTAGATTTCATGATATCTTTGCTTTCTGAGAGAGCCTTGGCCTGGGCAAACTCAACTTTGTGGCTTCGTTTAAAAGGGTATTTGATGTTCCCGCATGCTCCGCTTCTGCTGCCAAGTGCCTCATGTCCATCGAACAAAGTACGGGAACTGTTGCCGACTACGCCCATTAAATTCTATACTCTGGCAGCAGAGGTTGCGTGGAACAATGAGGCCCTCATGGTTGCTTTTTCTCATGGTCTCTCGGATACCATCAAGCAGGGGCGTTGCTAGGGGGTGGCTTTTGGGGCTAAATAGCCCCGAGTCTCTCAGAGACGGCCGTGGTCGTGGCCTCTCTGCAGCCGGGCCGCTAGTGCGGTGGGCAGCACCAGAGAGTGGGCAGGCAGCACGGGAGAGCCAGGAGGGCGAGAGAGCAGAGAGATGTAAGGAAGGGGCTCTCTAGGGACCTTGATGTAAGGGGGAGGCTCTCTGGGGACCCTGATGTAAGGGGAAGTCTCTGGGGACCCTGATGTAAGGGGGAGGCTCTCTGGGGACCCTGAGGCAAGGGGGGATCTCTGGGGACTCTGTGGTAAGGAGGGGCTCTCTGGGGACCCTGATGTAAGTGGGGGGCTCTCTGGGGATCCTGATGTAAGTGGGGGGCTCTCTGGGGACCCTAATGTAAGGAAGGAGCTTTCTGGGGACCCTGATGTAAGGAAGGGGGCTCTCTGGGGACCCTGATGTAAGGAAGGGGGCTCTCTGGGGACCCTGATGTAAGTAAGTGGGCTCTCTGGGGACCCTGATGTAAGGGAGGGGGCTCTCTGGGGACCCTGATGTAAGTAAGGGGGCTCTCTGGGGACTCTGATGTAAGGAAGGGGGCTCTCTGGGGACCCAGATGTAAGGAAGGGGGCTCTATGGGGCCCCTGATTTAAGTGGGGGAGGCTCTCTGGGAACCCTGATGTAAGGGGAATCTCTCTGGTTATTCTGATGTAAGGAGGGGCTCTCTGTGGACCCTTATGTAAGGGGGGGCTCTCTGGGCAGTCCGATGTAAGGGGGGCTCTTTGGGGACCCTGATGTAAGGGTGGGCTCTCTGGGGACTCTGATGTAAGGAGGGGCTCTCTGGAGACCCTGATGTAAGGAGGAGGCTCTCTGGGGACCCTGATGTAAGAGGGGCTCTCTGGGGGCCCTGATGTAAGGGGGGCTCTCTGGGGACTCTGATGTAAGGGGGAGGCTCACTGGGAACCCTGATGTAATGATAATATATGTAATATACAATATATATATATATATATATATATATATATATACACACACACACACATATATTATATACATGTGAATGCCCACCCAAGCATATGACTTTCTTTACTTCGCTGCTGTTGGCCCTAGCCCCAGATCTTTTGTAGACCTAGCAACGCCCTGGCATCAAGGATGAGATAGCAGCCCAAGATATACCCACTGAGCTGGAGAGGTTGATCACGTTTGCCATCATCATTGACTCCAGACTCAGGGAAAGACTCCCTTTTAAGGAGCACTTGTGGAAGCCTCCTGTACGTTTGTCTCCAAGCTTTGCAGTCCCACCTGTGCCTCCCTCACCTCCCATGCCTCCTGGTACAGAGTCAGTCAGTGAAGGTGAACCCATGTACTTGGGTTTCATGCTTCTCTCTGTGGATGAGAGAACCTTTCGGAGGAGGGAGAGATTGTGCCTTAATTGTGGCAAGGCAGGTCACTTTTTGAAGTCTTGCCCTACCCATCCAGGGAATGCCCTAACCTTGAGGTCCTGTCACGGACAGACCTTAGGTGGCGTTGTTTCATCCCCAGTTATCCAGAAGGATAAGCCCCTGGTTTCCGTCACCCTTTCTTGGGCTGAGTCATCCGTCGAGATACAGGCTTTAATCGACTCTGGGGCTGCAGGCCTGTTCATTGATGCTGCCTTTGTATCGAAGCACTAGATTCCGCTGCAGCTGCGTGACACTCCACTTGCCATTGAGGCTCTTGACGGGAGACCTCTACAGCCTGCCCATGTGACTTATGAGATGGATCCGTTGTCCATGGCCGTAGGGGCTCTTCACCATGAGATAATCCAATTCCAAGTTATTTCCTCACCCAAGTTTCCGCTGGTTATTGGTTATCCTTGGTTACAGAAGCACAACCCCTCTTTTGATTGGCTCCATGCTGAGGTTCTCTCCTGGTCACCACAATGCAGTAAGACATGCTTCCTGAAAGTAGCCAAGGTCCTGTGTACCTCTTCACTCTCCTCCCTGCCGGAGGACTACCGCGATTTTAGCGATGTCTTTGACAAAGGTCAAGCCGGTAGGTTTGCCTCCACTCCGGTCGTATGATTGCACAATTGACCTTCAACCTGGTGCCATACCCTTTGTCGGTCTTGGAGGATAAGGCAATGGAGGAGTATGTTGCCGAGCACTATCTCGAGGTTTCATCTGCAAATCTTCGTCTCCTGCTGGTGATGGTTTCTTCTTTGTGAAGAAGAAGAGTAGTGAACTGAGACCTTGCATTGATTATAGGGGTCTCAATCGTTTCACGATTAAGAATGCCTATGCAATTCCATTGATTGCGGAGTTATTTGACCGCATCAAGGGAGTTAATGGTTTTCATGAAGCTTGATTTGAGAGGGGCAATCTCGTGGGGATTAAGGAGGGCGACAAGTGGAAAACCGTGTTTAATACCAGAACAGGCCATTATGAGTACCTACAGTCCTACAGTGGCCCCGGCCCGTGGGTTTACGTCCTCTGCAGCGTTTCCTGGGCTTTGCCAACTATTATCGGAAGTTTATTCGTAACTTCTCATCTCTGGTCAAGCCCCTGACTGATATGACCAGAAAGGACGGTAACCCACAGAGTTGGTCTCCGGAGTCCATTAAGGTCTTTGAGAGTCTCAAGGCTGCCTTTGTTTCTGCTCCTGTGTTGGCACCTCCTGATCCTACGTTATCTTTTATACTTGAGGTTGTTGCTTCTGAGACTGGTGTTGGCACCTTTCTGTCTCAACATCCTATTTCTGTGAGCGTTATGCAGCCTTGTGGCTACTTTTCCAAGAAATTGTCACCTGTGGAGTGCAATTATAAGATTGGTGACAGAGAGCTGTTGGCGATCTATCAGGCCTGAAAGAATGGAGACATCTCCTCGAAGGCATCACTGGTACCACAGGTGTATGGCGAACTATGGTTTCCAACCTTCCATGTTGCCTGACTCGTTTGTTCCGCAGAGTATTCCTGCATTAGAGGAGTATCTCCGTGGTCTTCGTTCCACTTGGGCACAAATCCAGGAGGCTTTACGACATGCTAATGATAGGTAAAGACTCCATGCTGATCGCAGACGCCTGCCTGCGCCTTCCTACCAGGTTGGGGACAGGGTATGGCTGTCAACCTCCGACTTTGTGTTCCCTCACTGAAGTTTGCACCGCAGTTTATTGGGCCTTACCGTATTCTTCGCAGGATTAACCCAGTGGCTTACACATTAGACCTTCCTTCTAATATGCATATTTCGAATATATTTCATGTCTCCTTATTAAAACCTTTGGTCTGCAACCGCTTTACCACCTCGGTGCCACATCCTCACCCTGTACAGGGTGAGAACCATGAGGTGTATGAAGTACAGTCCATTGTTGACTCCCGTAGGTTCCGTGGGCGCATATAGTACCTGGTGCATTGGAAGGGGTACGGTCCGGACGAACGGTCTTGGCTCTCATCCTCAGACGTACATGCTCATGTCCTCCTCTGTGATTTCCATAGACATTTTCCCCTCATGCCTGGTGGTCCTCTGAGGTCGAGGGGTCGTTGAGGTGGGGGTACTGTCAGGGTTGGGCTCAGTACTTCCTTCTCAGAGCTTGCCGCTCAGCTGTCAGCTAATTGCCAGCTCCTATCTCTCCACAGGTACTCAGCTGTTGATATCCTGCTCTTCACTCTTGCCTACTTAAGCTGTCCAGCCCAGTGGATCTCTGCCTTTGCCTTGATCAACATCACAGAAACTATCTCCTGCAATCCTGTTCAAGACTTGCTTTGCCGACTTCTCTTCTGGCTCCAGATCCCGCTTGCTGTTCCACTACATTGATCCCTGACTTCTGGCTTCGCTGACTATCCATTCCGGTTATTGAACTCTGGCTATGCTTTGACTACGTTTGTTCTTTTTACTTTTTTTATTAAACATGTGTGATGTAACTGTGTTTCTGTCTCGGTCTGATTTCCTGTTTTCTGACAAGAACTCCCTTCTGCCAGGAGTCAAGCGGGGCAGCAATGTGGAATTATTTCAAATCCAAGAACTAAAAATGTGGATGAAGATGCTGAAGAAATAGAATTACCTAACTTGACTAAGGAAAAGGCTTTAGGTGAAGCTTATCCATTTACTGGAAGAGTATAACTGGGCAGGCACACAGTTCCAGTGGTTGCCCACCTAATAGCCTAATAGAGCTGTTACAGTTACTGTGGTGACCCAGTCCTAGGGAAGGATCACATTTACTACCAGAAACCAAAAATTGCTGGGTGAGCAGTTCGATTTTGAAGGATGTATACTGCATCACAGAATAATGTCCCACTAAGACTCATCAGTGACCTGGCAGGTCATACTGTAAGAGGGGCTCAAGCCCTCATGGAAGCAGGACACTGGGGTGTCCAATAACGTCAACTTGGTTCAAGAGACAAGCTGTATGTGGGTCTGATCAGGTTGGTTGAACAAGTCTGTCATCACTGTGTGGTCAGTTCAGTGTCAAAGGGTGCTGATGCCTGAATTTCCTTTGTGTCTTGGCACAAGTTTGCCTCACTGGAATTACTGTGTATCAATTTTCTTACGCTCAACAATTCAGTAGATTGACCATTTTACCAAGTTTGTAGTGACAGGGCGGACCCGCCAACACCACCTCCCAGATAGTGTAAAAGCACTTCTGACTTCCTTATTGCTATTACTAGAGGATACATTCAGACAAGAAACCCTGTTTCAAAAGCATGTTTTTCAGAGAATGGTGCAACTCGCTAGGCATTAGGAAGTCGCACACTACACGGTAATGCACACAAGGCAATAAGGCATGTGAGATGTTCAGTCACACTCTGATCCAATTGCTCAGAGACTTAGCTCTTGAGAACAAAAGAAAATGGACCCAACTTGAGATGGACCCAACAAAAGAAAATAGGCCCATTACTTAGCCAAAGTAATCACAAAATACAACCCCACAGTACATTTATTGACAGGCAACTCAGTCTATCATGTTTTGTTTTACAGTACTCTTAGGGGGCCTACAGGCCGATGGACCTCAGTACCCACAGAAAAATTTGTATTTGGGAGTGAAAACAACACCTGTCTGAAGTCTAATGTTTGTTAAAAACTGGGCATGGGTAAAGCAAGGAGAGTTGGAAGCATCAGACTTTGACCTTTAACCTGGGAACAACCTGGGAATAAGTCTGACGTAAGAAAAACTGCAAACATTTTGGGTATAAGTCACTGAAATTGTTCTATAACAGCTTATTCCAGGTGTGCCAGTATATGAAATTAAAGAGAAAGAAGCCAAGAAAAATCAGAGTGCCTACACCATAAACCCCCCAAACACATTGAGACCCACAAAAATTTCCATAAGGTGTTTTTTAAAGAACCTATCCAAATTCATGAGCCATAAGCATCTTGGCCACCAGAGATTCCATGATGGCTCCCTCCTGCTCTTCCACCATTATCTCCAGGACCCTAGCAAAAGCCATAAACCCTGTCAATATTATGCCCAATGTTCACCCAGCTCTGGTCTTTGCTTCTGCTGTGGAGCCCTTTGAACAACCATTGACATTTCAGAAAACAGAGATGCATCGTCCCAGAAGATGGAACCAAGACTAAATCCCTGAGGCACTTCCAGAGACCTAGCTACAGGAGACCCCTGTACACTTTGCACAGGATGAACTTGGATGGTCTGCTGTGGACAGAAATGAAGTGTAGGGATGTGCCCATTTACCCGCCATGCTCAGGTGCAGAACCTTTTCCTTGTTTCCTTTTCCCACAACTCCCTGGGTTCTTATAAACTCCCAGAGAAGATGCGTTTTTCTATTCACCTCTCTCAGTAACTTTAAAAAAGCCACACCTGGTTAGGCAGAGGTATCTGGGCAAATGATCTGCTGCCAGGTTAGAAGTCCTCCTCTGCCTGAACAGGTGGTGCAGGCAGCCGGACCACAGCCTAATAGCACACAACTTCCCCAAAAGACGCAGCTATTTTAGGATTCCTACCAAAGTAGTCCAGTTCAAGAGGGGTAGTACTTTGTCCTTGAATTCCCTAAGCTGTCCACCTGTGTTACCAGAGCTACTCTGAACTTCACTGTGAGGAACACAGTCTATGAGGACAATTACAAGTAGTTGCATTATGTACCATTATGTATTTTATATAATTATGTATTATTTCCCGCCTTGACTACTGCAACTCTCTCCTTAATGGCCTACCCTTACGCAGGCTATCTCCCCGTCAGTCTATTATGAATGCTGCTGCTAGACTAATACACCTCACTAATCGATCCTTGACTGCTGCCCCTCTCTGCCAATCCATACACTGGCTTCCCCTACCCCACCGTATAAAACTCAAAATGCTAACCACAACATACAAGGCCATCCACAACATCGCCTCGAGCTACATCACCAACCTCATCTAGCTCCTTTGTTACCTCCTCTCATGCTCGCCTTCAGGATTTCTCCAGAGCCTCTCACATCCTCTGGAACTCCCTGCCCCGGTATATCCGATCAGCCCCTAACCTTTCCACCTTAGGAGATCCCTGAAAACTCACTTATTCACGGAAGCCTATCCCACACCCACCTAACAACTGTTCCTGAGCTACCCCCATCCAATCATTCCCTGCATCCTATTACCTTTTGTACCACCACCCCCTCCCTAGCTTAGAGCTTAGAATGTAAGCTCTATGAGCAGGGCCCTCCTGTCCCTTCCTTCTGTATTGAACTGTACTGTAATTGTGCTGTCCCCCCTCTACATTGTAAAGCTCTGCGTAAACTGTTGGCACTATATAAATCGTGTATAATAATAATGTACTGTTTTATCTAAATAATGACTCACAGCTTGACTGCTTGTTGTTATAGAGTCTTTTACAGACTATGCTATACAGTCATTGAGTTACAGAGACACTGCTGTAAAGAGTCATGTTTGTGCAGCTTTCATATGTACAGTACGTTTCATCTGGAGTGTATGCTTGTCGTTTTGCCATCATGAAACTGCATTATGCCTTTTTATGGCTTATAGCTAACTTTGAAACCTGTTTAGTAAACTACAAGTTGCAGTTACTCTGTCTGATCATTAAGCCGATTACCCATTCTAGTATGTCACTGAGCCATACCTAAATTCTATCTATAACAAACTATCTCATTTGCTTAAGTGTCCTAAATGTGGACAGCCTAATACCTTCTTAGCTTGTGGCATTTGAGACGGCAAAGAAAGCACTATTTTTTTATTTATTTTTTTAGGAACAGTAATTAAACCACATAAATCAAGTCATACTCTTTCACATATCTACTTTCCTTTTTACATTGATTAATTACAGTTTTGTTGTCTGTAAAAGGCTTATCCTATTAAACTGCATTAAAGTGTTTTTAACATAAGTCTTTAATATTAAATCTCCACACACTGATGTATACAAAACAGAACTGGTCTGCTAATAACACTTGTAGTACCCCTAGCGTTGCTAGAGTTAGGATTTTTGTTAGTGTAGGAAAATTGTCAGGCTTGGCTGGCAGCCAAGCCTGTGTGTTTTTCTGGGTCCCGGTTCAGTGACTTAGGGAGGGCTGGTATAACTCACAGGCAGCATCTCTGAGACCTCCCCCTACTTCTAGAAACAGCAGAAGGTTCTAGAAAAATGGGTGTGGAGGGGAGGAGGAGCTGCCTGGAGAATTCTGAGGGTTTTGACAAATCCCCAACAGATGGGCTGGCAGGGGACAGGCCCCCTCAAATACTCAGGGTCAGCCCAGCTGGGACAGTGTGAGTTTGGATGGAGATGGAGTGTTAGGCTGTTGGAGGCCTTTGAGAGTAACACCCTAGTCTGGGGGGTAAACTTTGGCCTAGGGAGTGTAGAAGGGACCCCTCTTCATGACACACAGGGGAATCCTGATCAGGAGGCATGGGAGCAAGGAGAGGACAGCAGGAGAACACTGTGGGGCAAATCTCCAGGAAGGAAGACAGCCAGGAGGGCCGGTGAGTGTTACAGTCAGAGGACTGAGAGGCATGCCTGAACGAACTGGGTGCAAGCAGTCTGGGATGGATGCAGAGTCAGTCTGGGAGAACTGTGAAGTTTTAGCCAGGAGGGCTAGTGAAAGGGGCAGCTGCAGCCAGGCGGGCTGGAAGTGCCTCAAGAGGTGGTACTGGGATAAGTAGCCACAGGAATAGGATAGTTAAGCACCAAAGACCTATTTTTCTGCTACATTACCAAAGGGGCACGCGGTCCCTGCCTGCAAAGGGCATTTACTACAGATCTGACTGAGTCTGAGTTGGATTTGTCAGTGTTAGATGGTCCTGGGAGATGTAGTTCTACAAGCAAGATTGTGCTGGAGGTAGAAGAGGAGAAGTGTATATATACTGGATGTATATATTTATGTCCCTGAAGAGTTCCTTTTGATCAAGTGGGCATCCCATAAAAACCCTAATCCCATCCAAATTCAATCCCCCTAATAAAATACAAAAAAAAACACACCACATGGACTGATTCCTGTTTCCAGAGTCTGTGGAAAATGCATGTGCCTGGCTGTGCAGGCTGGGAGATAACCATATTCACCAGCAGCTCCTAAGGGGGTAGCGCTATAAAATTCTTCGATAATTCTGATGGCCAACTTTAAAGGTAGATGTAAATCTTTCCTGTATTCTTTATTAAGTACTACAGCCAACTGTTCTGCATAATTAAAATGCAGCTCTCTGAAAGGACACACAAAAAACAATGGTTTTCTGTGTGTCCCGTTTGCACTTTCTCTGTCACAGTCAGGGGACAGGAGACCAGTAGTTATAGTAGTAGGAAGGCTCCCACCAACCAGCTGGATAAGTACACAAGCAGGACACTCTGGTGGATGGCGTAAGCTCACCCCGAGGTGCGGGGTGGGGTCTAGCAGGGGTCTAGGGATGCGACCCTGCAATTTTATGAAATAGAAAAGAATGGAATGACATTCCAATACAGTTTGAAAAGAGGGGGAAACAGTGTCTTGTGTTGTGAAAACGCATGGCATTGCTCCCACCCTTTACCGGAAGCTGCAATCACTACCTGCAGAGAAAAAAGGAATGTAGTGTGAGCCTAACCTTAAATATTATCCTCAAAAATACCAAATGACTTGCATTACCAGGGTTGTGGGGAAGAGACCTCTGGTGTTATCAAGAAGAGAACAAGGAGTCTTACCAAGGGACCTCCCCCCCGCCCTGTCATGTTGAGGGCATGTGGCCTATAGATATAGAATTTTGGGACCCACACCATTTTTTTGCCTGGGTTCCCTCTTTAAATTTATATCAGACCTGAAAAGACCTGGCATGAATTATAAGGGAGTCCCACACAGTTTTTTTTTAATTATCCCTAGCTGCTTTGTTTACATGGCCAAGGACTCTTGAAAGTAAGTCTCGGTTCATGAAACGAACGAAAAGAGTGTTTACATGTTTACACTTACAGGCAGGGGAAGGATTTCATTTGCCAGAACCGATCAGCAGGTCCAGGCCATAAATCATTGGCCTGGACGTGAAGATTGATCGGTTCTGAAACTAATCACAAGGGTACAATACATTGTACGTGGAGGAACCAGGAGTGTGACCATGGGTAGGATCACTTTAGAGAGGAGGCTTCAGAGGACCAGTTTTACAACTGGAAGGGCCCTGTTGGAGTGAGAGTGGCATGCTCCGTAAAATAACCAAGCATCTTCACTTTCTGTAACAATGTAGATTACTCCAAAGCAATGTTACAAAAAAATCCTGCATTCACCATAACTTTTTAAATGTAAACTTTTGGCTAAAACACTACTCCACAATGCTCATTCTAAACTTCCATTCAGGCAGCATAAAGGCTTGAACTGGTCTTGGCTGTATTGAATCCTTGTGCCAGATCAGTAATTAAACCAGATATTAATCTAGGATGAAGATGGCAGCCCCCAGCACCTTCCATTTTTAAAGTCAGTAGTAGCAGCTCTAATACTTCTATCCACACAAGTGTCCTTTAACTAAACACTGCTAAAGACATGCATGCCACATCATACAGTATATCTGTAACAATGTCTGACTTTTTACAGTCTTTATCTCTATCCCTTATGTGTACATTATGTGTACATTTTGCAGGTACCTGCCAGTGTGGAAGATGTAAATGTGAGAACTCAGAAAATAATGGACTCATCTACGGAAAATTTTGTGAATGTGATGACAGAGAATGCATTGATGATGAAACTGGAGACATTTGTGGAGGTAGGTATTTTAAAACTGTTGTAATTCACAATGCTTTTTCCACATTATCCCCCTCACATTTTTGTAAATATTTTATTATACATTTTCATGTGACAACACTGAAGAAATGACACTTTGCTACAATGTAAAGTAGTTAGTGTACAGCTTGTATAGCAGTGTAAATTTGCTGTCCCCTCAAAATAACTCAACACACAGTCATTAATGTCTAAACTGCTGGCAACAAAAGTGAATACACCCCTAAGTGAAAATGTCCAAATTGGGCCCAAAGTTTCAATATTTTGTGTGGCCACCATTATTTTCCAGCACTGCCTTTACCCTCTTGGGTATGGAGTTCACCAGAGCTTCACAGGTTGCCACTGGAGTCCTCTTACACTCCTCCATGACGACATCACAGAGCTGGTGGATGTTAGAGACCTTGTGCTCCTCCACCTTCTGTTTGAGGATGCCCCACAGATGCTCAATAGGGTTTAGGTCTGGAGACATGCTTGGCCAGTCCATCACCTTTACCCTCAGCTTCTTTAGCAAGAAAGTGGTCGTCTTGAAGGTGTTTTTGGGGTCGTTATCATGTTGGAATACTGCCCTGTGGCCCAGTTTCAGAAGGGAGGGGATCATGCTCTGCTTCAGTATGTCACAGTACATGTTGGCATTCATGGTTCCCTCAATGAACTGTAGCTCCCCAGTGCCAGTACCCCTCATGCAGCCCCAGACCGTGACACTCCCACCACCATGCTTGACTGTAGGCAAGACACACTTGTCTTTGTACTCCTCAACTGATTGCCGCGACAAGCGTTTGACACCATCTGAACCAAAAAAGTGTATCTTGGTCTCATCAGACCACAGGACATAGTTCCATTATTCCATGTCCTTAGTCTGCTTTTCTTCAGCAAACTGTTTGCAGGCTTTCTTGTGCATCATCTTTAGAAGAGGATTCCTTCTGGGACAACAGACATGCAGATCAATTTGATGCAGCATATGGTCTGAGCACTGACAGGATGACCCCCCACCCCTTCAACCTCTGCAGCAATGCTAGCAGCACTCATACATCTATTTCCCAAAGACAACCTCTGGATATGACGCTGAGCAAGTGCACTCAACTTCTTTGGTTAACCATGGCGAGGCCTGTTCTGAGTGGAACCTGTCCTGTGAAACCAGTGTATGGTCTTGGCCACCATGCTGCAGCTCAGTTTCACCATCTTGGCAATCTTCTTATAGCCTAGGTCATCTTTATGTAGAGCAACAATTCTTTTTTTTCAGATTCTCAGAGTTCTTTGCCATGAGGTGCCATGTTGAACTTCCAGTGACCAGTATGAGAGAGTGAGAGCGATAACACCAAATTTAACACACCTTCTCCCCATTCACACCTGAAACCATGTAACACTAACGAGTCACATGACACCGGGGAGGGAAAATGACTAATTGGGCCCAATTTGGACATTTGCACTTAGAAGTGTACTCACTTTTGTTGCCAGAGGTTTAGACATTAATGACTGTGTGTTGAGTTGTTTTGAGGGGACAGCAAATCTACACTGTTATACAAGCTGTATTACTTTACATTGTAGCAAAGTGTCATTTCTTCAGTGTTGTCACATGAAAAGATATAATAAAATATTTACAAAAATGTGAGGGGTGTGCTCACTTTTGTGAGATACTGTAAATCCTGCAAGAGAAAAATGTGTTAGAAAGTTATGCTGTAGGTATAACGCCTAAAGCAGGGATGACCAACCTTTTGAAGAGTGAGGGCCACTTAAAGGGGTTGTAAAGGTAATTTTATTTTTTTTTTTAAATAACAAACATGTCATACTTACCTTCACTGTGCAGCTCGTTCTGCACAGAGTGGCCCCGAACCTGGTCTTCTGGGGTCCCTCGACGGCTGTTTCAGCTCCTCCCCGCAAGCATTAACCACCTTAATGCGAGCTCCCTCGCATGGTGGTGAGTGCTTGCGGGCGCGCTCCCGTGATACAGCCGGTGGCTATAGCCGCTCGCTGTATCACTCGGCCCCGCCCCCCGGCGCGCCGCATCATCGGATGTGATTGACAGCAGCGCGAGCCAATGGCTGCGCTGCTTTCAATCCATCCACTGCAGCCAATCAGCAACCAGGCTGAGCTGCAATGGAGATGACGAGAACGAGCAGCGAAGATTCGAGGCATCAGGTAAGTAAAAGTGGATTGGAATGGAGGTAGGCGGGTGTAAACAGTCACAAGTCCATTTAAATCTGCTGCTCCAAAGAAGTGAATGGAGGGTCCGATTGGGTCTGACCGATCGTGTGAGAGGGGCCTAAGGTTGCATTCACACTGATGCGCTGTGGTTTAGCCACACCGCGGGTGCAGTGCAGTGTACCTGTGGCTTTCCTGTAGGTTAGTTGCATTTTGCCATAACCTTCTTATATATCCTGCAGGTGTGGTGCACTTTCTGAAAGTGCATCACACCCTTGGGTAATAACAGAAGTCTATGGCTCAGTGCAGGTAACTGCAGGCGCACTGCACTGCACCTGTGGATCAGCTTGAAAGCAGCCCAGTAACCACTGCAGAATAGATATGCCCATATATACACTGTGATTTTAGTAATAAACTTATCTTTAATAACAGTTTTCCATTCAGGTGTTCCTGGCTGTTGCTGTCCCTGGCAGAGTGCATTTGGTATCACTCCGCTTGTAAGTGGAGCTGACGCTATACAGGAAGCATCAACGTATGCGGCTCTGCTCCAAAGCCACTTGCTTCCTCTACCGCTGGCTTCATTCACAACACTGATGCTCTGGGATGGCAAATCAGAACCCGTGTTCTGGGCTTTCCGACCCGCCATCCCAGAGCAGGAGGTCAGGGGGCCATATCAGTGGGCTCCGCGAGCCACATGTTGGGCAACCCTGGCCTAAAGGAAATGGTGAAGATATCTTAAAAGTGAAGAGATATAATTCTTAGTTGTCCCCAGAACAAGTTTCCCCATTTGAATATGTCCCCTGACTTCCTGTTCTTTATTGTATACTGTAATCTGTTTTTATTATTTTTAACAATTTTTATAGAAGAATACAAATGCAAATATCATATCATCACAGTTTTTGCATAAAGAACGTATAAGTCTTTAGGAAAATAAATATAAGGTAATGCAGCAAAGACCCATATACAATCATTCTTCTTCCTCTTATAATTACCATATTTAATGCATATCTTTATGGTGGTTAGTGTCCACAGTGATATTGTGATGGAGTTAGAAAGTCATATGGGGGAATGCAGATTAGATATCAAAGAAAAATGGAAAAAAGAGAGAAAAGAGTTTGTATCCTAAAACCCATTTTCTGTTTATTGGTGTCTTTTGAGTGTATATGGAGGTGCATAGTTTTCCTATAAGTTCTGCATACCGTATATACTCGAGTATAAGTCGAGTTTTTCAGCACATTTTTTTGTGCTGAAAGTGCCCCCCTCGACTTATACTCGAGTCAAGCACTTTTCTGCAGTAAAAAATTTAATTTTCCGAACCGACTTTGCGGCCCCGTATCTCAGGGCCACTTAGTGCTAGGAACCCCAAATTTTGTGTGCAAACCCAGTGGAACTGGTCCCATAACATATCCAAAGATGGAGTTCCTAGCACCAAGTGGCTCTGAAATACGGGGCCCCAAACCCGGTTCGGAAAATGTCATTCTTTGCTACAGAAAAGTGCTTGACATTTTCTGAACCGATTTTTGGGGCCCTGTATCTCGGGGCCACTTGGTGCTAAAAACCCCAGCTTTGGATATTTTATGGTTCTAGTTCCACTGGGTTTGCACACTAAATTTGGGGTTCTTAGCACTAAGTGGCCCCAAAATACGGGGCCCCAAATTCAGTCAACTGTGTCCATCTGCAGCAATGTAATTTTGGGACCCTTTGGGTTAAGAGACCCCAAATTTTGGCTGCAGCTAGGGGGCATCTAGGAACCCTTAACTACCGAGTTTGAAGTTTGGGGGACCTATGGCTGCAAATGGGCACAGTGAGGCTGCAAATGGGCATTGTTGACCCTCTTTTCCACTTACAGTAGCTGTGCATTTCTCACCCTCGTCTTATACTCGGGTCAATAAGTTTTCCCCATTTTTTTGTGGTAAATTAGGGCCTCGACTTATACTCGGAATGACTTATACTCGAGTATATACGGTAATTGCTACTTCCAAGCATGTTTCAATATTCAACAGAGTGACAGTGTGCATCTCTATTAGCAATAGTTAATCATTAGCCCTGCTACCCACATATAAATGCATCCGAACATAATAACTACGATGTCTCACCTCCTGTCTTACCTCCTGGTTCTTTTGACAATTTAAATATTTTATATTAGCCACAATTTTCTGTATCAGTGGTCACCAAAACAAGTAGAGAGGTTAAATCTCTAGTGGTGACAAACACAGTAATAAAAAAAAGCCCCAGTCTAACCCCACACACCTCTTTCCAAAACTAAAAATAAAATGTGGCTTTACATACACTATAAGCTAAAGAGGTTGTAAACCTCCCTTTGCAAGTTGTACCTATAGGTAAGCTCAGGGGCGTTGCTAGGGGGTGGCTATTGGGGCTATAGCCCCGAATCTGGGGCCCATAGCCCCGAGTCTCTTGCCACAGGGTCCCTGCTTAACCAGCGGGTCGCGACCGCAGCTGCTGCGGCGGGCGGGCTGGCTGCATGAGACAGGCGGAGGAGACAAGAGAAGTGAGTGGGCGGACAAGCAGAGATGACATCTCTCTCCGCCCGCTCCACATCAGCGCTCTTCACAGTCGGGCCTCTTCATTGTGGGAGCAAGGTGCGGCGGGGAGCAGGGAGGTGACATCATCTCTCACTGCCCTCCACACATCAGCGCTCTTCCGCCCTCACATCGCGGTGGAGTGGAGGTCACGTGCTTCCTGTCATTGGTGGAGCTCCACTTTGCAGTCAGACCCCTATGCTTTAATGTAGGAGGTGCGGCGGGGAGCAGCGGGATGACATCATCTCTCACTGCCACTAAATGGACCAGTGCTGCCAGCAATGCAGCGTCAATGCACATTTGGTGGCACTGGCTGGCATAGCAAGTGACAATCCACATCAGTTGGCAAGTGACAACTCACATCTGGTGGCCGGTGATGTGACAAGTGACATTCTGTAAATGGTGGCAGGAGATGTGGCAAGTGACAATCTGCAAATGGTGGCAGGAGATGTGGCAACCTGCAAATGGTGGCAGGTGACGTGGCAATCTGCAATTGGTGGCAGGTGACATGGAAAGTGACAATCCACATCTGCTGCTAGGTGAAAGTGGCAAGCGACAATCCACATCTGGGGGCAGGTGACGGTGGCAAGTAACATGCTACATCTGGTGACAGGCGATGGTGGCAAGGGATATGCTGTATCTGGTGGCAGGAGATTGGACAAGTGAAACGCCCAGGGCTCCAACTGATTCTGCATTATGGTGAGTTGAACCACTTCATTATATATTAGAATGTAACAATAGAAACAATACGCTTCAATCAACCATGGTGCCATGATGATTAAAGCGCCAACACCAGCCATTGCCCGCAAAATATGGCTTACCACCGGCGATGCATACTAGCACAGTATTCTTTTACTTTGCATCAGGGTTTACTTCCTCTTTAAGAACATGGTAAACTGAATTAATATACTTTATGTATTCTTGTATTTGTTTCTTTCTATATTTTTTTATTAAGGATACTGTTTTTACAAATCTGTTTTTATATTTTATGACATTTAAATTGTTCTAAATATATTCAACAGAAACATTAACAATGAAAAGAAAAAATTGTACCTAGCATTAACCATGTGATATAACAAGGTAGGAATAGGCAGGTAATCTGGCAAATCTGGTGTTTGCCTAAAGTGCTAGTGTGTCTACAACATTTTAAATATCTGTGGTATCTGACAATACTATATAGAATGTTTTTTTTCTGACCATGTACACAAATGTGATGTAACAGTAATGTTGATACTGTAATAAAATTAATGTATATTAATGTATTTCTCAAGTTTATTAAAGCTGAACTCCAGGTAAACCTCTGAATACACAGATTAAGTACATGTCTGGTAGCTGATTTCCCTGCCATAAGATTTCTATTTCTCTACATCCATTCCTGGAAATATACACATTTCTGCCATACTGCACAGCTTGAACTAGCACAGAAGGGAACTGACTTTTCTCTGCTGCAGTTTCACTTTCACTTACAGGTCTTCTAACTACCCCAGCGTGGTGATTGGACAGTGAAAGGCGAAGCAGCACACTTATCATCCTATCTCTTTGTCACTCTGCCCCTATCAGCATGCTGCGTGTACTCCAACATATCTGATTGGCTCCTTGTGCTTCTTCCCCCTTCTCCTCTCTGAGCTCTGTTGTACAGGGACAGCAAAAGGCAGGCACCAAACTTTGGGTATTTACACTGCTTGCATTTGTAAATTGAATTTATTGGTTGATTAATGAGTACAGAGCTGCATGAAATTCAGCATTATATTTCTTTGTTTACTCACTGGTTGTGGGTTATGTTATATCAAGTACCCTTTTGTCAGGTATACACTTTTTAGTGGTATCCCTTGTAAGATGGAGTTGTTGACAGCCGCTGCTGCCCCACTGAGGGCTGTTACAGCTTGAGAGGGTGTCACCACAGAAGGTGAGGCAAAAATCTGTAGATTACCCACTCACTTCTTGGTTAGCTTTCAAAACTGATCACATTATTGCTGCTTACCTCTGGCACTAGGGTAAAACTGCAGAATACTGATGTATCCTCTGCACTTGGCTCACAGGGAAAATCTTGTCTGATTGAATACAGAGCTATCCTGAGATTTGGGCAGCCATATTGAACCAAGAAAGGTTATGTACAGTATAGCCCCTGCATTATCATTATGGTGCTCCCTGCAGTGTTAACAGTATAGGGACAGAGACCCGTTAGCTAGGAAGAGATAAGCTCAGCATATGGAAGTGTTCTTGTGGAGCAGGGTTTACTTACGGTTACTCCTGTAACCCCTGGAATCTACCTGGTTTGGGGAAGAACTCTTTCATCAGCCTTCATCTGGATTGGTGCATCCTTGCACCCTACATCAGCAGCACAGCATCCTATTTGGGAGGCCCAGTGAAAGCCAAGGGGACCTGTTTCTAGGTGCAATCTTTAGACCCCTTTCACACTGAGGCGCTTTACAGGTGCTACAGTGCTAAAAATAGAGCCTGCATAGCGCCTGTAAAGAGCAGCTCCATCGAAAAACCAGCAGTGGAAATTATATTGAAAATGCCCAGGAATTTAACCTGTTCACGATGAAATTCGCACTTCTCCAATTTACGATAGAGATTGTTCTCTCTTAGTTTCTAAAGCACACGACAGACATCTATGTGGTGCCTCTCCAGGGAAAAATATGAGGATATCATTGAGATAAACCACCACACATAACCGCAACAAATCTCGGAGGACATTGTTAATAAATTCCTGGAAAACTGCCGGGACGTTACAAAGGCCAAAATGCATTACCAGGTACTCATAATGGCCTGTTCTGGTATTTTTCACTCATCGCCCTCCTTAATCGTTGCTCCCTTGAGGCGGTCAAATAACTCTGTAATCAATGGAATTGGATAGGCATTCTTAATCGTGAAACGATTGAGACCCCTATAATCAATACAAGGTCTCAGTTCATCACTCTTCTTCTTCACAAAGAAGAAACCAGCACCAGCAGGAGACAAGCGGGTATGGCACCATGTTGAAGGTCAATTGCGCAATCATATGACAGGTGTGGAGGCAAACTACCGGCTTGACCTTTGTCAAAGACATCGCTAAAATTGCGGTACTCCTCCGGCAGGAAGGAGAATGAAGAGGTGCACAGGACCTTGACTACCTTCTGAAAGCATGTCTTACTGCATTGTGGCGACCAGGAGAGAACCTCAGCATGGAGCCAATCAAAAGAGGGGTTGTGCCTCTGTAACCAAGGATAACCAATAACCAGTGGAAACTTAGGTGAGGAAATAACTTGGAATTGGATTATCTCATGGTGAAGAGCCCCTACGGCCATGGAAAATGGAATGGTCTCATGAGTCACATGGGCAGGCCATAGAGGTCTCCCATCAAGAGCCTCAATGATAGTGGAGTGTCATGCAGCTGTAGCGTAATCGATTGCTTCGATACAAAGGCAGCATCAATGAACAGGCCTGCAGCCCCAGAGTCGATTAGAGCCTGTATCTCGACGGACGACTCAGCCCAAGAAAGGGTAACCAAAACCAGGGGCTTATCCTTCTGGATAACTGGTGCGAAACAATGCCACCTAAGGTCTGTCGATGACAGGACCTCAAGATTCGGGTGTTCCCTAGATGGGTAGGACAAGACTTCAAAAAGTGACCTGCCTGGCTACAATAAAGGCACAATCTCTCCCTCCTCCTAAGGGTTCTCTTATCCACAGAGAGACACATTAAGCCAGAGTACATGGGTTCATCTCCACAGACCGACTCGGTACCAGGAGGCATGGGAGGTGAGGAAGGCAAGGGTGGGATTGCAAAGTTCAGAAACAAATGTACAGGAGGCTTCTGCAAGCCCTCCTTTAAAGGAAGTCTTTCTTTGAGTCTGGAGTCAATGAAGATGGCAAACATGATCAACTTCTTCAGCTCAGTGGGTATATCTCGGGCTGCTATCTCATCCTTGATGGTATCCGAGAGACCATGAGAAAAAGCAGCCACGAGGGCCTCATTGTTCCAAGCAACCTCTGCTGCCAGAATACGGAATTCAATGGAATAATCGGCAACAGTTCGCATACTCTGTTTGATGGACATGAGGCACTTGGCAGCAGAAGCGGAGTGTGCGGGAAACATCAAATACCCTTTTAAAACAAGCCACAAACTCTGTGTAACTCAAGACAACAGGTTTTTGCGTCTCCCATAGAAGGTTTACAGATGATTTCCCGGTTGCTATCAGTGAGATAGCCTCTCTCACTTCCTCCTCGGTAATCCCCTCTTCCCTATTAAAATCTGCTCCTTCGTAAGTTCAGGAAACTCCAGATCCTCGAGATATTTCTCTTTATCTTCCTCTGCATATACCAAAGATTGATGTATACATTGTGACATAATATTCATGAAAACTTTCTATTATTTCCTCTACCATATAGACCTCTTCTCCACTATTACTTTTTATTTTTGAGATTACTGAGGAGGGTGTCTGCTGTCTCATTAACCACTTCCCGACCGACGCACGCCGATGTACGTCGGCAGAATGGCACGGCTGGGCAAATGGGCGTACCTTTAAGTCCCATTGAATTTCTCGCCATGCCATTACACGCACGCCGGCCGGGAGCTCTGTGAGTCGGGTCGCTGGTCCCGTGGACTCGATCGCTGAGGGGATACCCGCGATCACTTCATGGAGAGGACGAACGGGGAGATGCTGATGTAAACAAGCATCTCCCTGTTCTGCCTAGTGACAGTGTCACTGATCTCTGCTCCCTGTCATCAAGGAGGTAGAACCCATAATGTCCTGGACAGAGAATCACGTTCAGGCTCTAAGGGCAGTCTATCTCCCTTGAAAGCTGTATCTGCAGGCAGACTGTCTCTCTCGCACATTTCTGGACCACAACGAGTGGACTCTACACCCCTGAGTCTTTACCCAACTGGTTCACATGTGGGGCAAACCCCAAATGGACCTCTTTGCTTCTCCCAGCAACTGCAAACTTCCGAGATTTCTACCGGTTTCCGCATCCTCAGGCAGAGGGGACGGATGCTCTAGTTGCGTCTAGGAACTGAGCCCTAGCCTACGCCTTTCCTCGTTTAACGACCAGGTCAATGGAACAGACGTTAAGTGAGGAGTACCTGTAGTTCTTATTACCACCACTTTAGGAACCTGTTGCTAAGGCGGTGACAGATTCTTAAAGAATTACAGCCAACTGGCTGATTAGAAAACTGGAGGTCATTAAGACCAACTCATAGCTACGCCCGTACTCAAAAAGGGAAGCTGTTATTTATGTGACAGCTTCTTGCATAGTACTGTACCCCCCTCCCTATTCAGCCGTCAGCAGAGAGATTTCTTGGCTGAAGTCTGAATGTAAATAAAGGGGGTGGGGATATTGGTCACTGGGTGGGCGGACCCTGATCGGGAATTGAGAGACTAATCACCCAACAGCCTGTCTGTTGACTGACAGTACACAGCAGTGGATGGATGTTAAAGTCGCAGTTCCCCATTAGGCTCTGCCCACCCCTGAGGAAGGAGTGTCTAGCACTGGGCTCAAACTCCTACATTGTTGGTGCTGCGCTCAACGGAATTGCAGCTGTACCTACAACACCCTTTATGAATTCCCCAGATGGTTGTGCAAGTGTCCATACATGCACTATGGGGTTGATTTACTAAAGGCAAATCCACTCTGCACTACAAGTGCACTGCAAGCACTGAAAGTGCACTTGGAAGTGCAGTCACTATAGATCTGAGGGGAATATCTGAAATGAGGGGAAGCTCTGCTGAGTTTATCATCCAATCATGTGCAAGCTAAAATGCTGTTTTTTACTTTCCTTGCATGTCCCCCTCGGATATACAGCAACTGCACTTCCAAGTGCACTTTCAGTAGATTTGCCTTTAGTAAATAATCCCCATGTCTAAACCTGTTTATCCATCACTGGCCTTGTTTTTTTGGTAGTGGTGGTGTCAACTGGGACAATCCTAAAATTAATTTCTCAACCTGACCATCTGACTCAATTGTTACAAAGGATTATGACTAGATTATTGGTTCCACTAGATTTTAGTTAGGGGTGTCTGAGTAAAGGGGGCTGAATACAAATGCACACCACACTTTTTAGATATTTATTTGTAAAAAAAAATGAAAAACATTTATTATTTTCCTTCCACTTCACAATTATGTGCCACTTTGTGTTGGTGCTAGTAGATTTAAATTCTGAGTGACATTTAGCTTGCTAAAGCCCTATATCCACAGAATTTTTTTTTTTTTTAATACTGTGTTCACCAATGATATACCATGCCTGTGCAACATGTGTCATGGCCACTGAAAGCCTCCATGGATACCATGTGTGACAGGGTAACAACACAGAAACAAAATTAGGAGACCGTTGCCACTCCCTAACAAAAAGTGTCTTACCAAGAAATTTAATGACAGGATCACCATGTATTATTCGAATGGAAAGTGGAGCTATAGAAAGATTGAAATCATTATATAAAATTGCTAGAACATGAACTCTTGTGTGAGATTTTAATTACTGGGTTTAATACTGTTTTAATTCATTCTATACATTGTATATGAATCATTGCAAGTAAAACATTGCATGAATGAAGATAGCTTCATAGTAAAGGATAATAGAGCTTTAAACTCTGCAGATGAGCTCTCACTACTGGAAGCACTAAGATATATATAAAGCCAACGGGTGAATAGGCCCTCCAGTATCTACATATTACTTAAAAATCAGCTTTTCTGGGCCTTTATTGTTATAGGTTTGTCTTTTTCTGTTTTTGTTATCAACAAAAAAAAGAACACTTGCCTGTCATTTTAGTTATATTTTATTAACAGACTGAAAGACAAGCCAACCACAATAGCTTCACATGGCAGCAAAAGCCAAAGAAACAACGCTGGCAAAGTGTTAGTCCTAGGGTAGATAAACTTTAAAGCTTTGCATGCCTTAATAAATACTGTGGTATGACAATATATCCTGTTGTTTGTTATCAACATCTGGAAATTGAAAAAAAAAAAAAAAAAAGTGTACCACCATACTTCCCCTTCCCCCAAAGAGAACAAATTAATAATCAAGAGCGCAAACAATATTTATAATATTTAATCAAAGGATAACCATTCACCCATGAACAATCCATGGAATTAGCATATACAATTAATGCAATTGGAAAGCCCCATGATGCTGTTCCATGATTTAGAAGCATAACCACCTAGGGTGAAAATCAGGTGTGGAAAAAAGGACCAGGAGATTTAGCTAATCAAGATGTGGAAAAAAACAAGTAGTTAGTACAAGGAATGTGCCAGAGTACCGTCACTGATGATAAGACTAATGCAGTGTAAATTGAATTCATTTCTAACCATTAGCCACACTAACTTGAATAAATTGTCAAATTCAGGGCAAAGAATAAACTACATACAAGTATTTTATAATTGTAGTATCAGAAAAAATTACGTATGTATGATAAAGAGAAGCAAATCTTAAAATATATATTTAAATGACACTGACCTATTTGTAAAATAAAAAATGGTATTTAAAATACACATAAAAAGTGCTGAAAACTGTAGCCATTTCTGTAATATCTAAAATCCAAGTCCCCTCTGACAGTTGGTTAACATCTCCCAACACTCAAACTTTGGAACCTCAGAACTCCAAATCCAGGTGTCCCTCCCTATCCCTAGATTTACTGTATAGATTGTTTTGTATATCTATCCCAGCATTTCAAAATAGTAGTAGTATGAAAAACAAAAACAAAGAAAAGAGGTGATGCAGCCTAAACAAATCAGTTAAAATGGTTAATTTTAGCCTACAGTGCCTTGAAAAAGTATTCATACCCCTTGAAATTTTCCACATTTTGTCATGCTACAACCAAAAATGTAAATGTATTTTATTGGGATTTTATGTGATAGACCAACACAAAGTGGCACATAATTGTGAAGTGGAAAACAGTGATAAATGGTTTTCAAATTTTTTTACAAATAAATATCTAAAAAGTGTGGTGTGCGTTTGTATTCAGCCCCCTTCACTCTGACACCCCTAACTAAAATCTAGTGGAACCAATTGCCTTCAGAAGTCACCTATTTAATAAATGGAGCCCACCTGTGTGTAATTTAATCTCAGTATAAATATAGCTGTTCTGAAGCCCTCAGAAGTTTGTTAGAGAACCTTAGTGAACAAACAGCATTATGAAGGCTATGGAAGTCACCAGGCAGGTCAGGGATAAAGTTGTAGAGAAGTTTAAAGCAGGGTTAGGTTATAAAAAAAATATTGCAGGCTTTGAACATCTCACGGAGCACTGTTCAATCCATCATCTGAAAATGGAAATAGTATGACACAACTGCAAACCTACCAAGACATGGCCATCCACCTAAACTGACAGGCCGAGCAAGGAGAGCATTAATCAGAGAAGCAGCCAAGAGGTCCATGGTAACTCTGGAGGAGCTGCAGAGATCTACAGCTCAGGTGGGAGAATCTGTCCACAGGACAACTATTAGCTGTGCACTCTACAAATCTGGCCTTTATGAAAGAGTGGCAAGAAGAAAGCCATTGTTGAAAGAAATCCATAAGAAGTGCCATTTGCTGTTTGCGAGAAGCCATTTGGGGGACACAGCAAACATGTGGAAGAAGATGCTCTGGTCAGATGAGACCAAAATTGAATTTTTTGGCCTAAAAGCAAAACGCTATGTATGACAGAAAACTAACGCTGCACATCGCCCTGAACACACCACCCACCATGAAGCATGGTGGTGGCAGCATCATGTTGTGGGGATGTTTTTCTCAGCAGGGACAGCGAAGCTCGTCAGAGTTGATGGGAAGATGGATGGAGCCAAATACAGGGCAATCTTATTAAAAAAACCTGTTAGAGTGTGCAAAAGACTTAAGACGGGGCAAAGGTTCACCTTCCAGCAGGACAAGGACCCTAAACATGCAGCCATGTGTTAGAATAGCCCAGTCAAAGTCCATACCTGAATCCAATTGAGAATCTGTGGCAAGACTTAAAAACTGCTGTTCACAGACGCTCTCTATCCAATCTGACAGAGCTTGAGCTATTTTGCAAAAAAGAATGGGCAAACATTTCACTCTCTAGATGTGCAAAGCTGGTAGAGGCATACCCAAAAAAACTTGCAGTGAAAGGTGGTTCTACAAAGTATCGACTCAGGGTGGATGAATACAAATGCACGCCACACTTTTCACATATTTATTTGTAACAAATTTTGAAAATCATTTACAGTATCTCCCAAAAGTGATTACACCCCTCACATTTTTGTAAATATTTTATTATATCTTTTCATGTGACAATACTGAAGACTACAATGTAAAGTAGTGCGTGTACAGCTTTATAACAGTGTAAATTTGCTGTCCCCTCAAAATAACTCGACACATAGCCATTAATGTTTAAACCGCTGACAACAAAAGTGAGTAAACCCCTAAGTGAAAATGTCCAGATTGGGCCCAATTAGCCATTTTCCCTCCCCGGTGTGATGTGAAATGTTACAAGGTCTCAAGTGTGAATGGGGAGCAGGTGTGTTCAATTTGGTGTTATCACTCTCACTCTGTCATACTGGTCACTAGAAGTTCAACATGGCACCTCATGGCAAAGAACTCTCTGAGGATCTGAAAAAAACAATTGTTGCTCTACATAAAGATGGCCTAGGCTTATGACACTTGGACCCAATTTGGACATTTTCACTTAGGGGTGTACTCACTTTTGTTGCCAGCGGTTTACACATTAATGGTTATGTGTTGAGTTATTTTGTGGGGACAACAAATTTACACTGTTATACAAGCAGTACACTCATTACATTCCATTGTAGCAAAGTGTCATTTCTTCAGTGTTGTCACAGGAAAAGATATTATAAAATATTTACAACAATGTGAAAGGTGTACTCACTTGTGAGATACTGTATCATTTTCCATCCACTTCACAATTATGTGCCGCTTTGTGTTGGCCGATCACATAAAATCCCAATAAAATACATTCACATTTTTGCTTGCAACATGGCAAAATGTGGAAAAATTCAAGGGGTGTGAATACTTTTTCAAGGCACTGTATCCTAGTAACATAAAGGAATTTTACTGCTATAGGAGCAGAGCTATATTTTAAACAAACAAGTGTGGTAAAGAAAAACTTCAGGATTTGGACTCACCTAACCCCAAAAAAAGAAAACCTATGTATACACATATCTTTTCACAGGCCCTCTATACTGTGGGTGAATAAATCTAAATTCTAGGCAGTTATAATAGACAGTTATAATAGACACATCTTGATGCAGCTCTGAAATCATTACACCTTTAAATATATATTTTAAATGCAAGCAGTGTTAGTACCTGAATTTTGTAGAGCTGCCTTTTTATTTTTTAAGAGGCTAGGCCGTGCATCTGTTACTTTTTTTTATCCAAGCTAGAGGTTTCAAACCAACTGGTAGCTTAACAATATAACAGTACCAAGAGCATTTTGTTGCCTGTACTGAAATTTAAAAACTTTCTGTAGAATTACTGGCAGGAATTTTGATGTTTCACTCAAAAACAGTTATCATGATGTTTGTTTGGCTCATACACTTCAGCAGACATCTTCACTTTTTTGAAAGCCACTGATTTTGTAGAAATTGCATGTGCCCATTTTACTGGGTAAAATTAGCGAATTAGTGACTCACAGTTTTTAAATTAATTGCATACATTTAGTTTGCCTTCAGTGTTCAAAGGCTGTATACAAAGTAACCTAATTAGCAAGCATACTACTTAGTACTTTGCAAGTGTAACAGAGGATGGGGAGTCTAGCACTCTTGTATTCAGTCACCCAAATTGCAATCATTTTTTAATTCTGCTCTTTGACCTGCATGGGGGGCCCACTGCATACAGCAAGCCAGAAGTGATTTGGTAAAGTTTGGCCATTTTACTTGTTCACTTTGAGCAAATTGGTTTCACTTACTCATGCAAATTGATTGACACACCTATAGTTATTATTACAGTATAGCAAATATTGTACTTACAAGCCTTTAGACAGACTACAACGGTGTGAAGCCTGTTTGGTTCAGGCCAGTCATTTTTTTTCTTTTCAGCTATTATTCTTTATGAAATAGCTGATGTAGCACCCTGTAGTGCTAGAACAGGTGTAGGAATATGTATTGAATCATAGTAGTTTTATAAGTATGCTAATTGGGTCAGGGTTCAGATTCAGGTCAGGCTGGGGCTGGAAGGCTCTCCAGACCAGTCTTCTATCACCTGGTTCTGGAGATTTCATGGAAACTTCTAGAAGCACAAGTGGGCAGGGGTAAAGGGGCAGAGATCTGAATATTCATGGGAATCTGGCCAATTCCCAGGCAGGAGGCCTGGTATGGTGGCTGAACCAACCAATAAATATTGTGGAGCCTTGCCAGTAAGGAAGTCGGGTGGAAGATGGAGTGTTGAAGTGCTGCTGTGTGCGGCCTGGGAGGGGGGACCTGCCTCCAGGATCCAGAAGAGAGGCTGGAAGAGGGAAGGAAGCTGAAAGAGGGATCTCCACTGCCCTGCAGTCCACTGGGGAAGGACAGCCTGTTAGCCAGGAAGGAAACTAGCCCGGCAAAAGGCCTGAAAGTAGTTTCACCTACAGCTGTCGGACAAGGACGGTGTGAGTACCTCCACACCCCCAGGGCCTACAAGGAAAAGGGCTGCTAGACGCCATACCCAACCAGTTCTCCCTGGGACAGTGCTTCAAGTCTGTTCTAGGATACCTTTCAAGGCAGCCAGGTGGGCTTGTAATTTCTAGCAGCGGTCTGAAAAGGTTAATTCAAAAGGGGACCAAGTTCTCCTTAGAGACTGTGTTACTGATCCAATAAGAGACAGAGATCACTCCCGTGGGAGAAGAAAGCCCAGAATCCATCTTTGTATATTTTTGGACAGAAATGGGACGTTTTGTCCTCAAAGTTTGTTTTAAGTCAAGTCAAGGTCCATATACCCCTAGACTCTATCAAAGTTATTTACCCCAAATAAAAAAACAAAAACAAGCCCACAGACTGGTTACTGACTTTGGATGCAAGTTGGAAAAATGTGTGGTGCCTGGCTGTGCAGACTATAAGGGGACTCAAAAACTCAGTGGCTCTCTAGGCGGTAGCACTACACTAAATATCTGTATTTGAGTATTTTTTGTAGCTAAATACAACTCTGCATTTCTATGGCGCATCCAATAGTAACCAATGAATCTCCAGATATCAGCAAAAAAAAAAGTATCAGCCTTAAGTGCTCTTTAGGCTGTTCTAGGGCATTGTTCAGAAAACTTCACAAAAGTCATGGTGGAGGAAAAGCTACCATTAGCAAGGCAAAAAGCAACATTTGGGCACCGGTACCCTTATTTTTTATAGAAAAGCGTTTTTCTGAATGTTTTCCAGATTAGGGAGGTGAAACTACTAGACAATTTTATAATCTAAACATTATACGTCATCTATGATGACATTATACTGTAGGTTAAATAGATGAGCCACATCAAATGTATGTGGAGAATAATGACAATAGAACAGGAGGGTGAAAGCTGGTTCTACAATACCCTGCTTTTCTTCCTAAATATCATAACTGATGACATTACCCATAATCATTTTGTTTTCTTTGTCTGTTATAAGTTTGTCCAGTGCACACTTCTGTTGTTTTCCATTTTGTGGTCACCAACACCCTAAGTGGTTGATGCTACATCTACCTCAACAAAAGAAAAAAAATCTATATAACCGTGTACATTTATGTATAGCAGAAATATTTTTTGTGTTCTCCGTCATCACTGCCACTGTATTTACTAAAGAATTATGTCAAATATATCCAGGGTGTAACATGTAACATGTTACAGATGCAGCAGCCCCAGCATCTACATACATTCATAGTCATGTCACATAAGTTTGTTATGGGTGGTATGTTGATGCAATTGGTAAAACATATATGTTGGCTTTGAAAATAAGGCTTGACTAGCTTAGTTTTCAGGCCCTAAAAAGTATCTTTATCTTGCTATGATTCATCATTGACTCATTTCCTTTATGCACTGGAACTGAAACTTGTTGCTGTATCTTGCTTTCCTGACAGACTCCATGGCAGCAACGTGTGGCTTAAGTCCCGCCTCTACTACCCTATAGGACACTACTCCCATAAATCTTTGCTCCCTGCCAGCGGCTGTGTTCTTTTTAGTCCTCCTCCGTAGGACCCAGTTGATGGTCTTTCTCCCTGAAGATTCCTCCCCCACGATCGAAAATTGGCCGAGTTGTGACCCTGGAACGAAGAGTCGCAATACTCCTCTAAGCGAGGTATGGAGTGGGCACTGGAAGAGGCGCTGGAAGAAGCTAAGACCTAGCCACTGTCGGGCAGGCTGTGCATTGGTCAAACATCCCAGCTACTAGCAGGTGACCCTATCGCCCTCATGAGTCCGGCTTATTCCGTCTTACCTTCGGCCCTGGATTCCTTCGTGGTGGGAGTGGTGAGATCTTTCCTTTTCATTGCAGCAGTTTTTGTTCATTATGTGTGTTCCTTCTGTGGTGTTTTTTCCCCCAGGTTCTCTGTTTTTTGTTCCTTGGTTACAGGCATGGCGGCTGGTTCTTTCTGCGTTCCAGCTGCCGTTTACTTCCTGTCTCGTCTTTTTGTATGCGCAAGTGCGGTACGATAATGAGGCTTGGTTCGTGCATGAGCAGTAGCAGCAAAATGACGCTAATCACGCATATGCACTGACGCCGTTTTCAACGCAGCGGTGATGTCACAGGGGCGGCATTTTTTAACAGGGAAGTAGCCTGCAAGCTTTGGGAATGCATGTGGGCTTATTGCGGTGACTTCCCCTGGCCTCTGTATCTCTGCCTGTGGTGAGTGGCTCTCATGCAGGTAAGCAGGCCATGCTCTGTTCCTGGCTCTGACAGAATGTCTTTTTTTGCAGTTCTGATGGAAGCTTCCAAGGGACATGGATACTCCACCGCCTGCCTGTGGCCAGCCTTCTTGCAGCAGGTAGTTAGAGATGTTTTCCCTCTCTGGGTCCAGCTGGGTTGTCAAGGAGTCTCTGAGAAGTTTTGAGACTGGCCAGTCCCACGGTTCCCCTGTGGAGCCGCTACTCTCTCCAAGAAGGAGTCACAAGTTTAAGGCACTTGGGAATTATCCCTGCCAAGTCATCCTTCAGCTACTCCTCCGGATAGTGACTCTGAAGGTGGAGATCCCTGTGTGGAGTTTGATTTTGCCTTACTCTCTCCCTTTGTCAAGGCCATTAGAGAAGCTTTGAATTGGGAAGATCCTGTGGCTGCCCCGTCCAAACAAAGAAAAAACTTCAAACAGTTGATGAAGGAACGTGTTAACTTTACATTCCTTGCCGAACTCAGTGAAGTCATCACAGACGAATGGGTTAAGGTGGAGAAGAAGAATCCCATTCTCTCTAAAGTTCTGGGACTTTATCCCTTCAAAGGGGAAGAGGTCAGGCATTTGGGATCAGCTCCACTGGTGGAGGCAGCCGTGAGGCTGGTAAAACACGTGACTATTCCCTTAGAAGATACAGTCTCCTTTAAAGAGGCCTTAGATAGACAGATCGATTCTGATCTGAAGAGAGTTTATATTACAGCAGGTATGGCCTGCATGCCAGCATTAGCTCTGGCTGCAATGTCCAAGGCAATGGAAGTCTGGACTGATAATGTGGATGAGACACTCAGGAACATCTCGGAAGATGTAGTGAGAAGTTCACCCATCCAGGACCTGAGGCTAGCATCTGCTTTTCTGGGGGAGGCCTCGATTGGTATAATCCACCTGGTGGCTCGGGTCATGCTTTCAGCTGTCACTGCCAAGCGTGCTTTGTGGCTCCGTCCTTGGCTGGCTGACCCAGTATCGAAACAAGTGTGGTGTCGAATTTACTTTTGAAGGGTCTTCCCTTTTCGGCAATGAATTAGACTATTAGCCTACGTAGAATCTTATTGGTTCAAGGTGCTGCCATCCCTGTCCCAGACAACTAGCAAGGCAAGGGAATTTATTCTCCTCTCTTTATGGTCCAAAAGAAGAACAGGGCATGGAGGCCCGTCATAGATCTAACTCATCTGAACCATTTTATTAAAAAAAAAGGAAAAGTTTAAGATGGAGATGTTGTCCACAATCCAACAGTCAGTACATCAGGAGACTGGGTGATCTCCATAGATCTCAAAAATGCTTATTTTCACGTTCCTGTAGCAGAGGATTTCCAACTATTTCTCAGCTTCTAAGTGGGCAGGCTTCATTTACAATTCACAGGCCTGCCATTCGGGCTATCAACTTCTACACGTGTCTTTTCAGAAGTCTTGTTGGCCGTGATGGCTCTCCTAAGATTCAAAGGGATCCATCTAGCATTTTTTGGACAATCTTCTACTGTTGGCTCAAGACAGAGAACGACTCCTAGAACATAGGGGTCAGGTCATCTCCACCCTCCAGGATGGATCCTGAATTTGGAGAAGAGTCAATTGGTTCTGTTTCTGTCTCTTGTATTCCCAGGAGCCCTCTTCAATACAGTGAAAGGCACCATCTCCCGAGGAAAAGATTTCGGTAATCCGAGACAGAATTCGTCCGGCTCTCTCTGCCTCCCATCTCTATGCCCTCCAGTGTCTGAGGATCATCAGCACCATGGTGGCCACGATACTGATGGTGAAGGGGGCACAGTGGAAGATGAGGCCCTTCCAAAAAGGCTTTCTTCATCAGTAGTCAGGCGACAAAGCCAAGCCTATTCGCATTACCTCAACCATGAGAAGTTCCCTTCCCTGGTGGCTCCAGCGAGAAAATCTTTATACCTGCCACTCCATTCTTCCCATCACATGGGTGAAGATAACAACAGATGCCAGCATCAAGGGCTGGGGCACCCACTGCTTGACAAGGATGGTGCAGGGCACTTGGGTTTTTCCTTCCAGGGGAACAGTGTTGAACATCTTGGAATTGAGAGCAGCGTTCCAGGCACTTCTGGCATTTCGCCATCTAATATCAGGAGCCTCGGTTCTACTCAGACTAGACAACACGACGGCAGTGGCATACAAAAGGAGACAAGGGGGTACTCAAAGTCTGTCCCTGATTCAAGAGTTAGAGCCAATTATGACCTGGGCTCAGAGGATCCTGGTCAACATATCAGCAACATATGTACCCGGGATTCATAACGTCCAAGCAGACTTCCTATCTCGAGTTCTCTTAGACAACAATGAGTGGTCTCTCCACGGGGAAGTATTCAGTTGGATCTTGACCTTGGAGATCTCCCCAGAAGTTGATCTCCTTACCTCCCTTTGCAGCAAGAAACTTCCGAGGTACTACTCGAGGTTCCTGGGATCCTCACGCCTATGGGGTGGACGCCCTGATGGAGCGATGGTGGTTCAGCAAAGTTTATGCCTTTTCACAAGCCCCCATTATCCTCCAATTCCTGCGGAGACTCAGATCGGTAGTTGCGGAGGTGATAGCCATAATACCTTACTGGCCCAACAGACCTTAGTTTCCCCTTCTAATGCTCCTCAGTGTCTGGGACCCGATCCCTTTGCCACGCAGACCAGATCTTCTGTCTCAGGGCTCGAGACTACATCCCTGCCCGGCTTACCTGCGCATAAGGGTCTGGTTTTTGAGAGGGCAAGGTTAGAGGCATTAGGACGCCCTGAAGAGGTCATTCCCACTCTCCTGAGTGTGAGAAGAAGTACCAATCAGGTATATGAAAGGATATATGAAAGGATTTGGGCTAAATTCACAAGCCACATGTCCTCCAAGTCCAACTCTTGTAGTGATCCGGCAGTTCAGGACGTCTTAAGTTTCCTGCAAACGGGACTAGATATCTTTTTGTCTGTTAGTCCTCTCCGTGTTCAATTGTCAGTAAGCAATTTCAGCTTTCTCTGGGGTGTCATGGGCCAAACATGCTCTGGTCCAACAATTCTTCAAGGGGGCAGTCAGGCTCAGACCACAGAAGAAACCTAGGTTCCCCATATGGGATCTTCCACTTGTCCTTTATTTTTCCTCACAACTTGACAAACCACTCTCGGTTAGAGAGCTTACCCTCAAGACTTCTTTCCTGATAGCCATATGGTCATCATACTTTTATGTTTCATTATTGTGTTGAGCCAGCTACTTTATCTTCTGTCAATTTTGGTTTTGAAGTACTGTCGGTTGACGGTGATAAATAAATCTTTGTTCAGCATTTTTTGCCCACCCGGATGTGTATGGCGAGTTATTTTCCACATGTTGCTGCCATGGGGTCTGTCAGGAAAATGGAAAATTCCTATCAAAATACTTACCGTAATTTTCCTTTCCTGATGGACTCCATGGCAGCAGGAGTTCCCTCCCAAATGGCTGGAGTAGGTTAGTTATGAGTAGTGTCCTATAGGGTAGAGGCGGGACTTAACCCACACGTTGCTGCCATGGAGTCCATCAGGAAAGGAAAATTACGGTAAGTATTTTGATAGGAATTTTCTATTTTATGGCGCACTTAGTGGACTCTACTGAAAAGTTGTCAACTCCTTATTTGTGCACTGTGGTCCTGGCTTTCTGCTGGCTTGTGGTATGACACAATTTTAAAACTTCACTGTAGTCCTGGCTTTCTGCTCTCGCTTGGTTTTCTCTACTTTGAATTCTGGAAAGGTGTCAGTCTTTTTATGTATACTGCAGCACTGTTTTAGTTTGAAATTCTCTATAGAAGTGACCCACTTTGCAAACCTCTGGATCACTATTAGTTCTTCATAGTTACTGAATAGGACTGTCTCACCTGCTTAATGCATAACTGATGACCTTGTGGAATTCTGGGTCTGTGGACTAATCAGTGTCCCAAAGTTGTACAGTGTTCCTTCCAGGTGCTCGTCAGCCTATACGCCATCCTTGTGCTCTTCTACCTATACGCCATCTTTGGCCAGCATTCCCCTCCAACATAAACATGTCAGGAGCGTCTAGCGCTCCTGCTCCTCATTCCAGCATCTGGGTTTTGGCTATGGCAATCTCCCTGTCTTTGTCTACCTGCAGGCTGATTGATGTGGTCAGTCTCTGGGTGGAAACTCAAACCTGTTATAAGCCAGCTAAACCCTCATTTGGGGGCTTGTGTTAGGGTGAGATATGTGTGTTGTTCCTGATCAAGCTCCCTGTCTGTCTGCCCTGCTCTGCTAGGCTGGATTTCCCTGTGTATGACTTTGGACCAGATTTTGGACTATTCCCTGAATTTAGTCTGCCTTTTACCTGGACTGTCATATAACCACGCTATCTGTCTGCTAACTGCGAGTATCTGTTTGCTTTGCTCAGTTCGCACCTGCCCTGGCGTGGTGGCCAGGCACTATAGCATTGTTGTCAGGGCTGGACTCAGCCCTTCCTTCTCTGAGCTGGCTGCTCAGCTGTCGGCTAATTACCAGCTCCCATCTCTCCATAGGTACTCAGCTGTTGATGATTTCTTGCTCGTCTGTCCTGCCTACTTAAGCCATCCAGCCCAGAGGATCTCTGCCTTCACCTTAGTCAACATCACACAGATGCTCTCCTGCATTCCTGTTAAAAGATTTGCTTGGCTAACATCCCTTCTGGCTCCAGATCCTGCTTGCTATTTTACTATGCTCATCTCCGGCTCCCTGACCTTTGGATTGTCTGACTATCTGTTCCGGTTCCTGAACTCTGGCTATGTTTTGACTACGTTTGTTCTATTTACTTTTATTATTAAACAAGTGTGATTTAACTGTATTTCTGTCTCGGGCTGATATCATGGTTTCTGACAGTAGGTGAAGGCCATGAATTCAGAAGATACAGTCAATCCACTTGTTGGTAATATTTTTTCCAGATTGGATGAGCAAGATCACCACATGGATCAGTTTGCCATGGTGTTACAAACACTTCTGAGTCACACAGCTCACCTGGAATCTCCCACTGTGGCTGCTCCAGTATAACCTGAGTTGCAGGTCGTCCCTGCTGCTGCGCCAGTCTCTGTGCATGCACCCGCCTCGAGAATTACCTCTATAAGAGGTATGTCTGGTTCCGCTCTGCTTTCCCAGCGATTTGGGGGCAATCCAGTTCAATGCAGAGGGTTTCTCAAACATGTTGAGATGCTGCCCCAGGCGTTTCCCACGGACAGAAGCAAAGTAGGTTTCATGATATCTTTGCTTTCTGAGAGAGCCTTGGCCTGGGCAAAGTCTCTAAGGGAGACGCAAAAACCTGTTGTCTTGAGTTACCCTGAGTTTGTGGCCTCTTTTAAAAGGGTATATGACGTTCCCGCATGCTCCGCTTCTGCTGCCAAGTGCCTCATGTCCACCAAACAGAGTATGAGAACTGTTGCCAATTATGCCATTGAATTCCGTACTCTGGCAGCAGAGGTTGCTTGTAACAATGCGGCCCTTGTGGCTGCTTTTTCTCATGGTCTCCCGGATTCCATGAAGGATGAGATAGCAGCCTGACATATACCCACTGAGCTGGAGAAGTTGATAACGTTTGCCATCCTCATTGCCTCCAGACTTAAAGAAAGACTCTCTTTTAAGGATTGCTTGTGGAAGCCTCCTGTACATTTGCCTCCAAGCTTTGCAGTCCCACCCGTGCCTCCCTCACCTCCCATGCCTCCTGGTACCGAGTCGGTCTGTCAAGATGAACCCATGCACTTGGGCTTCATGCGTCTCTCTGCGGATGAGAGAACCTTTAGGAGGAGGGAGAGATTGTGCCTATATTGTGGCCAGTCTGGTCACTTTTTGAAGTCTTGTCCTCCCCGTCCAGGGAACACCCGAAAATTGCGGTCCTGTCACGGACAGACCTTAGGTGGCGTTCTTTCGTCCACAGTTATCCACTAGGATAAGCCCCTGGTTTCGGTCACCCTTTCTTGGGCTGAGTCATCCGTAGAGGTACAGGCTCTAATCGACTCTGGGGCTGCAGGCCTCTTCATTGATGCTGCCTTTATATCAAAGCATTCAATTCCACTGCAACTGCGTGACACTCCACTTGCCATTGAGGCTCCTGACTGGAGACCCCTACAGCCTGCCCATCTGACTCTTCAGATGGTTTCGTTGTCCATGGCCGTAGGGGCTCTTCACCATGAGATAATCCAATTCCAAGTTATTTCCTCACCTAAGTTTCCATTGGGTATTGGTTATCCTTGGTTACAGAAGCACAACCCCTCTTTTGATTGGCTCCATGCAGAGGTTCTCTCCTGGTCGCCACAATGCAGCAAGACATGCTTCTAGAAGGTAGCTAAGGTCTTGTGCACCTCTTCACTCTCCTCCCTGCCGGAGGAGTACCGCGATTTTAGCAATGTCTTTGACAAAGGTCAAGCCGGTAGTTTGCCTCCACACCGGTCATATTATTGCGCAAGTGACCTTCAACCTGGTGCCATACCCCCTGGTGGCCAGGTTTAACCTTTGTCGGTCTTGGAGGATAAGGCCATGGAGCAGTATGTTGCAGACGCACTTTCTCAAGGTTTAATCCGCAAATCCTCATCCCCTGCTGGTGCTGGTTTCTTCTTCGTGAAGAAGAAGAGTGGTGAACCTTGTATAGATTATAGGGGTCTCAATTGTTTCACGATTAAGAATGCCTTTCCAATTCCGTTAATTACTGAGTTATTCAACCGCAACGGTATCACGAAGCTTGATTTAAGAGGGGCATACAATCTCGTCAGTGGCGTAACTAAAACCTTCAGGGCCCCGATGCAAGAAATCATGAAGGGCCCCCCTGACCCCTGGACAGCGCTTTTCCTAGGGGGATGTCTGATAAGAGGAGGAGCCGCGAGAGCCGCCGAGGGACCCCAGAAGTCGGTGTTCGGGACCACTCTGTGCAAAACTAACTGCACAATGAAGGTATGACATGTTTGTTATTTTAAAAAAAAACCTTTACAATCACTTTAAGGGGTTAAAACAGGTGGTCAGGAGGCAACATATTGCCTCTTTACCAGCTGTCCAATGCCTCTGAAAAGTGATCTGAGCATGGATCGCTTTTCAGAGGAACAGCATTTTGTTGCTGGTACTTTGAACGAGCAAGAAAAATAAAAATCAGTCCTGATTGTACACATATAGGGTGTCAGGATCAAACGTGCATACATAAAATGTGCATACATACATCTAAACAGTGGCGACTGGTGCTCAAAATTTTTTGGGGGGCGCAAACATTTTTTGAAAAAAAATCATCAAATGCAGCCACTGTGCCCATCAAACGCTGCCACTGTGCCATCAGTTGCAGCCACTGTGCCCATCAATTGCAGCCACTGTGCCCATCAAACGCTGCCACTGTGCCCATCAAATGCTGCAACTGTGCCCATCAAATGCTGCCACTGTGCCCATCAAACGCTGCCACTGTGCCCATCAAATGCTGCCACTGTGCCCATCAAATGCTGCCACTGTGCCCATCAAATGCTGCCACTGTGCTACTTAAATGCTGCCAGTGTGCCATCAAACGCAGCCACTGTGCCATCAATTGCAGCCACTGTGCCAAATGCTGCTACTATGCCCATCAAACGCTGCCACTATGCCCATCAAATGCAGCCACTGTGCCCATCAAACGCTGCCAGTGTGCCCATCAAACGCTGCCACTATGCCCATCAAACGCAGCCACTGTGCCCATCAAACGCTGCCACTGTGCCCATCAAACGCTGCCACTGTGCCCATTAAACGCTGCCAGTGTTCCATCAAATGCTGCCCATGTGCCCTTGAATGCCCCCAGTGTGACCGCTCACCGGCACTTACCCTGTCTTGGTGGGGCAGCGGGTGACTGCGACGAGTGGGGTCCTCCATGCGTCTCCTGCTGTCCTCATCTCCCGTCCATCAAACGCAGCCACTGTGCCATCAAACGCTGCCACTATGCCCACCAAACGCAGCCACTGTGCCCATCAAATGCTGCCACTATGCCCATCAAACGCAGCCACTGTGCCAAACGCTGCCACTGTGCCCATCAAACGCTGCCACTGTGCCCATCAAACGCAGCCAGTGTGCCCATCAAATGCTGCCAGTGTGCCCATCAAATGCTGCCAGTGTGCCCATCAAACACAGCCAGTGTGCCCATCAAATGCTGCCAGTGTGCCCATCAAATGCTGCCCATGTGCCCTTGAATGCCCCCAGTGTGACTGCTCACCGGCACTTACCCTGTCTTGGTGGGGCAGCGGGTGACCGCGACGAGTGGGGTCCTCCATGCGTCTCCTGCTGTCCTCATCTCCCGTCCTCTCCTCCTGATAGGCGTCCAATAGTGGCGCCTGTCGTTTCAGCCAATCAGGTGATGGGTAACAGACCCGAGCACCAGATTGGCAGAGAGGCAGTTTAGTGTTAGGAAAGCGCATAGTCATTCGCTTTGCTAACAGTGTGCCCATCAAACGCTGCCACTATGCCCATCAAATGCAGCCACTGTGCCCATCAAATGCTGCCACTATGCCCATCAAACGCTGCCACTGTGCCCATCAAACGCTGCCACTGTGCCCATCAAACGCTGCCTCAAGGGCCCCCTGCAGCATGGGGCCCAGTCGCCATGGCGACCTCAGCGACCCCTATACGTCCGCCACTGCATCAAACGCTGCCACTGTGCCCATCAAATGCTGCTACTGTGCCCATCAAATGCTGCCACTGTGCCCATCAAATGCTGCCACTGTGCTACTTAAATGCTGCCAGTGTGCCATCAAATGCAGCCACTGTGCCATCAATTGCAGCCACTGTGCCAAATGCTGCTACTATGCCCATCAAACGCTGCCACTTTGCCCATCAAATGCAGCCAGTGTGCCCATCAATGCTGCCACTGTGCCCATCAAATGCTGCCAGTGTGCCCATCAAACGCTGCCACTATGCCCATCAAATGCAGCCACTGTGCCCATCAAATGCTGCCACTATGCCCATCAAACGCAGCCACTGTGCCCATCAAACGCTGCCACTGTGCCCATCAAACGCTGCCACTGTGCCCATTAAATGCTGCCAGTGTTCCATCAAACGCAGCCACTGTGCCATCAATCGCAGCCACTGTGCCAAACGCTGCCACTGTGCCCATCAAACGCAGCCAGTGTGCCCATCAAATGCTGCCAGTGTGTTCATCAAACACAGCCAGTGTGCCCATCAAACACAGCCAGTGTGCCCATCAAATGCTGCCAGTGTGCCCATCAAATGCTGCCCATGTGCCCTTGAATGCCCCCAGTGTGACCGCTCGCCGGCACTTACCCTGTCTTGGTGGGGCAGCGGGTGACTGCGACGAGTGGGGTCCTCCATGCGTCTCCTGCTGTCCTCATCTCCCGTCCTCTCCTCCTGATAGGCGTCCAATAGTGGCGCCTGTCGTTTCAGCCAATCAGGTGACGGGTAACAGACCCAAGCACCAGATTGGCGGAGAGGCAGTTTAGTGTTAGGAAAGCGCATAGTCATTCGCTTTGCTAACACAGCTGAGTGACCTGTGAGGTCACCTTTTTTGATGCCTATTAGAGCCTATGGCTCTAATCCGGTGCTTCAACCCCCCCCGCCGCTATAATTCAGGTTCTCTGCGCCCAAAAAGGGGCTGGGCGCCTGAATAGGGGGTGGCAGCGGCGGCCATAGATAGATTCATGCAATGCATGAATCTATCTATTGGTGATAGAGGGGTGGCTGGAGAGAGGGGGCGGCGCCTGTGCGCCCTTAATGCACGAGTCGCCACTGCATCTAAACACATACGCACATACACATAGATAAACACACACATAATATACACACACATATACTGTATATACACACACAAACATATATGAATACACATGCAAACACATACACATACATGAACACACATATACAGATAACCTTTTCAAAAACGGCAGTGCTTTACCTTACCTCTTCCTGCCGGGTACTGCACTGTAGGGGGAGACAAAGAGCACAGCACACACTGCTTTCACTTTAGATCAGTGTGACAAGCTCCCTGCACAGTGCCGATTACAGTTCGGCCGACGATGGGAAGATCGATCTCAGCCGCTCCTCCTATCAAGATAAACAGGGGGGCCCTCAAGGGCCCCCTGCAGCATGGGGCCCAGTCACCATGGCGACCTCAGCGACCCCTATACTTCCGCCACTGAATCTCGTGAGGATTAAGAAGGGCGACAAGTGGAAAACTGTGTTTAATACCAGAACAGGCCATTATGAGTACCTGGTAATGCTTTTTGGCCTTTGTAATGCCCCGGCAGTTTTCCAGGAATTCATTAACGAGGTTCTCCGAGATTTGTTGCAGTTATGTGTTGTGGTTTATCTCGATATCCCCATATTTTCCAAGTCCCTGGAGAGCCACTACAGAGATGTCTGTCATGTGCTTCAGAAACTAAGAGAGAACAATCTCTACTGTATATTGGAGAAGTGCAAATTCCATCGTAAACAGGTTACATTCCTGGGTTATGTCATTTCCACTGCTGGTTTTTCGATGGAACCAGAGAAACTTTCAGCAGTCCTACAGTGGCCCCGACCCATGGGTTTACGTCCTCTGCAGTGTTTCCTGGGCTTTGCCAACTATTATCAGAAGTTTATTCATTACTTCTCATCTCTGGTCAAGCCCCTGACTGATATGACCAGAAAGGACGGTAACCCACAGAGTTGGTCTCCGGAGTCCATTAAGGCCTTTGAGAGTCTCAAGGCTGCCTTTGTTTCTACTCCTGTGTTGGCACATCCTGATCCTACGTTTGAGAACCTGAGGAAAAATGCACCGCTGAACAATACTGTTCTGATTTCCGCCACTGGGCACCTGACTCAGGGTGGAATGACACAGCTCTAAGAAGCCAGTTCAGGTTAGGCTTATCAGACTCCATCAAAGACTCCTTAGTACACAACCCTGAACCAAAGTCATTGAATGAAGCCATGCGAGTAGCCATCAGTAAATACAGGCGTTTACGAGAAAGGCGTACAGAGAGGTTTGTTTCTTTGCCACCCCAGTACGCCGCCTACTTCTTCTTCATCAACCCTTTCTGAGCCCTCTCAACCTTTCCTAGAGGATGAGCACATGCAAATTGGTGCTACCCATTTATCCGAAGAAAGAAAATGTGTCAAGGTTACCTCCATGCACTGTCTTGAAATGTTTAGATACATTCAAAATGTTTTTAGCATTTGGATTGGCAGTGTCATTGTAATGTTCTGAAACCCTGATTCGTAAATGACGAATGGTACACCCCACATATTGTATCTGACAGGCACTACATTCCATTACATAGATCACTGCTTTAGAACTGCAGTTAAGAAAATGTTTGAGAGTGTATGTTTTGCCTGTAGAAAAAGAGATGACAGTTTTAGACTTTCTGTGTCTTCTGCATTGTCTACATGTGCTAGTGCCACAAGGGAACTATCCCGTGGTGCTTAGCCATGTGTGTGAAGGCTGATGTGAATGAAAATGTGTCCCTGCTCTCCGCCTTGATCCTGCCATTATCGATCAAATGTTTCTTGTATCCTCGCCTCGTTAATCTTTCTGAAACCACAGTGCATTCTTTCACAAAGACTTCATGATCGGAGAAATTCCTTTTAGCTGATAAGGGTGGTCTGGTAGTTAACTTAGATACTGATAGCTACAGAGAGAAAGCACTGAGAAGGCTGAACGATGTTAATACCTATTGTAAACTCAGTGCTGATCCAAATCCAGTCATACAATGTAAAATGAGACACCTTTTGAATGAAGGAAAGAATGCAGGAATACTGGAACAAAAAATGATAGATTATATGATGGTAGAAAAACCGATTATCCCAGTATTCCATTATCTTCCAAAAGACCATAAGCATCTTACCCCTGTTCAAGGCCGTCCCATTGTAGCGGGCATAGAGTCTCTATTGGAGAGATTCAGCGAGTGGGTAGATGAACATCATCAACCCTTCGTCACCCGCTTACCAGGATACCTTAGAGACACTAGTCACCTTATTGCCCACACATACAAAATGGTCAGCAACCAACATTTGGAGCACTGATGATGTTAAGTCGTTATATTCTTGCATACCACATAGTAGTGGTAAGGTGACTACTAAAACCTTTAGAAAACAATGTACCAGCAATTCACTTCTGCTCGCTACGAATTGTCACCCTTCTCATACTATACATGCATTACCAGTGGGGGAATTTGTGTGAGCAAAGACTTTGTGAAAGAATGCACTGTGGTTTCAGAAGGATTAACGAGGCAAGGATACAAGAAACATTTGATCGATAATGGCAAGATCAAGGCGGAGAGCAGGGAGAGAGATAGCATGTTAAAAAATGCAAAGAGCCCTAACATTAAAAAACAGTCCCACCGCAGTAGGAATACAACACATTTTGTAACTACTAATTCTAGACAGTATAAACAAATTGTAGCAATTGTTAAACAATGTCTTCCTATCTTATATGCGGATAAAGCATTATATGATATTTTGCAGCAGGGGTGCAGCTTTTCTAGTAGAAGGGCCCCCACCTTGGGATCTATTTTATCTCCCAGCCTTTTTCATTCACATCAGCCTTCACGCACATGGCTAAGCACCACGGGATCATTCCCTTGTGGCACTAGCACGTGTAGACAATGCAGAAGACACAGACTAAAACTGTTACCTCTTTTTCTACAGGCAAATCATACACTCTCAAACATTTTATTAACTGCAGTTCTAAATCAGTGATCTATGTAGTGGAATGTAGTGCCTGTCAGATACAATATGTGGGGTGTACCAGTCGTCATTTACGAATTAGGGTTTCAGAACATTACAATGACACTGCCAATCCAAATGCTAAAAACATTTCGATTGTATCTAAACATTTCAAGACAGTGCATGGAGGTAACCTTGACACATTTTCTTTCTTCGGGCTAGAACAAATGAAACAATCTACAAGAGGGGGGACACCCATCGCACCCTGCTCCAATGGGAGGTGTGGTGGATACACATTAAATACCAGGATGCCATTTGGTATGAATAACAGGATGGATGTTAGCCTGTTTTTAAAATACATCTTTGAAATGTATTATTTATTATGTACTGTGGTATAAAAGACAATTTTTCCACTGTTGCATCAGTGGGACTTTAATGGTTAAAGTCCCGTTTGAACCCCCTGTCATATGTGATCATCTGACCCAGGTTTTGATCATCTCCATTTGTAATCAATCAATGTGATGATTTTTTAATTAAGCTAAATACCACCCCTCTCACTTTAGGAGGGCTGTTTCTTTATATATATACCTGTTTTAATGTCATATATTTATGCTATGATGAAGGCTTAGGCTGAAACACGTCAGTATTTTGGATGATGTTACTGCTATGATGCTACAATAAAGTTTTCTATGAAAAGCTGTCAAGTTGCCAGCTTGTACTTGTTAAGGATTCACTATAGCATTGTGTATACATCCTGGGGGCAACCGAGTACAGGTAGGCCTGCTTGCCTTATGGGAAAGGGGGCTGCTTTAGGTGAAGAACACAGTAGCCAGCTATAATGTCTGACCACCTGTGTTGGGGTAGACGTGACAAAACCATAAAACATCACAAAACGTATTTTGATTATTTGATGAATCACAGAATAGATATTTGCAACAGAAGCAGGTTTTGGGTATTGAATTTGTCAAAGATTAACTGAACAAGCTGAAGTTAGATGATTGACTACCATGCACAGTTTTTGCAGTCTTCAGTTTTGGTAAATCAATCCTAGTGTTTCTTTTAACACTCTGTTATACTTGAAAACTTGCATAAATAAAGATTTAAGAAAAATATATTTTAAAGGAGAAGTACAACCAAAGCCTGTTTGGCTGTACTTTCCCTGTGGACCACAGGAGTGCAGTTCCTTCTGCACTCCTGTGACCCGTATTCATCAGACATTGGGCCAAAGCCAGCTGTTGGCTGACATCACAGAGCCAGTCCAGCCTCAGGTAAGATTGTGAAAGTGGTGTCGGTATCCGCCCACATGCCTGGACTGGCACCCAGCTCAGCCTCTCAAAGGGCCACTAAAAGCCTGATCCGGCCTCTCCTGCCCCCTGCGGGGGCAGAGCAGACTGTCACCAGCTCTCTGCTCACAGAGCTGTGAGAACCAAGCAATCAGCAGTGTTTGATCACTCAGTTCTCAGTGTTAGAGGCGCTGGGGGACAGATGCAGCATTGGATCGATGCGGCATCCACCTAGGCAAGTAAGAATCTTAAAAAAAAAACATACATCTCTTTTAATGCAATTCCAATCCCAGTTGAAGCCTTCTGAGTGGAAACGCATCAGGCAGAGTTAGCCGTGACGTCAGCATGCACGGTCTGCACTGCAGGTGGCTGTGCCACCACAAGATTCTGTACTAGAGTCAGGTTATCAGTCTGTAAGTGCGATTTTTTTTTTCTATAAGTGCAAAATGAGCTGCACAGTGGAAGTAAGTATGATATGTTTGTTATTTAAAAAAAAAATTCGAGCCTTTACAGTCACTTTAAGTATTTTTGAGACAGTGCACTTTATTTTCTTTCACTAATGCAATTCTTTCACCACACAAATATCAAACGTAGCATTGCTTAAATCAGTATGTATTATTTTTTATGATATTGAGCTCACATGACCCAATTAGGTATAAGGATATCTAAATATCTTTTCTTTATATTTCTTTTTTTACAATAATTAACTCAGTCAATAATTGGCCTTAACATGTCCACCAATGGCAAGTTAGAGTCAAAAATAAAAAGGCTGTACATAGATATTGGGTAACAAACTTTAATGACTGTTTCAAAACTAAAGTACTTGTAAAGTCTTTTTTTAAAAATAACAAACATGTCATACTTATCTCCTCTGCACAGAGCAGCCCAGATCCTCCTCTTCTCCGATCCCTCTTTGCTGCTCCTGGCCCCACCTTCCTATCGAGTGCCCCCACAGTAAGCAGCTTCCTATGGGGGCGCTTGAGCCGATTCACAGTTCTGTGTGCCCATTCAGACATGGAACCCCTACCTGGCCCTGCCCCCTCTCTCCCCTGGTTGGCTGACTGACTTTAATTGACAGCCCTGGGAGCCAATGGCTCTGCTGCTGTGTCTTAGCCAATCAGGAGGAGTGTCCCGGATGGCTTAGACTTTCGTGGACATCGCTGGAGAGAGATGGGGCTCAGGTAAGTAATTAGGGCAGTGCTGGGGTGGCTGCTACACACAAAAGGTTTTTTTAATCTTGATACATAGAATGCATTAGGATATAAAACCTGCCTTTACTAGACATGTGCACACTGAAATATTTTGTTTCGGAATTTCGTTTTCGTCCGAAAAATACATTTATTTAGTTACTCCCGAAATTATTTTTTATTTATTTTGTTCCGTTAAAAAAATTGCATTCGTCCGAAAATCCGATATAATTAAGGTCGAATCAGTCATTGAAGGCTTATGGTGTCTGTCGAATGTTCTAAGAAGATTTGACGGAGCAGCTAAACTGTACGACGCCGCAATCGTACATTTCTGGTCGAATGTTCCGTCTACAACAGTGGTTCTCAACCTGGGGGTCGGGACCCCCTCGGGGGTCGAATGACGATTTGCCAGGGGTCACCGAATCCTGGGCTATTCCTAAAGCCCACACCGTTCTCCTAGCCTTTTTGCAGCTGCCAGTTCAGTTCACGGTATGGCTGGGGGGCAGAGACTAGAGCTCAGCTGACTGCTGAGGAATGTGAAGTGGGAGGGGCTGGAGGAGGCCCTATCTCCTGAATTTGGCACAGGTGTCACTTCTACGAGACACCACAAAGTTGGAGACACAGTGAGTAGTAACACTACCTGTGATTAGAGTTGCCATTAAAAGTCTCCACTACAGTTCTCATATCAGCAGATCCTTGATCAAGAGCACCTAAGTTGGCTGATCAGAGCTCCCCCCAGCATTGCCACTCATCCCAACTCCCCCCACCAAGGAGTAAGAGAAGGAATAAAAATAGAGAATACATGGAAGGGAGAGGAAAAGAGGGGGCGAGACAAAGAAAAAGGGAGAGAAAGAATAAGAGAAAGAACAAGAAAGACGGCTAGAGAGAGGAATGGGGGAAAAAAAGAAGAAATTAGGATAGAGAGAGATGAAAGGGTGGTACATCCTAAAATGTACCATAAGGGGTTTTAATACTGTACGAGTGGAAGGGACTCTGGGAGCGCTAAACGTCCGTGGGTTAGAGGCGCAAATTACTTGTCTTGCCTTGGGTGCTGACAACCCATGCTACGAAAATAGTTTTACTGTTAAGGGTCCTCACAGCTTGGAAAATTTTATCAAGGGGTCACGGCACATGTAATGTTGAGAACCACTGGCCTACAAGCTATAGTAGAATTTTAATGTTGTACGACATTAGTAATAATTATATTTATTAATTATTATTACTAGTCAACCAACATTAGAATTCTTCTATAGCCTATGGGCGGAGCATTTGATCATAAATGTCCATTCGCGGCGACTGCTTCATCGAATCTTTTCTCTCTATGTCGAATAATCTTGGACTAATAGAGTTAGGTTAGGCACATTCGACCTTTTTTGCTATTGTCTCTATAATGTTGAATCTTTTCTCTCTATGTCGAATCTTTTCTCTCTTTGTCGAATAATCTTGAACTAATAGAGCTAAGGTTACACACATTCGACCACATGTTCGATGGACACAGATCGCTATTGTCAGCGTCACGTCGAATCTCCTATCTATATCGAACTGTTGTCACAATGAAAACGAAAATAAAGCATTTGTTTATGTCAGATCTTTTTCAGTTTTCGGATTCTGCACGTTCATTATCGTTTGTTGAAACGATAACAGAAATACCCGAAACTTGGACGAAAATGCATTCTGACGAAAATGAATGCACATGTCTAGCCTTTACCACTCTTTTAAAATATTCCATCTTCAAGCTAGATTTACACAAGTGCTCTTGGTCTACTTGTCAACACTGTAATACACTTTAGTTGGGTATAGAATGTGAACTGTCACTTAGAACAATTACTTCTCTAATAATTACTTTTTCTTTTCCTCTATAGTAATGGCAGACAACCATTTCTGTGATTAACCGCTTCAGCCCTGGAAGATTTTACCCCCTTCCTGACCAGAGCACTTTTTACAATTTGGCACTGTGTCGTTTAACTGACAATTGCGCGGTCATGCGACACGGTACCCAAACGAAATTTGCGTCCTTTTTTCCCCACAAATAGAGCTTTATTTTGGTGGTATTTGATCACCTCTGCGGTTCTTATTGTTTGCGCTATAAACAAAAAAAAGGAGATTCCCCTAGCGGACTTTAAAGGCACAATTTTTTAAAGAAAATATTTTAAAAGGTATGTAAAGTAAATAACAGTTTATTAGTTACAAAAAAATAATCAAGTGAATTACATAGTTACATAATTAAAAACAAGGAATGCAGTTCCATAAATATAGAAGTTTAGTGATACCAATACATATGCACCCGACGCGTTTCGGAGTTGCTTATGCCTCCTTCTTCAGGGGTGATTGTAGGGTTTGCAACAAGAATTTTCTATATGGGAAATAATATGTATAACATAGACATGATAAGTACACAATAAAAGATCATAGATATAAAATCTATAGTTGTATGAGTCTGTATATACACACATATATTTTTTTATGTTTACACTTACATTGGTATCTATGGATATAGGTTATGCATTCCGGGATAGATTAAAAAGAACATAGGTATGTTGATGTACTGCCCATCGGACACGCTCCCTGGTCGTGATGCGTAGAACTTTAGTAAAGTATAACAGAAATATTCATAGAGCCACTGTCGAGGTGGAGGTGAAGAGGTATAAGTACATAGGGTAGTTTTATTCTTCCTTCCAGTAGGAAGAAAGGCCCATAGTTAACGGGCGTACGACAGTTTAGATCTGAGATCGCACTGGGGCCAAATGTGTGTCCTGTAAATCATGAAAATATAGATATATGTAAGGATGTGCATATATATGGATGGCCAAAATAGTACATGGAAAATCCAAGAGCTGTATCCTACCTGGTCCGTCTACAATAATAGAGGACAGTAGCTGGTGGTAAGTATGGATCAGATGTGGTCCAGAAAGCTGGAGAGTTAACATGAAAATAAAAGGTATATTAAAATCCTGGTTGGTGAAAAGGGGGGGGGGGGGGGAAGAGGGGAAAAGGGGGGGGGGGGAAAGGGCGGGGGATGGGGAAAGGAGGGGGAAGGAGGGGAGGGGGGGAAAAGGGGGGGGAAGGGGAGGGGGGGGGGGGGGAACAGGAAGGAGAAGGAAAGGAGAAGAGAGGAGAGGGAGGGGGGGGGGGGAGGGGGGGGAGGGGGGGGCAGTGCAGAAAGGAGGGGAAGAGGGAGGGGAAGGAAGGGAAGGGGAGGGACAAGGGAGGAAGGGGGGAGAGAGGGAAGACATTGTAGTGGGTAGAAAGGCATAAAGGAGAGATGTGGGGCGTCCAGGTAGCGTAAATGGCTAGTGGTTTCAATGAAGAAAGATGGATCGTTAGGAATATCATAAGAGAAAGGGAAGTCCCAGAACATAATAGATGGTAGGTAAGGCAGGTACAGCATGATAAACAGCAGGTAGGGTTCACAGCCAGTGATTCCAACATAAAGATCCATTACTAACCAAGTATCACAGCATCTCACACCAAGAGCGTCCTGTCTGCAGCAGATGACGCCTGGTGTGAGCTGGAGCCGGATATATAAAGCCCTCCCCACCTATCAGCTGTTGATGGAAAAATTACAACAGCTGATTATGGTGAGGGAGGGGCGGACACACTCAGACTGGCCCCCCGGGTGGAGCGCGCGCCGCCAGGCACCCACAGCGCATGCGGACGCAGACGTCGTGGGGCGTGGCCACGCCCACTACACCCGCCAGCACGTCTAGCTTCCCCGACGGACTGCGCATGTCCGTTGGGGTCGCAAGATGGAGGACAGATAGATCTCCCACGTACACCAGTATTCTATGCACTGCCCAAAGTCCATAAAGACATTAAAAATCCCCCCGGCAGACCTATCATCTCCGGTATAGGGGCTATCAGTGAAAATGCGAGCAGGCTGATAGATGAAGTACTCAAACCATTTGTTCATGCTCTCCCCTCTTTTGTAAAGGACACAGTACATTTTCTACAAATTATTGACCAATTAAAAATTCCTGAACATGCCATACTTGTCACAGTTGACGTTGAATCTCTCTACAGCTCCATCCCCCATGAGAAGGGCGTAGCAGCCATAAAACATGTTTTACGCACAACACAAGATCTGGACCCTACATATAGTGAATTCATTACTTCACTCTTGGAACATATCCTCAGCCATAACGTTTTCACCTTCAATGGCTCCCACTACCTCCAGGTGCAGGGGGTTGCGATGGGGACATGTTGTGCCCCATCGTATGCCAACCTGTACCTGGGGGAGTGGGAGGCCATGTTCCTGGGCGATGAGGGCTTGTCGATGTACACGGACCACATATTATGTTGGTACCGGTACATCGACGACCTCTTCATCGTCTGGGACGGACCGGTCGACCTCCTTAGGGAGTGTTTATTGAGGATGAATCGCAATGACTTCAACCTGAACTTCACTATGTCATTTGACAAACAATGTATTACGTTTCTTGATGTAGAGGTCTGTAGAGGTGAGGAAGGTAGTATTATTAGCAAACTGTATAGGAAATCAACCGCAAGCAATGCCATATTGCATGCAAGCAGTTTCCACCCTAAACCTCTCCTTAACTCCATTCCATACAGCCAGTACCTGAGAGCAAAACGAAACTGCTCAGATAGTGACACCTTTAAATTAGAGGCGAATAAGCTACGTGACAGGCTACTACTAAGGGGATACTCCCATGCGTCTCTGAAACGCTCTTTCAAAAAAGCCCTCTTGCAGCCAAGAGAGGAATTATTATATTCCCAAAAAGCCAACAAATCTGACAAGAATGACATGGGTACTCTTAGAATCATTACCAAATTCAATAATCAACACAGACAGGTAAGGAACATTGTGACGAAATATTGGCACATGTTACAATGCGATCCAACCCTAGGACCATTGGTCCCACAGAGACCCCTCTTTACATTTAAAAGAACCACCTCCCTGGGGGACAAAATCACAGCCAGCGAATTCAAGGCAGGGAACAATAAGATACACTGCAAATATAAGGGGACATTTATGTGTGGCAAATGTAGATACTGTAAATACATGCTCACAACCAGAAACCCGACCCTTCCAAATGGCCAGCCCTTTCACCCCAAACACTTTGCCAATTGCAGGACTTTTGGGGTTGTCTACCTACTCCTGTGTGAATGTACTTGCTTTTATGTAGGAAAAACCAAGACAGAATTTTGGAAGAGGGCATATAGACATCTAGTAAGTATGGAAACTGGTGATCCGGACCTCCCATTGGGGAGACACATCTTAACAGTACATAGTGGCATATGCCCAAAAATCAAATTTCTTATCCTGGATCGGGTACACCCAGAGTCAAGGGGAGGGGACTGGAACAAGACATTACTGCAATTAGAGTCTCGATGGATATATTACTTAAGGGCTACCGAACCCCCAGGCCTAAATGAAACCATTTGGTTCAAACCCTTCCTCGAAGGCTTTTCCTCTGGCGGTAGAGAGCAATAGGGAGGACCACCCCATAGACAACTACATGTTTGGGGTGATACTATAGACCAGCTAACTACACCTATTCCATCTATCACCACCCCTAAACATAGGGGATTCTACTATTGGCCACAAAGGCCCCCCATATGTTTCGATATACCTCCCTACACATCTGCCATCCACACCCACTAATAGGTAAAAAAAGATCTCATACCTAATATTCGATACAGTAATCGAGCTTGACCATTATATACTGGGGCCCCCCCCTTGACCCGCATAGAGGGGTAACCCTAATTATACTATGGGACATACAGTCTTCATATTATACATTATGCCACTCTAGGTCATGTATTGTAATGTTGTTTTCAATTTTGTATACTGCATGACATTCGAGGCTATTGATATTTGGATTATATGTGTACATACCTGATATTATCCTACCTATATAACATGCCCTCGAACTGTACCTTTAATACCTGTATGTGATTATTACTCTGCCATGTCTGAAATGTTTTCCTCCATTGAACTACATTCCTAACCCGTACTGCACTGTCCATCGATCCTGCTTCCCTGGGATAGCAAAAGATTTGACACTACTTTCTTTGTTTAAGCTGCATCAATTCATGCTTTACTTATTTCTTATCAGTCTTACACTGTGATCTGTGATCCGCCCGGCACGAAAAGAGCCGCCTGAGCGAAATTTGGACTCATGGTGGCGCTGTGTGAGGTACAGATCTATCTGTCCTCCATCTTGCGACCCCAACGGACATGCGCAGTCCGTCGGGGAAGCTAGACGTGCTGGCGGGTGTAGTGGGCGTGGCCACGCCCCACGACGTCTGCGTCCGCATGCGCTGTGGGTGCCTGGCGGCGCGCGCTCCACCCGGGGGGCCAGTCTGAGTGTGTCCGCCCCTCCCTCACCATAATCAGCTGTTGTAATTTTTCCATCAACAGCTGATAGGTGGGGAGGGCTTTATATATCCGGCTCCAGCTCACACCAGGCGTCATCTGCTGCAGACAGGACGCTCTTGGTGTGAGATGCTGTGATACTTGGTTAGTAATGGATCTTTATGTTGGAATCACTGGCTGTGAACCCTACCTGCTGTTTATCATGCTGTACCTGCCTTACCTACCATCTATTATGTTCTGGGACTTCCCTTTCTCTTATGATATTCCTAACGATCCATCTTTCTTCATTGAAACCACTAGCCATTTACGCTACCTGGACGCCCCACATCTCTCCTTTATGCCTTTCTACCCACTACAATGTCTTCCCTCTCTCCCCCCTTCCTCCCTTGTCCCTCCCCTTCCCTTCCTTCCCCTCCCTCTTCCCCTCCTTTCTGCACTGCTCCCCCCCCCCCCCTCCCTCTCCTCTCTTCTCCTTTCCTTCTCCTTCCTGTTCCCCCCCCCCCCTCCCCTTCCCCCCCCCTTTTCCCCCCCTCCCCTCCTTCCCCCTCCTTTCCCCATCCCCCGCCCTTCCCCCCCCCCTTTTCCCCTCTTCCCCCCCCCCCCCCCTTTTCACCAACCAGGATTTTAATATACCTTTTATTTTCATGTTAACTCTCCAGCTTTCTGGACCACATCTGATCCATACTTACCACCAGCTACTGTCCTCTATTATTGTAGACGGACCAGGTAGGATACAGCTCTTGGATTTTCCATGTACTATTTTGGCCATCCATATATATGCACATCCTTACATATATCTATATTTTCATGATTTACAGGACACACATTTGGCCCCAGTGCGATCTCAGATCTAAACTGTCGTACGCCCGTTAACTATGGGCCTTTCTTCCTACTGGAAGGAAGAATAAAACTACCCTATGTACTTATACCTCTTCACCTCCACCTCGACAGTGGCTCTATGAATATTTCTGTTATACTTTACTAAAGTTCTACGCATCACGACCAGGGAGCGTGTCCGATGGGCAGTACATCAACATACCTATGTTCTTTTTAATCTATCCCGGAATGCATAACCTATATCCATAGATACCAATGTAAGTGTAAACATAAAAAAATATATGTGTGTATATACAGACTCATACAACTATAGATTTTATATCTATGATCTTTTATTGTGTACTTATCATGTCTATGTTATACATATTATTTCCCATATAGAAAATTCTTGTTGCAAACCCTACAATCACCCCTGAAGAAGGAGGCATAAGCAACTCCGAAACGCGTCGGGTGCATATGTATTGGTATCACTAAACTTCTATATTTATGGAACTGCATTCCTTGTTTTTAATTATGTAACTATGTAATTCACTTGATTATTTTTTTGTAACTAATAAACTGTTATTTACTTTACATACCTTTTAAAATATTTTCTTTAAAAAATTGTGCCTTTAAAGTCCGCTAGGGGAATCTCCTTTGCTCTTAACTTGAATCTAGGATGTGGCACAACTAGTAGATAATTGATCGATCAAATCTTTTAAACAAAAAAATAGCAACAATTAAAAATATATTTTTTTTTTTTTACTTTTTGCTATAATAAATATCCCCAAAAATGTTTTTAAAAAACGAATTTCTTCATCAGTTTAGGCCAATAGATATTCTTCTACATATTTTTAGTAAAATAATTTCAATAAGCGTATATTGATTGCGCAAGAGTTATAGCATCTACAAACTATGGAAAAAATTTATAGCATTTTTATTATTATTATTTATTTTTTTTTACTAGCAGTGATCTGCTATTTTTAGTGGTACTGCAACATTGCAGCGGACAGATCGGGCACTTTTGACACATTTTTGGGACCATTGACATTTATACAGTGATCAGAGCTATAACAATGCACTGATTACTGTGTAAATGTCACTGGTAGGGAAGGGGTTAACACTAGGGGGCAATCATGGGGTTAAATGTGTTCCCTAGTTAGTGTATCTAACTGTATGGGGATAGGACTGACTGGGGGAGGAGATATATCATTGTTCCTACTTAGTAGGAACAAACAATATGTTTCCTCTCCCCTGACAGAACAGGGATTTGTGTGTTTACACACACAAATCTTCATGCTGGCTCTCGTGCATGCAATAGCACCTGCCAGCCACTTGCATTGGATCCCCCGCCATGCTGCGGGCAGGCACGCAGGCCTCCGGCGGCTCTTAAAGGGAACAACGTACCCATACATTATTTTGCGCAGCCGTGCCATTCTGCCTACGTATATCGGCGTGAGCCAGTCGGCAAGTGGTTAAATACAGTGTTAGATCTGATAAATAAAATAATCTTTCTATTATAAGTAAGATCAGTGTTGTCATTTCTAGAGCACTGTAACCCAAGAGAGGAAGACTAACTAGTAGAAAAGAGAGATGGAGGGTATTAAAAGCTGGTCTCTTCAGCTGCGCAGTTATTTTGAACAATGATGCCTCTTGCTTTGCTGCTGTTGGCAGCCTGTCAGCTTCAGGCAACTCATTTAAAAGATTCGGAATTCTAAGTCAGGATCACAGACTTTATATAACTGCAGCTACACTGCTGGCTGAGAGATCATGGCACATTAAGTAGAGACACAATTCCCCAAGAGAAAAACTTCTAAAGGGTAAGGATGATGCATTCGTTGTAGAAGTGATGCTTTGGATTCAAACTGTGCTGCAAGTCTGTTCTCTAAGGCCTTTTGAGTCTGTTACTTTAGTACTAGCTCCTCTCCCTCTGTATATCTCCAAGCCTAGGTATTTTTTGCTTTTTCATACTTTCAGTGCTTTCTGAAATATATTATGCCTTACCAACGCAGAGAATGCAAGTCTTTCTTTGTCAAATGCAATAATAATCAGCTTACATTGAGCAGAGTGTACCAGCACAAATCATCATCTATAATGAAAATATTATGCTGTATTATGTTTTAAGACCGCATCTGTCATTTAAAAACAGAAATTCTCTTGTTTTCTCACTGCATAAAATTTGTTTTGGGTGCAGGCCACGGGAAGTGTTACTGTGGAAACTGTTACTGCGAGGCTGGTTGGCATGGCGATAAATGTGAATTCCAGTGTGACATCAGCCCATGGGAGATTAAGAAAAGATGTACATCTCCAGATGGCAAAATCTGCAGCAACAGAGGTGTGTCATTATTAATGAACTTCACATCTGTATGTCTTTCAATTAGTCTTACACAATAATCGTGTCTGTCTTTCTTTCATTTAATAAAGTCTATAAATAAAACCCAGAATGTGTCTTAAAGGGAACCTGTCAGATTGAATGTTAACTGTCGAAGCTGAGGCTGACATCCAGTGCTGAAGTTACTTTCCGACTCATTGAGGGCCAGTTCTGGGGCATGAAGATCACACGGTGCATGGCGATACATAGATCGGCTGTGCCTCAGAACTAGTACAGCGCCTGGGAAGTAGGCAATGGTAACTTTAGCTACTCAATGGAAACTTCCACATCTGTTTAGACATATTCCTTTTAAAGAAGAACTGCAGGCAAATATTAAAAAAACATCAATGAATGTTTTAATTCACTTTAAATATTGCTAGTATAAGTGCTTGAATCAATATGGGTTTCCTTTAATCCCTTGCACAGCAAGGGATACTGGACTTAACAAAAAGAATGATCATCTTATAGCTTTTAAGGGAACTGCAAGATATCACAACCGATTAATGGGGAAATTGGAAATTCCTTGAACCCTGGGGCAGAAAGAATTGAGTACTGTCTGTGATACTTTTTTTATTTGCACTAACTTACAATTTTGCAGGACAAGCTTTCGAGGTATGTCCCCTTATTCAAGGTCTTAGCAGTACTGATTCACAAAAGTTTTAGCAGAATGTTAAAAAAAGAGACAATCTCTGAGGGAAAGGAAAAAAAACAAAAGAAAAACCAAACACACACGCAAATGTACTCAAATTAGGGATGAGCTTTATGTTCGGGTCGAACATGAGTTTGGGTCGAACATGAGTTCGACTCGAACATTGGCTGTTTGCCCGTTTGCCGACTACCGAACAATTTAGGGTGTTTGCGCCAAATACGAAAGCCGCGGAACACCCTTTAAAAGTCTATGGGTGAAATCAAAAGTGATCATTTTAAAGGCTTATATGCATGGTATTGTCATAGAAAGTGTTTGGAGACCAGGGTCCTGCCCCAGGGGACATGTATCAATGCAAAAAATTTTTTAAAAACTGCCTTTTTTTGGGAGCAGTGATTTTAATAATGCTTGAAGTGAAACAATAAAAGTGAAATATTCCTTTAAATTTCATACCTGGGGGGTGTCTATAGTATGCCTGTAAAGTGGCACATGTTTCTCGTGTTTACAACAGTCCCTACACAAAATTACATTTCTAAAGGAAAAAAAGTCATTTAAAAATACTCGCAGCTATAATGAATTGTCGGTCCCGGCAATACACATAAAAGTTCATTAATAAAAATGGCATGGGATTCCCCTACAGTCCATTACCAGGCCCTTTGGGTCTGGTATGAATATTAAGGGGAACCCCGAACCAAAATTTTTCTAAAAAAATGCGTGGGAGTCCCCCCAAATTTCATACCAGGCCCTTCAGGTCTGGTATGGATATTAAGGGTAACCCCGTGCCAAAATTTTTTTTTAAAATGGCGTGGGGGTCCCCCTCAAAATCCATACCAGAATGTTAAAAAAGAGACAATCTCTGAGGGAAAAGAAAAAAAAACAAAAGAAAAAACCAAACACACACGCAAATGTACATTAGGGATGAGCTTTATGTTCGGGTCGAACATAAGTTCGACCCGAACATTGGCTGTTCGCCTGTTTGCCGAATAGCAAAAAATTTAGAGTGTTCGCGCCAAATTCGAAAGCCGCGGAACACCCTTTAAAAGTCTATGGGAGAAATCAAAAGTGATAATTTTAAAGGCTTATATGCATGGTATTGTCATAGAAAGTGTTTGGGGACCAGGGTCCTGCCCCAGGGGACATGTATCAATGCAAAAAAAAGTTTTAAAAACTGACGTTTTTTCAGGAGCAGTGATTTTAATAATGCTTAAAGTGAAATATTCCTTTAAATTTCGTACCTGGGGGTGTCTATAGTATGCCTGTAAAGTGGCGCATGTTTCCTGTGTTTACAACAGTCCCTGCACAAAATGACATTTCTAAAGGAAAAAAAGTCATTTAAAAGTACTCGCGGCTATAATGAATTGTCGGTCCCAGCAATACACATAAAACTTCATTGATAAAAATGGCATGGGATTCCCCTACAGTCCATTACCAGGCCCTTTGGGTCTGGTATGAATATTAAGGGGAACCCCAAACCAAAATTTTTTTTAAAAATGGTGTGGGGGTCCCCCTCAAAATCCATACCAGAATGTTAAAAAAGAGACAATCTCTGAGGGAAAAGAAAAAACCAAAAGAAAAAACCAAACAAACACACACGCAAATGTACAATAGGGATGAGCTTTATATTCGGGTCAAACATGAGTTCGACCCGAACATTGGCTGTTCGCCCGTTCGCCGAACAGCAAAAAATTTAGGGTGTTCGCTCCATATTCGAAAGCCGCTGAACACCCTTCAAAAGTCTATGGGAGAAATCAAAAGTGATCATTTTTAAAGGCTTATATGCATGGTATTGTCATAGAAAGTGTTTGGGGACCTCGGTCCTGCCCCAGGGGACATTTATCAATGCTAAATAAAGTTTTAAAAACGGATGTTTTTTCGGGAGCAGTGATTTTAATAATGCTTAAAGTGAAACAATAAAAGTGAATAAAAGTATTCCTTTAAATTTCGTACCTGGGGGTTGTCTATAGTATGCCTGTAAAGTGGCGCATGTTTCCTGTGTTTACAACAGTCCCTACACAAAATGACATTTCTAAAGGAAAAAAGTCATTTAAAAGTACTCGCTGCTATAATGAATTGTCGGTCCCGGCAATACACATAAAAGTTCATTGATAAAAACAGCATGGGATTCCCCTACAGTCCATTACCAGGCCCTTTGGGACTGGTATGAATATTAAGGGGAACCCCGAACCAAAATTTAAAAAAAAATGCATGGGGGTCCCCCTTAAAATCCATGCCAGACTCTTCAGGTCTGGTATGGATTTTAAGGGCAACCCCGTTTTTAAAAATGGCGTGGGGGTCCCCCCAAAAATGCATACCAGACCCTTATCCGAGCATGCAACCTGGCAGGCCGCAGGAAAAGGCCCCTGAACCGTACCAGGCCACATGCCCTCAACATGGGGAGGATGTCCCTGTTGATGGGGACAAGGGCCTCGTCCCCACAACCCTTGCCCAGTGGTTGTGGGGGTCTGCAGGCGGGTGGCTTATTGGAATCTGGAAGCCCCCTTTAACAAGGGAACCCCCAGATCCCGACCCCCCTGTGTGAATTGGTAATGGGGAGTTTATATAACCGGGTGACCCTGCCCCCCTCTGACACCACGGGGGAAGCGAGAGGGAAGTTCCTGTGTATCGGAGGGGGGCGGTGTCACTGGGTGGCCCCGCCCTCAGTTATATAGTTATATAAGAGCTGTCACAAGAACAGAAGCATCACACAGTGGGAACCCCCCATTGAGGCGGATCATCCGGAGGACAAAGCGGGGAAGAAGAAGCCAGAAGAAGATGCTAGAGGCGAAGATCGGAGGAAGATGCCGGAGGAGAAGACCGGAGGAAGAAGCAGAGAAAGATAGAGGAAGAAGCGGGGGAAGAACAAGATGGAGGAAGAAGAAGAAAACCGAAGGAAGACCAGAAGAAGCTGGGAAAGAAGAAGACATTAATAAAGGAATTGTCAAAAAAATGGCTATTGTGTTTTTTAACGTTTTTGACACTTTTTTTGTGAAATGGTAGGGGTAAGTACCCCATTACCAATTAACACAGGGGGGGCAGGGATCTGGGGGTCCCCTTGTTAAAGGGGGCTTCCAGAATCCGATAAGCCCCCCGCCCGCAGACCCCCACAACCACTGGTCAAGGGTTGTGGGGATGAGGCTCTTGTCCCCATCAACATGGGGACAACATGGGGGAACCCCCACGCCATTTTATTTTTAAATTTTGGCGTGAGGTTTCCCTTATTATCCATACCAGACCTGAAGGGCCTGGTATGGATTTTGAGGGGGACCCCACACCATTTTTCTTTTTAATTTTGGCACGGGGTTCCCCTTAATATCAATACCAGACCTGAAGGGCCTGGTATGGAATTTGGGGGGACCCCCACGCATTTTTTTTTCAATTTTGGTTCGGGGTTCCCCTTAATATTCATACCAGACCCAATCCCATGCTGTTTTTATCAATGAACTTGTATGTGTATTGCCGGGATCGACAATTTATTATAGCCACGAGTACTTTTATATGACTTTTTTTCCTTTAGAAATGTCATTTTGTGCAGGGACTGTTGTAAACACGGGAAACATGCTCCACTTTGCAGGCATACTATAGACACCCCCCAGGTACAAAAATTTAAAGGAATATTTCACTTTTATTGTTTCACTTTAAGCATTATTAAAATCACTGCTCCCAAAATAACGGCCATTTTTAAAACTTTTTTTGCATTGATTCATGTCCCCTGGGGCAGGACCCAGGTCCCCAAACACTTTTTATGACAATAACTTGCATATAAGCCTTTAAAATTAGCACTTTTGATTATTCACGTTCGTGTCCCATAGACTTTAACCAGTTGCCGACCGCCTCACGATGATATACGTTGGCAGAATGGCACGGGCAGGCAGAATCACGTACCTGTACGCGATCTGCCTCCTGCGGGCGGGGGTCCGATCGGACCTCCCCCCGGGGCCCCAAGGCGGTTGGCTTCTGTCTGGGAGCGATCAGACGTTCGTGGCCCCCCTCGCGATCGCTCCCAGCCAATGAGAATCTTCCTCTGCCTCTGTATAGTAAACAGAGGCAGAGGAAGTGATGTCATTGCTCCTCGGCTCTGTATTTTCCGTTCCGGCGCCGAGGAGTTCACACACACAGTAGAACACGCCAGGCATACATTAACCCCCTTTACCCCCCGATCCCCCCCTGATCACCCCCCAATCACCCCCCCTGTCACACCAAGCAGTTTTGTTTTTTCTGATTACTGCATTGGTGTCAGTTTGTGACAGTTAGTGTGGTAGGGCAGTTAGTATTAGCCCCCTTTAGGTCTAGGGAACCCCCCTAACCCCCCCTAATAAAGTTTTAACCCCTTGATCACCCCCCGTCGCCAGTGTCACTAAGCGATCGTTTTTCTGATCGCTGTATTAGTGTCACTGGTGACGCTAGTTAGGAAGGTAAATATATAGGTTCGCCATCAGTGTTTTATAGCGACAGGGACCCCCATATACTACCTAATAAATGTTTTAACCCCTTGATTGCCCCCTAGTTAACCCTTTCACCAGTGATCACCGTATAACTGTTACGGGTGACACTGGTTAGTTAGTTTATTTTTTATAGTGTCAGGGCACCCGCCATTTATTACCGAATAAAGGTTTAGCCCCCTGATCGCCCGGCGGTGATATAACTTAGGTTTTAGGGTCAGATAGGGTCTGCATCACCCCAGGCAGCGTCAAGTTAGTGCCAGTACCGCTAACACCCACGCTAGCAGCATACACCTCCCTTAGTGATATAGTATCTGAATGGATCAATATCTGATCCAATCAGATCTATACTAGTGTCCCCAGCAGTTTAGGGTTTCCAAAAACGCAGTGTTAGCGGGATCAGCCCAGATACCTACTAGCACCTGCATTTTGCCCCTCCGCCTGGCCCAGTCCGGCCCACCCAAGTGCAGTATCGATCAACCACTGTCACTTACAAAACACTAAACACATAACTGCAGCGTTCGCAGAGTCAGGCCTGATCCCTGTGATCGCTAACAGTTTTTTTGGTAGCATTTTGGTGAACTGGCAAGCACCAGCCCCAGGCAGCGTCAGGTTAGTGCCAGTAGCGCTAACACCCACGCACGCACCGTACACCTCCCTTAGTGGTATAGTATCTGAACGGATCAATATCTTATCCGATCAGATCTATACTAGCGTCCCCAGCAGTTTAGGGTTCCCAAAAACGCAGTGTTAGCGGGATCAGCCCAGATACCTGCTAGCGCCTGCGTTTTGCCCCTCCGCCCGGCCCAGCCCACCAAAGTGCAGTATCGATCGATCACTGTCACTTACAAAACACTAAACGCATAACTGCAGTGTTAGCAGAGTCAGGCCTGATCCCTGCGATCCCTAACAATTTTTTTGGTAGTATTTTGGTGAACTGGCAAGCATCAGTGGCCTAGTACACCCCGGTCATAGTCAAACCAGCACTGCAGTAACACGTGGTGACGTGGCGAGTCCCATAAGTACAGATCAAGCTGGTGAGGTGGCAAGCACAAGTAGTGTCCCTCTGCCACCAAGAAGAAGACAAACACAGGCCCATCGTGCCCATAGTGCCCTTCCTGATGCATTCGCCAATCCTAATTGGGAACCCACCACTTCTGCAGCAACCGTACTTCCCAAGCTATTTGCTGAGAGGTATAGTGAGTATTTTGCAGACCTCACTTTTTGTCACAAAGTTTTGAAAATTGAAAAAAGAAAAAAAAAATGTTATTTTTCTTGTCTTTCTTCATTTTCAAAAACAAATGAGAGCTGAAAAAAACTCACCATGCCCCTCAGCAAATAGCTTGGGGTGTCTACTTTCCAAAATGGGGTCATTTGGGGGGGGGGTGTGCCACCTGGGCATTCCATGGCCCTCGGAAACTGTGATAGGCAGTGAAGAGTGAAATCAAAAATTTACGCCCTTAGAAAGCCTGAAGGCGGTGATTGGTTTTCGGAGCCCCGTAGTCCCACACATGTTGTATCTCCATACTCAGGAGAAGCAGCTAAATGTATTTTGGGGTGCAATTCCACATATGCCCATGGCCTGTTTGAGAAATATATCATTTAGTGACAACTTTGTGCAAAAAAAAAAAAAATGTGTCACATTCCTGCAACTTGTGTCAAAATATAAAATATTCCATGGACTCAACATGCCCCTCAGCAAATAGCTTGGGGTGTCTACTTTCCAAAATGGGGTCATTTGGGGGGGTTTTGTGCCATCTGGGCATTTTATGGCCTTCAAAACTGTGATAGGTAGTGAGGAGTGAAATCGAAAATTTACGCCCTTAGAAATCCTGAAGGCGGTGATTGTATTTGTGGCCCCGTACGCGGCTAGGCTCCCAAAAAGTCCCACACATGTGGTATCCCCGTACTCAGGAGAAGCAGCTGAATGTATTTTGGGGTGCAATTCCACATATGCCCATGGCCTGTGTGAGCAATATATCATTTAGTGACAACTGTTTGCAATTTTTTTTTTTGTCATTATTCAATCACTTGGGACAAAAAAAATTAATATTCAATGGGCTCAACATGCCTCTCAGCAATTTCCTTGGGGTGTCTACTTTCCAAAATGGGGTCATTTGGGGGGGTTTTGTACTGCCCTGGCATTTTAGCACCTCAAGAAATGACATAGGCAGTCATAAAATTAAAGGCTGTGTAAATTCCAGAAAATGTACCCTAGTTTGTAGGCGCTGTAACTTTTTTGCGCAAACCAATAAATATACACTTATTGACATTTTTTTTACCAAAGACATGTGGCTGAATAAATTTTTGCCTAAATGTATGACTAAAATTGAGTTTATTGGATTTTTTTTTTTAACAAAAAGTAGAAAATATAATATTTTTTCAAAATTTTCGGTCTTTTTCCGTTTATAGCGCAAAAAATAAAAATGGCAGAGGTGATCAAATACCATCAAAAGAAAGCTCTATTTGTGGGAGGAAAAGGATGCCAATTTCGTTTGGGTACAGCATTGCATGACCGCGCAATTAGCAGTTAAAGCAATGCAGTGCCAAATTGTAAAAAGTGCTCTGGTCAGGAAGGGGGTAAATCCTTCCGGGGCTGAAGTGGTTAACGGTGTTCGCATGTTCAAACACATTTTTTGCCTGTTTGCATGTTCTGCTGCGAACCGGGGTGTTCGGCTCATCCTTAATGTACATGGCAACAGTAAAAAAATAAGCATAGTTAGTGAAATAAGACAGAGGGAGAGTTATGGACTGATGAGGAGAGAGACAGTGTCGCAAAACTGTTGGATAATGAGGAAACCCATATCTAAATTCAGGCCGTTATTTTTTGTGTCAAATAGAACTATCATACTTAGTTCAAAAGTTTTCCTTTCCTGAATAGTTTTGAAATTGCATTTAAGAGCTAAAACATTGAGGTCTTCCACAGTGTGGTCCAGCTGTAAGAAATGATGTCCCACAGGTGTGCAGTACTCATCTTCCTTATGTTCCTTGATGCTATGAATGTGCAAATTCATCGTCGCTTGCAACTTCTGTTTTACCAACATAAGATTCTTTGCTACTTCTTTTGCATTGGATGAGGTACACAACATTACTGGATGTACAGCTGCATGATCCCATTATATTGAAGGTCCCTTTTGTGTGTGTGACACTTTTAGATAGATTGATTTGATTGCACAGTTTGCAGCGTTTTTTTATTGCAGGGTTTGCTTCCATTATTTGAGACTTCATAACCCTGGGGAATATTCCAAGAACTAATGAGATCTTAAAGAGTCACTAATCATATTTCTTGTTAAATTCTCCCAGAGCAGTATGACTGTAGGCTCTAAGCAACCCTTACACTTTACACAAATTTTCTTTGCTCAATTTTCTACAAATCTACACCATGACTTTCATGCCAGTTTCTACAAAATTCGAAAGGAAAGGACAATTCCTTTTCTGAATTTTAAGCCACTTAGTGTGATGGTATCTTGTAATATGACTTCATATTCGTGAGCACTTTTCAAAAGCTATGCAATGGTCATTCTATTAGGTTTCCTTCTGCTGCTTAAATATTATAATTTAAATTATACAATTCATGAACACTGAAAATATGTAGACATTTTTCTTCTTGTTTTTGTTTTTGTTTTCCTATACATAATTCATTTTATTCAGTATGGTTTAGACAGCATAATACATAAAGAAGCAGTCTGCAAAACAAACAGTTAAGCTGCAAATGTCTTTCCTCTGGCTGCTGTCCAAAACTACATTACTGTATAGAAAAAAAAAAAACAACGAAAGAACCCACTTTTAAATACATCTTCACCGACAATGACTGCTATAGAATGAGCATCTAATTATCCGAAGAGCATTTAAAAGCTCTCTCCCTTCTTAATTATAGAAAAAGCTTGGCTTCTACACAGATTTAGTAGAACTATATTTAATATCAGGGCTCCACAAGGAGATGTTTCAAAAATACTGGAAGCTAAATATAAAATGATTATCCATTAAATTAGATGCTAATTATTTTAATAGTCTCTTTTTGGCACATTGGCATTTATGTTATGTTGCTTTCAGTTAATGTGAAATGTTAGTGACTGCATGGCTTACAAATATTCTATATATCTTTGTCTCTTAAAATGCTTGTCACATGACCTAGATTGCTACAGAATACTGTCCTATAGAAGATGTGTTTTAATGTTTACATTTATTCAAAATTCTTATTCCTTGTACTGCATTTTCAAAACAGACAAAATAGCTGTTTGATTACTAAAAAAAAAAACAGTGTCAAAATAAAAGTTGTAGACAGACTTTCTATGCTTTCTAAAAAAAATAGATATTCAAATTATTTATCACTTTAATTGTAAGCCATTGGGATAATTATGTATTATTGCTAATATTGCAGTTTGAAAAAAGTCACCAACAATCTACAAATGTAGCGGATTAAAAGTTGGCTTGTAAGCAGGTGCAGTTAGCTTGTCCACCACTAGGTGGCTCTGTCTCAAAATAGTGTGATGATAGGGAACTATGTAATTGGTTGTTATGTCCCCTTTTAGACAAAGCCTTCCTGTCATGATGTAATTGGTGGAATAAGTGCCCATATGAATGCAAGAAGGGGAGGAGCCTTTTGAGATGGAGCATGGTGGCCAAACACCCCAGAAATCATGTGGATGTAGTCAGCTACTGGCAAGGGCCCTTAACAGGCCTGATGCCCCGGGTGTGGTAGTTTAACACTCAGAAGAACCAGCTGCAGTTGCCCTGACTCCTGTAACAGTCTAAAATGGACTGTGAGCAGGATGCAAAAAGACTTATCAGATGTGAGTTCTAGTACACCTGGGAGAGAGAGGATAATATTAGCGAGTGTGCCTGGCTGGGTAAAGGAATGGGACAGAAAAGAGACTGGTATACTACAGAAAAGCACCATGATGAAGGGGGTCTGAATACTTTCCGTCCCCACTGTACATTTTAACAGGGGCATTTATACCCCACTATGACCACACAATAGTAACAAAGTTATTAGTTAACAGAGATCACAATTTTTGGGACAGTTTGTCAGCACAATCAAACCAGAATAATTTGTCAAGAGAAAGATGGCACCCCTAGACTTAAATAGTAACACAGGGTACAACATAACCATAACCATGATCATAAAATTAAAAAAAATCAGTCTCCCAAGAGATCATCTTTCATGACACAGAAAATCGCGAGCACTTACCATTGCTGATAGGCCTATAGAGCATAAATATGCACTTTTATTGAAGTGAAGTTTAATTTTTTTTTCACCCTGGATAGACTTCCTACTTAGGAAAGAGCTAAAGTATTGGCAGGTTCAATCAGTTGCAGTGTAAACACTTTTAGGACCATGTACAAATAAATAAGCACATACAAGTGTAAAAGCTGCTCAATAGTGGTCATACACACTTTTTAAATGATCAATTTCTTTACCAATCAATCTCTTACAATAGGAATAATCAATCTAGAGTCAAAAACCCTTTTGATTGCCACACATGGGAAGTTGAATTCTAAATGATAGTTAAGATATTATCATAAATTATCAACCGCATCCCTGTTTTCGCTATGTAATCTCATGATCGATTGAAATAAGATCACAAACAAAGTGCTGCTGAGTGATGCAAAATGTTAACCCTTAAACTCAGTTTGATCAAAGCTGATCCAAACTAAATCTAAACTGATCAGAAGGTAAGTTATGGCTATTTGATTGGTTCTTGATTCAATCATTTTGATTGAATCTCACACCCATCAGATAATAAAATCAAAATTTGTATGGCCAACAAAGTCATAGCAAGACAAAACAGTACAGATCAGCTACATACTTGATGCAAGGTATAGCATGCAATTTTCACTGTGCATCTTTGCAGCAGTAGGTCGTCATGCTAGCACTTTTTCCCTAATTTTATCAACAGTATTATCTAAAAAAAAATATTTAATTTCCTTTGAAATGATGTATTCATAAAATACTTATTGTAACTCATAGCAATAGGGCAGCTTTGGTATTGTGAAATAGAGTAATAAAATATAATAAATGCTTAAGGGTCCCCACTCAGGCTGTCAAGGTCCGATGAGTTGGATGCTGCAGGCTAGTGAGTGTGCAGGCTGAGGAAAAGTCCGTCCAGACCCAAAGCATACTGCAAAAATAGGAAGAGATAGCTTGGACGCCGCATACCTCACCCGGCCCGAGTGGTTAGCAGATAAAACAGCCTCAGCTCGATTCATACAGGCCACAACCCCAATGTGTTTCACCCCTGCCCCGCCCTCTGGGCTTAACCATGAAGAATAAGGTGGGGCGAAACATGTTGGAGTTGTGGTCTGAGTCTGGGTGAGGTGTGCGGCAGCTTGGCTATATCTTCCTATTTTTGCAATAAAATATAATTGTTTCTGTTTATTTTTAATACCGGTCAGGGCTGTGCTCAGCCCTTCCTTCTCTGAGCTGGCCGCTCAGCTGTCGGCTAATTGCCAGCTCCTATCTCTCCACAGTTACTCAGCTGTTGATGATATCCTGCTCATCAGTCCTGCCTACTTAAGCCGTCCAGTCCAGAGGAGCTCTGCCTTCGCCTTGGTCAATCTCCTGCGATCCTGTTCAAGACTTGCTTTGCTGACATCCCTTCTGGCTCCAGATCCTGCTTGCTGTTCCACTACATTGATCCCTGAATTCTGGCTTGACTGAATATCTGTTCCATTTACCAAACTTTAGCTATGTTTTGACTACGTTTGTTCTTTTTACTTTTATGTTTAAACAAGTGTGATTTAACTGTACTTCTGTCTTGGCCTGATTTCATGGTTTCTGACAGTAGGCAAAGGCCATGAATTCAGAAGATGCAGTCAATCCACTTGTTGGTAAAATTTTTTCCTGATTAGATGAACTGGATCACCACATGGATCACTTTGCCATAGCGTTACAAACGCTCCTGAGTCGCACGGCTTACCTGGGATCTCCCACTGTGGCCGCCCCGGTACAACCTATGTTGCAGGCCGACCCTGCTGCTGGTATGTCTGGTTCCGCTACACTTCTTTAGCGATTTGGAGGCAATCCAGTCCAATGCAGAGGGTTTCTCAACCAGATTGAGATATACTTTGAGATGCTGCCCCAAGCGTTTTCCACGGACGGAAGCAAAGTAGGTTTTGTGATATCTTTGCTTTCTGAGAGAGCCTTGGCCTGCGCAAACCCTCTATGGGAGACACAAAAACATGTTGTCTTGCACTACCCTGAGTTTGTGGCTTTGTTTAAAAGGGTATTTGACGTTCCTGCATGCTTCGCTTCTGCTGCCAAGTGCCTCATGTCCACCGAACAGAGTATGAGAACTGTTGCCGACTACGCCATTGAATTCCGTACTCTGGCAGCAGAGGTTGCGTGGAACAATGAGGCCCTCGTGGCTGCTTTTTCTCATGGTCTTTCGGATACCATCAAGGATGAGATAGCAGCCCGAGATATACCCACTGAGCTGGAGAAGTTCATCACGTTTGCCATCCTCATTGACTCCAGACTCAGAGAAAGACTGTTTTTAAGGAGCGCTTGCAGAAGACTCCTGTACGTTTGTCTCTGAGCTTTGCAGTCCCACCCGTGCCTCCCTCACCTCCCATGCCTCCTGGTACCGAGTCGGTCAGTGAAGGTGAACCCTTGCACTTGGGTTTCACGCGTCTCTCTGTGGATGAGAGAACCTTTAGGAGGAGGGAGAGATTGTGCCTTTATTGTGGCCAGGCAGGTCACTTTTTGAAGTCTTGTCCTACCCATCCAGGGAACACCCGACCCTTGAAGTCCTGTCCCGGACAGACCTTAGGTGACCTTAGATGAAATTCCAACCAGATTCCGCTGAAAACTGTCTTGCGTACACACGATCACACCAAATTCCGACCGTTAAGAACGCAGTAACGTACAACACGTATGATGGGACTAGAAGTTCAATACCCAGTGCGCCACCCTTTGGGTTCTTTCTGCTAATCTCGTGTTTATCTCATGTTAGTAGAAGTTTGGTTAGAGACAATTCGCGCTTTTCGGACTCTTGCTTTTCAGATCGTTTGGACTGCTGTTCAGTTTGTGCTTGTGGGTTTGTATCTGGTTTTCAGTGCGTGTAGTCAGTTCTTATGTGTTTTTCAGTGCGTTCTTGTCCACTCATTGCTGATTTCAGCCCGCTCGTCACAGGCCTTGCTGTTCTTCAGTGCATTCTGTTAAGTTCGTTCTGGCCAGCCAACCGTTTTGAAACCATGTTGCGGGTACGTACTCATCGTACAGTTCATGCTGTGTGGGAGCTTGGTGTTGGGGTTCATACTTTGACTCAAGTCCAGTCCATGAACAGGGCGAGGAGGAGTTCATGGACCAAGAATTGGTTACTCCAGCGTGACCAATTCTCTCATATGCCTTTGCTGCGTGAGATCCAGGAGAAGAATCCTGATGATTTCAGGAACTTTCTCAGGATGACGGACCCCGTCTTTCACCGTTTGTTGGCTTTGCTCACCGCTTATATTATGAAGCAGGACACCTGCATGCGGCAAGCCATCACTCCGGAGCAGAGGCTAGTTGCCACGTTGCGGTACTTGGCGACTGAGAGAAGTCTATAGGACCTCAAGTTCTCTACAGGCATCTCCCCTGAGGCTCTGGGGATCATTATCCCAGAGACCTGTTTTGCCATCATTCAGGTCCTGCAGGAGGACTATATTAAAGTAAGTTTTCTCCTTTAACATCACATTCTATGTATTTAATGTTTGCTAATGTATTGTATTTCTTTCATCATTCCCTAATTACCATGATTGGAATATGCTGTGAATGTCCCCTTTATCCTCATGCATGCTGTAAGCTTTTAATGCTCCTTTTTTTGACCTACATGCATATTTGCCTTCACTAACCTCCCCAGCATACTATCCTGGGCCCATATACACCTATAGCCTAGTCACTTAACAATGTATTTTGTCTGCTCCATTGTAGTGCTTTACCCTAAACACCCCCTAAAATTTGTACAAATGGTATGTGTGCCCTTAAATTCAGGCAGAGTGTCATAGGCTTTTTTTTTGGCTCCCAAACTCAGCTCGAAAATTTTTACAATGGGCCATCAGAGGGGGTGAGGAATCTGATAAGATGACCTTATATTTTTGTCTTGAAATACTCCTTAAAATAAATGTTATACTGATGTTGGACAAGAATATTTGTGTCTAATCTGCTTGCAATGTTATGTGCAAAAGTACTAATATTTCTTTTTCTGTTTTGACTCCACAGTTTCCTGTGTGGCATCCCATTTTGCCGACCGTTGGGACTTTCCCAACTGTGGAGGGGCTATAGATGGGAAGCATGTCCACATCGTGCCATTTCCCCATTCGGGGTCTTACTATTATAACTATGAGGGGTTTAATAGTGTAGTGTTAATGGCGGTGGTGTCGGCACAATATGAGTTCCTCTATGTGGACGTGGGGAAGAATGGCCGGATGTCAGATGGAGGAGTCTTCGCCCACATGGAGTTTTACCAACATCTCCAGACTGGTGGCCTGGCATTGCCCCTGATGCGGACAACATGGAAGGACTCCCATTCGTCTTTATTGCCGATGAAGCATTCGGTCTGGGTGAGCACCTGATGAGGCCATTCCCCCAAAGGACCCTCACCCTGGAGATTAGGGTCACTGGCCAGAGCAAGACGAGTCGTTGAGAATACCTTCGGGATAATGGCCAGCCGGTTCCGCCTGTTTCTGACAGCAATCCATATGGCGGACTACAAAATCAACCACATCATATTATCTTGCTGCTTATTGCACAATTTTTCAAGGAAAAATGCCTAAAATGATATTGCCTCAGTTGGGCCTGAGGCGGGACTTCCTGAGAATCCCCTGATGGGCCTGGATACTGGCTGTCCTGGCTTGGCACCCCACAGCGCCCGTGACGTTCGGCAGAAATATGTAAATTATTTCAAGGGTAGGGGGGCCATTGCTATGCCAGACAATGTGTAAATATTTTTTTTATAAAAAAAAAAAGATCTAATAAAATCTTGAATTTTCTTTATTGCTTGTGTTTGTTTTTGGCTGTCTCCTAGGTTCTCCTAGTGCACTTGTATATCAAGATAACACGCATGTGTCGTACGTACGATCTGTGTGCAGAGGAAGGAGGAACGGAAGTGGTGAGCGTCCTAAACGAAGGTAAAATTTGAACCTGGGCCATCAGTGACCTATACTGATTCAAGATTGAGGCCTATATTGGGATAAGATTAGGAGAGTTTAGGCTGACATTAGTGTTTTTGTCTTGTGTATTGTCTTACAGGAAATATGAATCACTTTAAGGACCCAGAATTTATGGCCAGTTTCATTGACAAGTACAGGGAGATGAGGAATTTGTAGGAGGTGAAACACAGCTTATATTATAAAAAAAACAAGCTAGGAGGTCAATGCTGGAGAAACTTCTGGAATTTGTGAAGACTCAGGTCCCCGATGCAACCATCGTGTTCTTGGAAAAGAAAATTGGGATCTTGAGGAACATGTATAAGAAGGAGCATAATAAGATCCAGAAATCACTCAGATCAGGAACAGTAGCAGTGCAAGTGTATGTACCCAGGCTGTGGTACTTCAACAAATTGCGGTTTCTGGACAACCAAACTGAAGCCAGGGCATCACTTTCTACCCTTCCCTGCAGCCTTCCCTCAACCCCAGCAGAGGCTGACGAGGAACAACCTGGGCCTTCCATTCTGGAAGAAGTGGATGCGCCCAGATGGAGCCAGGTATATTATTTTTAGACATATTTATTGTCCTAATATTAATGATGCTAACTAGATGTTATATATTAATGATTTAAAACAAAGAGATTTACATATCAATAGACAGTAGTGGCAAAAAATGTCTGGGACAAGAATGAAAAATGCTGGGGTCAGAATGACAGTCTTTTCTATTTATTAACATTCAATTTGCAAGTCATGAGCTAAAAATTGTGTGTGATTGATGAAGCAAAAACTAAAACTATGTCCCTTTTTTATACACAGGATGAGCTCAGCCAGGAGGAGGGTCTGGAAAGTGGCAGCCAGGAGGAGGCCATGCCCTGTGTCAGCCAGGAGGTGGGAGGGCCCAGTGTCAGCCAGGAGGTGAGCGGGCCCAGTAGGAGCCTCACCCAATCTCAGGTGCCTCCTATCCACCTTACAACCAAAAGGCCCAGGAAGGGGACGATGACGAAGGAGGCAGCACTGGGCCTCATTAGGGAAGCAACTGATGTCCTTAGGAGCCACCCCGATGCTGAAGAGGCCTATGGCTGCTATCTAGTCACAAGATTGATGAAATTGGAGGAGGGCCAACACTTCCTCTGTAAGGGAATTTTTGGTAAGGCCCTTCAGATAGGGTTGAGGGGCCAGCAGACTGAGAACAGCCACGTATATCAGCTCACCCATCCTCCTCCTGCCACAAGTCCACCACCAGAGCCACAGCCTCCAAGGAAGGCTGCAGGGAAGGGTGCAGGGAAGTGTGGAGGGAAGGCTGCAGCGAAGAGAAGAAAGTGATAACCTGACTTCAGTCTGGTCTGACAGAAGACGCAGGCTGGTGTAGTACCACAGCCTGGGGACATATATGTCATTTGCTGCTGGTCCTGATATCTGGGAGTCCTGGACCAGATTGGGCTCCAAATTATATGGACTCCTCAAGCTACCAATTTTATTTTCCACAGACTTGATGTGTGCCCTGGGGGCCAAAAGGCTTCGCAAATTCCAAAAGTTTCTCCAGCGTTGCATTCCTCTTTATTTTGTTACCCAGAATAAATGGATATTTTATTCTCAGAAAATACCTGCCTATGTGTTTTTCTACAAAAAGGACAGTTTGTTTGTGAGTAGGCAGGTACATTTCTAAAAGACAATGTCAAATTAACAAGGGACATCAACCTCCTTGAGGTTAATAAAAAATACAAGATAATAATGTTTTTGTGGTAACTTGACACACAAAAAATTAAATTATATATGGAGATCACTAGAAAATAATTTTCCAATAATCCAAAATAAAGGACATCTTGAAATAAAAAAATAAATAAAATAAAAGACTATAAAAAAAATTCTAAACATTATTATGGAGATCTGGCTTTTATAAATTAAAAGATTATTCATGAGATCACGAGAAATAATCAAGAAATAAGTTTGTGAGAACTCTGTGTGAATATGAGCAGAAAAACAACTTCATTATTCTAGCATTATAAAGAAGAAAAGAATGCGCTGCATTAAAAGATCACAGAATTTGCTGCGTGAGGAATTTGCTATCTCCATTATGAACGCTAGTTTTACCACACCGAGAGCTTCCGTCTCGTACTTGCTTCAGAGCATGCGTCGTTTTTGGTACGTCGGAACAGCATACAGACGAGCGGTTTTCACGATAGGAATTGGTTCCGTCTGAAAAATTTAGAACATGTCCTCTTTCTAGGTCCGTCAGAATTTTCGACGTAATAAGTCCAATGGGGCATACACACGATCGGAATATACAATGAAAAGCTCCCGTCTGACTTTTTCTGTCGGACATTCCGCTCGTGTGTACACGGCATTACACTTGTTAGTGACTGCTTGGACAGAACTTTATTTAAAGGACCTCCTCACACTCCCACTGTTGGTTGTTTGCAATAACACCTTCACACTTATGTATTAGAAATACCTTTGTGTAAAATGTGAGCCCTCCACCTTTGAGTTTAGAGTGCCCCACTGCCAGCAGACTCTGTCGCAAGTTTACCCACTGGCCAGTGGTTAAAAAGAGTCTATTTGATAATAGTTAGGCCCCAAAATTTAACCTGATGATTCCTTACCCAGGAATATACTGTCAGGTAAAATATTGGGACATCAACACAATTCTAATCCTTTTTGGCTCTATACACCACCACAATGGATTTGAAATGAAACTAACAAGATGTGCTTTAATCTTTTGATGCAGACAAGACAGAGAAAGTGATTCACCGCTCAGGTAGACCTGCTTCCAGGTGTGTGTTAGTAAATCCTTCAGAGGAGGGGAGTCCCAGGTGCTGGCTAAATGCAAATTGGAGCAAGGTTTGAAACAGGAAAATCTGGATGCTGCACACCGGGTAAAGTTTAAAAATCTTCTTTATTGTAAAACTTGGATCATCAAAAATACAAGACAATCAGGCAGATGGTACAGACTCAGCTGACGCGTTTCACACTCTAATTTGAGCGCTTACTCATAGCTGTATGAGTAAGCGCTCAAATTAGAGTGCGAAGCGCGTTTCAAGTTTTACAATAAAGAAGATTTTTCAACTTTACCCGGTGTGCGGCATCCAGATTTTCCTGTTTCAAACCTTGCTCCAAGATGTGCTTTAACTGCAGACTTTCAGCTTTAATCTGAGGGTATTTACATCCAAATAAGGTGAACGGTGTAGGAATTACAACAGTTTGTATATGTGCCTCTCACTTTTTAAGGGACCAAAAGTAATGGGACAGATTAACAATCATCCATCAAACTTTCACTTTTTAATACTTGGTTGCAAATCCTTTGCAGTCAATTACAGCCTGAAGTCTGGATCGCATAGACATCACCAGACGCTGGGTTTCATCCCCGGTGATGCTCTTCCAGGCCTCTACTGCAACTGTCTTCAGTTACTGCTTGTTCTTGGGGCATTTTCCCTTCAGTTTTGTCTTCAGCAAGTGAAATGCATGCTCAATCGGATTCAGGTCAGGTGATTGACTTGGCCATTGCATAACATTCCACTTCTTTCCCTTAAAAAACTCTTTGGTTGCTTTCACAGTATGCTTCGGGTCATTGTCTATCTGCACTGTGAAGCGCCGTCCAATGAGTTCTGAAGAATTTTGCTGAATATGAGCAGATAATATTGCCCGAAACACTTCAGAATTCATCCTGCTGCTTTTGTCAGCAGTCACATCATCAATAAATACAAGAGAACCAGCTCCATTGGCAGCCATACATGCCCACGCCATGACACTACCAACACCATGCTTCATTGATGAGGTGGTATGCTTTGGATCATGAGCAGTTTCTTACCTTCTCCATACTCCATACAGCTCTTTGGATCTCATATTGAGAGTTGACAGCAACAGATTCCAAATGCAAATAGCACACTTGAAATGAACTCTGGACCGTTTATCTGCTCCTTGTAAATGGGATAATGAGGGAATAACACACACCTGGCCATGGAACAGCTGAGCAGCCAATTGTCCCATTACTTTTGGTCCCTTAAAAAGTGGGAGGCACATATACAAACTGTTGTAATTCCTACACTGTTCACCTGATTTGGATGTAAATACCCTCAAATTAAAGCTGAAAGTCTGCAGTTAAAGCACATCTTGTTCATTTTATGTCAAATTTATTGTGGTGGTGTATGGAGCCAAAAAGATTAGAATTGTGTTGATGTCCCAATATTTATGGACCTGACTGTACACTATATTGTGAAAAGTATTGGGACGCCTACTTTTAGACGCACATGAACTTTAGTGGCATCCCAGTCTTAGTCCGTAGGTTTCAATATTGAGTTGGCACACCCTTTGCAGCTATAACAGCTTCAACTCTTCTGGGAAGGCTGTCCACAAGGTCTAGGAGTGTGTCTGTGGGAACATTTGACCATTCTTCCAGAAGTTCATTTGTGAGGTCAGGCACTTATGTTGGAAGAGAAGGCCTGGCTTGCAGTCTCCACTCTAATTTATCCCAAAGGTGTTCTACTGGGTTGAGGTCAGAACTCTGTGCAGGTCAGTCAAGTTCCTCCACCCCAAATTCGCTCGTCCATGTCTTTATGGACCTTGCTTTGTGCACTGGTCCAAATCATTTGGTGGAGAGGGGATTATGGTGTGGGGTTGTTTTTTATGGGTTGGGCTTGGTACTTTGTACTGGTGAAGGGAACTCTTAAGGCGTCAGTATACCAAGACATGTTGGACAATTTCATGCTCCCAACCTTGTGGGAACAGTTTAGAGATGGCCACTTTCTTTTCCAACATGACTGAGACCAGTGCACAAACAAGGTCCATAAGCACATGAATGAGTGAGTTTGAGGTAAAGGAACTTGACTGGCCTGCAAAGAGTCCTGACCTCAAACTGATAGAACACCTTTAGGATGAATTAGAGCAGAGACTGTAAGCCAGGCCTTCTCGTCCAACATCAGTTCCTGAACTCACAAATGTGCTTCCAGAAGAATGGTCAAACATTCCCATAGACACACTCACACTCCTAAACCTTGTGGACAGCCTTCCCAGAAGAGTTGAAGCTGTTATAGCTGCAAAGGGTGGGCCAACTTAATATTGAACCCTATGGACTAAAATTGGGATGCCATTAAAGTTCACATGCGTGTAAAGGAAGGTGTCCCAATACTGTTGACAATATAGTGTATGTTACATGGAGTGTTGATATTAAAGTTTGCAGTCTCATTCTCCACTTGCCTAGTGTGTTTAAAGTGGAAGGCCTCCCACAGGTGGCAAAGAAAACAAACTCCGATCCTATTCATTTAACTGTGTTATTGTATTGTACGTATTTCTTTTTTCATAAAGCCCAAATATCACTATCAGCGTGCTGGTGTAGTGTTGGGTCCAATTACAGGAAGAGCAGTCACTGGAAATGGTAGAAGAGACCATCCTATGCCAGCACACTTCGATAGTGCTACACTTGCTAGAGGTTTCCTTTTCAATAATCACACAATGGTCTCTTATAATCTGTGTTGTCAAATCCCCGTGTTCTTGTTGGTTCATTTGAGCAGAAAAAAGAATGAAAATGTGTATTAACACTTCATAGTCCTATAGCACACAAAACACCTGATAACAAGTCTGTCCAATGTAAGGGACCCATAGTCTATAGTTAAATAATGCCAACACATTTAAATAATGCTTATCCTGCTTTATTTATAATAAAGAAATACTGTTATTGTATTATTCTATTATTTAACAGTTGGTACAAATTTTTAAAAACAGCAGTACATTACAAGAGCTCAGTTTCTGTTGTTAAATATTGTATATTGCGTGATTCAGCTTGTTCTTATCACTTCCACAGATATTAATGTTTAGCTCTGTCACTTAATGCCTGTCCGTGTTATCTCAGTAAATTCTGAGAGACAGCAAAACATATAATCCTGTTTCGCACAAGGAATTTTGTGCTTACGGGAGAGTGTAAATAGAATCAGTGTCCAAAAATGTGTTACAATATGTGCTTTTACACATACCCAGGACAGGGGAAAGTTCCTTAATGCCTAGTTTACACCAAATTTGTGCTTGAGGATTTTCAGATATAGAGCCAGCTCTCTAGAGTCTCTAAATGCTAACGGTGTATGCTGGGACTTTGTCAGTGCAGAAATGGGGACTGCTTGGCTTTGTTTATAAAACCTAATCAGTGATATGGCTTTGTTTATTAACAAAGCCATGTCATATAGTGAGGGAGTTTCACGGCTAGGAGTACTGCATGTCCCTAGCTATAAGTTTGACTTTTTTAAGCTAATTTCACTGAACTGTGCTGCATGTGAGTAAAAACACTGATGCTATGGAAATCATTCCTGCAGAAACACTGCAGCACAGTACAAAGCAAATTCTTTGTAAAAAGTTTGTATGTAGGAAGCCAGTTGAGCCTTCAAGACCTAGTATCAGGGATTTGCACATTGTGGGCCTTATTTCAACATGTTAAATATCAGTTTGGGAGACTATTTTGTGGGTTATTCTTCAGCAGGGGATAGATTGTATGAAAAAATAATTCAAACAGTGCAACACTATCCCAATCTTCTTGATAATCAATGTGCATGAAACCAAAATTATGTGTCTAATATCGGTGTGGACACTCTTACAACTTACCAACATTTCTTTTATTTTTTTTTTGTATCAAATATGGCCCAAAAAATTGAAAATGGAATTTAAATATCAAAATAAATAAATGAATAAAAAACATAAAGACTGCATTCACACCTGAGCGTTTTCAGCTCGTAAAACGCTCGGAAAAACGCCAGGAAAAAACCCAACAGGCAAAATCACATTCATTTAAATGGCCCCTGTTCACATCTGAGCGTTTTTTAGCTTGAAGCAAAACGCCTGAAGCTCAAAAAAGTACATGAGCTTGTTTTTGGGCAAATCACAGGCGCTTTTCTGTTTTTTACATTGGTGACCTTTTGACCTGTGCAAAAACATGTCAAAAATTGTGTTAAAAACGCGTGACTTTCTGCCTGAAAATTAAACCCTCAGGTGTGAATGCAGCCAAAGTGCAGTCCCACAGTTCAAGGTGCGAGTACATCATCCAAAAAACATGGTGGCACTCTTCAAAGGGTATATATGCATTACTCCCAAACCAAGAGCTCTCTTCTCCACCACGTGCCAGCCAAAGAACTCACCTTAAATGAAGACTTCTTACATTATAGGAGGTCTAATTGTGCTTGATAGAAAGACAAGAGTTAAATTCATCTGCATCCGTATTCGAATAATGGACAAGTATCATGTAGGACTATAAGGAACCTTCCTTCTCAGCTCCAACTATGCATGTAACAAATAGAACAAGCGCACCAAAACAGCACTCTCCATTTTATTTACTAATAACAACATTATAATTACACACCTACAGGACAAAGCATAAATACGCATCTTTTAAAAGATTAATCTCATCCATCCATTCAGCTTTGTTTGATACTTATCCATCCAATGTTATGAAGCCAACTACGCCTATTTGTAGAGATCATCAGCCAGAAGATGCCAGTGTCTGCAGATATACTCAGCCAGAGGGTGACAGTACTAGCCTCATGATGTCAACTAAGCTCAAGCAAATCACAAAACGGAAAATTATATACTCACCTTTCTGTAATTTTCCTTTCCTGACGTATCTTCATGGCAGCACACGCTGGGTTGTGATGCCACCTCCACAAGCTGACAGGATTGAATAACTATAAAAATTGAAGAGAGAGACCCCCCCTTTATTCTCTGTATCTATCATCTAAGAATGGGTGGGTTTCTGTGTGCTGCCATGAAGATGTGTCAGGAAAGGAAAATTACGGAAAGGTGAGTATACAAGTTTCTGTTTTCCTGACGCCTTCATGGCAGCAGACGCTGGGAAATAACTCGCCGGTCGTGTGGGTGCAGAAAATAATGTTTATTCCTTATAATGTTGCAGAATTGGCTCTAACAATGGTTCTGCCAAAGTCTGCCATTGTTAATTGGGCAGAGTCTATCTTATAGTGAGAAATGAATGTATGTCTGGAAGACCAGGTCGCTTCTTTACAGATCGTCTCTTGTGAAACTCTGCAGTATGCTGCCCACAAAGTCGCCACTGCCCTGGTTGAGTGAGCCCTGATGCCTTCCAGAATTGCCAGCTGATGGATGGAGTATGCCTTCTTGATAGGGTTGACCAACCAGGATGCAATCGTAGGAGAAGTTGCTGGTTGACCTTTCCTAGCCCCATGGGGAATAATCAAGAGAGTATCTGACTTTCTAAAGGTGGCTGTAGCTGCCAGATAGCTGATAATAACTGATTTCACATCTAGCGCATGAGGTTCGCCTTGATTGTTAGTGAAAGATGGAAGAACGATGTCCTGATTATAATGAAATGAGGCTGATACTTCAGGGACGAAATGGTCCGCAGGTCTCAGTACCACTCTATCAGGATAAAGGACCAGATAAGGTTCTGTTATCATTAATGCTCGTAACTCAGAAACTCCTTTCGCAGATGTAATGGCGATAAGGAAGGTTAACTTCAAAGTCAAGTTCCATAGTGAGGTTGACTCGGTCCCATGCCAGGAATGTCATTTTTTTCGGAGGTCTGATCTTCAGGCATGCCTTCATGAACTGGATTACTAGGGGGTGAAATGCCCATTTAATGCCTATTTTTTCAGATAAGGCGGATACATGAACTGTACACATGGTTGGATTTTCCAACGGAAAAAGTGCGATCGGATTGTGTTGTCGGAAATTCCGATTGTGTGTGGGCTCCATCTGACTTTTTCCGTCGGAGTTTCCGACACAAAGTTTGAGAGCAGGATATAAAATTTTCCGACAACAAAATCCGATCGCTTAAATTCCTATCGTGTGAACACAAATCCGACGCACAAAGTGCCACGCATGCTCAGAATAAATTAAGAGACGAAAGCTATTGGCTACTGCCCCATTTATAGTCCCGACGTACGTGTTTTACGTCGCCGCGTTCAGAACGATTGGATTTTCTGACAACTTTGTGCGACAGTGTGTATGCAAGACAAGTTTGGCCCAAAATCCATCGGAAAAAATCAGACGGATTTTGTCGTCGGAATGTCCGATCAATGTCCGATCGTGTGTACAGGGCATAAGGGTGCTTGAGCTTAGCCCTTTATCAATACCTAATTGTAGGAACTCCAAAATTTGCAGGAGTTTTGGTGATATTGGATTCCAGCTCTTTTCTTGTGCCACGGAACAAAACCTTCTCCAAATTTGCTTGTATGTTTTGTTAGTGGTGTTCTTTCTGGCCTATAGAAGTGTGGTAATTACCTCTTGTGAACAGCCTTACTCTAGCAGCCTTTTCCTTTCAACTTCCATGCCATCAAGTATAACTTCTCCAGGGCTGGATGCAGGGATTTGCCCTGGGATAGGAGGCCTGATGTTATCGCGAGAGGCAGTGGTTGATGCAGGTTGAGTTGCAATAGGGTTGTGAACAAAGGCCTCCTTGGCCAGAAATGGATTACTGCTATTACTGTAACCGATGATCTCCTGAGTCTGGATAGAAACCTTGCGATTAGTGGAAATATGTATCCCAGCTTGAAATTCTATGGATGATCAGGCAGTCTATTACCTCGGCTGACGGGAAGGTTGCTCTCGACAGAAATCTCCGACATTTGGTGTTCACAGGCGTAGCTGCCAAGTCGATCTCCGGTATTCCCCACGTCTCTGTCAGAAGCAAAAAAGCCTGATGGCTCAATGACTACTGGTTGTTTGAAAGAAGCTCTCTGCTTAGGTAGTCAACCAACATGTTTTGTGCTGCTGGAACATACACTGCCCTCAGGTCTGCCAAATGTATGTTTGCCCAATTCAAGATGGAATGACCTTCCTCCATTAGTGTGCGACTCCTGGTACCTCCTTGCCTCTGGATATATGCCACCGCAACTCTGTTGTCCATCTGAATCAGAACGCTCTCCCCCCTCAGGTATGGAGCAAAGGCCATAAGCACCTGGAAGGCTGCTCTGAGTTCCAGTATATTCAAAAACAAACTGTGAGCTTGAAACTGCCACTGACCTTGGACTGCCTGGTCTCGGTAATGAGCTCCCCATCCCTTCTGACTGGTATCCGATGTAACTACTTCTGGCTGTGGAGGGATTATAGGTCTGTGCCTCCTGAGGTTGCTCAAATTGTCCACCACCATATTGATTGTTTCACATATCTGTAGATGTAAATTGTCTGAAGCATTGATGCTCCATTCCACTGCCTCAGAAAGGAGTTTTGCAACACTCTGGTGTGCCACTGGGACCACTGAATCATGGGCAGAGTTGCAGACATGGATCCCAGGACGCTCATACAAACTCTGGCTGGTAAATGTGTTGCTGAGATTAGTATCTTCATTTTCTGAATTAGAGGTATAACTTTTTCTTGAGGAAGCTGTATTTTGTTTAGGTTGGTATCCAATTCTGCCCCCAGGAATATCATGTTCTGTGTAGGCTGTAGCTTGCTCTTTTGCCAGTTGACTAACCAACCAAAACTTGACAGGGTTGTCAGTAAAATCTCCCGGTGCTGTATCAAGATCTTGTGACTTTCTGCTAGAAGCAGTATGTCATCCAGATAATGGCGTACTCTTAGTCCTTTCTCTCTGAGATATGCAATGATGGGTAGAAGGACTTTGGTAAAAGTCCTGGGATCCGAAGAGATACTGAATGGTAGGCACTGGAACTGGAAGTGATGGTGGTTGATTGAAAAACTGAGAATTTTTTTAAAAGCAGGATATATTGGTATGAGTAGATAGGCGTCTGACAAATCTACAGACAGCATCCACTCTTTTAGATTCACCGCTAACAGTATGGACTGGAGGCTTTCCATCTTGAAGGTCTCTTCAGATACTTCTGTTGAGTTTCTTTAAGTCCAGTACTGGTCGTAAAGCCCCTGTTTTCTTCTTTACAAGAAATAAGGGGGAATAGAATCCTCTTAAATTTTGACATAACGGAACCTCCAAGATAGCTCCCTTTTGGTTTAATTCTGTTATATACTTTAGTAGAATTTGCCTTCTGTCCAGAGATGTCGGGAGTCTGGTTGGTTGAAAGTGGTTTTTGGTAATTCTGCTTAAGAACCTCCATCTGTGACCGAATTTGATTGTGGAAAGGGTCCAGGAGTCTTTGATGTGACCTGTTCATATCCGCACAAAATTTCTGAGTCTGGCGCCCACCTTTAGGGGATGGGCAGGCGTACCCTCAAAAGGACCTCTGCTGCTCTCCGGATGGGGTGGTCTTGGTTTTTTGCATTCTCAGGAAAGATGACTGTGTATTTCTCCAGTTTCTTTTAAATTCTCTTCCTGGTCTATAGGATTTTGCTTCTCTGTACCTTTCAGGAAGGTTGTGTTTATAAGAAGGACCTTTTGAGGTTTTAGGCCTCCTGTCAGAGGGAATGAGGCCTGACTTGCCCCCTGTAACTTTGGAAATGGCTGCATCCAATTTGGGACCAAAGAGATTAGTGCCGTCATAAGGAATTTTGCACCAATTTGTTTTTGATGCAGCGTCAGCTATCCATGGTTTTAGCCACAAAGCTCTTCTCGCTATTACCGAAGCTAACATTGCCTGGGCCAAGGACCTGATAATGTCCACTGAGGCTTCTGCGACAAAGTCATCTGCCAATTTGAGCTCTTGGAGAGAGGTAATTATTTTCTCTTGGTCTATCCTTCCTGAAATGATTTTTCTATATTAGAGGCCCAACCAACTCTACCCACTCCCGCCGTGGTGACTGCCGGTCTACAGGCGCCTCCCACCGTGGAGTAGGCTTTTTTTAATTCTAGATCAATCTTCCAATCGAATACATTCCAAAATGTAACTGCGTCCCCAGTGGGTAGAGTGACATGTCTGGCCAGGCGCATTAGAGAAGCATTGACTATTTGAGCGTTAATTAAGGGATTAACCCTAGGTTCTTTCAAGGGATACATTTTTACTAGCCTGTTATTGAGGTTAGACCTCTTGTCGATCTTTCCCATTCGTCTTTAATGAGGTCCTCTAGTTCCTGAATGAAGGGGAAGGTTTCTGGATCCCTTTTTAAATTTGTAAAATATTTTCGAAATTCTCTGAGGTGCTTCCTCAGATTCCTCCCAACCTATGGCCTCTTTGACTGATTTTGCAAAGGGTTCCACCAGAGAAAAGTCAAAACCAACTGGCACTTCTGGATCCTCATTCTCGGAAGGGGATTCTGGTTCTGGCGCATGAAGGGGAGCGGCTGATGATGTGCTTCGAGTTGGTCTGTCTGGCACGGGTGTTGTTGTCTCCATTATGGATTCCCGCAGAGATTCCTGAATCAGTTCCGTAACCTCTCTGGCATCCAATTCTCTCTCTTTTGTGGCCTCTTTGAAGCATGTGCGGCAGGCCAATTTATATGGTAAAGCTGGGGGGCGCCACTTACAAAGCAGGCATTTGCTGCAGGTCAGGTGTGGTGGCTCCGATCGTGATGTGATGAGGGTGACCTCCTGTGGTGCGATTGGCTATGTCGGGCGCGGCTGTGGCGTGAATGACCATGGCGTGAGTGGCTATGGCGTGAATGTCAATGATGGGATGAGGATCGCGATTGACTTCTGCGGGATCTTCTACTTGAGGCATGGCTTGATTGATCTTTACGCCTTGATCTTGACCTGGAAGGGCTGCCAGAAAGTGCCGTATTAATAGTTATGCTCTCTTTTTTTTCTCTCTTCAATACCTACTGTTATGATGGACAGCCTCTTACCTTATTTGATGAGGGTGGTCTGCGTGGGCAGTGATCTCCATGAACAGTGCAGATAGAATTCAGATAGGAGGAAGAAGCCTGGAAACAGTATAAAGTGCCATTAAAAAATAGGGTAGATAAATAAAACCCCCTAGCATATACAGGGAGAGATCATCTGGCTCACATGCCTGAAATAGAAGGCAAAACATCAAATGCTGTATGAAATGCAGTGACCAGAGAGTCACTGACAAACATTTCTGGCTTTTTAAAATTGCTGCCGCTTTTGCGGAAATGACGCTCTTGTGCATGCGCAGAAGCGTTGTGATCATGCCTGCGTCATTTTGGATCAGGGTAAGAGACTCTGAATGGCTGTATCTCCTCCTCCTGCGCATGCGCAAAGCGGAGGGAGAGACGCCGTGCCTTGATAGCTATAGACCCAGGACCTGTGGGACAACAGGTCCCGAAGTTTATCATAAAAAAAAGATAGACTGTGTGCAGGATATAACAGAACAGGAGACCACTGCAATAATTAATTCTTCTTTAAAGCTTATTTAAAATGAGACCACCAGACCGGGGTTCCCTCCATAGAAGCTTCTTTAGAGACTGTACAAGAGGGACTTCCAAACAGGAGAGGCTTGAACCTGCTGGGACAATTGCGGTAAGAGGCTTGCGATGTCCATCCAATCTTGTCAGTTGAGGATAAAAAAAGAGAATAAGGGGGGGGGGGGGTCTCTCTTCAATTTTTATAGTTATCCAATCTCATCAGGTTGTGGAGGCGGGATCACAACCCAGCATGTGCTGCCATGAAGGCGTCAGGAAATGAGATATGTCAAACTTGCCACATTGGCTTTGTGCCAACAGTGATCTTCTTATCCTAAAGAAGATGCCTTTTAATGTTATATTTTTGGCTTCAGCACTTAAATTGTTTTGGTTATGGTAAGGCAAAATGTAGAATAAAACCCTCCACTAAAAAAAGCTAGATTGAAAGTTATAAGATGGAAAAGCCATATATTTTTATTTTCTTTATTTTTTCTCTTTGTTCTTTATATATATTATCTTTGAAATTAGTAAAGCAGAAATGATGCAATGAGGGAGAGTTGCTGAAAGTTAGTCCCATTCAGTCAGGCATGTTCTGTAATGTTGAAGATGATATGCCACTTATTCAAAAAGTGCTCTCAGCATTGGCTGAAAAATGAAGACCAGGCGACTTGCCAGCTTTTTTATACTGTGTCCTGGAAACAACAGCAGTGAAATCCTCCTGTTACCATTTTGCCGTTTTCCTTCCCTTTGAGTTTTGTGTGTTTTGCTCATATTAGCATGTTCCCATTCATCCACAATTACAAATCAACATCAGGAGTGATCCTCCCACAGTGGCGGCATCAAGGCCCTCTTTGTTACCCTACTCTCTCCTTCTATCAGCAATTTCCTTGTAGAACATTAGCACTGAAGTACAACTGATTGGCTATTTGTGCTGCTTTTCCTCCCCCAGTCTAAGCTCTGCTGTTCAGGGGATTTTAAGGGGCTTTCAGATAAAAAAAAATACATTTACTGATGTACTATAGTGAGCCATGTGTCTTTCATACCTTCCTAGAGTTTAACTTTAGGTTATATAATTATACAACTACTGTGATTCATTCTAAAATAGTAATGCTTTATCCTGCCTATGGCATCAAATATGCTAGGACAAACAGGGCATGTTCCATGCCATTTACTGTTGAAATAATTTTTTTTCTTTTATTTTTGCTTAAGGAACGTGTGTATGTGGCGAATGCACCTGCCATGATGTGGACCCAACAGGTGACTGGGGAGATATTCATGGTGACACCTGTGAGTGTGATGAAAGGAACTGTAAATCTGTGTATGACAGGTACTCTGATGACTTCTGCTCAGGTAAGGAACAATCGCTGCAAAGTACAATGGTAAAGTTTGGGCCTACAGTAAAATGTATGTGATAATATTGGAATATATTAACCATAAATTTAACTTTACAGAATTGCACTTTCAATAACAAAAGCAAGCTTTCAAACAATTCATAGCTTAAAGAAATTAAATTAACAGGAATATTGCTTCCTGTAGAGTTAATTGAGCAACACTGCAGGTATCCATCTGGTGCCTAAAACAAGTGATAAAAATGTACATCTAAAAAAAAAAAATGTTCTGCACCCTGTGTGTTGTCAGTGCTTTTCATTTGAATTGTCAGTTCATCACTTCCTGTTGTAATAGAACAGTCATACAGTGCCTTGAAAAAGTATTCATACACCTTGAAAATGTTCCACATTTTGTCATGTTACAACCAAACACGTAAATGTACTTTATTAAGATTTTATGTGATAGACTAACACAAAGCGGCGCATACTTGTTTAATGTAAGGAAAATGATAAATGGTTTTCAACATTTTTTACAAATAAATATCTGAAAAGTGTGGCGTGCATTTGTATTCAGCCCCCTTTACTCTGATACCCCGAACTAAAATCTAGTGGAACCAATTGCCTTCAGAAGTCACCTAATTAGTAAATGGAGTCCACCTGTGTGTAATTTTACTTCAGTATACATGCAGCTGTTCTGTGAAGCCCTCAGAGGTTTGTTAGAGAACCTTAGTGAACAAACAGCATTATGAAGGCCAAGGAACACACCAGACAGGTCAGGGATAAAGTTGTGGAGAAGTTTAAAGCAGGGTTGGGTTATAAAAAAAAATCCCAAGCTTTAAACATCTCACTGAGCACTGTTCAATCCATCATCTGAAAATGGAAAGAGTATGGCACAACTGCAAACCTACCAAGACATGATCGCCCACCTAAACTGACAGGCCGGGTAAGGAGAGCATAAATCACCTGTCCACAGGACAACTGTTAGTCGTGCACTCTGCACAAATCTGGCCTTTATGGAAGAGTGGCAGGAAGAAAGCCATTGTTGAAAGAATGCCATGAGAAGTCCTGTTTGCAGTTTGCGAGAAGCCATGTGGGGGACACAGCAAACATGTGGAAGAAGGTGCTCTGGTCAGATGAGACCAAAATTGAACTTTTTGGCCTAAAAGCAGAACTCTATGTATGGTGGAAAACTGACACTGCACATCGCCCTGAACACACTGTGCGCAATGTGACACATGGTGGTGGCAGTATCATGTTTTAGGAATGCTTTTCTTCAGCAGGGACAGGGAAGCTGGTCAGAGTTTATGGGAAGATGGATGGAGCCAATTTAGGGCAATCTTAAAAGAAAACCTGTTAGAGTCTGCAAAAGACTTGAGACTGGGGCGGAGGTTCACCTTCCAGCAGGACAACGACCCTAAACATACAGACAGAGCTAAACTGGAATGGATTAGATCAAAGCATATTCATGTGTTAGAATGGCCCAGTCAAAGTCCAGACCTAAATCCAATAGAGAATCTGTGGCATGACTTAAAAATTGCTGTTCAGACGCTCTCCATCCAAGTTGACAGAGCTTGAGCTATTTTGCAAAGAAGAATGGGCAAAAATGTCACTCTATAGATGTGCAAAGCTGATAGAGACAAACCCAAAAAGATTTGCAACTATAATTGCAGCGAAAGGTGGCTCTACAAAGCATTGACTCAAGGGGGGCTGAATACAAATGCACGCCACACTTTTCACATATTTATTTGTAAAAAAAAATTAAAACCATTTATCATTTTGCTTCCACTTCACAATTATGTGCCACTCTGTGTTGGTGTATCACATAAAATCCCAGTAAAATACATTTACATGAGGTATGAATACTTTTTCAAGGTACTGAATGCAGGACAGCAGTCATAAGACCCTTGCACACTGTACCACTGTGATTAACAGCTTGCAAGTTCCAAAAACAAAACAAGACTATACTGATATTTGTATCAATATACATTGTACAATATCACTGAGTACAAGTTTGCTTTACCACTTGCCGACTGCCTTCCGCGTATATTCCGCAAGGTGGCTCGGCTGCTCAAACCGACATACAGTACCTGTATGTCGGTCTGTGTATGTGGTACTGTGGCCGCGGGTCCGGCGGACTCGGTGTCCGCCGGCCACCCGCGATCATGGTGAAAAGAGGAATAACGGGTATCTACATAGGCAGATCCCTGTTCTGACAGGGGAGGAGAGAGAAATTGGCTGTTCCTAGTGATCAGGACCAGGCACAGATAGCTGCCATATCCCCAGTATATTCTTAAACGGCGGCCATCCTCTTTCTGATAAAAGTGTTCTCCGCTGTGCATTTGCCACAAAATCACTTTTATCGAGGGTGGGAGAGGTGCCCCTCCCACCGCACTCAGGTCGTCCCTGCCTCTTACTGGTCCTCTGGTCCTCTCCCCTCTAAAACATGAAGCAGAGAGGGGGAGAGATGGCCCCCGCTTGGCTCCATAGTCATTGGATGTTTGAACCACACATGTGGGGTATCGCCGCGATTGTTAGAGTGAGAGCAATACTTCTAGCAAAAGACCTACTCTGTAACTCAAAACTGGTAACCTGTAGAAATTTTTAAATATCGCCTATGAAGATTTTTAAGGGTTAAAGTTTGTCGCCATTCCACGAGCAGGCGTCATTTTGAAGCGTGACATGTTGGGTATCAATTTACTCTGCCTAACATTATTTTTCACAATATAAAAAAAAAATTGGGCTAACTTTACTGTTGTCTTATTTTTGAATTTAAAAAAATGTGTTTTTTCAAAAAAAAATTGTGCTTGTAAGTCCGCTGTGCAAATACGGTGTGACATTATTGCAACGACCGCCATTTTTTTCTCTAGGGTGTCTGAAAAAAAATATAATGTTTGGTTGTTCTAAGTAATTTTCTAGCAAAAAAAAATGATTTTAACTTGTAAACGCCAAGTTTGAAAAATAGGCTTGGTCCTTAAGTGGTTAAAGCAACGCAGTGCCGTATCGCAAAAAATGGCATGGTCATTAACGGGGTAAATCCTTCCAGGGGTGAATTGGTTAAACGTGTACTAGATGAGATATTGCAAACTGTAACCAAAATGCTGCAACAGTGATAAAACTATCAGCCTGTCCGCTATTCAAGAGCAAGTGGTGGAGGGGCCCTGGACATGAATTTTCACAGGTTATCAAAATGCAGATTAAATTATAACTTAAGACCATTTGGCTTGCATTTGTCAGCTCACCACAAGGATGAGGAGCCACGGGAGAGGATGTTCATCTGAATTGAGAAATCCATGTATAATGGATCAAAACAGAGTACCAAATGAAAAACCTTTAAGAGTCCAAAGTCTTTATTATTTAACTGGTTACAACAAGCACGGCAAAAAACAGCCAATGAGTTTCAGGGGCCAAAAAATTTCCTTTCATCACCACTGGGGCATGGTCACTTTTGCTGTGAACACCAGCATTGACTTTTGTTTATAACATCTTATTTTTGCAGATCAGTCTGCTTAGAAGTATTTTTGAGTCCATTTAAAATTAAACTATTTCACTCAGCCCTAATGAAGGGGGATTGTGCTGCCCCCGAAACACATTGGCTGTCCTTTCTTCTGCTTGTTGTAACCAGTTGAACAATAAGCCTTTTGGACTCTTAAGGATTTTTTTTTTTAGTTTTTAGTTGATCAATAAAGCCTTTGGACTCTTATGCCCCGTACACACGAGCGGATTTTCCGTCGGAAAAAAACTTGGATGGTTTTTCCAACGGACTTCCGCTCAAGCTTGGCTTGCATACACACGGTCACACAAAAGTTCTCTGAACTCTCGACCGTCAAGAACGCAATGACGTACAACACTGTGGTGAGGCGATAAAATGAAGTTCAATGCTTCCAAGCATGCGTCGAATTGTTTCCGAGCATGCGTAGAAATTTTGCACGTCGGAATTTGTACAGCCGATGGGAATTTCCGATCGGAACTTTTTCCGACTGAAAAATAAAGAACCTGCTCTCAATCTTTTGCTGGCAGGAATTCCGCCAGCAAAAGTCCGATGGAGCATACACGGAATTTCCGACCAAAAGCACACATCAGACTTTTGCTTGGGGAATTTCCAATCGTGTGTACGGGGCATTAAGGTTTTTTGGGGGTTTTTTTGGTGCTCTTTTTCACCCATTATTCCCTCTCCAAAGTAGCCTTCCGTTGGAAGATTCTCAGGTTTGGCTTAATTGTAGTCAGGTAACAGGCTAGACTTCAGAAAAATTTTGATAGCATTTAAATGTACAGTACTTGTGTATACTGTCTGCTAAATAGCAACAATGCCTAAAATGTAACAGTTCTCTTGTAGTGGTGTCATTATACTGTATGTAACATAACAGCATGTTTGTTTTTTTTGGTAATTTGGCCCATGCAGTGATCTACTATATCATTATTTAATTCGGTTGTCAGGTATATATTTTTAAGCTCTTTAAGATTTTTTATTTACAATTTTTTTTTTAACAAAGGTAAGATTTTTTATTTACAATTTTAGTTACAATGCTGTTTAACCTTAGTAGTGTGTAGAGGTTTCTATACTATTACTATATGCTGAATATTTTATGGTCACAAAAGCCTTTTCTTATGTATACTTTTTTCACACATGCAAAAATTAATCAGCTGGCAGAAGGCTGGGATAAAAAAGACCATCATTGATGAAAATGAATGTCAAGGCATTGATAACAGGGCCGTAATTACTTTGTGTTATGCTGCTGACGTCACGGGACAGCAAGACCAAGACTTGAGCTGTCACATCACATCAGCAGAACCATGGAAAGCAATTACAGGAGGCCATTATCAAAGGGCTATCTTTTTATTGCACGTTTTAATCATTATTCAAAATCACTTCAGATGTAGTTTAAAATCTTGCAAGCAGGAAATACCCAAGAAAAAAAATGCTGTGAATACTTTGCACACACAACATGTCCATAGTAGAAGTTAGGTAATGTGTCATTAATATTGAGTAAATGCTTGATGCACATTATTAATTTATATTTCATTCAGCAGTCTGTAATGACAGACCCGTAATCATTTTTTCTGAAGAAGCCAAAAAAGGTGAAAGCAGGCAACCTTTGGTGTTACTTTATGGAGATTATTTAGCGAGGCAAGATGTAGCAATTCATAGTAATCACTCATATTTTAGTTTACTATAGTCACATCTGTGAAAGATTATTTCTGATTGGATGCATAAATGTTGCACTTTGCAAATCATCAGTGTTCTTTGTGTTGCCTTAATGAATTGGGTCATAGATGCAGCTGCAACCTAGAAAATATTAATAAATTTACCGTTACCAGTATTTATGTCTGTTCTTCTGAGAAGCAAATGGAACCAAAGATTTTATAATACAGGTACACAATTTGAGGCATTTAGGTTCCATTAAGATAGGTAGATGCAGAGCTGGATTACTGTATGTCCTAATGATATTTTGAGTAAAGCTTTGGACCTCTCTAATGCCTTACAGGGACAAGCAGTCCTGACATTTCATCGAAATAAGTATCTCTGTACATGACAAGTTAGACAATGCCTCATGGAAAACGGATATTCAATACCGGTTTAATCACAGAACGCATGGCTGCTGTGCATTGTAGTTTCTCATTAGAATAGCACTGATTGAATATGAGTGTCTGGCGGGAGCCCATAAATACTGCCAGTCATGTCAGCCCTTCTAGAAAATGCTGGAATGTGTGATTCTAATCATTATTATACCAGCAGCATGCACCAGCCACCTTGATTAAATTAACTTTTCCTCCATCCTGATTCCTAAATCACATCAGAGTCCCCCCTTCATGAGGAAGATACCCCCACATTACGTCAGAGGTCCCCCTACATGACCACACATCACCATAAAGTCACCCTTATACATCAGAGGCCCCCCATCACCACAGAGTCCCCCCATCAAAAAGTCAGTGTCCCCCATCACGCCAGAGTCGCTCCTATACATGAAAGCCCTTCATCACATCATAATACCCTCATCACGGAGCCCCCCATCACCACAGAGTCCCTCCATCAAAAAGTCAGTGTCCCCCATCACGCCAGAGTCCCTCCTATACATGAAAGCCCTTCATCACATCATAATACCCTCATCACGGAGCCCCCCTTATGATATTAGAGTCTCCCCATCACATAAGAGTCCTTCATCACCACAATTTCCCCATGGAACACAGAGTCCCCCTATCCATCCTTGATCTAGGGAAAACTGGGTCTCGTGCTTAAAGGACCCCCCAGTGGACCCAAAGGGCACCCTGGTTGAAAAACACTGTTACACACATATACATCGTGCATGCGTTTGAGCGTATATACACTCACACACAAATAATAAAATACATTCCATTTAAAAAATAAACAATTTCTTTATCCATTTGCAGACCGCCTAACTAGGAAGTTGCCATAACCTCGGTATTTTCTTTTTCCTCAGGTGTATAGCTTTTATATAAAAGTAATCCCAGTGGCGGATCACTTTTAGAAGTGGCGGGAGAGGTGCTCCCCCCTCCTCTCTAGCCACTTCCTGGTGGTTCCCGGGCTTATGTTACCAAATCGGTGAGCCTGGGAACCATCCAGCATTGGCAGTATTTTCCCATAGAGATGAGCGATGGCAAGATGGCCCCTGTTCATCTCTAATGCCCTTGGAGGACCAGAGCGACATCAATTCCGGTCCTCGTGCCATGTAAACATTTTTTTTTTCCTTAAAGCAAAAGATACATTTTTTTTGATCTTTTGCTTTTAAAGGTAGAGGAGAGATTTGGGGTCTAAAAGACCCCAGATCTCCTTATAAAGAGGACCTGTCATTCTGTATTGCTATCACAATGGATATTTACATTCTTTGCGATAGCAATAAAAGTTTAAAGGGACAGCGGAAAAATAAAAAAATGTAATAAAATAAAAATTTTAAAAAAGTTTTTAAAGCGCACAGTAGTGAATGCATACGTAGGTCATGCCCACATATGTAGACGGTGTTTGCATCACACATGTGAGGGATTGCCGCGAACGTCTGAGCGAGAGCAATAATTCTGCTGCAAACATGTTAGGTGCTGGCCTTGGAGCCTGTCCATGTTCCATGAGAATGCACTGCCAAGGAAGAAAGGCCATACACTGATGACGTCACTGGGCTAAATAAAATGTATTCAGCCATACAAGCAATGCATGCAACTCCTCCCTTACGAACGTAATCATACAGATGATTATGTTTAAGCTGGTAGTTCAACCATCTCTTCCTTGGCATTGGGAGGACATTAATTCTGCCCAAATCCCCAGCTTCATGTGCACGTATGCAGCTTAAAAAGATGCAAGAAACCTCCGCCATGTTTTAATGTTGCCTGTTGACTCTCATCTGTCTACTGCTCTTCAGACCTTCGGCAAACAGACTGCCTTTTGTTACAGCCAAATATGTCAAAATTTGACTAATCCCTGCATAGCACCTGTTGCCATTTTATTTTGTAGCAGTTCATGTTTCCATGCATAGGTTTCCAAGCCAAAGATACAGCTTTTAGCCATACATCTTCAATAAAGACCACTTCTGACCAGACTTCTCCAGACTGTTGATTGTGTACCAGGTCTCATGCTTTCTGCCAAGTCTAAAGCTGGCCATACATGGGTCAGTTTGTTTTATTCAACCAGCAGGTTGAGCAAAAAAAAAACATACTCGATTCCCCCATCCACACACTCAATGTGAATGGGGGAATCCTCCCCACTGTGTCATTGAATTCTGACAGCAGGAAGAATTCCCCACCATCAGAATAAACAGATCAGTTCTGCAGCCTATTGCACTTTTCGAGTGAAAAAATACCAGCAGGGTGCTTAAACAGAAGTCGATTGGTAGATCATCTTCTGTTAACCACAGTAGCCACACATGGATCATAATTCATCTGATTCCCTTCTGAACTGGCCAAATTTCAATCCATGTATGGCTAGCTTAAATTGGTAGTAAGCCACAAAAAAAAGTCCCCTTGCAAATTAAGAGCATAATAAGCTAGTAGGCATCGCCTACTAGCACATTATGAATGACGTACCCTAAAACGAAGCCCTCCAGCAGAGCACTGTGAATGCTGACAGGGCTTCCATCTTCACTTCGTCTTCCTTCCAGGTTTGCAGGCTATAGCCGTTTGAATGACCTAGCCTTGATGACATTACTCCCGCACATGCGTGCATGTCAGTGCTGGCTCAGCCCTTCCTTCTCTGAGCTGGCTGCTCAGCTGTCGGCTAATTGGCAGCTCTCATCTCTCTCCACAGTTAACCAGCTGTTGTGGATCTGCTCGTCAGTCCCGCCTACTTAAAGATCTCCAGCTCACTTCATTCCTGCCTTCGCCTTGGTCACATCACAAGAAACCATCTCCTGCATTCCTGTTTAAAGACTGCCTGACATCCCTTCTTGCTCCTTATCCTGCTTGCTGTTCCTTTACTTGGATCCCTGACTTGGCCTGGCTGATTTCCCGATCTGGTTACTGAACTCTGACTACCCGATCCGGTTACTGGACTCTGGCTATGCTTTGACTATGCTTAATCTATTTACCTTTTTATTTTTATTAATAAACAAGTGTGATTTTACTGTACTTCTGTCTCAGTCTGGTTCATGGTTTCTGACAGTGGGCGAAGGCCATGAATTCAGAAGATACAGTCAATCCACTTGTTGATAATAATTTTTCCAGATTGGATGAGCAAGATCACCGCATGGATCAGTTTGCCATGGTGTTACAAACGCTCCTGAGTCGCATGGCTCACCTGGAGTCCCCCACTGTGGCTGCTCCGGTACAACCTGAGTTGCAGGCCATCCCTGCTGCTGCGCCAGTCTCTGTGTAGGCACCCGCCTTGAGTATTACCTCTATAAGAGGTATGTCTGGTTCCGCCCCGCTTCCCCAGCGATTTCGGGGCAATCCAGTTCAGTGTAGAGGGTTTCTCAATCAAGTTGAGATATACTTTGAGATGCTGCCCCAGGCGTTTCCTACAGACAGAAGCTAGTAGGCTTTGTGATATCTTTGCTTTCTGAGAGAGCCTTGGCCTGGGCTAACCCTCAATGGGAGATGCAAAAACCTGTTGTCTTGAGTTACCTTGAGTTTGTAGCCTCCTTTAAAAGGGTATTTGACGTTCCCGCACGCTCCGCTTCTGCTGCCAAGTGCCTCATGTCCATCAAACAGAGTACGAGAACTGTTGCTGACTACGCCATTGAGTTTCGTATTCTGGCAGCAGAGGTTGCTTGGAACAATGAGGCCCTCGTGGATGCTTTTTCTCATGGTCTCTCAGATTCCATCAAGGATGAGATAGCAGCCTGATATATACCCACTGAGCTGGAGAGCTTGATCTCGTTTGCCATCCTCATTGACTCCAGACTCAGAGAAAAACTTTCTTTTAAGGAGCACTTGTGGAAGCCTCCTGTACGTTTGCCTCCGAGCTTTGCAGTCCCACCCGTGCCTCGCTCACCTCCCATGCCTCCTGGTACTGAGTCGGTCAGTGAAGATGAAACCATGCACTTGGGCTTCACGCGTCTCTCTGCGGATGAGAGAGCCTTTAGGAGGAGGGAGAGACCTTTATTGTGGCCAGGCAGGTCACTTTTGGAAGTCTTGTCCTACCCGTCTTGGGAACACCCGAACCTTGAGGTCCTGTCATGGACAGACCTTAAGATGGTGTTGTGTTGTTCCCAGTTATCCAGAAGGATAAGCCCCTGGTTACGGTCACCCTTTCTTGGGCTAGGTCGTCTATCAAGATACGGACTCTAATCTACTCTGGGGCAGCAGGCCTGTTCATTGATGCTGCCTTTGTATCAAAGCACTTGATTCCACTGCAGCTGCGTGACACTCCACTTGCCATTGAGGCTCTTGACGGGAGACCTCTACAGCCTGCCCATGTGACTCATGAGACTGTTCCGTTGTCCATGGCCGTAGGGGCTCTTCACCATGAGATAATCCAATTCCAAGTGATTTCCTCTCCTAAGTTTCTGCTGGTTATTGGTTATCCTTGGTTGCAGAGGCACAACCCGTCTTTTGATTGGCTCCATGCTGAGGTTCTCTCCTGGTCACCACAATGCAGTGAGACATGCTTCCGGAAGGTAGCCAAGATCCTGTGTACCTCTTCACTCTCCTCCCTGCCAGAGGAGTACCGTGATTTTAGCGATGTCTTTGACAAAGGTCAAGCCAGTAGTTTTCCTCCACACTGGCCGTATGATTGCGCAATTGACCTTCAACCTGGTGCCACTCCCCCTCTTGGCCGAGTTTACCCCTTGTTGGTCTTGGAGGATAAAGCCATGGAGGAGTATGTTGTAAAAGCAGTTTCTCTGGGTTTCATCCGTAAATCCTTGTCTCCTGCTGGTGCTGGTTTCTTCTTTGTGAACTGAGACCTTGTATTGATTATAGGGGTCTCAATCGTTTCATGATTAAGAATGCCTACCCGATCCCGCTGATTACAGAGTTATTTGACCGCCTCAAGGGAGCAACGGTTTTCACTAAGCTTGATCTGAGAGGGGCTTACAATCTCGTGAGGATTAAGAAGGGCGACAAGTGGAAAACTGCATTTAATACCAGAACAGGCCATTATAAGTATCTTGTAATGCCTTTTGGCCTTTGTAACGCCCCGGCAGTTTTCCAGGAAATTATTAACGATGTCCTCCGAGATTTGTTGCAGTTATGTGTGGTGGTTTATCTCGATGATATCCTTATATTTTCCAAGTCCCAAGAGAGCCACCACACAGATGTCTGTCGTGTGCTTCAGAAATTAAGAGAGAACAATCTCTATTGTAAACTGGAGAAGTGTGAGTTCCATCGGGAACAGGTTAAATTCCTGGGTTATGTAATTTCCACAGCTGGTTTTTCGATGGACCCAGAGAAACTTTTGGCAGTCCTACAGTGGCTTCGACCCGTGGGGGTATGTCCTCTGCAGCGTTTCCTGGGTTTTGCTAAATATTATCGGAAGTTTATTCGTAACTTCTCGTCTCTGGTCAAGCCCCTGACCGATATGACCAGAAAGAACGGTAAACCACAGAGTTGGTCTCCGGAGTCCATGAAGGCCTTTGAAAATCTCAAGGCTGTCTTTATTTCTGCTCCTGTGTTGGCACATCCTGATCCTACATTACCTTTTATCCTTGAGGTTGATGCTTCTGAGACTGGTGTTGGCGCCCTTCTGTCTCAACGTCCTACCTCTGAGAGTGCTATGCATCCTTGTGGCTACTTTTTTTTTTAAATTTCACCTGCCAAGTGCAATTACGAGATTGGTGACAGAGAGCTGTTGGCAATCATTTTAGCCCTGAAAGAATGCAGACATCTCCTCGAAGGTACCACTGTGCCGGTTCTCATTCTTACTGATCATAAGAATCTCACATTCTTGTCTGAGGCTAAACGCCTCTCTCCCAGAAGGAAGCGATGGGCTCTTTTCTTGTCAAGTTTCAATTACATTGTCTCATTCTTACCCGGTACTAAGAATGTAAGGGCTGATGCCTTGTCAAGACAATTTTCCTCCACTTCCAAGTTGGAGTCGGTTCCAGTTCCTATGATTCCTCCTAATCATATTCTGGCTATGGTTTGCACCAGTCTTACTTTTCCTTTGGGTTACAAAATTTTTGCTGCTCAGGTCGATGCGCCTCCTGAGAAACCTTGTGACCGCTGCTTTGTCCCAGATTGTCTCCGTACTGCCATGCTCCAGACTTACCATTATCCTAAGGCAGCTGGCCACCCTGGTAAGAATCAACTCGTTTGGGCGATTTCCCAACAATTCTGGTGGCCTTGTCTACGTGCTGATGTAACTGCCTTCATAGCTGCCTGTTCCATGTGTGCTCAGAGTAAGACTCCACAACACCTTCCAGTGGGCCTCCTACAACCCATACCCAATGGAGAGAGGCCCTGGACCCACCTGGCTATGGATTTCATTGTGGAGTTGCCCAACTCCCAAGGCAACACAGTTATCCTTATGGTGGTTGACCGGTTCTCAAAGATGTGTCATTGTATCCCACTTAAGAAGTTGCCCACTTCTAAGGAACTGAATTCCATTTTTGCTCGGGAGATCTTTCGCTTACATGGGCTACCCAAGGTGATTGTCTCGAACAGGGGTAGTCAGTTTGTGTCCCGGTTCTGGTGAGCCTTTTGTGCACAGCTGGGAATTTAGCTTGCTTTCTCCTCTGCGTATCACCCGCAGTCTAATGGGGCCGCAGAACGAGCCAATCAGTTCTTGGAGCAATTCCTACATTGCTATATTTCTGACCATCACAACAACTGGTCAGACCTATTACCATGGGCAGAGTTTGCTCGCAACAGTGCCTTTAATTCTGTTTCCCGATTGTCTCTGTTTATGGCAAATCATGGTTTTCAACCTCCCATGTTGCCTGACTCGTTTGTTCCGCAGAGTATTCCTCCGCTAGAGGAGCATCATCTCCGTGGTCTTCGTTCCACTTGGGCACAAGTCCAAGAGCCTTTATGTCATGCTAATGATAGTTACACCTATTGTAAGCTTACCTGTAGGTATGAATAAACAAGTGGAGTTTACCACCGTTTTAAGTTGATTTGTTGTTCAACCAATACATTTTCATACCTTCAGTTTAGGTACTTTGCTATTTATCGGTGCTTAAAACACTACTATAAAATACAAAATTTGCATGAAGACCATACTACCCAGAAAAAAAATATCTATATATATAGATATATATATCTATATATATAGATATATATAGATATATATATATACTTTGTATATGTAGATAGATATATCTGGGTACAGTAGTAGCGTCTTCATGCATATTTTGTATGTATTTTGGTCTGAATATAAGATTCTTTAAAATAAGAATCTGACTTAATCTATAGATGGAAAAGAAACACTTGAGCAGCCCGCATTTCTGATTTATATGCACACACAGTACTGCTCTGTTGCAAGCTCTCTGTGTACTGCACACAACTACAACGCCTTGTAGTTCATTCTAACCAGACAAGAACTGATAAATAAACAATACAGTAGGTATAAACTATTTTTGGTTACTGCCACTCTAGCTGCCTTTGATTCATTAGACGTTGAATAACTGCCAGTGCTCACAGAACAAAAGACAGTGGAAAAACTCATATCCAATTATAGTGCGTGCATTTAGCATATATATATATATATATATATATATATATATATATATATATATATATACATATCAGTTACTGAAAAAGTAGAGAAACAAGGAAATATTTAGGCTGGGAGATTTTTAAATCGAGGTTCATGACAGAGTACAATAATAACAGGTGCAAACAGCTTTGTTTCTTAAGATAAACCAACTTACAGGTAAATGCTTGTATTTCTTTTTGACTCTCCCATGCTGTAATTTCTGGCTTAAAAAGTTTACCAAAATACAAAAGACAGTAGCAGGACCCGGAGAGTTGGTGCAATAAAGTAAACGAAATTTATAGTTTGGAGTATTTGAGATTTAGCCGGGAGGAGGGATGGGTAGGATTTGAAGAAAAATGGAGTGATTAGGTTAAGTTTAAGTATACAATAAGCTTTGCTGAAAAGAAGGGAGTTATATGAGGGGATAGGAAATGAGATGGGGTACAGTCTGGGACACGAAGATAGGAACTATGTTCAGAGAGGGGGGATGGGTGGGAGGGGGGATGGAGTGGGGGTGGGAGGGGGGGGAAACCGTTATTTGTATTGTATGATGTATTAGCGAGATACAAAGAAAATGTAATAAAGAGATTGAAATATATACTGTATTTATTGGCGTATAACACTCACTTTTTCACCATGAAAATTGGGTGCAAATAGCGTGTGCGTGTTATACGCCAATACTTCAATTTTAGCTGCCTCGGAGGGGACAGGGAAGGGGGCGGGACGAGCGCCATCAGATTACATACAGTGAGAAACTTCTGTTTACTTGGTGGCCTCTGTAATAGGAAGTCCCGTCTCCTGGGCCGCCATTGGACCACTGTTCTGTCTATCATAGGAGATTCTCACTGTATGTAATCTGTCGGCGCTTGTCCCACCCCCTTCCCTGTCCCCTCTAGGCTGCAGATGGGTATAGATCAGGCTGCACTGATGGCAATGGTGAGGCTGCTGCATTGATGTGGACTGATGAGGCTGCATTGATGGCACTTGTGAGGTTGCAGATGGGCATTGATCAGGCTGCATTGATGGCATTGGTGAAGCTGCATATGGGCATTGACCCTTATTTTGCTTCAAAGTTCCTTATTTAAAATGTAGGTTTTTTTCCCTGAAACTTCCCTCTTAAAATGAATGTGCGTGTTATACGCCTATGCGTGTTATACGCCGATAAATACGGTATATATATATATATATATATATATATATATATATATATATATATATTCAGCCAAACTAAAGTTCATTGGCTAATTGGCATTCGCCTATTTTCAGCATATGCTGTTTTGGCTAATTGGCTAATAGTCATTCACCTTTAAAAAAGAAAGTTTACCAAAATCTATGCATGAACCTTTAAAACTTGACAGTGAAGTTCTATTTTCTGAATCAGCATGACATTACTTTATATATCAGCGTGACATTTCAAACATTTTTGTCTTTGTTTGCTTAGAGTAGGCTTTGATTGAAGTTTGTGATTACCTGTACAGGTCATGGGCAATGTAACTGTGGGCGATGTGATTGCAAAGAAGGATGGACTGGAAGGAAATGTGAACACCCACGGTCCTGTGCTCTGTCGATAGATGAAAGCAAGAAAAAATGCCAGGGAAGCTCTTCTCAACCATGTTCTGGGCGAGGTGAGTGGCTGTGACTGATGTTTACTAGATGGTATCTATATATAATATACACGCAAACACACACACACCTCAAAGCAGTCAGTTATCCATGAATTATATTAAATGTTATTTTTATTTCCAAATATTTTCCATTCATTGAGACATAATAAAGACCACTACGGTGAATAAAATTGAAGCTGACAAAATTGCTGACTGTTTATTATGTACGTTAATTTTGGTTAGTCTTTCTCAACTGGGATGCAGTGGCACCATGGGGTGCCATCTGGGTTTGTCAGGGGTGCTGCAGCATCCCGGGTTAGAAAGATGAAGCAGAGAAGCACTAAACTGTGTGTCAGCATAGAGGGGGAACTTGATTAGGGCAACAGCAATGGGCAGAGCATTTATAGTATGTGCCAATCAAGTCTAGGGTTGGGGCAAGAGGGTGAGGGGAAGTTGCTTTCAGAGTCCTGACCTGCTTTGTCTCCCAACCTCCACTAAACAAAAATTTCACCCGGCAGTGCGGGGGGGCCAACGTTAACTTGCTTGAGCCAAGTACAATAAATCTGCAGTTCTTGAAAAGGCTAAGTGTATGTTTGTTAGTGTATGTATGTGTGTGAGTGTATGTTTTGTATATGTGTTTATCTATCCAAGTGTGCGTGTATGTATGTATGTAAGTTTATGTATGCATGTATATGTGTGTGTGTATATGTATGCATGAGTATATTTATATGTATGGGTGTATGTATATGTCTGTATGTAACGTTTACTCCTGATCTCTGCGCTATGCACAGTCAGGGCTGGTTTTCCAATCTAGTGAGGCTGCTTTTTTTTAGACTGGGATGCCTCAAAGTTTTGCATACTTTTAAGGCCTCGTTCACATTATCACATAGCGAGAATGAGCATTCCCGCTACATGATTTTGCGTGCGTTTTTCATGAGATTCTGAGTGTCACATATGCACGTTTGTGAAAAGAAGCGCCTGCTCCTTTTCGGACGTAAAGCTTCATGCGATTTGCGAAAGGCATGTTTTACTGCAATTGCCATGCAATCCTGTTTTTGGCATTGTGCTGAGATTGCCACGTGATTTGGGATCGCGAGCAGAATTGCAACGATTCTACTCGCAATCCCAAATTGTGACATGTGAACAGGGCCTAAAGGGTGCCCGGGCTAAAAAAAGGTTGAGAAACACTGATTTGGGTCATGGTTGGGAAAACCCTTGACCTTGCAGCTGTAGAGTTGTGACCATTTATTACCTAAGGATCATAGGGCAATACACAGTACCTGGTAGAATACATATTACATAAAGGAGACAACCAAGAAGCATTGAGGGATGCATCTGCCACTTTGTTTTAGCTTATTTATGGCATACAAATTGTAAGTGCTTCTAAATCTATAAATCCTCATAAGAAGACCTATTCATCTGTGTTAATTGTCAGTTATTACTTTTCAACACCTGAGGCTAAGGCTATTACCTTTTCTTCCTGGCAGTATGTCACATTGCAGTTACTGTGCCTGTTAATATTTTATTGTACGTATGCATGACCTAAAATATTTAAAAACATCAAGTTGGATCTGCAAGATCAGCTTAGTTGATATGATACTGATACTGTCTATCCAAATGGTTTATTTGTTACCAAAATCAGCCATAGGATCCAAAAGTGAGCAAAAAGCATATACATATATGGAGTAATTGAGTAGTTGGAAGTTGTCATGCATTTGAGTTTAGATTAACAAACAGCAGGGAGGGACAGGTGTTTTTACAGATAAATTTCAGCACCAAGATGTTGACAGAGCTTCCATCAGAAGTACAACTACCAGTATCAGCAATCCATGGTTCTTTCTCTTTGCACCATGGAGCTAGTAACTAAATGCCGCTGGCTCATGTAAAAATTCTTATAGCAATTTTCACTAAGCAGCTTCAGGAAACGAAAATGACAAAATAACATCTATACTCTCTAAGAGATCACAAGTGCTCATCCATAATTACTTTGTATGACAGTATTCTTTCTCTATGGACTGGTAATTCTAGCCATGGAGATAATAAATGTGAATTTCATCTATACTGTATATTTGCAAGTTTTGTAATACTCCACAATATGGAGTGGATTTTACTGAAACCCATCATTCAGAGCTTATACAATTGTGCACTTCTAAAACCAAATACCACAATCGTTAGCACGCCTTGACAATGTTTTGGAAACATTGAATCAATATTCAATAAAATGTAATTAGATCTGTGATTTATAATTTGTTACCATTTTAAACTGATATTATGAATGTAAGGGGAACATGTACTGGTTTTAGTCAGTTTTATTTTAATGTTAAAGTGACACTAAGCCTCGGTTCACACCAGAGGCGGCACGACTTGCAGGTCGCCTCACCGAGGCGACCTGCACATGACTGCCAGGGCGACTTGCAAAACGACTTTTGTATAGAAGTCTATGCAAGTCGCCCTAAGTCGCCCCCAAAGTCGTACAGGAACCTTTTTCTATGTCGGAGCGACTTGCGTCGCTCCCCTTAGAACGGTTCCATAGCACAGAACGGGAGGCGACTTGTCAGGCAACTAGGTCGCCTGACAAGTCGTCCCTGTGTGAACCGAGCCTAAGTGCTATGGAACCGTTCTAAGGGGAGCGACGCAAGTCGCTCCGACTTAGAAAAAGGTTCCTGTACAACTTTGGGGGCGACTTGGGGCGACGTGCATAGACTTCTATACAGAAGTCGTTTTGCAAGTCGCCCGGGCAGTCGTGTGCAGGTCGCCTCGGTGAGGCGACCTGCAAGTCGTGCCGCCTCTGGTGTGAACCGAGGCTAAATGATATCCATATTCTTCAAAAATAATTCATACACATCCACTACTTAATGGCCTTTTAATCTATTTCTCATTAAATTATTTATTACTGTACTTTCCTACCTCCTTGTAACATCCTCTTGAGCTCTCCTTTTCTCCTTCATTTCCAATTGTTTGGAACAAGCTGTGAAGTTTAGCTATGGGCATGTGCAACACTCTATGCACACTACAAATCCCATGGTCTGTAGTCCTACCACGTTTCTTCTAAAAAAAGACTGGGTTTTATATTAAGTTTGGGTACAAAAAACACACTAGGGCTTTTTTTCAGGGGATCTCGTATTTATTTACGGTACGTACAAAAAAGTTCCTGTGTCCCCTGTCTTCTCTCCCCCTGTCAGCATAGGAGTCAGCATTATGAAATTCTGTAATCCCAAGAATAAGTCTTAGTTAAAGTCCTTCTAAAATCATTTAGTCCATTCTGTAAAAAGATTATAAAATGTGCAGTGTGTCTCCTTGTGTAACTTTATTATGTAAAATATTATATTTACAGTGCTGCTGGGCGCTCACGTGACCCGCCGGAGCTCTTCTTCCCCACTCCGTGCACTGAAGAGGGAGGGGCTGCTGACGTCAGCGGGCAGGAGAGGAAAGGAGCTCCGGTGGGTCACGTAAGCGCCCACCGGCTCTGTAAATAAGGCATTTTCCACAAGGAGAAACACTGGACATTATATAATCTTTTTACAGAACGGATTATATGATTTTACAAAGACTTTAACTAGGGCTTACTTTTGGGGTAGGGCTTATATTGCAGTCATCCCAGAAACTCACGCTAGGTCTTATTTTTGGGTTAAGGCGTATTTTTGAAGAAAAACTGTATATCTATCTCAAGAGTGAGTTAGAGAGGTTAGTTATATTCCTACATACAGTGGGACCATGGAGAACGCAGCAACATAGAAAAAGGAATGTTGAAATTTGTAGAAGGCTGAGAGCAGTAGAAGGTACTTTTGTTAGTTAACCTCTTGGCACCGACAGCATGCAAATATGCAGCCTCTTGGTGGGGGGGCCTTGGTGCCGAGCGGCCACATATTTGCATGCAATATTGCAAACACAGCTGGGCCGAGAGCACACTCCCTGCATGCTCCTGGCACAGTTACTGGCAGCTAACGAAAAGCTCCCGATTGCTGCTTGCGATGGGGAGTTTTCCGATCATGTGACCACAATGACAGCCAATCACGGTGGTCACATGATCATAAACCCCCACCCCACCTCCCAGCATCTGAAACCCCTAAAGGTCAGGGAGGCATTAAGGGGTTAAGAATATACTGTATATTTGAAAGCAATTTTTTAAGCCAGAGTTTAGTGTCACTTAACCACTTAAGGACCAAACCTCTTTCTGAGATTTGTTGTTTATAAATTAAAAACATTTTTTTGCTAGAAAATTACTTAGAACCCCCAAACATTATACATGTTTTTCTAATACCCTAGAGAATAAAATGGCGGTCGTTGGAATACTTTCTGTCACACCATATTTGCGCAGCGGTCTTACAAGCGCACTTTTTTTGGAAAAAATACACTTTTTTGAATTAAAAAATAAGACAACAGTAAAGTGAGCACAATTTTTTTTTTTTATCTTGTGACAGATAATGTTACGCCAAGTAAATTGATACCCAATATGTCATGCTTCAAAATTGCACCCACTCGTGGAATGGTGACAAACTTTAACCCTTAAAAATCTCCATAGGCAACGTTTAAAAAATTCTACAGGTTGCATGTTTTGAGTTACAGAGGAGGGCTAGAATTATTGCTCTCGCTCTACCGAACGCAGCGATACCTCATATGTGTGGTTTGAACACCGTTTTCATATTCGGAAGCTACTCACGTATGCGCTCGCTTCTGCACGCGAGCTCTGCGGGACGGGGCGCATTTAGATTATTTTTTTCTTTTTTTTTTACCTTTTATTTTTTATTTTTACACTGTTCTTTTAAAAAAAATTGTGTCGCTTGTATTCCTATTACAAGGAATGTAAACATCCCTTGTAATAGAAAAAAAGCATGACAGAACCTCAGATCTCATATTAACACTAAAATGCAATAAAAAAAAAATAAAGTAAAAATTTTGTCATATAAAAAAAAATAAATAAAAAAAAATGGCCCTTTAAGAACTATGGGCGGAATTGATGTTTTGACGTCGCTTCCGCCCTGCAATGTTATGGAGACGGGTAGGGGCCATCTTCCCTCACTCATCTCCATGTCAAGCATGGTGTTCTGCAGTCAAGCAAGTGGAAACATCTGATCGATCCGGTGCCCTCCGCCGCTTACCGGAGCCATCGGCAGCGGCGTAGGGCACTGGAGCGCGGCGGGAGGGGCCCCTCTTCCACCCCTGATAAAAGTGATCTCACGGCGAATCCGCCGCAGAGACCACTCTTATCAGAAAGCGGACCGCCAGCCGAAGAAGAGGATACCGGGGTTATGGCAGCTAGCTGCTGTCATAACAACGATATTCCTCTTCAAACTTAGGAAGTATATCGGCGTGCGGCGGTCCGTAAGTGGTTAAAGTGTTCCATTTAACGAATGTTTAATATTTTTTCTGTGCATATAAAATCTGTACTTTACAAGAAAACACAATGTGTACCAATGACATTGGTAGAATGGAGTCAGTTGAATAAGCATGGTCACCTCCAGAAAGGAGTGCCTAAGTAGATACACCTTGCTGCTAGGATCAACAGGAATGATTAAACTGGGAAAAAAAAGGAAATATAAAAAGGACTAACAATTATGAATTTATAGGGACACAAGCAACAAAATATTTAGGTTAAGAGTTTGGGTTTACAGTATATACTGTACATCAATAATAATACTATAAAAAGTATCCTCAGCACAGGTCAATAGTACAGTAGTGGCTCCTGTACTAAGAGTCAAGATGATCCCCTAGGATGCTAAAGGGGTATTAAGCCCCCCAAAAAATGTATTATATTGCAGCTTACCAAGCATTAGATGTGGTGGCTGTATTAGTTTTCTTTTTGTAGACTTTCTTTTTACTTTTTTTTCACTTAGTGATCTGGCCTGTAACACACTTCCCGTATTAGGGTGTCTGCATTCTGGATGAAGTAATGAAGCAGAAACTTTTGGAGAGCAGTATTATCAATCTGGGGAGAAGGTAGTGTTATGTCCTGTACACACGATAGGATTTTCCGATGGAAAATGTGTGATAGGACCTTGTTGTCGGGAATTCCGACCGTGTGTGGGCTCCATCACACATTTTCCATCGGATTTTCCGACACACAAAGTTTGAGAGCAGGAGATAAAATTTTCCGACAACAAAATCCGTTGTCGGAAATTCCGATCGTGTGTACACAAATCCGACGCACAAAGTGCCACGCATGCTCAGAATAAATAAAGAGAAGAAAGCTATTGGCTACTGCCCCGTTTATAGTCCCGACGAACGTGTTTTACGTCACCGCGTTCAGAATGATTGGATTTTCAGACAACTTTGTGTGACCGTGTTGTATGCAAGACAAGTTTGAGCCAACATCCGTCGGAAAAAATCCATGGATTTTGATGTCTGACCGTGTGTACAGGGCATTAGATTTTAGATGGACTTACAAGCAGTTACAGCAAAATGTTTTTTTTTTACCTTTGGCATAAAGGTTTTACAGAAAATTAATAAAAGCTGACCATTGTAAGAACCCCTGTCAGTGATAAATGGTTTTTCTTTATGCTCTCCTCATAGTCAACTGTTAACAATGTTTAATTTACAAACTTGTTTCTTTGTGAATTTTTACATGAAATGAGGATTTAACCATGAAAAGATTTACTTGTGATCTTTGTTTATCTTACACATTTTTTTATTACCAACTCAAATTGTTAATTCCCTTGATCTCCTAAATAGACTCCTCACAATATCAATCTAAATGCAGTGGTGTTTTAAAGTGCATCTGATGTGGCCCAGAATGTTTCCAAGGTAATAACAGTGCTGAAATTCAGTTACCCTGCATTCCTTCAAAATGATCCAAGTGTGTTAGATCCAGGCTGTGCATAAAGCAGGCCATACACGGTCGAATTTCGAAAAAATTTTCTTTTCAAAATCAGAAAATTTGTTTTTTTGTGATCCGATGATGCCACCATTGATTTTCGAAATTCGGCCGACCAAGCCTTCAATTTCACCTCATGTTGCTACAAAGAAGAATTTTCGTGGGTGGGAATCTTCTTTTCTCTCCGTAAATTTTCTTTTCTTATTACATTTCTCACACGATTCTCCCATCATTGATTCGAAAATCTTTTGTTCTTCAAAAAATTTCCAACATGTCCGATTCCTCAAATTTGATTGCCGCACGAAAATCGTCCGTTGCGGCAGACAACTAATGGTGTGAAATTCATACAAAAACTCTTAGATACAATTTTTAAAAGTAAATTCTTTGGGAATTCGAACCGTGTATGGCTGGCATAAGGCACTAAAGCGGTTGTATACTTGCACCGCATACTAGCTCATTATAAAATACTTACCTTAGAGCGAAGCGCTGGCATCTGATCCCGGTCACCGCCGAGGGAGCTGACATGTTACGGTTCGCGGGTTCGGGTTTGCGGCTTCGGCGCTGTGAGTGGCCGGAGCTGCTACAACGTCACTCCCGCATGCAGTCTTCTTTCCAGCAAGGTGCGGCAGCGTCTGCTGCACCTTCACAGCGCATGCGCTGCTGACGTCAGAGGCTGCATGCAAAGTGAATACCTCCTAAACCATGCATACCTGTAGGTAAAAATGCAAAAAAAGGGTATACAACCACTTTAACTTCTTCCCAAATTGAAGTGCTTTCTTTCATTCAACAGTCAAATGGTATAGCCTCTATTGCCTATTGATGTTCTGCAACAGAGGTCAATGTGAGGATTTAACCACTTCAAAACTGGACATATTCACCCCCTTTTTGCCCAGGCCAATTTTCATCTTTTAGCGCAGTTTGAATGACAATTGCGCAGTCATGCAACACTGTACCCAAATTTTAAAAAAAAATCATTTTTTTGAGACAAATATAGCTTTTTTGGTAGTATTTAATCACCACTGGGTTTTTTATTTTTTGTTAAACAAACAAAAAAAAGACTGGAAATTTTGAAAAAAAAATATCTTACTTTCTTTTAAAATATGTTGCAAATAAGTAATTTTTCTTCACTGATGTGTGCTGATGAGGCTTTACTGATGGGCACTAATAGGCTGCAATGATGGGCCCGGATGAGGCTGCACTGATGGGCACAGATGAGGCTGCACTGATGGGGCTGCACAGATGGGCACTGATAAGCTGCATAGGTGGTACTGATAGGCGTTACTGATGGACACTCGAGGGGGGAACTAATAAGCTGCACTGATGGAGCTGCACTGATGATTAGCGCCCTGATTATCAGTGTAAACTGTGTGCTGACAGGTTTGCCAGTTATTGGCTTTTCTTTCCTCCCACAAAGACAGTGTGAGAGGAAAGAACTGCCGTTAACCGGCAAGTCTGTTTACATCCTCCTCCATGCCCGTTAACCAGCTAAACACAATGGGGGGTGGTATATTACATGTAGATTGATGGAGGCTTTACCTTTCTCTTATTCTAAGACACAGGCTGGATAGGCATGACACAGCCTGTGACTGTCAGAAATCCACCCACACCATGTTATTTAAACAAAATAATAAAGATTTAATTTCAAATATATATTTGTATGACAATTTAAAATATTTATTTAATATTATTTATTTAAATTTACTCAGTATTCTAAATGCTGTTTTTCTTATTTTGAACATGTAACTAGCAGCAGAGAACTAGAAACTCCCCCTGATTAAGTTTCCCTGCAGACAGGCTGGGAAAGATGTGGGTCATGTGACCCTTAGGGTAAGTCATACATTATGCAATTTTCTTTAATTTAACCACAGGTGGAAGGAAAGAAAATTGCTCAATTCCCCGATAACACAATGATGAAATTCCTCCTGCAGTGGCAGGGATGTACATAAGGTGGGGAGAGGGTCCAACCTTCCCCAGAGTGTTCCTACTGCTGCAGTCGTGCCGCTCAGCCTCAGCAACAGCGCAGGCTGTGAAGCTATCAGAGTTGCCCCTCAATATACAGAAAAAGACAGCATCGTGGCTGCTGCCCACTGTTGTCAGCACTAGGGCTTGGTTGCTTGCCCCTCCCTCGGACTCCAGCATTTAGAGGAGAAGGAGGACAGAACTTCCTCCTCCAATCCTCCCCTGTCTCAGTGTCCAGCCTTTCATCTTTTACCTGTCCTGTATCCGACTGCTGCAATGAGAAGGAACGGACCCTGATGTTAGAGTAGGGGGCTGTTTGGCCCCTGGTGTATGCAGGGGTCTTCACGTTACTCCGCCTTCCCTTCCATTACCCCAACTATACTCTTAATCGTCTCCACACTCCTTCCTACTTTCTGTTCGTCCCTTCTAACTTTGGGGACCATATTGAAAGGTAATAGGCTCTAGGGACCCTGATGTAAGGGGGGGCTATGGGGACCCTAATGAAAGTAGGTGGGCCATGGGGATCATAATGTAAGGGAGGCTCTGGGGATTCTGATGTAAGGGGGGTCTCTATGAACCCTAATGAAAGGGGGGACTGTGACGCCTTTGCAAAACAGAGGGGGGACTCTGGGAACCCTTATATATGGGGGGATTTTGGGGACCCTGATGTAAGGAGGGGAACTCTGGAGACCCTAATGAAAAGGGAGGGGGAAACTCTGGGGACCTTAATTTAAGTGAGTTACTCTATGAACAATGATGTAAGAAGGGAACCCTAATGTAAGGTGGGGAGACTCTGGGGACCATTTTTTAATGTGGGGGGAACTGGGGACCTTAATGTAAAGGGGGACTCTTGAGATTGTGAAGTATGGGGGGGCTTTGGGGACCTTGATGTACAGGGGATGACTTTGGGGATACTAATGAAAGGGGAACTCTGACGTAAGGTGGGACTTTAGAGACCCTATTGAAAGTGGGCTCTCTAATGTAAGGGGGAACTCTGGGGAACCCGATTTAAGGAGGAGGAACTCTGGGGATCCTGATTTAAGGAGGGGGAGACGCTAGGGACCCTGATGTAAAGTGAGGAACTTTGGGGATCCTAATGAAAGAGGAGGACTCTGATGTAAGGAGGTGACTCTGGGAACCCAGATGTGACGAATGGAGACCCTGGGAGCCCAGACCTAAAAAGGGGGGAATCTGGAGACCTCATACTGTATGCGGCTGACTGATCACTCCGCCTGTTGCCTGGCCTAGTGGATCACTAAGTAAAGCACAGTGTTGATCACTCTGCCAGTGCAGTGGCATAATCCTGGCACGGTGTTCAATGCCTGCGGTCCCACCCACCACACTCTAGTGTTTTCCCGCTGCTGCTTGGCAGTGTCTTCTATAGTGGGAGGGGCCTGGACTGGAGGGCACATAGTTTGCCTGCAACCTGCCACTTCCTCAGAGTCATCTGTCACAAACCACTTACTACCCAGGCACAGCGGCCACTGTTATACATAGGTAATGACTGGCTGGCTTTTCTTTTTTTACTGGTGCCCCCCCAGCCCTCTGACTTGGTACCACATGTCTGTCCTCTATGCCCTGACCCAACATAGCCCCCAGCCCTAGTGCAGGCACTAGTATATGGTAGGCAGTTTTGACAAAGTATTGACAACTTACAGCTTTTTATAACACATGTTCTGACTAAAAGATTGAAAAAACAGTACATTGCCAACAACATCATGGTGCTATTTGCACCTGTTCAGTAAGTAGGTATAAAAAGCACTATATTGTGGCAGGTGAAGTTGGCTTGGCTATTATTAAGTCTTAGTGTGCCACCAGATTAGGGAACAATTTTGTGGTAGGCAGGGCACTCGCTGATGTTTTTAAACCTTTAAACTCTGAATGTGTGTCATAGGAAACAAGCGGTGAGTGTACTGTCTACCACAATATGATGCCCTTTGCATCTGTTCAGGTTACACAATAAGGTTGGCTATCATTAAGTGTTAGGTTGCATTTGCATGGGCTTTGAACCACGTTGCGAATCCCAGCCGCAATAATCAAATGATTCCTGCGACTGGGCTTCACATCTGCGTGTGGATAGCTGCAACCACCGAGCCTGTACAATGCAATGACAGGCTGTTGGAGGACACAGCTATTCCTAACCGTTCACACAGCAAGCAATTACCTGCACTTTGTATGCATCCAGCTTCAGTCAGCACAGGTATTCACTGGCTGCAGGAATCAGTAGATTCTTGTCACTGGGATTCACAGTTGGTGAGCCCACATTTCAGTTTTTCAGGCAGACCTGATCAGAAGCTCCAATTCAGGTCTACGGGTTTCTGGATATAAATGGATTTCTGTCTATTTACATCCCCCCTTAGCTTCGAGTCCATCCAGGTCCCTAAAAAAATGGAAAAGGACTGCAATCTTTTCCATTTTTTTCAGACCTAAATGTGACAGATCAGAGGAAACCTGATGTAAACGAACACCAAGTTTGCCATAAAATGAAATATGAATCAGGAAATAGTGTGTAGTATCTTGAAGTGGATGGCATTGCCTTTACTTAAAAACACTATGGGATATATTTATAAAGAATAGAATTGACATTCACTAAACATTCACTGCACCTTTCTGGTACATGTATTTTAAATGACAGTGATTGATTTACAAACCTACAAATGTTTGGCGCAAGTCATATTTGCCGCTTTATCAATATAGCCCTTTTGTGTTGCTGTAGCAATTAAGTTTACAACTATTATGATTTTACAATAATAAATGTGGGAACATTTTTTTCCCATGGCATTATCCCTTTGTGTTGTAGCCAACCATGTTTCCAATCTTATGTGTCCAGAAATATCCTGACCTTATCATTTTAGTGGAATAGCTACTCCAGACAGTTTTTCCCCCATGCCGTCAGCTTTTGTTAAGGCTGAGAATGGATTACAGTTTTAGACTTTAGGAACTATTTTACACTTACTGCCCTTGTCTGAATTGCTTTAAGTAAGGCTGAAGTTTGATTTAACCTGCTATAGCTATTGCAGCTTGTGTCTTACTTATAGTGGCAAATGTAATCCTTGAGACGAGACTTAAGAAAGAAAATAATTTATTGCTTGTTCTACAAGAGATGTTTTTTTTGTCTCTTACAGGATACATCTACTTTCATGTGAGGGTCACAGTCAAAAAGAACTATACTTTGCACAAATCTGCAATTAGATCCCATTAGCACTTCTGAGAGCTGAAGTGTTTTTTCTTCATTCTTCTGCTCTACATGCTGCCCCTGTACTTTGTGCATGAACTGTGGCTTATGATAATATCAACCATGAGTATACCTAGTCCTTGGGAAAAGATGAAGCTATCATTGTGTTGTGATGGACACCAATTAACACAATCCAGCCCAATACTGCCTGCATAGTTCTGGCATGTCCTCATTCAGCCGAAACTTATGAGGCAGGAAGTAGTAGTGTTGGAACCTGTGAAGTTGTTGTCAGGTTAATAAGCATTGAAGCTCCCACTCCCACTCTCTGACTACCAACATTTAAAGTGGCAGTCATCACTGACCACAAACCTTTAAAGAGCAACTACTCTGACCACCAACATAAGGCTGGACCAAACACCTTACCACCAGTTCTTACTCCCGGCCACACATGCCAAAGGCTGTGCTGTGTATTACATAGGGTGCCCTAGGTCTTTAACAATTCTAGCAATGGCCCCAATGCAGTTGGTGCAAACAGACAGTAACTGTAACTCTTGCCTTTTTACTGTACACATGAGTTCAAACGTTTACAGTCTATTTCAGTTTTAAAATTCTACTTTAGGCTTTACTTCTGCTAATTTCTATTTATTATGGTTCATATAAATAAAAGATAATAGATGATACTAGTTGAAATAATTATGATAAAAATTGATAATGACTGTCCATTATGGGCAGTGTAATTCACTTCCAAATCCTTTGGGCTATTAATTCATTAACTATGCAAATTATCATAAAATCCCATTTACTATACTAAACAGTATGCACTGAACCATCTAATGACATGCCTACTAGCATAAATGGTAAAATGAAAAACACCATTGTAGACCTATAGAGGAGTTTATCTATACCTGTAGATAAGGTGGGGAAATTAATTACAGTAAAGAAGCCAAAAAGAGCAGTTTTTCCATGAACAACATGACAATTTTCCTTTCTTTTTTTTTATTTCTTATCAAATATTTTTTAAATTTCTTTTCTTTTCCTCTGTTTTTTGTATTCTGCTTTTGAGCCAGTAGGTGGAACTTTAGGCAGTGTTTTACATTTTCTGTATCTCTTTATCTCTATACAGTAAAACCTTGGTTTGAGAGTAACTTGGTTTGAGAGCATTTTGCAAGACGAGCAACATTTTTTAATACATTTTGACTTGATATACAAGCGATGTCTTGATATACAAGTAGCGTCATGTCACAACTGAGTATAAAAGAGAAGAGAGGCGCCTCTAAATGTAGCAATATGGTTACATTTAATGAAGGTACAACATTTAGCAACATATTGCTACACTTAGAGGTGCCTCTCTTCTCTTTAATACTCTGTAGAGCCTGCTGGATTTTGTTTCTAATAATCCCCTTGTGGAGGCTTCCATTTGTGGATGGACATATGGTTACACAACCTATCACATTGCTATAATCTTTTTATATGGATTATAAACTGAAGCACCTATGAATAAATGGTTGCGGAATAATTTGAGTTTCCATTATTTCTTATGGGGAAATTTGCTTTAATATACAAGTGCTTTGGATTTCAAGCATGTTTCTGGAACGAATTATGCTCGCAATCCAAGGTTTTACTGTAGTTGTAAAGTGTCAATTTTGTACAGAGCTGAAATTTTGACATTCAAGAAATGAGTCAGAACAGTTTCTTATCTCCCCCATTCTCTTACTTGGCTTCTCACCTTCCTGAAAGGGGGTAACTGCTGCTTCGTCCATGGTTCTTTATCCTTTATCATGTAAAAGTGTATATACCAAGTGTATGTGTGTGTGTATATATATATATATATATATATATATATATATATATATATCTTTTCATTTGACAACACTGAAGAAATGACACTTGTAATGTAGTGAGTTACAGCTTGTATAACAATGTAAATTTGCTGTCCCCTCATAATAACTCAACACACAGCCATTAATGCCTAAACTGCTGGCAACAAAAGTGAGTACAACCCTAAGTGAAAATGTCCAAATTGGGCCCAAAGTGTCAATAGTTTGTGTGGCCACCATTATTTTCCAGCATTGCCTTAACCCTCTTGGGCATGGAGTTCACCAGAGCTTCATAGATTGCCTCTCCCACTCCTCTATGACAACATCATGGAGCTGATGGATATTAGAGACCTTGCGTTTTGAGGATGCCTCACAGATGCTCAATAGGGTTTAGGTCTAGAGACATGCTTGGGGTCGTTATCATGTTGGAATACTGCCCTGCGGCCCAGTCTCTGAAAGGAGGGGATCATGCTTTGCTTCAGTATGTCACAGTACATGTTGGCATTCATGGTTCCCTCAATGAACTGTAGCTCCCCAGTGCTGGCAGCACTCATGCAGCCCCAGACAATGACACTCCCACCACAATGCTTGACTGTGTCACGTCTACCCCAACGCAGGTGGTCAGACACTATAGCTGGCTACTGTGTGCTTCACCTATAGCAGCCCCCTTTCCCTTAAGGCAAGCAGGACTACCGCTACTTGGTTGCCCCCATGACTTATACACAATGCTATAGTACCTGGCCATCACGCCAGGGCAGATGTGAACTAAGCAAACAAACAGACTACTTGCAGTTAGCAGATAGATAGCATGGTTCTATAACAGTCCAGGTAAAAGGCAGGCTGAGTTCAGGGAAAAGTCCAATATCCAATAATCCAAACTATCAAAATAGGGCAGACAAACTGTCTCGATCACAAGCAAGGGATAGAGCATTTGGCTTTCTAACAGGTGACTGACCATATCAATCACCTTGCAGGTGGACACAGACAGGGACAATGTAATAGTCAAAACCCAGATGCTGGAATGAGGAGCAGGAGCACTTACATGATCCTGACAGACTGTAGGCAAGACACACCTGTCTTTGTAATCCTCACCTGGTTGCCGCCACACACGCTTGATACCATCTGAACCAAATAAGTTTATCTTGGTCTCCTCAGACCACAGGACATGGTTGCAGTAATCCATGTCCTTAGTCTACTTGTCTTTAGCAAATTGTTTGCAGGCTTTCTTGTGCATCATTTTTAGAAGAGGCTTCCTTCTGGGATGACAGCCATGCAGACCAATTTGATGCAGTGTGCAGTGTATGGTCTGAGCACTGACAAGCTGACCCCCCCCCACCCCTTCAACCTCTGCAGCAATGCTGGCAGCACTCATTTCCCAAAGACAACCTCTAAATATGATGCTGAGCATGTGCACTCAACTTCTTTGGTCGACCATGGCGAGGCCTGTTCTGGGTGGAACCTGTCCTGTTAAACCACTGTATGGTCTTGGCCACCATGCTGCAGCTCAGTTTCATGGTCTTGGCAATCTTCCTATAGCCTAGGCCATCTTTATGTAGAGCAACAATTCTTTTATGAGAGAGTGAGAGCGATAACACCAAATTTAACACACCTGCTCCCCACTCACACCTGAGACCTTGTAACACTAACGAGTCACATGACACCTGGGAGGAAAAAATGGCTATTTGGGCCAAATTTGGACATTTTCACTTAGGGGTGTACTCACTTTTGTTGCCAGCAGTTTAGACATGAACTGATTCCCAAACGGCTCACGCAGATATACTGCGGCAGAATGGCTCTCCTGGGCGAAATCCCGTATGGGTACGTCCTTTCCCTTCTGGGCCACCAGAGGGCACACGCCTGCTGCACAGCGGGGGACCCTATACGCGTGGCTGGCGGTTGCCATCGCTGCCAGCCACAAGCAATTGTGTGCACGAGCGCCAGCACTGGGATTTGTGTGTGTAAACACACAAATCCCTGTGCTGTCAGAGGAGAGGAGACATGACATTTGTTCCTAGTAAGTAAGAACAGCAATAAGTCTTGTCTCCTACTCAGTCCTATCCCCATACAGTTAGAACACGCTGAGGGAACACACATTTTCCCCTTAATCGCCCCCTAGTGTTAACCCCTTCCCTGCCAGTGACATTTACACACTAATCAGTGCAATTTTATAGCACTGATCACTGCATAAATGTCAATGGTCCCAAAAAATGTGTCAAAAGTCCGTCACAATACCACTAAAAAGCGCAGCTCACCGCCATTACTAGTAAAAAAATAAAATAAAATAAAAATGCCATAAATCTTTCCCAAAGTTTGTAGACGCTATAACTTTTGAGCAAACCAAACAATATATGCTTATTGTGATTTTCTTACCAAAAATATGTAGAAGAATATATGTTGGCCTAAACTGATGAAGATATTTTTTTTTTAATTTGAAGATTTTTTTTATAGCAAAAATTAAGAAATATTGTTTTTTTTTCAAAACTGTCGCTCTTATTTTTTGTTTATAGCGCAAAAAAAAACCACAGAGGTGATCAAATACAATCAAAAGAAAGCTTTATTTGTGGAAAAAAAAATAACACAAATTTAATTTGGGTACACTGTCACATGACCGCACAATTGTCAGTTAAAACGACGCAGTACCAAATTCTAAAAAGTGCTCTGGTCACGAAGGGGGTAAAATCTTCCGGGTGAAGTGGTTAATGGCTGTGAGTTGAGTTACTTTGAGGGAACAGCAAATTTTACACTGTTATACAAGCTGTACACTCACTACTTTACATTGTAGCAAAGTGTCATTTATTCAGTGTTGTCACATGAAAAGGTGTAATAAAATATTTACAAAAATGTGAGGGGGTGTACTCACTTTTGTGAGATACTGTATATATAAGTATTCTGCTTTAATTTGAAATACTTTCATTGTAAATTTTGATCATGAAATATATAGAGAGATTTGTCTTAGGTGAGGATGCTCTGTGTGTCTATGCTTCTGGTTTTAAATATTTTTTTGTTGGCAGACAACTCATTCTCTAAACATCTCTGCCTCTGGTTGTTGTAATAGATGGCTCTGTTTTGTGGCTAGAGTTGCACTGCAAGACTTATAGTGAGACATGGACTACCATAACTAATGGAAACATGCCATTGCAGTTAAATGAATTTCTGTATGCCAAAGAGTATTTTAGATTTCATTGTCTGCCCATGGCCCACTTCTGTCAATCAAATTCAGTGAGCAGAGAGCGGGGGAGGGGGGGGGGGGCAAAGGTGCGCCCCCATGTGAAGTATCTTCCAAGGGGGGTTCCAAGGGGAGAAGCCTAGAGCGCTGGCAGGGGACCCTAGAAGAGAAGATGCTGCTCTTTGCCATTCTATGGCACAGAGCAGGTAAGTGTAAGTATAATTACTTGTTTTTGTTTTTTTTTAAATAAAGTTTAGAATCACTTTTGGGATTAGATTTTTTATTTGCACTGCCTTACTGTGCAATAGATATGACGAATCTCTCTCCCACTTCTTTTATGGAAAATGTTACAAATATTTTAATAAATAGTGCTATGTATGAATTATAAGCTCTAACTGTAACTGATTGCTTCTTTTAAGACCATTCACAGCAGCAATCAGAAAATATGATTTAACAAGAAACAGAATGCTAGTTAGAGATGGACATGGTCTTTGCTTGCTTTCAGTTAAAGCATAGCTTTCTCTAAACAGTTGAAGCTCAACATTGGGGCATTTCAGGGAGCACCCTGGTCTTTTTGGTCTTCCTTCTAGAAGCCTATGACTTACAAAGACATGCATTTTGGACATAGGCCTTTCAAATATGAACTTTTTAGCCTACATCATGTATAATTCTAGCTCTCCTAGCAACAAGCTTTAGCTTTTACTGTAAATTGAAGAGTATCCGGCGGCTCATCACTATGGTGACCAGAGTTAGTGCTACAACACCTGCTACTATTTTCAAACTGCCAGTCAACAACAGAAAAATAAAAGGAAAAAAAAGTGCTCATGTTGGGGCTTTGCTGGCTTTATGGTATAAAACCCCTACATCAGATCTCTTCTTCTGCTGATTTGATGTTATAGGATACTGTACATCACCGCTGTTTGTACTGCTGCAATGAATAAGGCCTTGTCCCCCATGTTTGAAGAGCAACTTCACTCTACTATGGAAATATTAACAGTCAGCAGCAGTGGCGTTGCTATGGGGGTGCGGGGGGTGCGGCCCGCACCCGGGTGACAGCCACCAGAAGGTGACACCTGGCTCAGACTGGCACCGCATTGAGAGGGGCGCCGCCGCCTTGGCTCCCTCCTTCCCTTCCGAGATCTCCTCTCCTCTGCTCTTTGCGATCTGCAGGGAGAGTGGGGGAGGAGGGAGTGAGGCAGAAATAGACTGGCTGCCCGGGATCCGACCGTCCCCACACACACCTCCACGCGGCGCGGCCGTGGCTGCACTCACTGCAGATTCCTCCTTGGCTGAGTTGGCTCTGACGTGTACACAGGCAGGGAGGAAGACCCGAGGATGTGGAGGGACACCATCATGCTACAGCACCTGCCCTGAGGTATGCAACAGGAGTGTTGCAAAGGAGGGGGACATAGTGGTTGGGGGCATTGGCAGGTAACAACTATGCTGCCAGGAGTGCTTTTAGGGGGGTTAGAGAATAGGTGCTAGGGGGTGCTCTTTGTTTTGGGTTGGAGAGGACTTGTACTAGAAGTAGAAGAGGTTCCCTACCACATATCCTTTCACCCCCCCAAATCAAAGATCCTATCTCGGATCCATCCACCCCCCAAATCCCATTCTGGCTCCATCAACCCCCGATCCCATCCAGCTCCGCCCACCCACCGATCCCATACCCGCGCATCCATCCCCCTTGATCCTGATCCCATCCAAGCTCCATCCATCCCCCCGATCCCATACCCGCTCATCCATCCCCCCTGATCCCATCCTGGCTCCATCCATCCCCCGATCCCATTCCGGCTCCATCCATTCCCCCTGATCCCATCCCGTCTCTATCCATCCCCCCGATCCCATTCCGGCTTCATCCATCCCCCTGATCCCGTACCTGCTCCATCCACCCCCCTGATCTCATCCCCAATCCCATCCCGGCTCCATCTATTCCCCCGATCCCATCCCTGCTCTATCCATTCCCCCGATCACATCCTGGCTCCATTCATTCCCCTCATCCCTTCCCAGCTCGACCCAGCCCCCGATCCCATACCCACTCCAGCCATCCCCCCTGATCCTGATCCCATCCCGGCTCTATCCATCTCCTCAATCCCATCCTGGCTCCATACATCCCCCCCTGATCCCATACCCACTCCATCCATCCCCCCTGATCCTATCCCCACGTCATCCACCCCCCTGATCCCATTCCCGCGCCATCCACCCCCCCCGATCCAATTCCCGCTCCATCCATTCCCCCACTCACATCCCATCTCCATCTATTGTGGTAGGTTAAGGGGGGGGGGAACTACACCGACCCACTAGCCTGCTTAGTGCCGGGGAGTGGGGGGGTGACACCATGTATTACCGCACCAGGTGACACCAACCCTAGTGACGCCACTGGTCAGCAGCTACAAATACTGTAGCTGCTGACTTTTTATAAACAGATACTTACCAGCCAAAGGAGTCGTGCACTGTCTTCCCCGCAGCTACTTCTTCTCAGTAATGTGAGCCCCCAGTGCTGCCATCTTGGATTTTGGAGCAGGCTGTGACTTCCTAATAAATCACAGCTGGCTCCTCACTATGCATGGGCAAGATCAAGCAGCACAGTAAGGGCTTGTTAACATGTGCATTAATTCCCTGTGTTTAAGCGCCAATTAAGCAGTGTTTTTAAACTGTTGTTCAATGTCTGCCATGAGGATTACAATGGGCACCACACAGTGCAGTACACACAGGTGCAGTAGCGTTGTGATGTATTAAAAATCAGGAAGCATGTCCCTTTCAGAAGGCATCACTGCTTATTAGCCACCTCTATTAAGTTCAATAGTAAAGCACCATAATGGCACCTAAACAGCACCTATAGCATTTACGGCATGTTAGTGAAACATATATAAGTGTTAGCAGGGAGCTGGGGTAGAGGCAGTGGAGGTTCCTGTATCCTAGAATGCACAGGTAAATAAATAAGAACTAGGACAGAGCAGCTGCAGCCAATCCCTGCTTGTACAGAGCAGTCATACAGTATGATAATTGCTTCTGTTTTTCCACTCAAAAAGCATTAAGCCGGCCAGCAATTCTGACAGTGGCAAGCAGTAGCAGAGGCACTGAGCATTATTACCAGTGGCACAGCTTTTTGTGTCAGCAAAGTGTTGGTTCCAGCAAGTGTCTCTACATAGGAGTGACAGTACCAGCAAGTGTCATGAAGGCTGGTATTAATGTATCAGTACTCATAGAAGAGTTGGGCAGTTTTAATACCTGACAATGAGAGTCAATTATCAGCTATGGAATCCACTAACTGCCAATCACAGGGAGACTTGATGGGGTAATTTTCTTTATAAATGCCAATAAAGAGAATGTTTAGACATGACTTACTGCAAAGCTAAAACATTCTTCCGGTGACACTTCATATTCATTGTGGCCCACATCAGTTGGGGTCTAACAATCTCAAGAAGGGTATCAAACGTGGACACATGCAAGTGGGTATAATCAACTAACTTTTGGGGGTATGCCTACAATTCATGGTAAAGAATACGAAAATGCTCTTTGGAAATTTTCTACAAGACTATGGGATGTACTCAATACTGGCGCAACCCCCTACTATTTTTCCTGTGGGCCATTCTTTCCATGATCTTGGGCTGGACCAAGCCAAGTGTTGAAGAGATCAAAGTATACAAATCCATCTTGCAGAAAATTCACAAAAATGCCTGCTATCACACCAGAACACAAACACACCTCAAAACAACGCTTTTACGGGTGCTTAACAAGATTTCATGATGCTTTGCCAACAGTAAAAAACACATCACAAATGCTGGGCATGTTAATATGCACTGCTTCGTTCTTCACAATCAACACATGTGTGAACAAGTCCTTAGACTGGTCTCGCAGTCTCCTAGAACAGTGTTTCTCAACTCCAGTCCTCAAGGCGCCCCAACAGGTCAAGTTTTCAGGCTTCCCATTATTGTGCACAGGTGATTTGATCAGTTTCATTGCCTTAGTAATTACCACAGTCATTTCACGTGAGGGAAGTCCTGAAAACCTGACCTGTTGGGGTGCCACGAGGACTGGAGTTGAGAAACACTGTCCTAGAATGTGTGATGTTATCCCAGAAGCCTGCAGTAAAGAAGAGGGTGAAGACTAATGAGATAATGTCACCTTCACCTAAAGTGGAACTTCACTCTCTTGAACATTGACTATTTTTAATTCTTATGCTGCTAGTATTAGTAAATGGATAGGAAAGTATATCATATTTACTTGTTTTAAACAGTTTTGTTTTCATATATTTCTTTAGTTACTTCCTAGTTTCCATGCCTAGGCAGATGATGCCATATATCCAAGGTGTCTTCAGAAAGGGATGAAGGATTTTCTCAGCTAAGCACACCCCCCCGCCTGCATGTCTGAGCTAAGGGCAGATGGATTCCAGGAAGTAATTGCTACACAAATCATCTGCCCTTACTCAAGATGGCCATGGCCAGAAATGGTAGGGGGGTGTTTTTCTAAGTGATTTATCAAAATCACAAAATAAAGCATAGAGACATGGGTGAGTTTGCTTTGAACATTAAACATGAATTAATCGGCGCTTTTGATTTGTAGGGCTTAGATACAGTGCAGTTCCACTTTAAGGAGGAGCAGGGGTACTGACTACCTGACCACCCCTTTACAAGCCCCCCTCCCCCCAAATAGCAGGAAGAGAATGACAGCAACTTTGATTTCGGGGTGAAGGTCTGCTTTAAGTAATCTCCAAATCCTCCCACAATTATGGTACATGAGGTGGCGCCACTGAAAGTCAGCATGAGTTACTGTACTATGAAAACTATTTTTCAGTTTAACGTCTGCATTGTAGCAGAGTACATTTAATTCTGCAGAAGTGACTCTCTTACACCAGCTACAAGAAAGTCAGTTGAATAAAACATCTGTAATATAACTGCACATAATACAAGATGAACTGCATATGACATCTTATTAGCATGTTAAAAAGGTTTGCCAAATTGTACAAAAGGAGGTTTTGTGCGACTTAACATGCCGACATATACAGGAAAAAGTGAAATAATGGCTTGTGGCAAATGCTCTGCACATTACAGTATCATGTCTACACCGTCTTAACTGTGTACATCTCTTTTCAATTTGTGATTTATGATTCTGAATCTTTTTACATTTTAGATCAAAATTATTTTTCAAACACTTTCTGTCAAAATGTATTCTGCAAAAATAAAATAGCTGTTTAGGGTTGGAGATGAACAAATCTTTCTGCATTGTTTGAAAACTTTTAGCCAAACTGTATTGAAGTCAATGTGGTGTGAATCTATTTGTTCCTTTTGTAGGCTAAATAAACAATTGATTGTCTAAAAGGGGGTACTGCCATTGTGAGCTGTACCGATACCAAAAAAAATAAAATTACATACAGCAGGAAGAAAGCTTTTTATGAGGCTTTGAAGACTACATTTAAAATACAGAAATTGATTTGAAGGGGTTGTAAACCTTTGTTTTTCATTAATAAAAATAACAAACATGCCTATTCTTACCTGCTCTGTGCAATGCTTTTGCACAGAGTAGCCCCGACCCTCTTCTTCTGGGGTGCCCCACTGGGGCACCAAGCCCCTCCTCTTCATCGGAGGGAGCTACTTTCCCTGGGGGCACCAGTGAGGGCTCGCTCCCGAGTTCCCCTGCTACATCCATTAACACAGACAGCAGGACTCGGCCCTGCCCCCAGCTACAGTGTCACTGGATTTGATTAACAGCAGTGGGACTCCTGCTTCTATCAATCTGTCCAAGGGGGGGAGACAGCGGCTGGAGCTCATGCGCTCATGCACATTGCTGGATCGGGCTCAGAAAAAGAGGGGTGGTCTGGGGGGCAGCTGCAACACAGAAGGTTTTTCATCTTAATGCATAGAATGCATTAGGGTGAAAAACCTTGAGGCTTTACAACCACTTTACCAGTTTAAAAAAACAGTTACATTCAAGGCTTGCCAGGAATGGTGTCACATTTGTTTCTGCTCTCAACTGAACTGTCAAACCATCAAATGGCTGGTTTCATACCTGATCACATGCACAGCATCATGGCAGTTACAGATCAAACAGAGGCTTCCTTGGCTGAAAAGGATAGGAGGGTTTAGTTCTGCTTTAAGTTATAGGTTTGGGGGATGAGTTAAAGCTGTCTGTGGATGTTATGGTACATGTTGTTTGTGGAGGCAATTAAAATCAGCGATCAATTGAGGATAAGTGACTCCACTTTATCACTCCCTATGCCCTCTCTACAAAGATTGCTCAGCTTTCCCTAGCAAAACACACTGAAAATATGGTTGCTGGAAGCCCACCCCATTATTGTGTGTGTGTGTGGCGGGGGGGGGGGGCTGGCTTGTCAATTCTATCAGATATTTGGCTTTCAGGGACCCATATGATCAGGGACAAATGTTATGCAGTATTTTGTGGACTCTAGCCTAATTTCAGAGTTTTGCTTAAATGTGTCAGATTCACCTCACACTTGGATAGCTCTAAATCGCATTCCCTATTAAAGTGTAGATTCTGAGATTTATCAACTTAAGCTATGTTTCAATATACAATTGATGCCAGATGGAAGACTACATGGCAGGGAAAGACTAGGCTGCAGAAAGGGGGGGGGGGGGGGGGGTGATTGCCCACTGGGCCTGACTGCCCTATTCAGAATTTTGTAGTCGGTAACACTTGCTATGCACAAATAAAATACACAGTACACTACACAGAGAAGTAATACAATGGGCTGGCCTTAAAACAGAACTTCGACTAGCAACTGTTGAGGCAACAAACACTTTGGTCATAAGTATGAAATGTACAATATAGTATATATATATATATATATATATATATATATATATATATATATATATATATATATATATATATATATGTATAAAGTATACAAGTCAGTAATGCACAGGGGCCAGGGGGGTGTAATGCAAAGAGTCCAAGGGAATATTTAATGCCTTGGTCAGTGGTTTAGGTGTACATCATGCACAGAGTGCAGGGATAAGGAGTGCATAATGCAAAAAGTGCTGGGGTCAGGAGTACCTAATGCACAGAGCACAAGGGTCAGGAGTGTTTATGGCAAAGAGTGCAGGGGTCAGGAATAAGTAACACACCAAGTGCAGGGGTCAGGAGTGCATAAGGGACAGAGCTCAGAGGTCAAGACTGCCTAACGCAGTGTTAAGGGGGTCAAATGTGCATAATGCACAGAGCACAGGCCTCAGAAGTGCATATTACAAAGAGCAGGAGTTGCTAATGCATAGAGAGTCAGGGTAAAGAGTATGTAATGCACAGTGTGCAGGAGTCAAGAATGCGTAAATCACAGCAGCGGGGTCGAGAGTGCATAACACTTAGAGGGCAATAATCAGGAGAGAATATTGCACAGACCGCAGGGCTCAGAACTGCATAATATACAGAATGCAGGAGTCATGCATGCTTACCTAACGAAGTGCAAGGGTCTGGAGTACATAGCTCATAGAATGCAGGAGTGAAGTACATAACTCACAGAGCACAGTTGTTAGAAGTGCATAAAACACAGAGTGCAGGAGTCAGGAGTACATAACCCAAAGAGCACAGGGGTTAGTAGTGCACAATGCCCAGGGCACAGGGGGCAGGAGAATGTAAGACACAGAAATCAGGGATCAAGTGTGCATAAGCCACAGTGCAAAGGGGATGAAAAGTGTCTAATGCACAGAGTGCAGGCCTCAAAAGTGCATTATGCACAGTGTGCAGGGGTCAGGAGTGGGTAAGGCACAAAGTGCAAGGGTCAGGAGTGCAAAACACACAGAGGGCAGTGATGAGCAGTGGGTAACACATAGTGTGAAGGGGATTAAAAGCATATAGCACACAGAAAACAGGGCACAGAAGTGCATAATGCCTAAAGCATAAGAGTCAGATGTGCTTAACACACAGGTTGCCAATGCCAATAGTGCATAATGCACAGGATTATTACATTTTTAATATTCAAAGCAAACTCCCCCATTCGAGTAAGGGCAAATGATTCATGTAACATTTACTTCCTGGAATCCATCTGCCCTTAGCTCAAGCATGCATGCAGGAGGGTGTACTTAGCTTAGAAAACCCCTCCTTCTCCCATCTCCTCCTGAAGACTCCTGGGTTACCTAAAAAGTAACCCAGTTGTTGACCCTCCTGAAGACTCCTGGAATGAATGACATCACTTGCCTAGGCAAAAAAATAGGAAGTAACTGAAGAAATGTAAAAAAAAGTTTAACCACTTGCCGACCGCCTACCGCATATATACTGCGGCAGAATGGCACGGGCAGGCAAAATCACGTACCCATACGTGATCTGCCTCCCGCGGGCGGGGGGTCCGATCGGACCCCCCCCCGGTGCCATCGGCGGTCGGCATCTGACTGGGAGCGTCGGGAGGCGAGGGGGAGACCATCCGATCGTGGCCCCCCCCTCGCGATCGCTCCCAGCCAATGGGAATGCTCCTCTGCCTGTGTGTCGTTTCACACAGGCAGAGGATGTGATGTCATCTCTCCTCGGTCTGGCAGTTTCCGTTCCAGCGCCGAGGGGAGATGACATGTAAGTGCACACAACACTCACACACACAGTAGAACATGCCAGGCATACTTTACACCCCCGATCCCCCCCCGATCGCCCCCCGATCCCCCCCCAATCACCCCCCCCCCCCCTGTCACAAACTGACATTAGCAGTATTTTTTTTTTTTTTTTTTTCTGATTACTGCATAGTGTCAGTTTGTGACAGTTAGTGTTAGGGCAGTGAGTATTACCCCCCTTTAGGTCTAGGATACCCCCCTAACCCCCCCTAATAAAGTTTTAACCCCTTGATCACCCCCTGTCACCAGTGTCGCTAAGCGATCATTTTTCTGATCGCTGTATTAGTGTCGCTGGTGACGGTAGTTAGGAACGTAAATATTTAGGTTCGCCGTCAGCATTTTATAGCGACAGGGACCCCCATATACTACCTAATAAATGTTTTAACCCCTTGATTGCCCCCTAGTTAACCCTTTCACCACTGATCACCGTATAACTGTTACGGGTGACGCTGGTTAGTTTGTTTATTTTTTATAGTGTCAGGGCACCCGCCGTTTATTACCGAATAAAGGTTTAGCCCCCCGATCGCCCGGCGGTGATATGCGTCGCCCCAGGCAGCGTCAGATTAGCGCCAGTACCGCTAACACCCACGCACGCAGCATACGCCTCCCTTAGTGGTATAGTATCTGAACGGATCAATATCTGATCCGATCAGATCTATACTAGCGTCCCCAGCAGTTTAGGGTTCCCAAAAACACAGTGTTAGCGGGATCAGCCCAGATACCCGCTAGCACCTGCGTTTTGCCCCTCCGCCCAGCCCACCCAAGTGCAGTATCGATCGATCACTGTCACTTACAAAACACTAAACGCATAACTGCAGCGTTCGCAGAGTCAGGCCTGATCCCTGCGATCGCTAACAGTTTTTTTGGTAGCGTTTTGGTGAACTGGCAAGCACCAGCCCCAGGCAGCGTCAGGTTAGCGCCAGTACCGCTAACACCCACGCACGCACCGTACACCTCCCTTAGTGGTATAGTATCTGAACGGATCAATATCTGATCCGATCAGATCTATACTAGCGTCCCCAGCAGTTTAGGGTTCCCAAAAACGCAGTGTTAGCGGGATCAGCCCAGATACCTGCTAGCACCTGCGTTTTGCCCCTCCGCCCGGCCCAGCCCACCCAAGTGCAGTATCGATCGATCACTGTCACTTACAAAACACTAAACGCATAACTGCAGCGTTCGCAGAGTCAGGCCTGATCCCTGCGATCGCTAACAGTTTTTTTGGTAGCGTTTTGGTGAACTGGCAAGCACCAGCCCCAGGCAGCGTCAGATTAGCGCCAGTACCGCTAACACCCACGCACGCACCGTACGCCTCCCTTAGTGGTATAGTATCTGATCGGATCAATATCTGATCCGATTAGATCTATACTAGTGTCCCCAGCAGTTTAGGGTTCCCAAAAACGCAGTGTTAGCGGGATCAGCCCAGATACCTGCTAGCACCTGCGTTTTGCCCCTCCGCCCAGCCCGGCCCAGCCCACCCAAGTGCAGTATCGATCGATCACTGTCACTTACAAAATACTAAACGCATAACTGCAGCGTTCGCAGAGTCAGGCCTGATCCCTGCGATCGCTAACAGTTTTTTTGGTAGCGTTTTGGTGAACTGGCAAGCGCCAGCGGCCTAGTACACCCCGGTCGTAGTCAAACCAGCACTGCAGTAACACTTGGTGACGTGGCGAGTCCCATAAGTGCAGTTCAAGCTGGTGAGGTGGCAAGCACAAGTAGTGTCCCGCTGCCACCAAAAAGACAAACACAGGCCCGTCGTGCCCATAGTGCCCTTCCTGCTGCATTCGCCAATCCTAATTGGGAACCCACCGCTTCTGCAGCGCCCGTACTTCCCCCATTCACATCCCCAACCAAATGCAGTCGGCTGCATGAGAGGCATTTTTATGTCCTCCCGAGTACCCCTACCCAACGAACCCCCCCAAAAAAGATGTCGTGTCTGCAGCAAGCGCGGATATATGCGTGACACCCGCTATTATTGTCCCTCCTGTCCTGACAATCCTGGTCTTTGCATTGGTGAATGTTTTGAACGCTACCATGCACTAGTTGACTATTAGCGTAGGGTACAGCATTGCACAGACTAGGCGCACTTTCACAGGGTCTCCCAAGATGCCATCGCATTTTGAGAGACCCGAACCTGGAACCGGTTACAGTTATAAAAGTTAGTTACAAAAAAAGTGTAAAAAAAAAAAAAATATATGAAATAAAAAAAATAGTTGTTGTTTTATTGTTCTCTCTCTCTCTATTCTCTCTCTCTATTGTTCTGCTCTTTTTTACTGTATTCTATTCTGCAATGTTTTATTGTTATTGTTATTGTTATTATGTTTTATCATGTTTGTTTTTCAGGTGTGTAATTATTTACACTTTACTGTGCTTTATTGTTAACCATTGTTAACCATTTTTTTGTCTTCAGGTACGCCATTCACGACTTTGAGTGGTTATACCAGAATGATGCCTGCAGCTTTAGGTATCATCTTGGTATCATTCTTTTCAGCCAGCGGTCGGCTTTCATGTAAAAGCAATCCTAGTGGCTAATTAGCCTCTAGACTGTTTTTACAAGCAGTGGGAGGGAATGCCCCCCCCCCCCAACATCTTCCGTGTTTTTCTCTGGCTCTCCTGTCTCAACAGGGAACCTGAAAATGCAGCCGGTGATTCAGCCAGCTGACCATAGAGCTGATCAGAGACCAGAGTGGCTCCAAACATCTCTATGACCTAAGAAACCGGAAGCTACGAGCATTTTATGACGTAGATTTCGCCGGATGTAAACAGCGCCATTGGGAAATTGGGAAAGCATTTTATCACACCGATCTTGGTGTGATCAGATGCTTTGAGGGCAGAGGAGAAATCTAGGGTCTAATAGACCCCAATTTTTGCAAAAAAGAGTACCTGTCACTACCTATTGCTATCATAGGGGATATTTATATTCCCTGAGATAACAATAAAAATGATTTAAAAAAAAAAAAAATGAAAGGAACAGTTTAAAAATAAGATAAAAAAATAATAATAATAAAGAAAAAAAAAAAAAAAAAAAAAAAAGCACCCCTGTCCCCCCTGCTCTCGCGCTAAGGTGAACGCAAGCGTTGGTCTGGCGTCAAATGTAAACAGCAATTGCACCATGCATGTGAGGTATCGCCGCGAAGGTCAGATCGAGGGCAGTAAGTTTAGCAGTAGACCTCCTCTGTAAATCTAAAGTGGTAACCTGTAAAGGCTTTTAAAGGCTTTTAAAAATGTATTTAGTTTGTCGCCACTGCACGTTTGTGCGCAATTTTAAAGCATGTCATGTTTGGTATCCATGTACTCGGCCTAAGATCATCTTTTTTATCTCATCAAACATTTTGGCAATATAGTGTGTTTTAGTGCATTAAAATGTAAAAAAGTGTGTTTTTTCCCCAAAAAATGCGTTTGAAAAATCGCTGCGCAAATACTGTGTGAAAAAAAAAAATGAAACACCCACCATTTTAATCTGTAGGGCATTTGCTTTAAAAAAAATATATAATGTTTGGGGGTTCAAAGTAATTTTCTTGCAAAAAAAAATTATTTTTTTATGTAAACAATAAGTGTCAGAAAGGGCTTTGTCTTCAAGTGGTTAGAAGAGTGGGTGATGTGTGACATAAGCTTCTAGATGTTGTGCATAAAATGCCAGGACAGTTCAAACCCCCCCCAAATGACCCCATTTTGGAAAGTAGACACCCCAAGCTATTTGCTGAGAGTCATGTTGAGTCCATGGAATAATTTATATTGTGACACAAGTTGCGGGAAAGAGACAATTTTTTATTTTTTTTATTTTTTTTTGCGCAAAGTTGTCACTAAATGATATATTGCTCAAACATGCCATGGGAATATGTGAAATTACACCCCAAAATACATTCTGTTGCTTCTCCTGAGTACGGGGATACCACATGTGTGGGACTTTTTGGGAGCCTAGCCACGTACGGGACCCCGAAAACCAAGCACCGCCTTCAGGCTTTCTAAGGCCGTAAATTTTTGATTTCACTCTTCACTGCCTATCACAGTTTCGGAGGCCATGGAATGCCCAGGTGGCACAAAACCCCCCCAAATGACCCCATTTTGGAAAGTAGACACCCCAAGCTTTTTGATGAGAGGTATAGTGAGTATTTTGCAGACCTCACTTTTTGTCACAAAGTTTTGAAAATTGAAAAAAGAAAAAAAAAAAATTTTTTTCTCGTCTTTCTTTATTTTCAAAAACAAATGAGAGCTGCAAAATACTCACCATGCCTCTCAGCAAATAGCTTGGGGTGTCTACTTTCCAAAATGGGGTCATTTGGGGGGGGTTTGTGCCACCTGGGCATTCCATGGCCTCCGAAACTGTGATAGGCAGTGAGGAGTAAAATCAAAAATGTACGCCCTTAGAAATCCTGAAGGCGGTGCTTGGTTTTCGGGGTCCCGTACGCGGCTAGGCTCCTAAAAAGTCCCACACATGTGGTATCCCCGTACTCAGGAGAAGCAGCTAAATGTATTTTGGGGTGCAATTCCACATATGCCCATGGCCTGTGTGAGCAATATATCATTTAGTGACAACTTTGTGCAAAAAAAAAAAAAAAAAAAAAAAATTTGTCACTTTCCCGCAACTTGTGTCAAAATATAAAACATTCCATGGACTCAACATGCCTCAAAGCAAATAGCTTGGGGTGTCTACTTTCCAAAATGGGGTCATTTGGGGGGGTTTTATGTCATCTGGGCATTTTATGGCCTTCAAAACTGTGATAGGTAGTGAGGAGTAAAATCAAAAATGTACGCCCTTAGAAATCCTGAAGGCGGTGCTTGGTTTTCGGGGCCCCGTACGCGGCTAGGCTCCCAAAAAGTCCCACACATGTGGTATCCCCGTACTCAGGAGAAGCAGCTAAATGTATTTTGGGGTGCAATTCCACATATGCCCATGGCCTGTGTGAGCAATATATCATTTAGTGACAACTTTTTGTAATTTTTTTTTTTTTTTTTTTTTTTTGTCATTATTCAATCACTTGGGACAAAAAAAATGAATATTCAATGGGCTCAACATGCCTCTCAGCAAATTCCTTGGGGTGTCTACTTTCCAAAATGGGGTCATTTGTGGGGGTTTTGTACTGCCCTGCCATTTTAGCACCTCAAGAAACGACATAGGCAGTCATAAATTAAAGGCTGTGTAAATTCCAGAAAATGTACCCTAGTTTGTAGACGCTATAACTTTTGCGCAAACCAATAAATATACACTTATTGACATTTTTTTTACCAAAGACATGTGGCCGAATACATTTTGGCCTAAATGTATGACTAAAATTGAGTTTATTGGATTTTTTTTAGAACAAAAAGTAGAAAATATCATTTTTTTTCAAAATTTTCGGTCTTTTTCCGCGTATAGCGCAAAAAATAAAAACGGCAGAGGTGATCAAATACCATCAAAAGAAAGCTCTATTTGTGGGAAGAAAAGGACGCAAATTTCGTTTGGGTACAGCATTGCATGACCGCGCAATTAGCAGTTAAAGCGACGCAGTGCCGAATTGTAAAAAGTGCTCTGGTCAGGAAGGGGGTAAAACCTTCCGGGGCTGAAGTGGTTAAAGCAAATAAATGATATATAGTAATACCTTGGATTGCAAGTAATGCGGTTTACGAGCGTTTCGCAATACGAGCTATTATTTTTTTTAAACCCTAACTCAGTTTGCAAGCGTTTTCCCGCAAAACAAGCAGGATTCAAACCAATGGGGTGTGCAGTACCGCATTTGGCCAGAGGTGCAGGGGCCCCAGGGACACTTGGAGCCGCTCTGAGACACTGAGAAACACTCGATAACGATTTGTTCCCGGTGTCTCTGAGCCTCTCCGAGTGTTTCAGAGTGCATCTGAGCAGCTCCAAGTGGTCTCCGAGCGTTTCCAAGTGTCTCTGGAACCCCCCACCTCTGGCCACATGCGGCACTGCATGCAATAGCAGTCAGTGTGCAACAAATAATTTGAGTTTCCATTGACTCCTATTGGGAAACTCGCTTTGATATACGAGTGCTTTGGATTATAAGCATTCTTCTGGAATGTATTATGCTCGTAATCCAAGGTACCACTGTACTTTCCTATCTATTTACTAATACTAGCAGCATGAGGATTAAAAATAATTAATGTGGAAATGTTCCACTTTAACCACTTCAGCCCCGGAAGATTTGGCTGCTCAATGATCAGGCCATTTTTTTGCGATTTGGCACTGCGTCGCTTTAACTGACAATTGCGCAAACAAAATTGATGTCCTTTTTTTCCCACAAATAGAGCTTTCTTTTGGTGGTATTTGATCACCTCTGTGGTTTTTCTTTTTTGCGCTATAAACAAAAGGAGAGCAACAGTTTTGAAAAAAACACATCTTTTACTTTTTGCTATAATAAATATCCCAGTTTTAAAAAAAAATTAAAATTTCCTCAGTTTAGGCGGATATGTATTCTTCTACATATTTTTGGTCCAAAAAAATTGCAATAAGCGTATATTGATTGGTTTGCGCAAAAGTTATAGCGTTTACAAAATAGGGGATAGATTTATGGCGTTTTTATTTTATTTTTATTTTTTTTCAAGTAATGGCAGTGATTTTTTATCAGGACTGCAATATTGCGGCGGACAGATCAAACACTTTTGACATGTTTTTGGGACCAGTAACAATTATACAGTGATCAGTGCTATAAAAATGCACTGATTACTGTATAAATGTCACTGGCAGTGAAGGGGTTAACGCTAGGGGGCGATCAAGGGGTCAACTGTGTTCCCTCACTGTGTTCTAACTGTGGGGGGATGGGGCTGACAAGGAGTGATGACAGATCGGTGTATATAATCAGTATGAACACATCATCAGTCTCTTCTCTCCTGTCACGAGCGATCGAGGGTGCCCGGTGGTCATCGTGCCCGCCGGACACTCGCATCGGCTCTGGCAGCGAGCCGCAGAGATCCTGTTGGAATTTCTTCCGCAGCAGGGGAAGTTGGTGTTCAGCCTGAGTTCCTAATACCGACTCCCCCTGCTGCTGAAGAAATTCCAACAGAATCGTTGTGTGTGTCCCCCCACCAGGCCATGTCCCGGCTCTGTGCAGCATAATCACCTATTCTGTCCCTGTGGAGTGAGCCGGAGATGTGTGTGTGTGTGATGTTTAGGGGGCATTCAGAAGACAACGAGGTGTCTGCATTGGTGGATTCATCTTGATTTACCTTTCTGCTTAAGTGACACCTGTCATGGGTGTCTGATCAATCTGGTGAGTGTCTGATCAATCTGGTGAGTAGGATGTTTGCCTAAAACTGGTGGAAGATGGCACTTTCCATTTCCTGTCACTGAATTTATTCATCACTGCGCACTTGATTGAAGAATCAGTGGTGGTGGTTTATGGACTTTATCATTGAAAATCTACATTTATATTTGAACACTATTTGATTGTATTATTATTTGTTTTGTTTTATTGTTTATATACATTTTAGTGCGGTATGAAATTAACTATTAATTTTCATTTCCAATTACCGATACCTATTTTTTTTGTGCAGTGAGTTGCAATTTGAGCCCATACAAAATGAATGGGCTCAAATGACACTGCAAATAATCGCATGCGTTTTGAACAGGAATGTGGTGCAATTCCTGTCCGAATCACATGTGGTTTCCTGCACAGCTTCTTTGTGAACCCAGGCTGAAGTCACTATGACAAACCTGGGTTCACACAGGAGCAGTGCTGTAAACTGCATGTGATTCGGACAGGAATCACACCACATTCCTGTTCAAATCACATGCTATTCTTTGCAGTATTATTTGAGCCCATTCATTTTGTATCGGCATCGGTTTTAGGTATCGGAGCATTTGCATGAGTGCAAATGCTTAGGATCGGCACCGACAACCAATGTCGGTATCCGTGCAACACTGTAGATACCTTTAATACATGACTCCAATTAAGTTATATTTTTCATGCCTTACCAAATTCTAAAATGCATCATCTAAGTATTCATCTACAAAGCTAACAAACCGACAATTTGCTGTCTACTGCCCATTTAGGAAAGATTAGCTTGCGGGACACAAAAAGAATATGCAGAGCTGCCTGTAGCTGATCTATGCATTGTATTCTATTTCGGACTAATGTTTGAAAGATATACTGTACAAAGTTCACCAAATTGTTTAGCCCTCTGGCTCTATACATTTTTCTTCATTATAATCAGAGCAATAGCAGTTAAATACATGCATGGATGCAGAACACCAGCCAACACGTTTCCACATTTCTTGATACCTTTTCAGCTGAACAGCAGGTTTCTAAGCAATGGGAGTCCCCAAGCTCTTAAAACAGCATCACTGTCTGCTGTTATTTAATGAGTAATAATAAGTGTGCACCCTAATGGCATTGATTTTCTTTTTTCATATCTAACTCCTTTGGGTGCACATAAGGGATGGTAATTTATTATGATCTTGAGAATAGCTAGGAAGCTGTCAAGTCACCCTGTGGGTATATTAGTTTGCCTCAACATAGTTACCTAAATGTTAATCTTTAGTAGAAGAAACAGTCATTTTAATGTAGCATGGTTTATTGTGGCCTTTTTAAAACACATGTAAAATCTTATTGCAACATTTAATATAGCTGTAATAGTTACGATTTTTGAGGGGTAGGATCCGTTATATATCGGTTAAAAAAACTGTGTGGGGTCCCCCCAAGATCCATATTCAGCTGAACTCACACGATTTCCAACCTGCCTTCAGTGTGCACGAGGGCTTAGGCCGGGTTCACACTGGTACAACGTGACAGTTGTACAACTGTGGATCCGGCAGGTCAGGAAAGGGGGTGGGGACGAGCGATTCTGATAAGCCCCCCACCCGCAGACCCCAATAACCACTTGCCAGGGTTATTGGGAAGAGGCCCTTGTTTTAATCAACATGGGTACAAGGTCCTTTGGGATGGGAGCGCAGGCCCCCCTGCCCCAAAGTACCCACCCCCCCTGTTGAGGGCATGTGGCCTGGTATGGTCCAGGAAGGGGGGTGGCTCGCTCATCCCCTCCCTTTTCCTGACCTGAATGAATGAGTGACTTGTATAGCGCTACCTATGCGAACTGAATCGCCTCAGGGTGCTTTTTTGCTGTCGGTGTCCATCTGCACTATAGCATGGTCCTTTGACCCATGGGGTCCTGACACGCTTACAAACACATACACATTCAACATACACATATTTGGCCAATTTTTTCGACAGGATCTAATTAACCTACCAGCATGTCTTTGGAGTGTGGGAGGAAACCGGAGTACCCGGAGGAAACCCACGCAGGCACAGGGAGAACATGCAAACTCCAGGCAGATGGTGTCATGATCGGGGTTTGAACCAGCGACCCTATTGCTGCTAGGTGAATGTGCTAACCACTACACCACTGTGCTGCCCTGCCGGGCTGCATGCTCAGATAAGGGTCTGCTTTGGATTGTGGGGGGCACCCCACACCGTTTTTTCGACGTGGGGGTTCCCCTTAAAATCCATGCTGTTTTTTTTTTTTTATTTGGCGTGGAGTTTCCCCTTAAGTTTCATACCAAACACAAAGTGCCTGACATTGTTGGATCCCCATTCATTGAAGTCCGATGGAAGATGGACTTCAAGTCGCTGGGCAAAGTCGGATCCACAGTCGTATGACTGTCTTGTCGTACCAGTGTGAACCTGGCCTAAGCCCTCTTCACACTGAAGGTGGGTTGGAAATCGTGTGAGCTCAGCTGAACTTGCACAATTTCAAACCCACATTTCAGTGCGACTTCGGGGGCGATTTGAAAGACATCTTTGTGGGTTCATGCATAGATGTCTATTGAAATCGCCCTCGAAGTCGCTAAAAGTAGCGCAGGAACTAATTTTGGGAAACGGTGCCGTTGCCAGCAATAGGCTACGGTTTGGCATGAGATTTGACATGTCAAATCTCATGTCAAATGGGCCCAATGTGAATGGGGACTTATACCTAGACGCTGATTGATTACTATGCACAGCTGCACCAGATTCTGTGTGCACCAGTTTTAGTAAATCTCCCCCTAAGCTACCACAAACATTTCATATTTCTTATATGTGTCTGTTGTGCCATGTACTTGTGTCAAAAAGTATTCTGTTCTCTTTGTATTTCTTTCTTTGTGTAAAATACTTGGTGATCCTGCCAGCCACCCTGCTTAGTCACAGAGGCACATCCATCTCTGCATGGTCAGTGTTTTGGCTGTGCTGGGAGCTCAGCCCACCTGTCCTCCAATGATCAGACTCATGCTGAAACACCAGTGGGAAGCTAGTCTGCTGCTGTTTCTCCACCTCAGCTCTCTAAGTCCCTTATGCAGCTGAGAACAGAGATTATGTGATCACTTATTAAGAAAAAAATCAAATCAAAGGCATTTATATATATATATATATATATATATATAGTCATAAATACCTTTGTTTTGATTTTTTCTTATATATATATATATATATATATATATATATATATATATATATATATATATATATAATTATATGTACTTTAACAGGGGTGACAAGTAGGAAGCAGTGGCAAGGCAGTGAATTAGACTGTCTAGACAGAGCTTAAAGTGGGTGTAAACCCTCACATATACCCAGTGAAGTGAATAGCCTCAGATGACACTCAGAGATGAAACAAATCTCCCTATCTCCCTACATACATTTAACATGTATATCTGCTGTCTGCATCTTTATATATCCTTTAGAAAGCGCATATCATGTTAGAGATTTTCTCTTCCTGTTCAGCACTGGGAGTGGATTATTGGCATACAGCCAAGATAGTTGATAGGAGGAAAGGCACATACCCCCACACCACATTGGCAAAGGAAGGAAGTAATGCACAGAGCTGTACTGTAAGAAGGCAAGCTCTCTGCTAATCTATTAATAGCAAACTCCCATGACACAAATTTAAGCCTGCTTTTACCTCCGCAGAACTCAGAGAACTTGTCAGAAGTTATCAGGCTGATAACAGAGCTATGGAGCAGGAGAAGGCCACGGGACTCAGAGCTTTGGTGAGAGATAAGAAAACATTACAGATAGATGTGCCCAGCTCAAATTTCATGAATCGGGTTTACATCCACTTTAAGACACATCTAAAGGGAAGACAAAAATATCATTCGCAAAAGCAAAATAGTTGTGGCACTAATGTGCATCATTTTTTTTACAATCCAGTATGGATTTTTCAAATTACCCAAAGTACATCTAAAGCCCTAAAAATATTTATATATTTTTTTGCCCTCTGCGTCCTATTAGGAAGACTTTCCTTCATTGTTCATCATAGAAAATCTACTTAGAGACAGCTGTCAAATAGTTTATTTAAAAGATGCTCTCTCTATTTCTGATTCAGTGACAATTCAAGGCAAAATTGCTATTTTTTTTTTAGTTGTGGATATAGTGGAGAGGGGTTAGAACACCAGTCAGTTTGTTATTGCTGTCTGTATCACAGTTAGTGAGATTTACCCTCTCTGTTTGTCCTGTTGACTATTATCACTGAGAGTGAAAGAAAACCCTACATTTTAGATTGTCACCAATGATTCTCTCACTTTAGAGGGATTATCTCCTACTTTTGGTTTTGGCTGCAGGACAAGAAGTAAAAGAAAATCTACCCAATAGGAAAATCCCAGATAGCAAAAGGGGTTAAAACCATCCTTTACGCCAGTAATATGCAATTAGCGGACCTCCAGCTGTTGCAGAACGAGAATTCCCATGAAGCATAGCAAGACTATGACAGCCACAAGCATGACACCCAGAGGCAGACGCATAATGGGACTTGTAGTTTTGCAACAGCTGCTGGTCCGCTGATTGCATTTCCCTGCTTTACGCCATCCAAAATGGAAAAAAAAATGACTTTAGTTGTATTTTAAAATTTTGGTTTCACCATTACTTTCACTCTCAACTGAAAACTCAGTGAGAACATCAGAACCTACAGAAAGTGAAATTGTAACAATAATTGACAGCTTTAAATGCTTGCATCTCTAACTATTACTGCCATGTCAGGTGTTACTATGTAAGTCCCGAAGAGCACAATCATGATTGTAACAGATGGAAATGGTTGTCCTTGGTGCAGTAAGAATTTAGGGTGTTGGGGAAAATCTCAGCAGAGTGGGGTATAGAATATATGAAGGTTTTGGTTGTTACCATGAAAGAAAGCTTATACCCTGGAATGTTGCATAAGGGTCAAGCGAATGGGGCTGAGCTGCAGGTGTTGAGGTGGCCAGAGACCTTGGGAGATGAAGGAGAGGATGGCCATAGAGCAGGAGTCGGAGATCCTTGCGGTAAGTCGTGAACTAGTATGTTACAGAAGTAAGGACATGGAGGTGGTAGTGCTGATTGAGCACAGTGCTACTTGATAGGTGAGAGAGTCATGTGAGTTAGGACAATTGAGGCAAAGCAAGTCATTGTGGTTCAAATCCAAGAGAGAATTGGGAAAAGCAAAACATACAATCTTTTTGTTTGGTAAGAAGATACTGACTCTTTTCTATCAGCTGGATGAAAACCTACTGTAAAAATAGTACTGCACGTGAAAGGTCTTTTAATTTCAAAAGTAGACAAATGAGCTGCACATTGTGAGCAGTTTGCATTTGCCCCTTTTCTTTTTTAATAGTTTTTATTGATTTTCAGTATAAGAGCATACAAACAGATGTCCTTTTTTATACTTTGCTCAAGATATACAGTAAAAGCACAATTTAAAGTTGAGATGGATTAGCAAGTCATCACATAAGGCACATCAAGAACTGCGTATGTATGGGTGAGGTTTGTATCTGACTGAATCATACAGCCATATAAAATGTAAGCACCATACAATTTTTGGTCAGATTGGCCATTGTACAGACGATCATTTCAAAGGATAGTACCCATTTGTCGCAGACAATGGGGTAATATATCAACTCAGGCAATCTCCTGGTTTGTATAGAACATCAGTTCCAAAATAGGGTAGAGAAAGGGAAAAGAAAAACATGTCATATTTACTTGCTCTGTGCAATAGTTTTACTCAGAGCAGCCCTGATCCTCCTCTTTGTGGGTCCCCTGACGGTGTTTCTGGCCCCCCCCCCCCCAGCCGAGTGTCCCATAACAAGACACTTGAAGGGTCTGGTATGGAATTTGGGGGGACTCCTACGCAATTTTTTAAAAAAATTTGGTTCGGGGTTCCCCTTAATATTCATACTAGACCCAAAGGGCCTGGTAATGGACTGGGGGGATCCCATGACTTTTTTTAAATGACTTTTATCTGTATTGCCGAGACCCGACAATTCACTATAGCCGCTATTACTTTTAAATGACTTTTTTTACTTTAGAAATGTCATTTTGTGCAGGGACTGTTCTAAACATGGGAAAAATGCGCCACTTTACAGGCATACTATAGACACCCCCAGGTACGAAATTTAAAGGAATATTTCACTTTTATTGTTTCACTTTAAGCATTATTAAAATCACTGCTCCCGAAAAAACGGCCGTTTTTAAAACTTTCTTTGCATTGATACATGTCCCCTGGGGCAGGACCCAGGTCCCCAAATACTTTTTATGACAATAACTTGTATATTAGCCTTTAAAATTAGCACTTTTGATTTCTCCCATAGATAATTCACTAAAGCCGCTATTACTTTTAAATTACTTTTTTTCCTTTAGAAATGTCATTTTGTGCAGGGACTGTTCTAAACACAGGAAAAATGCGTCACTTTACAGGCATACTATAGACATCCCCCAGGTATGAAATTTAAAGGAATATTTCACTTTTATTGTTTCACTTTAAGCATTATTAAAATTACTGCTCCCGAAAAAACGTCCGTTTTTAAAACTTTTTTTTTGCATTGATACATGTCCCTGTGGCAGGACCCCGGTCCCCAAACTTTTTTTATGACAATAACTTACATATTAACCCTTAAAATTAGCACGTTTGATTTTTCACATTTGTGTAATATAGATTTTAACCGCTTCAGCCCCGGACCATTTGGCTGGCCTAAGACAAGAGCACTTTTTGAGATTCGGCACTGCGTCGCTTTAACTGACAATTGCGCGATCGTGCGATGTGGCTCCCAAACAAAATCAACGTCCTTTTTTCCCCACAAATAGAGCTTTCTTTTGTTGGTATTTGATCACCTCTGCAGTTTTTAACTTTTTGCGCTATAAACAAAAAAAGAGCGACATTTATGAAAAAAACGCATTATTTTTTACTTTTTGCTATAATAAATATCCCCAAAAAATATATAAAAAAACATTTTTTTTCCTCAGTTTAGGCCGGTATGTATTCTTCTACATATTTTTGGTAAAAAAAAAATCGCAACAAGCGTATATTGATTTCTTTGTGCAAAAGTTATAGTGTCTACAAAATAGGGGATAGTTTTATGGCATTTTTATTAATTTTTTTTTTTACTAGTAATGGTGGTGATCAGTGATTTTTATCATGACTGCGACATTATGGCGGACACGTTGGACAATTTTGACACATTTTTGGGACCATTGGCATTAATACAGCGATCAGTGCGATTAAAAATGCATTGATTACTGTCAAAATGTTACTGGCAGTGAAGGGGTTAACACTAGGGGGCAGTGAAGGGGTTAATGTGTGTCCTAGTTTGTGTTCTAACTGAATGGGGAAGTGGACTGTGCAGGGAAACTCATGCCCTATACACAATATCGGACTTTTCGACGGAAAATGTGCGAACAGAGCTTGCTGTCGGAAATTCCGACTGTGTGTGGGTTCCATTGGACTTTGGAATTCCTGACACACAATCAAGAATCAAGCAGAAGAGCAGCACTGGCTATTGAACTTCATTTTTCTCGGCTCGTCGTACGTGTTGTACGTCACCGCGTTCTTGACGTTCGGAATTTACGACCAACTTTGTGTGACCCTGTGTATGCAAGACAAGTTTGAGCCAACATCCATCGGAAAAAATCCAATGGATTTTGTTGTTGGAATGTGCGTGTGTACAGGGCATTACAGATCCTCTGTTCATACTCTGTATTTACAGAGGATCTGTTAGTTCTCCCCGCAGAGAACCGGAAACTGTGTGTTTACACACACAGATCCCGGTTCTCCGTGTGCCCCGAGCGATCACAGGAGCCCAGTGGTGATCGAGACCACGGGGCACTCGCATCAGCTTGGGGGGTGCGCACGTGCCCCCTAGTGGCCACAGGGCGAAGCGACGTTACATAACGTTGTTTCGCCCAGCCGTGCCATTCTGCCGCAGTACAACTGGTCGGCATGTGGTTAACGGTGTTCGCGTGTTCGAACAAATTTTTTGCCTGTTCGCATGTTCTGCTGCAAACCGAACTGGGTGGTGTTCGGCCCATCCCTACTGAAGACAGCAGATATGCATGTAAATATTATGTAGGGAGATTTGTTTCATCCCTTTGTAATATCTGAGACTGTTCACTTCACTGGGTAGAGGAGAGGGTTTATATCCACTTTAAAACCAGGTCCCTCCAGTCCCTAAGTCAGGCAAATGCTGAGGCCTGATAAAAACAGCTCTTCAGTAACATAGGCTGCCTTCCAGGGACAGAGGACCCAGAAGAAGAGAGACCTCTGATCAGACCCTCCCAAACATTTATCCTCTCCCCAGCCCAATGACTGATCCTACTTCTATTTTATTTCCAGAAACTTCTTCCAGAGATAGGCAGCAGCAATCAACCCCACGTTTTAGGGATAGACCTGACCAGACCTGAAAAATAAATTGCTGCTCAACTAAGTACAGCAGAGCCAAAAACTAAATTTATCCAGGGTGCTATATCACATATTTTGTTTTGCTGGTAGATGTAGACATGTGAGCAGGTGAGCAAGTACTCTGATTTAATTGTTTAAATTGGTATTATGGTCAAAATCTACTTGCAGCAATTGTTTAGATTTTATGGCATGTAGGACTCAATTGTATAACTAAGTTCTCTGCCATGATTACACAACTGAAAAGTAATGAACTGCTTCTAAAACTACTGTTGGTAGTTACTACAGTATGTAACTGTTACAGAAATGAGAAAGGCATCCCTACTATGTCATAAAAGTGGGGTTTGTATGGGCAAATGATTCTGAGTTCCGAAGGTGGCATGGCTATCATTAAAGTCACTCATGCCAAGAAAGTTTATGGCAATGGTCCAAACTAGGGGGATACTCTTGTCTGTTGGGTAGAGGGTTGGATATGGGACTAAAAGTCCTAATCAGCAAAAAAGGCAGCAAATTACAGGTAAATACAGTATATATGAGAGATTTTTGTGTCTTGCGCGCTCCCATAATTCCTTTGCTTGCCAACAGCTGCAGTTTGTACACCAGTTCCTGTCTCCACACAGGAAATGTTTATGTGTTACTTTGTAGAAATTGTTATTGGATGTAGCTCATATTTGGTAAAGCATGACAGAGAAAGTTTTGGACCTACATTTTTTAATTCCGAGAGCCTGGCAGTGTCTCCAGGATATTCCACATAAAGTGTGCAGAAGACCTAAAAATATGTACATGTGGCATAAGTACCGTCTACACATCACTACTTATAGCTGGAATTTGTGTAAAAGATATTTTTTGTGCCAAAGCAAACAGAAAGCCTGACAAATGTGCTGAATTTATTTGAAGTTCCAGAACCACTATCACTGTGTTTGGAAATAGCTCACCTTTTCTGCTGAATAGAGTTTTCTGTAAATTAATTGCAGACCAAACAGCCATTTAACTGCCAATTACTAAAGAACGAGAATAAATACAGAATTAAAGGATATGAGTCATCTCTCTATTCACAATTTTCTGATTGAAAGTTCAATTAATTGCCATGCGTTTTAATGACTCTGAAACTAAACTACTATTTTCATCCATTCAGCTGCGTTTTAAATCAAGCACTGGGGATAGCTGGTTCTGTCATGGGAAGAATTATTTGACAGCTTATAATCTCTCCTTCTTCACATATCCATCAGAGACAAAAATAATGCATGCAAGCTGTAACAGTATATATTAATTACTGAGAAATCCACCTAGAGACAAACTATACCAAGGACAACTAGTTGACAATCTTTGCTTCATTTACGGTATCAGGTGAATTACAAGCTTTCTTATTTGAAGGAGTTTTAGAAATTGCAGAAATCAGATATATTTTTAGAGCAATGCTTGGAAAAAGTGACACTTTCAGAAAAATGCAACTGGTAAAATGTATCTTAAAGCGGAGTTCCACCCATTTAAAAGTCAGCAGCTACAAAAAGTGTAATAAACAGACACCTGTCATACGGTCCCTAGCGATGCAGGCACACAAAGTCTCGCTCCTCTCCCCCTCTTCTCCGCAGCGCCGGCATTGTAACTGTGGGCGTGCGCACTGCACGTTGTGAATGGCCGGGGAATCTTCTGGGACCTGTGACGTGACCCAGAAGAATGCAGAGAGGGAGGGGGAAGAGGAATTTCCTTTTGGCACCTCTGCGCCAGGGGAGGAAGTGGGAGCTTAGTGCCTGTCAAAACTGGGTACCTGCCCACCCCCAAAAAAATGACATGCCAAATGTGGCATGTCAGGGGGTTACCAGTACTTAAAGAGGAAATTCCATTTTTTTGTGGAACTCTGCTTTAAAGAGGAGCTTCAGTCTCCCCCCAAAAAATTAAAAGTCAGCAGCTACAAATATTGTAGCTGCTGCCTTTAATGTAAGGTCACTTACCTGTCCAGGATTCCACCGCTATTCTCACCCAAGCCGATTTTTCAGTGGGCTTCAGGTCCCTAGAGCCAGCATCTTAACTAAGGGAAACCGGCTTTGAAGCCTTGCAGCTTCACAGGTAGCTTCCCACTGCGCATGCATGAGCCGTGATGCTCTTTGTGAATGGTCCTGTAGTCTTCTGGGAGCTGTGGTGTGTCCTAGAAAGCTGAAGGCAGAGGAGGGGAGCTGCACTTGGAAGTGGGCATCTGTTAAAACCAGGTGCCTGCTCCCCTACCCCAAAAGTGCCAAATGTTAATGTAAAAATGTAAACAAATGGAACTTCCCCTTTTGGCTGACATCCTGCTTTAACTGGCAGTATAATAAACTCATGCAATCAAATGTTTGTGCTCATAAAGATATAAAACACATTGGTATCACATATGACACTCTCTCTATAAAAAGCAATTTTAAGAGGATATTAAACAATGCGATCTGCTTAGTTGCTACTTAATGATGTTCTCTTCTATTTTGTCTGCATTTGCCATATTTCATGTAATGGGTAGTAACTACACCTACTCATTAACCCTCATACCCTTTTTTTTTTTGGTCATATAGCTACTAAAAAACTGTTAGAAAATTCTGTAAACTTGGGATATAAAACAGATACAAATTCACAGAATGCAATGTGATGGTGGTGAAACAGATCTAGATGTTGATGGGACTTGACTGGCCTGCACAGAGTCCTGACCTCAACCCGATAGAATGTCTTTGGGATGAATTAGAGCAGAGATTGCGAGCCAGGCCTTCTTGTCCTACATCAGTGCCTGACCTCACAAATGCGTTTCTGGGTGAAGGGTCAAACATTCCCATAGACACACTCTTAACCACGTAAGGACCAAGCCTCTTTTTGAGATTTGTTGTTTACAAGTTAAAAACATTTTTTTTTGCTATAAAATTACTTAGAAACCCCAAACATTATACATTTTTTTTCTAACACCTTAGAGAATAAAATGGCGGTTGTTGCAATACTTTCTGTCACACCGTATTTGCGCAGCGGTCTTACAAGCACACTTTTTTTTGGAAAAAATACACTTTTTTGAATTAAAAAATAACACAACGGTAAAGTTAGCCCAATTTTTTTTTATATTGTGAAAGATAATGTTACGCTGAGCAAAAAGATACCCAACATGTCACGCTTCAAAACTGCGCCCGCTTGTGGAATGGCGACAAACTTTTACCCTTAAAAATCTCCATAGGCGACGTTTAAAAAATTGTATCGGTTGCACGTTTTAAGTTACAGAAGAGGTCTAGGGCTAGAATTATTGCTCTCGCTCTACAAATCGTGGCGATACCTCAAAAAAAAAAAACCTCAGATCTCATATTTACATTAAAATGCAAAAATAATGTTGTTTAAAAAAAATGAAAAAAATGGCCCTTTAAGAGCTATGGGCGGAAGTGACATTTTGACATCGCTTCCGCCCTGTAGTGATATGGAGACGGGTGGGGGCCATCTTCCCCTCACTCGTCTCCATACCCAGCAAGGGGACAGACGCAATTGTCTCCGCCGCTGCCGGCTCCAGTAAGTGGTGGAGGGCACCGGATTCGTGGCGGAAGGGGTGACCCTCTCCCGCCGCCGATAAAAGTGATCTTGCGGTGAATAAACTGCAGAGACCACTTTTATCTTAAACAGAACTGCCTGCTGAAAAGAAGGATACCGGGGTTATGGCAGCTAGCTGCTGCCATAACGATGCCCTCCTTCAAAGTACCGTCGTAAAATGACGGTGGGCAGTCCGGAAGTGGTTACACCTTGTGGACAGCCTTCCCAGAAGAGTTGAAGCTGTTATAGCTGCAAAGGGTGGGCCAACTCAATATTGAACCCTAACCTAAGGACTAAGACTGGGATGCCATTAAACTTCATGTAAAGGCAGGTGTCCCAATACTTTTGACAAAATAGTGTATTTATTTCCTGAAACCATATGGTACTTTATCTAATAATGTGATATCCAGTGGAATAATTACAGTTGAGAAGAATTAGAATCCCTGTCAGTTTTTTATTGCTAATAAAAAGTTAAAATTGTATAAAGTGTAAAAAATATGCCAACTCACTAAGTCAGTGTGGTCCCTGCAGCAGATGTATACAAAAGAAAAAAGGTGACTGAAATACCATTCAAAGGGAAACTGCTTTACATAGTTCATTAGGTTGAAAAGAGACAAAAAAAGTCCATCCAGTTCAACCAAAAAAAAAAACATACAATCCCATATACACAATCCTTCACCCACAGTTGATCCAGGAGAAGGCAAACAACTCCAGCAAAGCATGATCCCATTTGCTACGGCAGGGAAAAAAAATTCCTTCCTGATCCCCCGAGAGGCAATCAGATTTTCCCTGGGTAAACTTTACCTATCAATGTTTGTTAGTACCCAGTTACATTATGTATGTTAAGGAAAGAACCCAGGCCTCTTTTAAAGTAATCTACTGAGCTGGCCACCTCTGGAGGGAGTCCACATTTTCACAGGTCTTATTGTGAAGAAACCTTTCCATATTTGGAGATTAAATCTTTTTTCCTCTAGAGGTAAAGAGTGCCCCCTTGTCCTCTGTGATGACCTTAAAGTGAATAACTCAACACCACGTTCACTATATGGACCACTTATATATTTATACATGTTGATCATATCCCCCCTTAATCTCCTCTTCTCAAGAGAGAATAAATTCAGTTCCTCTCATTTTTCCTCATAACTGAGTTCCTCCATGACTCTTCTCGGTTTGGTTGCCCTTCTCTGCACTTTCTCCAGTTCCCGGATATCCTTTTTGAGAACTGGTGCCCAAAACTGAATGGTATATTCCAGATAAGGTCTTACTAATGATTTGTACAGGGGCAAAGTGATCTCTCTCTCTCTGGAGTCCATACCTCTCCTAATACAAGAAAGGACTTTGCTCACTTTGGAAACCACTTGGCATCGCATGCTATTATTAAGCTTATGATCTATCAAAACCCCCAGATCTTTCTCCACTATGGATTCCCCCAGTTGTACTCCCCCTAGTATGTATAATGCATTCATATTCTTAGCCCCCAAGTGCATAACTTTTACATTTATCAACATTAAACCTCATTTGCCACGCAATGACCAACAGTGCATTGAGGTCGGCTTGTAAGTTGGAGACATCCTGTACGGATGTTATTTCACTGCATAATTTGGTGTCATCTGCAAACACTGAAACTGTTCTTTTAATCCCAGACCCTATATAATTTATAAAATTATTAAAAAGTAGGGGTCCCAACACTGAACCTTGGGGTACACCACTGATAACCTTAGACCATTCAGAGTAAGATTCATTAACCACTACTCTCTGAATTTGGTCTTTTAGACAGTTTTCTATCCATTTACAAATGAATCTTTCCAAGCCTGTAGACTTTACCTTACACAGTAGCCATGTGTGGGGAGCTGTGTCAAATGCTTTTGCAAAATTCAAGTATACCAGGTTCACAGCCACCCCTTTGTCCAAGGTTTTACTTACCTCCTCATAAAAAGAAATCAGGTTTGTTTGACAACTTCTATCTTTTATGAACCCATGCTGTATCTTGCTTAAAATATTTTTTTCCAGCAAGAACTTATCTATGTGGTCTTTTATGAAACTCTCCAATATCTTCCCGACTATAGAAGTTAAACTAACAAGTCTATAGTTACTTGGTAAAGACTTTGATCCCTTTTTAAATATGGGCACCACATTGGCTCTACACCAATACCGTGGTACTATTCCAGTCATTAATGAGTCCCTAAAAATTAGAAACTATGGTTTTGAAATGACAGAGTTCAATTATTTTAGAATCCTTAGGTCCAGGTGCTTTATCTGCCTTTATTCTGTCTAAATATTTCTTCACCATATCACTTTTGAGCCATTGTGGATCATTTGGGGCTGTGTCAATACCATCCTCATTATGGACATGAGCTCCCCCATGCTCCTTTGGATACACAGAGCTGAAGAAAGTATTTAATAAATTTGCCTTCTCTTTGTCCCCATTCACCCACTCTAGATTATTTTGTAAAGTGCCTACATGCTCAGACCTGACCTTTTTTACTATTAATATATTTGAAGAATTTTTTGGGGTAGGTCTTACTACCTTTTGCAGTCTGTCTTTCGTTTTGAATTTTTGCAGCCTTGATTTCCTTTTTACATATGTCATGTAGAATGAATGCCGTGTAGAATGAATGAATATATTCTTTGTAACATTTAAAGGATTTAAACGATGATAGTGTTCCTTCATTTTTATATTTTTATCTATAACTTTTTTAACTTTGGCCATGAGCCACATAGGGTTTATTTTTAGCCTTTTAAACTTATTGCCCATGGGAATATGCTTTGCATTAAGTTCACATACAGTCTTTTTGAAGAATTCCCATTTATGTTCTGTATTCATCAAGGGTAATATTCCCTCCCAGTCTAAGTCCTAGAGAGCAGCCCTCATTCTTAGAAAATTTGCTCTCTTAAAGATAAGTGTTTTTATCTTTCCCGTATATGTTTGTTTCTTACAGCTAACATTAAATTAAATCATGTTATGGTCACTGCTACCCAGATGTACTTTTTTATGAATATTAGTGATAAACTCTGCTTGGTTTGAGATTGCCAGGTCCAGCAGAGCGTCATTCCTAGTCAGGGCCTCAATAAACTGAACCGTAAAATTGTCCTGCAATAGGTTTTTCATTTTTTGCCCTTTAACTGTCCCAGCAGTGCCATTACTTCAGTCAATTTCCGGGTAGTTAAAATCCCCCATTATTATCACTGTCCCAGCCACTGCAGCCCTTTCCATCTGTGCAAGGAGCTCAGTCTCCACCTCCTCTTTAACACTGGGAGGTCTATAACAAACTCCAATGATAACCTTTGTATTACGCACAACCATGTACAGTTCCACCCATAATGCTTCAGGCTCATCACACTCGCTTTGAGATCACTTCTCACATAGAGACAGACACTACCACCCCTCTGTTTTACCCTTTCTGTCCGAAAGAGAGCATAACCAGGAATATTAATAGCCCAGTCATGTGAAGAATGAAGCCAAGATTCCGTAATACCAATTAAATCATAGTTCTCCTCATGCACCAGAGCTTACAACTCACCTATTTTGCTTGGCAGATTTCTGGCATTGGTGAACAAACACATTAATTTATTGTCACATTTTGCACACATATTTTTTTACAGGAAACATGTGGTGTATCAAAAACAACTAAGTTAAATTAGGTAAATACAAAATATCTTTATAAATGTGAAATAGTGAATAACATTAGTATAAAAAAAAAAATCACAAACACATATAATTACCCTTCTTCCGCCATAAAAAGACAATGTTGTCATTGGGAAGGTTTCCCTGAAAAGGAATATAATCACTTGGGGACCCCCAGAACCAGTGTCCCCATTGGAAGATTTCCCCTCTATTACTTTTCTGGAGACAATTTTGGATTTTCTTTTACTTTCACTGATAATGGTAAACTTGGTAAAAGTGACTTGAGCCCACTGTAGTGACATGAAGGTTGGTGGGAGATGAGGGGAACTTCAGCACTCCTAGAAGTGCTGGTTGTCCAGCAAAAGTCAACAGTAGTTTTCTTTTGAATTGAGCATCATTCTTGTGGTGCAGATATTGGGAAATGGTTTGCAGGTATAGCTGTGTCTAATTTCTTTTTTTAAATTCACAGGGCTGTTTTAATGGTACACCGATTTCTTTTTAATTGTTGAGTGCTGTGTCTTTTAACCCAAATATTAACATAGACATAAATTCTAACTGAATAAACCTTTAATTTACCAAAGCACTGCTTGTCATTATGGATGAGCCGAACACCCCCGGTTCGGTTCGCAGCAGAACATGCGAACAGGCAATAAATTTGTTTGAACACGCAAACTCTGTTAAAGTCTATGGGATACGAACGTGAAAAATCAAAAGTTCTTATTTTAAAGGCTTATATGCAAGTTACTGCCATAAAAAGTGTTTGGGGAACCGGGGTCTTCCCCAGGGGACATGTATCAATACAAAAAAAAGTTTTAAAAACTGACCTTTTTTTGGGAGCAGTGATTTTAATAATGCCTAAAGTGAAACAATAAAAATTAAATATTCCCTTAAATATCATGCCTAGGGGTGCCCTTAGTATGCCTGTAAAGTAGTGCATCTTTCCCATGTTTATAACAGTGCCACAGCAAAATGACATTTCTAAAGGAAAAAATGTCATTCAAAACTGCTTGCGTCTGTAATGTATTGTCGGATCCCGGCAATATAGATAAAAATACCAACAAAAATGGTGTGGATGTCATCCCCAAAATCCATACCAGGCCCTTCAGGTCTGTTATGGCTATTAAGGGGAACCCCACACCCAATTTTTTTTTAAAAAAAGGCTTGGGGGGCCCCCAGGCACTATATACTCTGAACAGCAGTATATATACTATACGGCCTGCCCTATATACTCTGCAGAAAATTGGGCCTTAGGTGTTGGTGGTACCAGAACAGGGGCAGAAAAATTTGGCCTTTGGTGGTGGTGGTGGTAGTGCCACAACACTGTAACCCCTCACAGATACTCTTGTTGGGCGCAGGAACAGGCCCTGCTGTGAAATATTAGATCAAAAATTGTAATTACACGCCCCTGTTAAACAGGGGCAGAAAAATTGGGCCTTGGGTGGTGGTGGTGGTGCCCTAAACCAAAAATATTGTTGGAAGCTAGCATCATCAAGATTGAGGAGGAATAGTATAGTCGGCATAGGCAGTCTTCAAGGGATCCCACATCCATAGCAAATTCAATCAGTTACATCAGCATCAGGTGCTTGATAGCTGCTGATCCAAGACTGATTCCTTTTTTTTTAATGTGAGCCTATCAACGAAGTCTGTGGACAGGCGCGCTCTTTGATCTATTACAAACCCTCCAGTAACACTGAATGTGCGTTCAGAAAGCACGTTAGATGCAGGACAGGCCAGTAGCTCAATATCATATTGAGCAAGTTCTGGCCAGTGGTCCATCCTCAAGACCCAGTAACCCAGTGGATGCTCTGTTGGAAATGTCTCCAAGCCTGCTCTTGCCCCTAGATATTCCTGTACCATGTAATGCAGATGCTGTGGATGGTTGCTTGAACTGATCAGACCTTGGCGCTGAGGACTGAAAAATTGTTTAAAGGCATTGATCAGTTGGCCACCTTCACCGCTCTTCCTCTGACTGAACGAAGCCTCAGCAACAGGTTGTAGAAACACAAGAATCGCGTTAAATTAAAAATACTAAATGAATGAAGGTTAGTGAATAAATAAAATCGTTGCAAAAATAGCTGATGAGTAAGCTTGTTCGCATGTGCAAAATAGACTGAATACAATAGATCATAAAGTCTCTGTGAATGGTGGCATCTAATAATATCCACCCGTGCAAAACAGAACAAAAGAGTCCACATAAAATTATCTTGATCCACTATGTGAACAAATGAGATCCACCACCAAAAATAGAAGGGGTCACTCCTTAGCAGAAAGCCATGATCCCCCACCACAGAGGATCATAGCAAGCAAAACAGCTGTGACTTTAACTTGGCATCAATACTGCTCTGCTAGATCTTCAGATCATCACATGGTGTAGACCGAGTCATATGGGAAGTTTACCATAGAACAAAGTTATAAGACTCCGATAGTGTTGTGATACTTTTCCTCAGCAACACTTTGTCCAGCACCAGGAAATTGTAACCTCCCAGGGTATGGAAATGCATTGCACAAACCTTTCTGCAAGGCCTCCTGAAGATGTTTCATCCTCTGCTCCCTGTTTTCAGGATGAGTTCTGCAACCTTACCCTTGTAACGTAGATCAAGAAGGGTTGCCAGCCAGTAATGATCCCTCTCCTTGATACCACAAATCTTAGGGTCCTTTCAGAGGCTTTGCAGAATCAGGGAAGCCATGCAGCGTAAGTTTGTAGAGGCATCCGATTCTGAGTCCTCTGGGTCACTAGGGATCACACAATCCTTACCTACCTCCTCCCAGCCACGTACAACTCCTTGGGTTTCTGGGGACTGAAAACCATCCCTTGAAGACTGCAGCTGAGTGTTATCCTCTACATCCATGCTGACACAATCCTCCTCCTTTTCTTCCTGTGTGTTTGGTGGGCCCACAGAAATGCTATCTGGATAAAGGGGGCCTTCAGAGGTAAGGAAGTCCTCCTCTTTATGCTGTTCTGCCTCATGTGCCCTGTCCATGATTCCACAAAGCGTGTGCTCCAACAAGAAGACTAGAGAGACAGTGTCACTGATGCATGCATTGTCGCTGCTCACCATTCTTGTGGCCTCCTCAAATGGTGACAGGACAGTGCATGCATCCTTGATCAGTAGCCGCTGGCGTGGCGAAAAGAAGCAAAGCTCCTCTGACCCTATCCTGGTGCCATACTCGCACAGGTACTCATTGATGGCCCTCTGCTGTATGTGCAGCCGCTGCAGCATTTCCAACGTTGAGTTCCACCTGGTGGGCATGTCACAAATGAGGTGGATTGTGGGCATGTTGCATTCCCATTGAATGTCAGCCAGCCGAGCACAAGCATTGTATGACTGGCGCAAATGACCACAGACTTTTCTGGCCTGCCACAGGAGATCCTGTAAGCCTGGGTACCTGCTCAAGAACCGCTGCTCCACCAAATTCAGGACGTGAGCCAAACATGGAACATGGGTCAAGTGTCCCTGTCGGAGGGCAGAGAGAAGGTTGTGCCATTGTCGCATACAACCATTCCTGTCTGAAGCTGGCATGGCATCAGCCACCTCTGAGCCTGCCCCTGCAGGCCTGATAGAATCTCTGCCCCAGCGTGGCTCCCGTTCCCTAGGCAGACCAACTCAAGCACCGCATGGCATCTTTTATCCTGACTGCTTGCGTAGCCCTTTGAACACTTACGGAGCATTGCTGGTTCAGAGGGCAAATCTGCAGAAGAGGCCATAGAGGAAGAAGAAGAGGAGGGGGTGGAAGAGAGAGCTTTGGCAGAATCACCACTAGCATTTTGGAGGCATGGTGGTGGAACAAGCTCTAACAACACTGAACCCTGTCCTGCATCCTTCCCAGCTGCTAGCAGAGTTACCCAGTGCATCGTGAAGGAAAGGTAACATCCCTGCCCATGCCTGCTGGACCATGAGTCAGCGGTAATATGAACCTTACTGCTGACCGCCCTGTCCCACGAGGCCAAAACATTGCCTTACACATGCCGGTAGAGAGCCGGAATGGCCTTCTGTGAAAAGAAATTGGATTTTGGAACCTGCCACTGAGGTACAGCACATTCCACAAATTCATGAAAGGGCACAGAGTCTACCATAGCAGTTGCAGTGCTAGCAATTTTGCCAAGTTAGCATTTAGACACTGAGCATGTGTATGGCTGGGACAGAATTTCTTTTTACGGTTCAGGAACTGGGGTAGGGAAATTTGCCTGCTAAAATCAGATGGTGGTGTGCTTCTAGCAGATTGGCTGCAAGTACTTGGGACACCTATTGCTATACCTTCATTCCTCTCAGTGCAGGTTTTTGAGAGGACTGGAGGTATAGTAGGGTTGGAGATCGCAGATGAGGAGCAAGAAGAATTCTGCCTTTTTCATTGATGTGGGTCTTTCAAATGCTGTTGCCAACAGACTGCAGTGCAAGTGGTCATATGTCTGGTCAAGCATGTGGTGCCCAGGCGGCTGCTGTTCTGACCACGCTTGATCCGCTTCAGACATAGGTTGCAAACAGCAACGGTGCAATCTGCTTCACACATGTCGAATAATTCTGAGGACTCCTCCGTGCATGAAGGTGGGGCTACGGAGTAAGTGTGGACTAGGAGCCAGTGGAATAGGCTGCTTTGGCAGCTGCGTTGGAAGGCAAACTACTCTGGGCCTGGGTGACAGAGGATGAGGCGGATGAGGACGGCTCTGTTATCCACTCCACCAACTCTTCTGTATGTTCTGGCTCAATAACACGGCCAGCAGCAGAAAAAAGGACAAACGTGCCCCACGGCCACCTGCAGAGGATGCAACATGTCCATGACCACCACTGTTGACTGTAGACACAGAGGCTGCTTGCCCTCTTTTAGTGGCCTGTGAGTGTCTGTCTCCCCTTGGTGGCCTTCCGGACATGATGTATTTTTTGTTTTGCAACCACACTACACTGTATTAGATACTGTGTACACCGCCTGAAGTGTATTAGAAACTGTACACACTGTATTAGCTACTGTGTACACCGCCTGCACTGTATTAGCAACTGTACAAGGGCTGCTCTGTATTGTATACTGTGTATACCACCAGAAGTGTAGTAGAAACTGTACACACTGTATTAGATACTGTGTACACCACCTGCACTGTATTAAAACTATACAACAGCTCCACTGTATTGTGTACTGTGTACACCACCAGAAGTGTAGTAGACACTGTACATACTGTATTAGACACTGTGTACACGGCCTGCACTGTATTAGAAACTGTACTACGGCTGCACTGTATTGTGTACTGTGTACACCACCAGAAGTATAGTAGAAACTGTATACACTGTATTAGATACTGTGTACACAGCCTGCACTACAGCCTGCACTGTATTAGAAACTGTACTACAGCTGCACTGTATTGTGTACACCACCAGAAGTGTAGTAGAAACTGTACACACTGTATTAGATACTGTGTACACCACCAGAAAAGTAGTAGAAACTGTACTACAGCTGCACTGTATTGTATACTGTGTACACCCCCAGAAGTGTAGTAGAAACAGTACACACTGTATTAGATACTGTGTACACCAAAATAAAAGTAGAAATTGTACACACTGTATTATATACGGTGTACACCGCCTGAAGTATATTATATTAGAAACAGTACACCACAGAATGCACTGTAGATATAGGCTACACTGGATGCAGATATATATATAAAATGAGACTGTATGTATATCAAATACATCTGCCACTAACTAAATAACCTGCCTGCTTAATCTAAATCAAGCTATCTCTCTGTCCACGCCAACAACACTACACACGGCTGCTGCATAAGCAGCTTTATATACAGTCAGGTCCATAAATATTGGGACATCGACACAATTCTAATCTTTTTTGCTCTATACACCACCACAATGGATTTGAAATGAAACTAACAAGATGTGATTTAACTGCAGGCTTTCAGCTTTAATTTGAGGGTATTTACATCCAAATAAGGTGAACGGTGTAGGAATTACAACATTTTGTATATGTGCCTCCCACTTTAAGGGACCAAAAGTAATGGGCCAATTGGCGGCTCAGCTGTTCCATGGCCAGGTGTGTGTTATTTCCTCATTATCCCATTTACAAGGAGCAGATAAAAGGTCCAGAGTTAATTTCAAGTGTGCTATTTGCATTTGGAATCTGTTGCTGTCAACTCTCAATATGAGATCCAAAGAGCTGTCACTATCAGTGAAGCAAGCCATCATTAGGCTGAAAAAACAAAACAAACCCATCAGAGAGATAGCAAAAACATTAGGTGTGGCCAAATCAACTGTTTGGAACATCCTTAAAAAGAAAGAACGCACCGGTGAGCTCAGCAACACCAAAAGACCCGGAAGACCACGGAAAACAGCTGTGGTGGATAACCAAAGAATTCTTTCCCTGGTGAAGAAAACACCCTTCACAACAGTTGGCCAGATCAAGAACACTCTCCAGGAGGTAGGTGTATGTGTGTCAAAGTCAACAATCAAGAGAAAACTTCACCAGAGTGAATACAGAGGGTTCACCACAAGATGTAAACCATTGGTGAGCCTCAAAAACAGGAAGGCCAGATTAGAGTTTGCCAAACAATATCTAAAAAAGCCTTTACAGTTCTGGAACAACATCCTATGGACAGATAAGACCAAGATCAACTTGTACCAGAGTGATGGGAAAAGAAGAGTATGGAGAAGGAAAGGAACTGCTCATGATCCAAAGCATACCACCTCATCAGTGAAGCATGGTGGTGGTAGTGTCATGGCGTGGGCATGTATGGCTGCCAATGGAACTGGTTCTCTTGTATTTATTGATGATGTAACTGCTGACAAAAGCAGCAGGATGATTTCTGAAGTGTTTCAGGCAATATTATCTGCTCATATTCAGCAAAATGCTTCAGAACTCATTGGACGGCGCTTCACAGTGAAGATGGACAATGACCCGAAGCATACTGGGACAGCAACCAAAGACTTTTTTAAGGGAAAGAAGTGGAATGTTATACAATGGCCAAGTCTATCACCTGACCTGAATCTGATTGAGCATGCATTTCACTTGCTGAAGAGCCGGGGATGAAACCCAGTGTCTGGTGATGTCTATGCGTTCCAGACTTCAGGCTGTAATTGACTACAAAGGATTTGCAACCAAGAATTAAAAAGTGAAAGTTTGATGGATGATTGTTAATCTGTCCCATTACTTTTGGTTCCTTAAAAAGTGGGAGGCACATATACAAACTGTTGTAATTCCTACACCGTTCACCTGATTTGGATGTAAATACCCTCAAATTAAAGCTGAAAGTCTGCAGTTAAAGCACATCTTGTTTGTTTCATTTCAAATCCATTGTGGTGGTTTATAGACCCAAAAAGATTAGAATTGTGTTGATATCCCAATATTTATGGACCTGACTGTAGTGTGAGGCATGGTCTTAGTCCCCCTGAACTATGATTGGCCAAGGGCACCCTGCTTTTGGGCAATTATGGCTCTCTTTGCAGAGTGCGCTGTGATTGGCCAAAGCATACAGGTCAGGTGCATGCTTTGGCCAATCATCATACAGCAATGCACTGCGATCTCGCAGTGCATTATGGGGCGTTCTGCGGCGCTTAAATTTTTCGCGAATGCCCCATAATATTCCCTCTTGGGTGAACACCCGATTTTCGAGTCAAACTTTTGTTCTACCCAAACATCAAGCTTATCCCTACTTGTCAAACAATTACCATGCCATTTTCCTTTAGCAAATACTGTTATCTTCATCTTGTATTTTATATCAGTGCTGCTAATCTCATCCAGCCACTTTGAAGGCAGTTTGTGGTGAGCTTCCTGATGGTGACAACAGAAGACCATGACTGTGCAATGTGCTGCAATAGAGCCACTCAGTCTCCACTGGCAACAAATGTGAGAGGGTGACAAAGCAGAAGAGCAAATGAGAGACAAGAACAAATGTTGTCACCCCATAACAGGAAGTGGCTGAACAAGGACCTTCATGGTAGAATTACCAATATTTTTTTTATAAAAGCTATGTAGTTATAAAAAATAGAAAATTATTTTTGAGGTTAAATTAACTTGTAAAGATTTTTTTGGGACGTTACAGCACATACTCGCCTTCCCTTTGCTTATTTACTTAGCTGTCTTCCTCCATTCCACTGCTCCTTCCTATACCAACTACAGTACAATAATTCACAAATGTATCTACAGCAGGTTACAGACCAAAAATTATTCAGCTAAAAATGAATGGGTTATTTCAGTCACCCTGGAAATCTGGATTCTCAGCAGCTAACCATAGCAGAATGCTGGCAGCCCACTGTCAGGTCTGTACAAACTAAATGCAAAGGCTGTTCACAGTTCTGTAAACTTGCTGTGCAAATACCAAACTTTGCCAGTGATGAAAGGAAAAGTTTGATTATTATCTGTACATGACCATAATGGCAAGAAATAAGCTGTGCTTAATATATATACAATGTATACATTTTAGGGTTACACACAGTTTTCTTTAACAGGATGGTCATTTCCAAGCACCTAGTTAAACTCTTGCAACCAATGTTTCATCATTCCCTATCCAATATGATAAAAGATAATGCTTTATTGTGTACATATTGAATACAACTTCACATGAGTCAAGAAAGTAATTTAGCATACCCAGCTGCTGCTTCAAGGCTGAGTAAGTCTTTCTAATGTCTATATGCTCTGCCAGTTATTGGCTGGTCTTGCAATTTGTTGGACATTTTCCTTAAATACTGTACTGGATTGAACAATTTCTTTTTTTTTTTTATTTGGATGCTCTTGCTCTACAGCCCTTCTACTACTGATATGAAATCATGGTTGCTACTCTTTGAATTATATTTAATGTAGTCCAGTACCCTTTATTAGAATGCAGATGTCACTTTTGCAATTATTAGTGCCAAGAGAATTTGCTTGTCAACTATTTAATATTATACAATACTTTTGTTTGTGATCTTGACTGATACACATCTGTGTCGTAATCAATTCAACACATATTTTAAACCTGAAGTAGCGGTTATGATTTTTTTTTTTTTTTAGTATATTGGGTTAAATTTGTAGTCTATAGCATCTAGGCTAGGTTCACACTGGTACGACACAACAGTTGCATCACTGCTCACGTGAATTCATCAAAGGTATCATGATACCCTTGATGTTTTCATGTGAGCAGTGACGCAATGTATCGGGAGGAGCCGGGTGACGTCACTTCCAGTCGCGGCCGGTCCCGGAAGTACATGATAATTGTGAAGCTGAATAGTGGCATTTTAAATGTAAGTTGATGCTTTTTAATAAAATACTTCTATTGGGATTCTGCACATGGAGATTCATTTCTATTACATGTGAGCTTACTATGGAGGAGTGTGGAGGTGATGAGATATTAAGTTTCTTTTTTGAATTCCCTTTATATACTGAGAAGCTGATGGTTGCTGAGTGTTTTAAGGAGAAGGAGCCGCCGGCTGCTAACACCTAAAGAGTGACACTAGAAGTGCAACTAGACCTGTAGGGGTCTTTACCTGAGGAGAGAGGCTGGATCACACTATGATCACGGATGGTGTAAGTTCCTCACTTTGAAAGAATTTTTGAATATTACTTGTGTGTGCACTTTGGATGGTGACATCACTATGGGAACATTTATTTTTACACTGAAGACTAATGCACGGAGCACTTTAAATCTGTACTGGAATTGTTTACGTAGAAGTTTTTTTGCACAGAGCACCTTTTGTATTTCATTGGAATTGCGTACACAGACATATCATTTGATTATTTGCAATATATTGTATACGCATTATTTGCACTTTAATGTATTTATTGTATTGAGGATGTGCCACATTATTTGCTTTATATATTGTTACTGCGTGGGAACACCTATTTCATGTTGACAGCTACTCATTGAACATACACTACACTGGTTTGCGCATTCGTTTATTTACACTTTTATTGATTTATACATGTCATGCGACATTTGTTCCCAATGTCGAAACATTTGTCTTACCAGTGTGAACCCAGCCTTAAGGGAGCTCCCTTGTTACCTCATCCCTTGGGAGGTCTTGGCAGGATCATAAAGAATGATTTGGTTTGTATTTTGACACTAGGTTAGTGATATAGCTAGGGGCCAAGTGGTGGATGGCTTTGTAAGTTATTGTTATGTAGCACTGACCCCCATAGGAGCTGTTGATAAATGTTCAATTCTGCACCCTGCCTATCAACCCCAAGAACAGTCTCAGCCCCTCTGGCACACCTGTATAATGATATTAGTGTAAGACCCAGCAGTATAGAAAAACACAGCAAAGATACACTATACAGTATATTTACCGTAACCTTGGTACCTGTCGCTGCACCAGTTGCAATAAAGATAGATACTCACACAGGGTATCAATTAGCCATATAAAAGTTTACTGGGGTAGAAGTTTAACACAATGAACAGTGTGATAACTCAGAGAGAGGAAATGGCAATATAACAGTGAATGTAAATGTGAAACTGTATTCAAGGATCACCATAGATAGCATATGCAAACAGGTGTACAGTGAGACAGGTACGCAATACTAATCAACAGCCATACTGAGCACCTTCCTACTGAAACCTACACACACCTACCAATACTGCAGTACAAAACAATATATTTATGTCATGTGTTCAAGGGCTCCCCCTAGGCGGCAATGCAATGTTCCAGATATAGAATAAATGGTGATAAAAGTTCCTTGTCTTCAAAATCTTCGCTAGCTTATAGTATTTTAACTGCAGTATTTGTAAATCCAAAACGAGGAAACAAGTAGAGGTTTATGAAACTTCCTTTTCTCCAGGGGGTCATTATGCAATTGTCGTGGCTGATATCCATGGTTGTAGGATGGTGCTAGCTAATGTATATGTTCCCCCACCGTTTCAAATTCAAGTACTATACGATTTGTTGAGTAGGTTGGCTCCCTTCATGCACTTGCCTCTCATTGTGGCAGGCGACTTTAACGCTATATTAAACGCTGATCTGGACTCCTCTAACTCTAGGAGAGGGGCGTCGGTAGAATTAGCAGCATGGGCGGAGACGCCTGCTCTCACAGAGTTATGGAGGTGGAAAAATCCCACCACAAAAAGTTACTCACATTTATCTAAAACACATAAATCCTCATCTAGGATTGATCTAGCGTTTGCCAATGCCCCCTTGTTGCAGTTGGTGAGGGGAGCTAATTACATTGCCAGGGGCCTGTCAGATCATACCCCTCTACGGGTTCATATTGGTATACCCTTGCAGGTTAGAGGGAGTGCATGACGATTAAACCTGGGTTGGTTGGAAGTAGAATTAGTTTCTTCCCAAGTGGCACCAACTTTTACCAGTTATTGGGAGGAGAATTTACAGTCAGCCCCACTGCCGGTGGTATGGGACGCCTTTAAGGCGTATATGAGAGGTCAGTACATCTCAGCAATCAAACAGGCATGTAAACAATTTAACCTCAAATCCCAAGAAGTACAGGATAAAGAGAGAAGGTGTGAGGCGGCCCATGCAGCTGACCAGTCAGAAGTTACATATGCCGCATTGCTTGAGGCCTGCCGTCTTCTGACGTTGCATTTTACAGAATTAACCCACACTTCCTGGGCGAGGAGGGCTTCCCTCTTTGAACAGGGAGATAAAAATGGGAAGTTTTTAGCTATGTTGGTTGCGGAGCAGCGAGTTCAGACCAGTATACCTTGTGTCAGTAACTCTCAAGGTGCCATAGTGACGGACCCAAGTGATATTCTTGATATCTTTGTAGACTATTACAGTACTCTCTACTCGCCCATCCCGACTTATAATAAACAGGATCTTGAATCACTGCTTACTTCCATATCTATACCAAAACTGTCAGAGTCAGAATAAAATAGTCTTGAAGTAGAGATCACCAAAAAGGAAATAGAAACTGCTATTAGATCTTTCCCACCACACAAATCACCAGGGCCGGATGGTTTTTGCGTTGAATGGTACAGGTCACACCTCAAGACTCTTGTGCCTAGACTTAAGACGTTATTTACTTTTTGCTTAGAACATAGGACACTGTCGGACTCTCTCCTGGAAGCTCAGGTGGTCCTGCTGCCGAAACCGGGTAAGGACCCCCTGAGCTGCTCCTCGTACAGACCTATAGCTCTCCTCAATCAGGATCTTAAAATTCTTACTAAAATATAGGCCACGAGATTATTGAAGGTAATAACTACACTGGTAGACATAGACCAAACTGGGTTCATACCCAAGAAGTCCACTGATACGAATCTCCGCAGACTGTTTGCGCACCTACAGATTGATCATACTAACCCCGGAGCCAGGGTGATTGTGTCCTTGGACATGGCTAAAGCCTTCGATTCAGTGGACTGGCATTACATGTCCACTGTGTTAAGGCATATGGGGTTTGGAGAAGTATTCCTTACTTGGATTTCGCTCCTCTATAGCTCACCCAAGGCAACAATAAAGATAGGCACTCAGGTCTCAGCACAGTTTTAAGTGGGGAGAGGAACGCGGCAAGGCTGCCCACTTTCCCCACCTCTGTTTGCTCTGGCCATAGAGCCGATAGCTATTGCTCTAAGAGCATCCACAGAAGTTAAAGCCCTTCAGGTAGGCAGCATTAGAGAATGCACGGCCCTATACGCAGATGATATGCTCCTTTTCCTAGAGGACCCAGGACCATCCTTAGAGGCAGTATTTGAGATACTAAACATATTTGCAAATTTTTCAGGTCTACGGGTGAATTGGGAGAAGTCCAGTATCATGGCTATTGATGATGGAGCACAGGCGCGGGCATTAAACTTGGTGCCTATCACCTGGGTCCCCGAAATAAAATATTTGGGTGTCCGTGTGTCCCCTAAAGTTACAGATTACTTGACACTTAACTTAATGCCACTGCTCATAAAGACTAAAACACAACTTGAGGCTTGGAAACACCTACCACTCTCCCTAATTGGTAGAGTGAACCTGCTTAAAATGAAGATACTACCAGTGTTCCTCTATTTCTTACGTAATACCCCCATTTGAGTCCCCTGTTCTTTCTTGTTTAGTTCATTTCTGTGGGGTTCCGGGCATCCCAGAGTGGGCCTGCGTACATTACAGGAACCATATGGACAGGGAGGATTAGCACTTCCTGACCTGTTCAAGTATTTTATTGCGGGGCAGATGGTATTTGCCAGACGTTGGTTAGCAAGAGACAGTGGAGATGCGGCGACAGTACTAGAGGCAGCTTTAATGGGATCTTATGAGAGTCTTTCCTATTTAGTGTACAGAGGGCCACAGGTAGCGGCGCCGCTGACTGGTTCCATGCACGTTACAATTCGCGCGTGGGACAAGGCAAGGGTGCTCATGCAGTCTGATGCAGCAGCATGGTCACCGGACACACCGTTATGGCTTAATCCAAGGCTATCCCATTTCAGCGAAATTCCAGATCCAGTAATATGGGCCAGAGTTGGCATCAAACAATTAAAGAACATAATAGAGGAGGGGAAGTTGCTTTCCTTTAATCAACTGAAGGATAGACATGATCTACCAAATTAGTATTTTTTTTCGCTACTTACAGCTAAGGCATGCGTTTATTGCACAGTTTGGCACAGACGTGGTGATACTTCATTCCTCACTTTTAGAGCAGTTGCTTTGTGATGAGTCTGTGTGGGGAACGCTCTCAGAAACATATAAAGAGTTGTTTGCCAAAAGGTCTCCGGCACTTAGTAAATGTAGAGAGAAATGGAGCTCATTAGTGCCTAACTTTCAAGGGGATGACTGGGACGATATGTGGAACTACCCCTTTCAGGTCCTGGTATCAGCCCATGACAGGTACATACAATTCAAGATACTCCACAGGATATATTATACACCAGCGAGATTGGCCAGCATCTATGGTTTGGATCATGCCTCCTGCTGACGCTGTACTCCGGCAGGGGCAGATTTCGATCATGTATTCTGGCAGTGTCCATTAATACGAGTATTTTGTACGGGGGTTATGGGGGTCATTGAAGGGTTGGTTTTGCTACCTGTCCCCATGACAATATCGGTATGTATGCTGGGCCTAGTGGAGGAGGTAGCACCACTTAGGGCACAAAGAACTATGCTTTCTCTCGCCCTGTTTTATGCACGCAAAGCCATCCTTTTATGCTGGAAAAAACCTGAGGCCCCATTCTTAGCTTTCTGGAAAGGCCTGGTAAATAAGGCGTTACCCCTATATAAAGCCACTTACTTAAGTAGAGGGTGCCCAAAAAATTCGAGAATGTATGGCAGAGCTGGCTTTCTTCTGATGATACTGTGTGAGTTACTGTGTAAATGATGGGTTACATGTTATATGAAAGGGATCATGCACTGATGGAGGAAACAAGATGGGGCTTATAGATTCCAGATGGTTGTAGTCATTGCCTTAGATTTCATATAAGCATGTATAGTTAGAATGACTCGAGTAGGCCGGAAAAGCATATGATTTATCTTTTAATGCTTGTTATACTTGAATATTGCACAATAGGGAGGGGTGGTGGTATGTTTTTGTGGGTGTATGTTATTGTTGTTCTCGTATTGAAAACTGTGAATAAAAATAATTTTCCAAAAAAATAAAACTTCCTTTTCTTAGCAGTGAGTGTAATTCTGCATGGAATTTATAGCATAGAGAAACAAATGTTAAAGTTCCACTGCATGCGGTCTGTGAATAAGTTAGATCACTTCTGTGGGACTACAGGTCCCACCAGTAGTCTGTGACCAAATCACACAATAACAGTACACTCTACTGATCTGGGCAAGTGCCCGCTAACCACAACAGGCCCAGATGCTTGCAAGGGTCTTTCCTGGTATCTCAGTCACGATCCAAGCTGGCGCCGTCACACCACACCTCTCCTTCTGATGTCCGGTGGCTGTAATGCAGGAAACCTTTAGGAATCTTAAGGTCTCCGGTCCATCTGCACGTTGATCTAGCTGACTGTGCTCTGGAGTTCCTCAGAGGCCAAACGATTCCGCTCCGCGCCTCACAGGCCTCGGTCTGTCAGTCCCACACACAGACCTCAATGCAGGCAGGCTTTGAATGGCGTCCCAAGAGACCGGAAAATGGCCGCGCTGCCCCTTTTATTTGCCTACCCAGCAGGCTGTTCTCTGACCTGGCATTGTGGGTAGGTGAACTGGGCATTGTGGGTCAGTAGTTCCCAGATTGGTTTAAGCACAGGAGTCACTTCCTCTTAAACTACATTTCCCCTAATGCTTATCCCCTAATGTTGTTTGTTGCTGAATAGGGAAAAGTTCATGCCAAAGTTGTAATGGCCACTAGAGGGAGCCATTCTCTTACTTAAGGAATAACACACCACTCTGTGTTACAGTTAGTATCTTGAATTCAATTTGTTGGGTGAGCCAAAGCCAGTGGAGGGATTGGCAGAGAGGGGTAGCAGCCACTGAGTGATTTGTAAGGTGAATGAGCCTGGCAGCAGCATTCATAAAGACTGAAGGGGGGATAGCCTGTTTAAAAGCAAGCCAATGAGGAGGGAGTTGCAGTAGTGGAGGCGAGAGATAACCAGGGAGTGAATTAGAAGCGTAGTAGTGTCATTGGTTAGGAAGGAGCGTTGGTTTGGAGATGTTGCAAAGGTTGAGGCAGCACGCTTTGGACAGTGATTGGATGTGGAGCCGAAAGGATAGATCAGAGTCCAGGATTACACCTAGGATCTTGGCATGGAGGGCTGGGTTGATAGTTGACCTGTTGATTTTGACAGAGAAATCAGAGGAAGAGGCACGTGGGGGAGGAAATATTATGCGCTCAGTTTTGTATAGGTTGAGCTGGAGGAAGTGGTGTGACATTCAGGTTAATATGTCTGTTAGTAAATTCGTGATGCGTGAAGAGACTGATGGAGTGAGCTGAGGGGTAGAGATATAGATGTAGGTGTCATCCATGTAGAAATGGTATTGAAAGTCATGAAAGGCAATCAACTGACCTAGGGAGGAGGTGTAGATTGAGAAAAGGAGAGGTCCAAGAACAGAACCTTGAGGGACCCCCATGAAGAAAGGAAGAGGAGAAGAGGAAGTAGAGTCGTAAGTGACACTGAAGTGAACATACTTTGCCTTGCTACCCTTTTATGACTGGGGATGTCACTGTACACTGAAACCATAAAACAAAACAGAGGGCGCTCCAGCCTAGCACATTATCCTCAAAACATATATTTTATTATTAAAATCCATAAGTTTAATACTCACAAATCAACAGGTATACAGTTGTAGCATAACAAGCTTCTGTATATATGCAAATGTGCCACAGGTCTCTGCGGGGTACTGAAGACCTGGCAGATACCTTTGACACATCTGTACACATGCAAGATATTCAAAGATTGTGGCATGGTTGAGAAGAGACAGGGAAAATTATCAGGAGCCTATAAGTCCTCTTTAAAAGTTATCTTTTCCAGTCATTTGACTTTTGAGTGTTTACAAGTGACCACAACTGGTCATTATGCCACATTATAACATGTATTTTAGGTGGGATTTTTTTAGTCATCAGCAGTAAAGCCTAAGATTTCATTCACATGGATGGCTGCATATAGCCACTGGCTGGAACAAGTGATGGGGGCTGTGATTGGTGGGTCTGGGCTATTTAAACTTTGTGCCTGTTATCATTCACTTTCACTGCTGCCACAGAAAGAGGTCCTTAGTGGCCTCAAAATGTTGCTATGTTTGATGCTGAATGAATGTCTTATTTATTGTTATTCTACAATTATCTACAATTGGTGAGCTGGTGATAGTTTGCATTTTGGGATCCCAGGAGCAGGGCTTTTAGATGTCTACACATCGGTGGATTTTACAGGTAAAAAAAAACATGCCTAAAATACGTTAAATGTAAATATATTCTTATACGAAAATTGCTGTTAAAATGAATGGCCTGACAACATGGTCTCTTTAAAGTGGACCAATATTATACAAGTGACCCCGGGAAAATATGTTAATTCAATAATGTGAAATACACAAACATAAGTATCAAGTGAAAAGTGGTGAAAGTAACTTGAATCAACCATATAAGGAAGTGCAACAATGTAAAAGTGAATCCAAATGACAGATTTACCAGAATGAGTGACCCCCCAAAAGTATTCCCATGACCCTAATAATGTCAGCTTTAACAAATGCGTAGAATGAAGTGTCATGGTAACATGTGAGTGTTTTTACCTACTTTTAAATAAATTTACTTGCAGATTCACACTATTGGGTTCCTGGCCCTTCTTTTTTCTCATTGTTTTTTGGTTCTCCACTAGACTGGCTTTAGAAGTCTGTACTGGCTTGTACAAGTACAAGAGATGGTGAGTTTTTCATTATAACAAGCACTTTTGAACAATATTATAATCTTACTTAGGGGGTCATTTCCTTCTGGTAAGCCTGTAATTTGGCTACTGAGGTGATGTGGAGAGCACAATTGAAAATTCATTTTACCAAAACTTTGACGAAATGCATTGGCGTTAAAAGCTAAATTTGAGTAAGGAAGATTAAATTATAAAAGTCTTTAAGGATTCAATCAGCTTTATACCACCCTAAATTCTCCCTGATAAGCTATAAACCACAAAAAAAAAGATTTTTTTTCTCCAAAGCAAATTTCCCAAATGCAGTTCAACTGAGAGTTTCTGCTGTGGCAAAATTTCGGGCTAAAGCAAAATCAGTAATTTTTCTGCTTGTATCTACTAATATATAGTATACAGTAGGTATGCTTTTGGTATATGTTTTTGGTACAATCAAATTCCAAACAGTTGTGCGATTGTAATACAAGTGGTTTAATGCTCACTGTTTATAAAATACAGTTTAAGCCTTACAGTCTAGATTTTGTTAGACCTCTTATTTTCTGAGGCTCAGAAGCCCACAGGGATTTTTTCAGCATCAGTGATGCAAATGACACATAGAGGTGTGACTAGAAAATGTTTTTCAATATCCGAGTGTCTAGTTTTGTTTACTCTGATGACCTCATTGAATCTTTCTGGAATTCAGGACAAATAGAAAGTGTTTGCTTATAACAACATCTATTAAAACTGTCTAGTGCTATAATGACTTTCATGTTATTACATATAGGCATACCATTATGTTGTAGTCTCTAAGTTGTACTTTGTCTTCACATCTGAGAGTTTGTTAATATATAAAAATATAGATAAATGTTTCCTTAACCACTTCAGCCACGGAGGATTTGGCTGCTCAATGACCAGAGCACTTTTTACAATTTGGCACTGCGCTGCTTTACCTGGTAATTGCGTGGTCATGCAATGCTGTGCCCAAACAAAATTTGCATCCTTTTTTCCCACAAATAGAACTTTCTTTTGATGGTATTTGCCTCTGCGATTTTTATTTTTTGCGATATAAACGGAAAAAGACAGAAAATTTTGAAAAAAAATGATATTTTCTACTTTTTGTCATAAAAAAATTCAATAAAGTCAATTTTAGTCATACATTTAGGCCAAAATGTATTCAGCCACATGTCTTTGGTAAAAAAAAATAAGTGTATATTTATGGGTTTGTGCAAAAGTTATAGCGTCTACAAACTAGGGTACATTTTCTGTAATTTACACAGCATTTAGTTTATGACTGCCTATCTCATTTCTTGAGGTGCTAAAATGGCAGGGCAGTACAACCACCCCCTCCCCCCCAATGGCCCCATTTTGGAAATTAGACACCCCAAGGAAATTGCTGAGAGGCATGTTGAGCCCATTGAATATTTTATCTTTTTGTCACAAGTGATTGAAAAATGACAAAAAAATAAAGAAAATTACACAAAGTTATCACTAAATGATACAGTATCTCACAAAAGTGAGTACACGCCTCACATTTTTGTAAATATTTTATTATGTCTTTTCATGTGACAACACTGAAGAAATGACACTTTGCTACAATTTAAAGTAGTGAGTGTACAGCTTGTATAACAGTGTAAAGTTGCCGTTCCCTCAAAATAACTCAACACACGGCCATTAATGTCTAAACCGCTGGCAACAAAAGTGAGTACACCCCTAAGTGAAAATGTCCAAATTGGGCCCAAAGTGACAATATTTTGTGTGACCACCATTATTTTCTAGCACTGCCTTAACCCTCTTGGGCATGGAGTTCACCAGAGCTTAACAGGTTGCCACTGGAGTCCTCTTCCACTCCTCCATGATAACATTATGAAGCTGGTGGATGTTAGAGACCTTGCGCTCCTCCACCTTCTATTTGAGCATGCCCCACAGATGCTCAATAGGGGTTAGGTCTGGAGACATGCTTGGCCAGTCCATCACCTTTACTCTCAGCTTCTTTAGAAAGGGCAGTGGTTGTCTTGGAGGTGTGTTTGGGGTCGTTATCATTTTGGATTATTGCCCTGCGGCCCAGTCTCCGAAGGGAGGGGTTCATGCTCTGCTTCAGTATGTCCCAATACATTTTGGCATTCATGGTTCCGTCAATGAACTGTAGCACTCCAGTGCCGGCAGCACTCATGCAGCCCCAGACCATGACACTCGCACTACCATGCTTGACTGTAGACAAGACATACTTGTCTTTGTACTCCTCACCTGGTTGCCGCCACACACGCTTGACACCATCTGAACCAAATAAGTTTATCTTGGTCTCATCAGACCACAGGACATGGTTCCAGTAATGCATGCCCTAGTCTACTTGTCTTCAGCAAACTGTTTGTGGGTTTTTCTTGTGCATCATCTTTAGAAGAGGCTTCCTTCTGGGATGACAGCCATGCAGACCAATTTGATGCAGTGTGCGTATGGTCTGAGCTCTGACAGGCTGACCCCCCACCCCTTCAACCTCTGCAGCGATGCTGGCAGCACTCATATGCCTATTTCCCAAAGACAACCTCTGGATATGACGCTGCACATGCACCCAACTTCTTTGGTCGACCATGGCGGGGCCTGTTCTGAGTGGAACCTTTCCTGTTAAACCGCTGCATGGACTAGGCCAACGTGCTGCAGCTCAGTTTCAGGGTCTTGGCAATCTTCTTATAACCTAGGCCATCTTTATGTAGAGCAACAATTCTTTTTTTCAGATCTTTAGAGAGTTCTTTGCCATGAGATGCCATGTTGAACTTCCAGTGACCAGTATGAGAGAGTGAGAGCGATAACACCAAATTTAACACACCTGCTCCCCATTCACTCCTGAGACCTTGTAACACTAAAGAGTCACATGACACCGGGGAGGGAAAATGGCTAATTGGGCCCAATGTGGACATTTTCACTTAGGGGTGTACTCACTTTTGTTTAGACATTAATGGCTGTGTGTTGAGTTATTTTGAGGGGACAGCAAATTTACACTGTTATACAAGCTGTACACTCACTACTTTACATAGTAGCAAAGTGTCATTTCTTCAGTGTTGTCACATGAAAAGATATAATAAAATATTTACAAAAATGTGAGGCGTGTACTCACTCTTGTGAGATACTGTATATTGCTCACACGCGCCAAGGGTATATGTGGAATTACACCCCAAAATACATTCTGATGCTTCTCCTGAGTATGGGGATACCTCATGTGTGAGACTTTTTGGGAACCTAGCCGCATACAGGACCTCGAAAACCAAGCACCGCCTTCAGGATTTCTAAGGGCGTACATTTTTTATTTCACTCCACACTGTCTATCACAGTTTCGGAGGCCATGAAATACCCAGATAGCACAAACCCGCCCCCCCCCCCCCAAATGACCCCATTTTGGAAAGTAGACACCCCACGCTATTTGCTGAGAGGCATGTTGAGTATTTTGCAAATCTAGCTTTTTGTCACAAAGTATTTAAAATTGAAAAAAGAAAAAAAATGACCCTATTTTGGAAAGTAGACACCCCATGCTATTTGCTAAGAGGCATGTTGAGTATTTTGCAGATCTCACTTTTTGTCACAAAGTTTTGAAAATTGAAAAAAGAAAAAAAAAATACATTTTTCTTTTCTTTCTTCATTTTCGAAAATAAATGAGATCTGCAAAATACTCACCATGCCTCTTAGCAAATACCTTGGGGTGTCTTTACAAAATGGGGTCATTTGGGGAGGTTTGTGCCATCTAGACATTTCAGGGCCTCTGTAACTGTGATAGGTATCACAATTTTACGCCTTCTGAAAGCCTGAAGGCGGTGCTTGGTTTTTGGAGTCCTGTACGCGGCAAGGCTCCCAAAAAGTCTCACACATGTGGTATTCCTGTGCACAGAAGAAGCAGCAGAATGTATTTTGGGGTGTAATTCCACATATAACCATGCCATGTTTGAACAATATATAATTTAGTGACAACTTTGTGTACAAAAAAAAAATTCCCGAAACTTGTGGCAAAATATTCCATGGACACAACATGCCTCTCAGCAAAAAGCTTGAAGTGTCATCTTTCCAAAATTGGGTCATTTGTGGGGGTTTTGTCCTATCTTGACATTTCAGGGCCTCCGAAACTGTGATAGGTAGTGAGGAAGTGAAATCACCATTTTACACCCTTAGAAAGCCTGAAGGTGGTGATTGGTTTTCCGGGTCCTGTACACGGCTAGGCTCCCAAAAAGTCTCACACATGTGGTATCCCCATGGTATCCCCATACTCAGCAGAAGCACCAGAATGTATTTTGGGGCGTCATTTCAAATATGCCTATGGCATGTTTGAGCAATAAATAATTTTGTGTAAAAAAAAGTGTAATATTCCTGAAACTTGTGGCAAAATATAAAATATTCCATGGACTCAACATGCCTATCAGCAAATAGCTTGGGGTGTCTACTTTCTAAAAAGGGGTAATTTGGGGGGGTTGAACTGTCCTGGCATTTTATGCACAACATTTAGAAGCTTATGTCACACATCACCCACTTTTCTAACCACTTGAAGACAAAGCCCTTTCTGACACTTTTTTGTTTACATGAAAAAATATATTTTTTTTGCAAGAAAATTACTTTGAACTCTCAAACGTGATATATATTTTTTAAAGCAAAGCTTTTTTTTAAAGCAAGATTAAAATGATGGATGTTGCAATTTTTTTTTCACACAGTATTTGCACAACAATTTTTCAAACTCATTTAAAAAAAAAAAAAAACACACTTTTTTTCATTTTAATGCACTAAAACACACTATAAGATGATATTATGCAGAGTAAATGGATACCAAACACGAAATGCTTTAAAATTGCGCACAAATGTGCAGCGGCGACAAACTACATACATTTTTAAAAGCCTTTACAGGTTACCATTTTAGATTTACAGAGGAGGGCTACTGCTAAAATTACCTCGATCTGACTTTTGCGGTGATACCTCACATGCATGGTGCAATTGCTGTTTACATATGACACCAGACCAATGCTTGCGTTTACGTTTGCCTTTGCGCGTGAGCATGGGGGACAGGGGTGCTTTTTTTTTTTAATTATTATTTATTTTGCTTTTTATTTTATTTTTAAACTGTTGCTTTCAATTTTTTTTTAATCATTTTTATTGTTATCTCAGGGAATGTAAAAATCCCCTATGATAGCAATAAGTAGTGACAGGTACTCTTTTTTGAAAAAAATCGGGTCCATTAGACCCTAGATCTTTCCTCTGCCCTCAAAGCATCTGACCACACCAAGATCGGTGTGATAAAATGCTTTCCAATTTTCCAATAGCGCTGTTTATATCTGGCGAAACCTAAGTCATGAAATACTTGTAGCTTCCGGTTTCTTAGGCCATAGAGATGATTGTAGCCATTCTGGTCTCTGATTAGCTCTATGGTCAGCTGTCGGAACCACCGGCTGCATTCTCGGGTTCCCTGTTGGGACAGGAGAGCCAGGGAAACTCATGGAAGATGGTGGGGGGAGGGGCGTTCCCTCCCACTTCTTGTAAAAGCAGTCTATAGGCTAATTAGCTGCTAGGATTGCTTTTACATGAAAGTCGAACACTTTCTGAAAAGAATTATATTAAGATGATACCTAAACGTGCAGGCATCATTCTGGTATAACCAAAGTCCAGCAAATGCCGTTTCTGTCAAGATAAATAAATCGGTGCTGCAGCTGAATGGCGTACCTGCTAAGCAAATGATGGTTAACAATAAAACAAAGTAACATTACAGTATAACAGTAAGACATACCATACTTGCAAAGCAAATACAATAAAACATAGTAAAAATAAAACATTTTTTAATGCAATCTGTGCCTAAAAAATATATGCCTAAGCATGGGTGCAAACTGCCCCTAATTTAGGGGCAAATCACCTCTCCACCCCTGCCCCCATGATTTGGCATATATGCTCTTTTTTTTTTTTAACTGTGATGGTGAAATCACCTTCTACAGCACAGGAGTCACTGATTTACGTATCATAGGAGCAAACGCTATTGCTGTCAAGATGGATAAATCAGTGGTGTAGCTGAATGGCGTACCTGAAAACAAAAAATGGTTAACAATAAAACACAGTAAACAGTAAAGTATAAAATAATTACATACCTAAAAAGCAAACATGATAAAACATAGTTACAATAAAACATTGCATAGAGAGAGAATAGAGAGAGAGAGAGAGAGAGAGAACAACAAAACAACAACTATTTTTGTTTTTTATTTTATATATATTTTTGTTTTTTTTTATCATTTTTTTTTTTACACTTTTATTTGTAACTGTAACCGTTGTAGTGGTTGTAACGTTTGTAGTGGTTGTAACGGTTGTAGCAGTTCAGTTCCAGGTTCGGGTCTCTCAAAATGCGATGGCATCTTTGGAGACCCTGTGAAAGTGTGTCCTAGTCTGTTCAGTGCTGTACCCTACGCTAATACTCCACTAGTGTGTGGTAGCGTTCAAAATATTCACCAATGCAAAGACGAGGATAGTCAGGACTGGAAGGACAATAATAGCGGGTGTCACGCCTATATCCGCACTTTCTACAGACACTACATTTTCTTGGGGGGGCTCTTACCAGGGAGAACATACAGAAAATGCCTCTCATGCAGCCGGCTTACTGCATTTGGATTGGGAAGTTGGGCCACAGCACTGTCTATAAACAGAAGGGCTGTGATTATCTCTTCCTGGAATTTAAGGAAGGATCCAGTTTGTCCTGAAGCTTTGTATAGCACATAAGCATTCAGCAGAGCCAATTGAAATAAGTATACAGACACTTTTTTGTACCAGCGTCTGGCCTTATGGGCAACTAGATGGGGCGCCAACAACTGGTCGTTGAGGTCCACCCCTCCCATATTAAGGTTATATTTGTGGACAGAGAGGGATTTCTCCACAACACGATTCGCCGTAGGAATTTGGACCGTCGTGTCTGCATTAAGGGAGGACAGAACGAAAACATTCTGATTATCCCTCCACTTCACAGCGAGCAAATTATTACACTTCAAGCAGGCTCTCTCCCCCAGCCTAAGACAGGAAACTACAAGCCGCTGGGGTAAGCCCCGGTGATTAGATCGCACGGTGCCACATGCGCCAATTCCATGATCAGACAAGTGACTAAATAGTGGCACGCTCGTGTAATAATTGTCCACATACAAGTGGTACCCCTTTCCAAATAAGGGTGATACACAGTCCCACACAATCTTACCAGCGCTCCCTATGTAGTCTGGGCAGTTCTCCGGCTCTACGTGACTATCTCTTCCCTCGTAAACCATAAAACTATATGTATAGCCTGTGGCCTGTCACAGAGCTTATACATCTTGACCCCATATCTGGCACACTTGCTGGGAAGATACTGTTTGAAAGACAAGTGGCCAGAAAACGTAATCAGGGATTCATCAATGCAGACAACTTGATCGGGAGTAAACAAGGCTGCAAACTGTTGGTTGAAGTGGTTCATGAGGGGCCGAATTTTGAAGAGCCAATTGTATCCAGGGTCACCCCGAGGACGACAGAGTTCATTATCATTGAAGTGCATGAACCGCAAGATCTGCTCGTATCGTGCCCTGGTCATGGAGGCAGAGAACACGGGTACATGGTGAAATGGGTCAGTAGACCAATATGACCGCAACTCACTCTTTTAAGTTATGCCCATGAGGAGGGATAGGCCCAGAAAGGTCTTAAATTCGGAAACCGTAATAGGTTTCCATTCTCTGGCCAGGGTCAAATGGGGATTAGCTGCGATTAATTGACCAGCATATAAATTGCTTATCATCCACAATAGATCTATAAAGATCTTCTGTGAAAAACAACGAATAAAAATTAAGTGATGTAAAATCAACTGTTTCCACCTGAATTCCGGGTTGGCCAGTGAATGAGGGAAGTATGGGTGCTGCAGAAGTGGTGGGCTCCCAATTAGGATTTGCAAATGCAGCAGGGAGGGCACTATGAGCTCGACAGGCCTATCTGTCTTCTTGGTGGCTGCGGGACACTACTTGTGCAAACCACCTCACCAGCTTGAACTGCACTTATGGGACTCGCCATGTCACCACGTGATACTGCAGTACTGGATGTATGACCAGGGTGTACTAGGCCGCTGATGCTTGCCAGTTCACCAGAAGGATGAGCGGCACTAGTACTGGCTCTCTGCTCCATACAAGCACCCTATGTTTCTTGCACCTCAACAACAGCAGAACGGGGTCGGGTACGCCTGACCTTGGCAGGGACCACAACTCCGTCATCAGTGATATCACCCGCCAGGCGATCAGGGGGTTAAACTTTTATTGGGTAAAATACGGCGGGTGCCCTGACGCTATAAAAAAACAAACTAACTAACCAGCGTCACCCATAACTCTAATACGGTGATCACTGATGACAGGGGTTGAAAGGGTTAACTAGGGGGCAATCAGGGTGTTAAAACCTTTTTAGGTAATACTGTATATGGGGGTACCTGACGCTATAAAAACGAATCAACTAACTGGTTAACTGGCGTCACCCATGACACGAATACAGCGATCAGAAAAAAAGATCTATTAGTGACACTGGCGACAGGAGGTGAAAGGGTTAACTGGGGGGAGATCAAGGGGTTAAACCTTTATTAGGGGGGTTTATGGGGGTACCCTAGACCTAACAGGGCCTACTATTAACTGCCCTAACACTTAATACAGTCACAAATTACACCAATGCAGTGATCAGTGAAAAATCTGAAAACTGCAATTGGTGACACAGTGACAGGAAGTGAAGGGGTTAACTAGGGGGCGATCGGGGGTGGCAAGTTGTCTTCTCTCCTCTCACTGGAATCTAAAAGACTCCACGAGGAGCGATGACATTTATTGATTTTTATTTTAAATTATATTATTTTATATCAGCTTGAAGGTTTAAGCATGCCTCTCCCAAAGCAAACATGTGTCATGTGCCTTGGTCATGCCAGATAAAGCAAAAGGTTTATTTAATTGCAGTATAACCAGTTGAACATATATCAACTTTCGCACAAGTTCAAGTTCAATATATATGTGTTTCTGTGAGTATGTGTATATAATATATATATATACACACACATTGTTGTAGTTACAAATATAAAACAGATTATGTGAATAATATATTTTAGCACATCATGGAAAGGCCTTGAAAATGGCATATTTAAAGCATATTTATTTAACAATGCTGCTTTCAGAAGTTAAGTCTGAGTTTGCTTGAAGGGATCATACATTTATATTTAAAGCTGGTTGTATATTTCAGGTTGGCTGATCCTTGCGGAGTTCAAGGTTTACTGGGAAACCAGGATTATATGAAAGGTACTAATCCTAGGCTGCGTCTAAAAGTGATGGTGTAGAATCTTAATAATAAAACCTGCCAGACCAGATAGAAGGATTAGCAGAAGGCGTCAGGATGGTGTAGAGTTCAGAAAAATCATGTGAGCAGTTGTTTTTGAGGATTATCTGTGTGCCTGGATGTTTTTAAATGTGACTGCTGTTCTAGTCTTAGATGATTCATCTTGTTTTATTGTGTCGCCTTGTGTTGTCAGTGGAATAAGCCTGTGAACGTGAAGGCAAATTTTACTTCATGAGCCTATTCTAAAATGGTGCTCAGAGCATAAAATTCTGTTTACAGAACTAAATAATACTGTATTCATCTTTTTTTTTTCTCAAATAACGTTTTATTAAATGTATTGTTGATACAAAATAAAGGAACATGAAAGATCACATATAATATCCAGTATAACCACTTATGGTGTTAAACTTATGTACTGTATTCATCTAATGAATGTATTCATATCTTTAAAATGACCATTAAACAGGACCATCTGATGTCTTCAGCTTTATACCAATATGGTAATAGGGTGAAAATCATTCTGTAGCTGCTAAGACATCATGATGACATCAGCTGTTCCCATGGAGTCCACTGAGTACTTATCTCAGAGACTCTGTGTGGTTGCTATGCATCATAACTCCCAAGCGTTGCTTCCAGTTATGCATGAAATGAATCTATTTATTGCTAAGACATGAAAGCAAAAGCAGATTAGCGTATTCTACCTATTCCAGAGCAGAGCTGCTCATCTGTATTAATGCTGTTTTGCACATCTTTAGGAGGTGTTTGTGCCCTAGCTTTCTGTTGTGTTCTATTGAGAAAGAGATTTCTCTCCAAATGATAAGGATTTTCTTAGTGGATATTATTGCTTGGGACTGAAGGTAAATGCATAATGGTTCTTTAGGTTTAATAACAGTAAAGGTAGGGGTTTAAAGTCAATCATTGACACTAAATGCACATGAATTAGCACAATCTTTCCAAAATCAGCAAGGTGCAGAGACAATTTGATTTCTATGGTTTATTTAAAGATATTCATTTAATAGTAAATCCCATTACTTGACCTGACTGTTGAGTAACTTATCTTTACCAGCATTAAGCCACACATAGTCAGATTCAATTTCACCATCAGATTTAAAAAAAAAGCCCTCACCCTACAAATCGGCCTGTAAATTTTGACAGATTAAACCTGTAACAAAATCTGGCCATGTATGATTAGCCTTATTTGTGCATTTACAGTCAAAAAGTCAGGATTGAGTACTTGATGAAAGTGTTGACAGATTGCATTGGGTAATTACCCTTTGTATAGGAATTTTACATTTAACATCACTGTACCTGAAATGCATTCCATCAGTCCCCTTTCTGCCACTAGTATTTGTTAGTCTGTGCATAAATTGTTTATATCTCAATTCTTAAAGCCCTACTCCAGGGTATTAGCAATGCATCTCCCCCTCCCACTCCCACCCCCTCTAAATAACCATTAGTATAAAAAAAAAAAAAACAATTTTACCTACCTAAATCCAGGATCATGTGATTATCTCTCTCCTTCTGTTCCCTGGTGTCTATCTTTGGGTGTCCACATCACTAAATTATTAAAATTATAAGATTTTTTATTGCACACCAAAATCACAACAGCTGCGCATACATTTTTACTTAATTACATAAATAAGGGTGCTGAAACCATAGATTGTTTTTCCTCAAAAAAACAACCCCCCCCCCCCCAGAAATAATACACTTATAATAGACAGCACTCTAGAAAGCTAACTTTTCAAGTTTCATATATTTATAAAAGGAAGCATCATACATGTACAAGATCTCCCCACAGTTCCTTTATCTAGACAAAGGCAAAATCTCATATACATTAGAACAGGGAGGAGATCCAAGCTAAAAGTACAGTACAGAAACTAACAAACATCAATACACATAGATAGATACCAGATAGATAGATACCAGAGAAAACTTCCAGTAGGCATGGAGGTAGGAATCACAATGTTTCGGAGTAAAAACACCTTTCTCAAGTGAAATCCACCTCTACCAGACCCTGTTTGCATGCCTTCTGAAGGTCTTTTTCTGGTATCTATCCATTAATGATATGGTTGGGCTATGTACAGGCATACCCCACTTTTAGGTACGCAATGGGGTTTATTTACTAAAGCTGGAAAGTGCAAAATCAGGCTCACTTCTGCATAGAAACCAACAAACTTCCAACCTCAGCTTGTTCAATTAAGCTTTGGTAATAAAACCTGGACACTTATTGGTTTCTATGCAGAAGTGAGCCTGATTTTGCACTTTCCAGCTTTAGTAAATAAACCCCATTGTGTACCTAAAAGTGGGGTATGCCTGTATATAGAAACCTTAAAAAGTTCATTTTTATACAAAAAATAAAACATACATAATGACCTTGCCTTTTGTGCCAATCTGAAAGGTGCAGTTCTTGCAATAAGCTGTAGGTTGCATTTATCATCTAGTACGCAATGTTGCTGCAAAAAGTAAATGTGTACATTCATGTGAGGCACAATGAGGCATGAATTAAAGGCAAAAAGAATCAAATAAGGTTAACAGTTTAAGTATAAAACATGTTCAAAATAGTTGACATTTTCAACTAAATTAACCTGCAGTTTAAAACAGATAGAATTAGATACAGTGACTCATTGCACTGTAGTTCATGCATTAAAAAATAAATAAATAAAAACACACACAATTTCCACTTGCAACATACATAGTGGTAATGTCATGATTTACTCTTTATGCAGGTAATTTTTATGTCATTGTGATCTAAGGAAATGTCAGGAAAGGGTAATCGGAAAGACAATCCAGAAACTTGTGACTCAACTCATGAAAAGAAAAGTTTCAGTTTGAGCAAGACTTTTTATATTATGACTGTAGCTGAACCTACCTGGCTTATGGTTTCAGATGTGTGCTGTATATTTATTTATAAAATAATAATAAAGGGCGCAAAAGACAAATGTTAAAAATAAAAATACACAGTGATATACAATTAATAAAGTGCATAAGCGATAAATAGATCTTGAATGTCCATAACAAACACTGTGATTAATTCTTCCTATGTATGCTCCAACACCATGCTTCTAAAGTGCAATGTGCTCCAAGAATCTCATACAAAAGTGCTTCACCCGAAGTGATAATAGAATGCACTCACTAGATAGCCTCGGCCACCAGGTGACAATAAAGCATGTATTTGTAGAAAACTCCTCATTTCATTGGTTTAACCCCTTCAGGAATCTCACCATATCAATCATCCATATGAGGGAGAAAGTGGATCCCAATCCAATATGCAATGGTATATAAACGTAAAATTCTTCAAACTTATGTATCCTCTACTACATGTGTCCAACTTTCACCATATGATTCTGTAAAATTGGCTCCTCCAAAAAGAGCCAAAGAATGCAGGAATAGTGTAATATTGCTTTTTTTAATTGCTTAAAATTATAGCACTTACATAGTCCGGTATAAGGTACAGCAAACTTAAAAGCAGCTCCAGGGCAAGCAGAAGCCGGTCCGATACCGCTATGTGACTCGAGGCGTACGGCGTGCGTCTCAGCTACCCGAACAGAAGTGGAGGGCTCCTGTTAATGTGCGTGTCAGGCCTCGCTTCAATGAATTTCACGCTCAAGTACGCATCATCGGGAAGTAGGTCTGACACCATTTTACCGGAGCCTAAATACTACCAAAACAGATGCCATTGGTAGGAATCCACCAAATTAATTTTCAGCATCCAAAAATCGCAAGAAAAAATCTAGGATTTCAAATTGGCAAATAAAAAGAGGTTTCTGCTTACCCTTTGACCATTATATTTACATAAAATCAATATCACCAAAAGCTTTTTAATATTAAAACCATAATCGTGTCCAATTAAATACAACTCCATATCATTCATATTGGCTACAATCAACATGATAATCAACCATCCTTAAGATGCAAAAAACATAATATAAGAGAGTGGTAATATTATCATATTCATAAGGCCATCATTAATACTGTTTTTAATATTTAAAAATAAGAAATAAAAATTTATAAAATACTATAACAACAAAGTTCAAGTATACCACCCTCTAGAGGACATATATAAAATCTCATGTCTATGCTTCTATGAATGTATATAGAATTTGTTTTTGTATATTTATTTATGTTGTGGCAGCATGATCTGCAGTGCTTTTCAGAGAGCCATTCACATCTGTCTCTGTCTACCACATTACAGACAGTTTTGGGTGGATGCAAATTAACTTACATGTAATATTTTTAATAATGGCTGTGTATAGGTTGATTTCATGGGTGTCACATGAAGACCATAGATGCTAAAGAAATCAGTGTTGATTTGTTATGTTTTTGTGCTACAGTTCTTCATACACACCCAAATTGGTGCTGCTCTCCTCTGGCCGTTTATATACATTGGCTGGACAGGAAGTGGTTAAATGAAACAATGATGGCCAAACATGCATACAACCTTGAAATAAGTGAATAAATGACATCATATATGCAAAGTCTATGTACAAAAAAAATGCATTAAGTGCAAGCAATAAATAGTGCAAGTCCCACTTATGGAGTGAAAAAAATCTTGTGATGATCAAAACATCCAATCTTGTAAACAGATCATTGTGCCCACAACAACACGCCAAACTGATTTGTACTTCACAGTGTACATCCATGTTCAAAACTCCTTACCAGATGGTTTAGATCTCACAAAAAAGGATCCATTGCACCTTGCTTTCACACTGCTATAATACCTTCAGACTTCCTGAATTATCCAGTGCTCCTCATAAATTATACAGAGCATTAAGAGAACACATAGGCATAACCTAGCAGTTTTTTTTAAGTAAAATCATGTTTATTCAAAATACCACTCACATTTAGGTGATCAAAGATCAGCATATACAAGAAACAGTTCTGCTGTGAGTCCACTTGCGGGCGTGATAATATCACAAAGCAAGCCCCACCCAATGCATTTCGTCTATACACAGACATCATCAGGGGAGAGAGGCTGGCTAGTGACATTCGCCGCATATATTATATACCACAGTACTTTGCACTGTTTACAAACAGAATACAAAACAAAGACCATGACAAAGAAATTGAGAAACAACTTACAAATTATTTTATTATAAAATAGAGAATAAACATATTAAAAACATACCAGTTATTAAATTAAAAAAGACTAACCCACCAATAGATCAACATCTAGTGGACCAAAAAGAGATCTATGTATAATTTTAAAATGATCTACTGCTAACATACTAAAAATTTTTTTTTGAAAAAATCCCAAAAAACATTTTTTAATTAAAAACAGGGGCACCGATATCCAAGTTGTTTACATTATACACCAACAAGCTACCTGTACACATAAAAAATAAAAATACAACTACCTGAGCAAATACAATTTGTTAGAGAAGTAATTCTCTAACAATTAATGTCCCAGTCCACATGCAGTGCTGAAGTAATGCAAGTTTAAAAATAAAAGATCCATTGTGACTCATGTCAGGATATTTCCCTCCTAGAACTGCTCCCATGTCAGTGAGGAGTGAACTTGTCAATTCCCACTAGCTGGAGAGAAGTCGGATCCTTATTATGGTGAAAAGAGTAATGTTTAGAAAACTGTGTCCTTTTAAACCTTTTTAATGTCCGTAGCATGTTCACCAATCCTAACAAATAGTGTTCAAGTGGTCCTCCACACATATTGTAGACCACACTGGCACTGGAGAAGTTAGACAACACAACGAGTAGAACATGTAATAGAATCATGAATATTCTATGTTTTGTGTGTAACTTGTAACTAAAACAATTTGGTGCTTGCAGCTTTACAGCACTTACAGACACCACACCTCCTGCAGGAGTAATAGCCCTTCAGACTCCCCAACATGGAAACTTTAGGAGGTCTATATACTACATTCGGAGCAATAAAGTCCTTAAAGTGTTACTAAACCCACAACAGTAAAATCAGTCCGTATATGCAGCATAGCATGCTTGTTATACTTACTGTGGAACTTAAGGGGTTATTCCTCTGCATTGTGTAAAAAGGCTGTTTTATCCTATATGCATAGATCCTTCCCTCCCTGCACTGTCTATCTGGGGAAGGCCAGCTAACACAGGCAGAGTAGCCAACCTGCACATGCTCAGTTGTGTCTTTTATGCTGGAGAGCACATTTACTTGTTGATCAAAGCTAGCCAGGTCACATGATATTGACATCACGCATGTGGGTGTGTATGCAGGCTGCAGTGGAAATCTCCTCCTTCCTGAACTCTCAGCACTGGAGAAACTCTGCAGTTTATCATGTACTGTGGTATACAGATCATCCAAAAAGGTATATAGTGGCAGTATTTTAACCCTTTCCTGACCAGCCGCTGCAATTATACTGCAGAAGGTTGGCTCCCCTGCATGAGCCGTCGTAGCTGTACATTGGTTCTTAAAGACGCTGTAGCAGGCAGCGTGTCCCCAGAGCCAATGTGTGTGCCCAGCGGGCGCGATGACCAATAGGCAGTCGTGATCGCTCGTGACAAATCCCAGTTCTGTCAGGGGAGAGGAGAGAGATCATGTGTTCCTACCAAGTAGGAACAACGATCTCTCTCTTCCTCTAGTCAGCCACATTCCCCCCCGCAGTTAGAACACATATAGGGAACACATTCGCTTGATAGCCCCCTAGTGCTAACCCCTTCCCTGCCAGTGACATTTATACAGTAATCAGTGGCTATTTATAGCACTGATCGCTGTATAAATGTCATTGGTCCCAAAAAAGTGTTAAAAGTGTCCGATTTGTCCGCCACAATGTCTCAGTCCTGATAAAAATCACAGATCACCGCCATTACTAGTAAAAAAATAAATAATAGTAAAAATGCCATAAATCTATCCCCTATAACTTCTGCTCAAAACAATCAATATATGCTCTTTGTGATTTTTTATCATTTTTTTATTAACAAAAATATGTAGAAGAATATATATCATCCAAAACTGATGAAAAAATTTGTTTTTGTTTTTTTTTTTATATTTTTTATAGCAAAAAGTACAAAATATTGTGTTTTTTCAAAATTGTCTCTCTCTTTTTGTCTATAGTGCAAAAAATAAAAAACGCAGAGGTGATCAAATACCACCAAAAGAAAGCTCTATTTGGGGGGGGGAAAGCACATAAATTTTGTTTGGGCTCAACTTTGCATGATCGCGCAATTGTCAGTTAAAGCAAGGCAGTGCCGTATCACAAAAAATGGCCTGGTCATTAAGGGGGAAAATCTTCCGGGGCTGAAATGGTTAATGTAAAAAAGTTTATTTATAAGCTTGGGGGGGCAGATGAACTATTTTCATGTTACGCTAAGTTTCTTTGCTTTCTTAAAAAAGACACTGGGATGTTCCAGTAACAACAGCCCCAACACTTTGTCATTCTTGAGAACATTCCAGTCTCTATTTATTAATTGATGATGAACTGATTAGAAAAAATGGTCAAAAATGACCATTCATTATTTTTTTGAGAATGTCTTTAGTTATCTTTGTTTAGAAAATGATCCTCTGTCTTAAAAATAACCAAATCCCCAAAAAATAATCTCTATCTTACTCCACTCATAAGTAAACTTTATGCCCCAATCAATACTGTGCACCCAGGTCAAACAATTTTTTAGAGAATTGGGGTCTCCTTCCCACAGAAAGATCATCATTATATAGCCTCCAAAATAACAATTCAGGGGTGGGGGTCACATCTTCCCACCAGGACATAAATAGGTTTGCCAGACTCGGGGCAAATTTTGCTCTCATAGCAACACCAGTTTATTTTAAATAAAAGGTTCCCTCATAACAAAAATAATTATGTTCCAAAGCAAGGCTAAGTAATTTTAATATAAACTGTAAGGAATTATCAGAATAATACTTAGCCACTTTGTACTTAGCCACTAATAATGCTTAGCCACTTTGAAATCTTCATCATGGGGGATAATCATATATAATGATGAAACATCTGCAGTTATTAATAATACATCTCCCTCCTACCTTACAATACTTAGCTCATTGATAACTTGTGTTGTGTCCTTCAAATATAACGGTGTACGACCCACCAGATGCTGTAGGAAAAAATCAATATAATTCCCTATACAGGAAGTTATTGCATCTATTCCACTCACAATAGGGCAACCCAATGTGTAGTCAAGATTTTTCTTTCAAAATATTTTATTGATTTTTAGCAAGGAAATACAAAGTACAATTGAGAGAGTGTACGTCGTGCAACGACGTAGAGTATAAATTTGAAGTATAACAAAGAATTGCAAACATAAACTATATGTAACAGTCAGCAGTTTGTCATTGGTTCGAGCTCGATCAGATGAGGATGAGTTTGTAATTACATTGTACTGTGGTTGTAATACTTTACATATAGGGCCTCCTTTCCCCTCGCAGCACCCCATGTGGGATCTCTTTTGTGCCGCAAGGGGAGAGTGGCTCCCACTGGAACTTGTTGAGTACAGTCAATTTCAAGTATGGTGAGGTGTTAAATCTCTGTTGTAGTCAGGATGTACCTAGCAGGTCTAAGTTATGGCAAACACATTGCTCGGTCAAGAAGGTTTAAGGTTGAGTTTTGGGATTCTGGGTAAGGAGTGCAGCATTAGTCCAGTTTGTCCAGGGTAACCATTGCTCACTGGCTTGTGAGGCGCGACCATTGCTGGTGGCCATCATGGTTTCGTAACTGTAGTGGAGTGAGACCAGGTCCATTGTTTGTTTTATGTTTGGGGGAATGTCTGACTTCCAATTCCGTGTTATATTGAGTCTGGAAGCCAAGAGAATATGAGTTATTGTGTGTCTGAAAGGCCCAGGAATGTTTTCTATGGTTAAGTTTAGAAGCACCAACTCTGGTGAGGGTGGGATATGGCTTTTAGTAATGTTGGCAATCAGATCAAACGTATCTAACCAATATTTCCCAATGAAGGGGTATGTCCAAAAAATATGAAGCATGTCCCCTCTGGATGTTTTGCATCTCCAACAGGTGTTGGGGGTGTGGGGGCTGAAGGTAGCTAGCTTAGCTGGGGTTAAGTACCATCGTAGCAAGATTTTCTGGGGGAGTTCCCAAAGTGTTGAGCATTGGGTAGCTTTGTAGGTGGACTTGAAAGCTAGTTGCCATTGTGCGTCAGAGAAGGTACTGGTAAGGTCTTTTTCCCATTGATAATGGGGAATCAGCTTGTTAAAGGATCTTTTTCCCTGAAACAGGGTATAAAAGTAAGATATACCTTTGGGTCGTGGTGTGGGGCTTGTGAGGAAGTCCCAGGTTTTTTGAGGGATGTTGTAGAGGGGGAGAGGTATTTTACTTAGGCAGTGGTGAATGCGGAGGAATGTAAAGCTTTCCGTGGTGGGCAGAGCGTATTCTGTTTGTAGTTGGGAGAAGGGTTTAATTTGATTTCCTTGTAGAAGGTGGTGTATCGAGTGTATTCCATTGATGGACCATTTGGAGAGTCTGAGGTCAGGTGGGAGATGTTGCAGCGTCTCCAGGGGTATGTGGAAGTGTGTCTTTGAGGGGGTACAATCTGAGAGGGTGAGCATATTTTTCCAGGCATAGACTGAGGCCTTCATAGTCAGGGAGATGGAGGGTGAAACATAGGAGCTTAAAGGGGTGCTCATTAGCCAATTTTTTAGGTTTGGGCGTATCAGTGAGAGATTTTCAATCTGGGCCCATAGAGATTGGGTAGTAGGTTGAAACCACTCTGTGAGTTGTGCAAGTATGGCCGCTAGGTAGTAATCCCTAAAATCTATGGATCCTGTGCCTCCCGCCAATCTTTGTTTGATTAATTTTGCGTGTGCGCATCTGGATTTTTTCCCATTCCAGAGAAACTTGTTGAAGATTGACTGAAGGGACTTAAAGAAAGAGGCGCGAAGTGGAATTGGCAGTGTTCGGAAGAAGTACAATATTTGAGGAAGACATGATATTTTAAAGGCTGCTAGTCTCCCCAACCATGAGAGCTCGTGTTTTATAATTTGTTGTGTATCATTTTTGAGTTTGTGAAGGAGTGGGTGGAAGTTAGATGAGTATAAATTTCTTGTTGTTTTTGGGAGTTGGATTCCCAGGTATGTGATTTCCTTGTCTGCCCATGTGAAGGAGTATTGAGTCTGGAGTAAGTTCTTGGTGGTGGCATCTAGATTGATATCTAGAATGGAAGATTTTGTTGTGTTTAGTTTATAGTACGATACTTTACTGAACCAATTTAATGTGGCTTGTACTTCCGCTAAGGAGGTTGTGGGATTAGTGAGTACTAGAATTACATCGTCCGCGAAGAGACTAATTTTGTGACTGACGGGACCTATTTGTATTCCGGATATTGTAGTATTGGATCTGATGTGTTGTGCTAGAGGTTCCATCAGTAAATTGAAGATGAGAGGGGACAGGGGACAGCCTTGACGCGTGCCGTTTGTAATAGGGAATGGTTTTGAAAGCATACCTTCCATGTATACTTGGGCCGAGGGGGCAGTATACATAGCTAAGATGGCTCTAAGGATGTGGTCTCTGAAACCAAATTTCTGAAGGACCATTTTTAGGTAGTTCCAGTGAGCCCTGTCGAATGCCTTCTCTGCATCCAAGGATAGGAGCAGAGAAGGCGTTCCGGTGGATTCCGCGTGGTGTATCAAGTTGATCATTCTTCTGGTGGCATCTGGTGCCTGTCTTCCTTTGGTGAAACCTGTCTGGTCTCTATTTATGAGGGTGGGTATAATATCTAAAAGGCGTGTGGCAATGGTCTTAGCGTAAATTTTCAGGTCAAGGTTGAGTAGGGATATTGGGCTAAAATTTTTGGGGGAGTTTGGTTCCTTTCCTGGCTTAGGAATCGTAACTATTAGTGCATTCAAGTAATCATTCGGAAGCTTGGAAGAGGAGGCAGCGTTGTTGAATAACTCCGTAATATGAGGGACAATCTGTGGGGAATACTGTTTATAGTATTCGGCTGTTAGGCCGTCAGGGCCTGGGGCTTTCCCATTAGGTAGGAAATCAATTGATGCTTGAACTTCACGTTCTGTAAAGGGTTTATTTAGATTATCTAGTTGATTGCCCGTCAGGGTGGGTAACTGAATAGCTTGGAGAAAGTGATTGATCTCTGCTGATGTTGGTTGCGGTGTGTTGGCATCATGTTTTAAGTTGTAAAGGTCGCTATAGTAGTCACTGAATGCGTTAGCTATTTCTTGAGGATTGGACTGGGGGATGTTCGTATGGGGGTGAATAATCTGAGAAATTTTAGATTTGAGTCTTCTACCCTTTAGTTTCAGTGCTAGAGTTTTACCTGCCTTGTTGGAAGTGGCGTAAGAAGTGGCTTTTAGTTTACACTGTAGGTATTCAAATGAGTGTAAGAGCAAGGTTTTCAATTCTTGCCTTAGGTTCAATAATTGGAGGGTTTGTGGGAGTTGGGGGTTGGCTTTATGTTTTTGTTCTAGGGAGGTGATTTGGGATGTTAGTTCATCTAAGCGCTGCGTCCTCTTCCTTTTATGAAGGTAAGTTTAATCAACATACCTCTAATATAGGCCTTATGGGCACTCCATACCACCCCATGGTCAGACACTGTGCCTTTGTTTATAGAAAAGAATTCAGTGAGAAGGTCGGAGATTTCTGTTGCGTATTTTTTATTTTGCAGTATAAAGTTGTTTGCGCGCCACAAGAATGTGTTGCGTTGTGGGGTGGAATCTGAGATAGTAATAGATATTGGGGCGTGGTCTGACCATGTTGTGGCGTGGATTTCAGATTTACATACATTTATCAGTGGCAAATAAATCAATTTGCGAATATGAATTATGCATGTGAGAGTAGTAAGTGAAGTCTTTTTCTGAGCCGTGGTGGCAGCGCCATACATCAAATAAGTCCTGTGAGGACAGAAGATTTTTCAGTGGTGATATTCGCCTCTTCGCCGGAGACGTAGTGTCCATGTTGATGTCAGGAACAATATTAAAGTCCCCACAGAGGATTAGATGTCCTTTTCTTATCTGTTTGGTTAATCGTAGAATCTTATGAAGGAATTTAGTTTGGTGGGTGTTCGGTGCATAAATGTTGGAGAGGGTATATAAGACTTTGTTGATGGAACACACTAATATTAAGTAGCGACCTTCAGGGTCAATTAGTAGATTGGATAGTTGGAAGTCCACAGTTTCTTTGATGGCAATCATGACGCCTTTGGATTTAGTGGAGTGGCAGGCATGAAAGATATGTAGGAATTGGCGATTGGTGCATAGGGGAGAGTCAGACTTTAGCAGATGTGTCTCTTGGATACAGAGAATGTCGCTCTGGAGAGCATTGGCAGTTTTCCAAAGAGAGTGGCGTTTAGCCGGATGGTTCAGGCCCTTGGCATTAAGCGACAATATATTTAGTGGCATGGTGTTGGGAAGTGTAGGTAGGTTGGTGCGGAAAGTCACTTACAGTTAGACGACCTGGTTTACTTGTCTGAGGACCTTGGTACCGGTAGCAGTTGGTAGATGGAGTTCGGTCGACGGACCTAGTAGAGGATGGAAAATGGAGCTGCAGATAGAGCAAAATGTTAATCACACTTGACAGTACAAACCCAATGAGCAAACTACCGATAAGGTAACTCTGTTATATTGAAGAGGGATACGCAGAGGAGGTGTGAAACACCGCTTCAACCTCTAAATGGGGGTATAAACAGTTAGTAACAGGTGGAGCTGAGCAATCAGTGGAACAATTCGTCTAACTCCAGGGGATGTGCTGTGCAGTAGTTAGGCCCACTACGGTATTAGCTGTGGAGTCTCCTCAGCTGGGGTGGTGATCCATTCGGCTGCGGGTATGAGAGGGGCCGCTGCGCGGTGGTTGGGTCTTGGGAGGTTCAAGAATTATTCCCCAGATATGGAGGAGGTTCAGGCCTTTGTTTAGGTCATGTATGGCGTGGGATTGCCCATTTCTAGTAACCAGGATAGTTGCTGGATAACGCCATTTGTATGGTATTTTGTGGTTTTGAAGCCCTTTGGTGATCGGGTTCAGGTTTCTTCTTTGTTGGAGAATATATTTAGAGAGATCTGGGAAAAATTGGATTCCTGTGTACGGAGCAGGCAGTGGTGATTTATTTTTAACCCCCAGCAGGAGTTTCTCTTTGATGTGGAAGAAGTGGACTCTCATCAAAACATCTCTGGGGATGGAGGCAGCGAGGTGGGATGGCTTGGCTATTCTATGAATTCTGTCAATGATTATGTCCCTGGGGGATGCTTCTGGGACAATGACATGCATCATTTCTTTCGCATATCGTGGTGGGTCTGCAGGTAGTATGGATTCGGGGACTCCGCGCAGCTTGATATTGTTCCTGCGAGATCTGTCCTCTAAATCGGCCAGCTTGGCGCGAATCCATGTCTGTTCCTCTCTCACATCATCACATACATCCATGACGTCCTTAATTGTGGAAGTGCAGTCGCTCATTTTATTTTCCATGCATGTCACTCTGTCATCTATTGAGTGTATGTCTGAGGAGATTTTTGCAAATAGTGAGGAGAGATCTGTCATAAGGGAGGTTTGCAGTGAGAGTAGCATATCTTTTAATGTAGTATCCATAACAGGCTGACCTGAGGTGGGGAAAGCTGCCATGGATGAGTTCAGGGCCTGGTTGCTGAGGAGGGAATTGAAAGCCTGGGCCTCGATTTAGCAGGGCTAAAGCCTGGGCCTTAGCAGGGCTATTCAGGAGGTGGTCACCTTCCGGGGGGTTTGGAGGTAAAACTGGGGGGTCAGATGAAGCAGGATCTGCCAGGAATTCGTCCGACAGATCCGTGTATGAGTCCCACGGCGCGGCCTGGCCGGCGCCATCTTGGAGATCACTGACCTGCTCCGCCGGCTTGTAGGAGAATTCGGTAAGTTTTTTCTGTTGATACTCCGGGTTTCTCTTCCTGGACATGCTGGCCATGGTCCCCGGTGTCTTAGGTGCTAGGATGGCACCGGATTAGGTTCGGTGTGCGGCCTGTGTCGTTTGTGATTCTCCCCTGTGAGACGAGCTATGGATTCAAGCGTCCATCTACAGCTCCGGTCAGCCACGCCCCCCGTAGTCAAGATTTTTATGCACCTTAGGTAAATTATATATGATAGAGATTTTAGAGGCTGAAGGAACCAAAAAATTATTTTTATTCAGTCCCGCAGTGTATCCAGTTTTCACAATTCCGCAATTGTTTTTTATCCACTTCTATACCGTAGGACGCCATATGACGTCCTAGTCTTTGAGTGGAGATATCTGAATGATGCCTGCAGCTGCCGGCATTATTCAGATATCTTTTTTTTTCTGCTAGCGATTCCCTACAATGTAAAAACAATCAAGCAGCTGTTCAGCTTCCCTCCTGCCGCCCTCTGGTGCTTCTGCTGGCTTGCCCCTGCGATTAGCGAGCCAGGAAATGAATCAGCCGGTAGCAGCCGTTTACCAGAGAGCTGACCGAGTACCAGATGGTCCCCGGCCATCTCTATGACCTTCATAGGCCGGGTGCAATATTATCACGTCACTTCCAGCGCCGGCAGATGTAAACACTGCCTTTTTTTTCACTAGGAAGCTAAGATCTTTTTTTTTTTTTTGATCACAGGCTTTCCAGCCTAGAGGAGAGATGTGGGGACTTATAGACCCCAAATTTCTCCGTAAAGAGGACCGGTCATGCACTATCCCTATTTCAAGAGATGTTTACATTCCTTTTAATAGGAATAAAAATGATCCTTTTTTTTTAAAGGAAAGTGTAAAAAAAAAAAATAACCGTTAAAATAAACAATAAAAAAAGAGAAAAAAAGAAAGTGCCCATGTCCCCTCATGCTTGCATGCAAAAGCGAACGCATATGTAGGTCACGCCCCCCATATGTAAACAACATTCAAAACACATGTGAGGTATTGCCGCGAATGTTAGAGTGAGAACAATAATTCTACTGCAAGACCTCCTCTGTAACTCTAAACTGGTAACCTGTAAAAATGTTTAAAGCATAGTCTATGGAGATTTTTAAGTACCGAAGTTTGGCGCCATTCTACAAGTGCGCGCAATTTTAAAGCGTGACATGTCAGGTTTTACTCAGGAGGAACATCATGTTTCAAGTTATACAAAAAAATTGGGCTAACTTTAGTGTTTTTTTTTTATTCATAAAGGTGTTTTTTTTTCCAAAAAAATTGTGTTTGAAAAATCACTATGCAAATACCTTGTGACATAAAAATTGCAATGACCGCCATTTTATTCCCTAGGGTCTCTGCTAAAATATATATATAATGTTTGGGGGTTCTAGCAAAAAAAAATATATGATTTTTACATGAAGGAGAGGAATGCCAAACTTGGCCTGGTATTAAAGCGGTTATATAACAAAGTGGGATTTTTCTTTGAGACCTCATATGTTTTTCTATCAGACAAAATGCATTACTGAGACCAGAATGTACAATTCCACTTGAGGTAGAATTCCTAGTGATCACCATTTCGAATAATAGGTGTTGAAAAAAAAATGTCTTCTAGTAGTCAATTATTTTATGTACTTATGTACATCAGTTAATGTTTCAAATTTATTGAGAGATTTGAGGGGGGCATTTTTTTTTAATTAAGCATAACTATTTCGGCTCTAGTTAATTCTATCCCAATAAGGTTAAAATACCTTCAATGTTTAATATGTTCTCTTTTAGGGTTTTTTTCCTCCTCTGCACCCTCTTTTACTCTTCTCTTTCCTTTGCCCTGATTTTTGTCTAAAAAATGTCCAGATTTATCTCCAAAATGGGTTCTCCTAGGAGACCTCCTATCATCCACAAATTGGTTAGTAGGGGTTGGTTCACAGAATTGCCTCTCATCATCATATGCATCCCTCTTGTCAGATAAAGGTGAAAACCGATTGCCAAGAGGGACAGGACCATAGAAACCTGAGGCCTATTATAACCACCCATGTATGCAACTTAATTTTTTCTCACTGGAGATCAATAATAACTCCCTTTTGGACCCCAAAATCCCATTGGTCTAGGTGAACCATAATCAAACTTTTTTTTTAGGAAGTCTGGCTCTTCTATTGCCATGTCCCTGTAATGAGGCGATTAAAACCTTTGATTTAACCCCATCACGTCGACTGTATGCAAATTTGCGTTCATGGTTTGAAGGGGTTAAACTGGTGTAATGCCTGCACGCGGTTAGCTTTTTAGTGATAACAATTGATGCAGCTAAAAGCTGCTCGATTGTTATCCTAAGAAGTGAGAGGGGACGTTCCCCCCTCTCGCTGCCTTCCGCTGTTCTCCCTGGGCCTCCTGTCCCACCGGGAGACCCGAGCCACCAGCCAGCACGTCTGCCATCTAGGCTGAGATCTGAACAAAGCTATATTCAGCTTTGATCAGGTTTCCGATGTAAAATCCAGGAAGCAACGCCAAAACGCCACTTCGGGTTTACTCGGCTGCCAATGGCTCTGATTTATAAAGAAATTACAGTATTCAGAATCGCCAATTTTGTCAATCTGAATACTTTTAAGTGCAAAGGGGGGATTTGTTGATCTTTTTTTCCCCGATCCCTCCATAAAGAGTACCTGTCACCACCAATTACTGTCATAAGGGATGTTTACATTCCTTGTGACAGCAATAAAAGTGATCAGGATTTTTTTTCTTAAAGGGACAATGTATCAAAAAAAAATAATACTATAAATAAGAAAAATTACATAAAATTTAAAGCGCCCCTATCCCTGTGTACCATAGAAAACGTATACATAAGTCAAGCCCGCAAAAGTAAACAGTCTTCAAATCACACATGTGAGGTATCGCCGCAATCATCAGAGTGAGAGCAATAATTCTAGCCAAAGACCTTCTCTATAACTCTAACCTGGTTAAATTTTTTTAAAGCATTGCCTATGGAGATTTTTAGGTACCATAGTTTGTCGCCATTCCACGAGTGCGCACGTTTTTAAAACATGACATGTTAGGTACCTATTTACTCAGCATAACATCATCTTTCACATTATACAATAAAATTGCCTTTTTTCCTAAAAAAATACGTTTGAAAGACCGCTACACAAATACCGTGTGACATAAAATATTGCAACAATTGCCATTTTATTCTCTAGGGTCTTTGCTAAAAAAATATGTATAAGTAATTTTCTAGCCAAAAATATAGATTTTAACTTGTAAACAACACATGTCAGAAATAGGCTTAGGCATTAATTACTGTCAAAGATGAGGGGAAATAATGGCTGGAATGGATATGATTAGTTAATAGCTCACTTAGGGCTATTGGCAGCTATAAAAACATCTCCTGATTCCTATTGTACTTTACAGTGCCTTGCAAAAGTATTCACCCACTTTAGCATTTTTCGTTGCCTCACAACCTGGAATTAACATGGATTGTTTGAGGATTTGCATCATTTAATTTACAGAACATGCCCACAACTTTGAAGTTTTTTTTTAATATTGTGAAGCAAACAACAAATAGGACAAAATAACAGAAAAAGTCAATGTGCATAAGCATTCACCCCCCTAAAGTCAATACTTTGTAGAGCCACCTTTTACGGCTATCACAGCTCCAAGTCGCTTTGGATAAGTCTCTATGAGCTTGCCACATCTTACCACTGGGATTTTTGCCCATTCCTCCTTGCAAAATTGCTCCAGCTCCTTCAAGTTGGATAGTGTGCGCTTGTGAACAGCAATCTTTAAGTCTGACCACAGATTTTCTATTGGATTGAGGTCTGGGCTTTGACTAGACCATTCCAACGCATTTACATGTTTTCCCTTAAACCACTCAGGTGTTGCTTTAGCAGTGTGTTTGGAGTCATTGTCCTGCTGGAAGGTGACCCTTTGTCCTAGCCTCAAATCACACACAGAATAGTACAGGGTTTGCTCAAGAATATCCCTGTATTTAGCACCATCCATCTTTCCCTCAACTCTGACCAGTTTCCCAGTCCCGACTGCTGAAAAACCAGCATGATGGTGTTCTTTGGGTGATGTGATGTGTTGGGTTTGCGCCAGACATAGCGTTTTCTTTGATGGTCAAAAAGTTCAATTTTAGTTTTATCAGACCAGAGCACCTTTCTCCATACATTTTGAGAGTCTCCCGCATGCATTTTCACAAACTCAAAACATGCCATTTTGTATTTTGCTGAAAGTGGCTTTCTTCTGGCTACTCTGCCATAAAGTGCAACTCAATGGAGCGTCCTATGTACAGATACTTCAGTCTCTGCTGTGGAACTCTGCAGCTCCTCCAGGTTTACCTTAGGTCTCTGTGCTGCCTCTCTGATTAATGCCCTCCTTGCCCGGTCCATGAGTTTTGGTGTGCGGCAGGTTTGCTGTTGTGCCATGTTCTTTCCATTTGGTTATGATAGATTTGATGGTGCTCCTAGGGATCATCAAAGATTTGCATATTTTTTTATACCCTAACCCTGACTTGTACTTCTCAACAACATTGTCCCTTACTTGTTTGGAGAGTTCCTTGGTCTTCATGGCAGTGTTTGGTTAGTGGTGCCTCTTGCTTAGGTGTTGCAGCCACTGGGGCCTTTCAAAAAGGTGTGTATATGTAATGACAGATCATGTGACACTTAGATTGCACACAGGTGGACAGCATTTCACTATGATGTGACTTCTGAAGGTAATTGGTTGCACCAGAGCTTTTTATGGGCTTCATAACAAAGGGGGTGAATACATACGCACATGCCAATTATCAGTTTTTATTTCTGAAAAATACTTTTATGGATATATTTTGCTAATTTTACTTCACCAACTTAGACTATTGTGTTCTGATCCATCACATATAATTCAGATTTAAAAAAATTGAACTAAAGCCTGTAATGTAACAAAATTGTTAAAAAGCAAAGGGAGGTGAATACTTTTGTAAGGCACTATATCAGAGCAAAAAAATAGGGATGGAGTATTCAGTAGTTAAGAAATTCAATCAATATTGTTCTGCACTGATTTGTAAGTTTATACAATATACAATACATTGTTTGGCTTTAATTTAGTTGAGCTTAAGGTGTGTTTGCAATGTTTTTCAGAACTGTCAAAATAAAGAAAAATAATACAATTCAGACAGTAGTATAGTTCAGTAACCATGCAATAATAAAAATATAGAAAGGGAGTATAAAGAAATGAAAGAGCGAGGTTTACATTCAGTATGGTTGTTGACTACCAAATATTCTATATATTACCATGTTAAAAATTCCTTTTTCTCTGGGTTAGCTCTGTAAAGGTCCCTATCTGAAAATAATGCTTGAAATGAGGACAGTTATTGATTCATTCATGCAGTAATATAATTCCCCTTTGGTGAGAATAGATGCAGTTGAGTTGACAGTATGATCTGCTCTTTATCTGTGGTATGAAAAAGCAATGTCATGTTTAAATCCTCTGGGATTAAACGTGCCACAAATAGACAGCTACATTTTGTCAAAGCATAAAAATATTTTTCTGTTTGCGTACTTTTTTGTAGAAAATTATTCATACAGCATTTTGTAAGTTTTTTTTTTATTACTTTCAATCAATTGCCAATATTGTAATAAGGCTTTTTGCTTTTATAGAACTTGACAATTTCATATGGTTATATTGTCAAAAATAAATTAGACCAAAGATAGCCCCAATTTTTTAAATGGTCTGAACACTAAGCCTGTGAAAACAAAGAGTGACTATTCCCTGCTCTTAAGTGCCACCCTCTTTAATTGTTAAAATTGTTGTCTGAATCCAGGCAAACTTTCTTTTGGTTTTTGACAGAGTTGGGAAGGTTGGAAACTTGGTCAGGTATTTACAGCTGCCTGTGTCCCTATTGGTGAGGTTTCCCATTACCTCCTGGGACCATTTTTCTAGGGCTGAAGTTGAAAGGAAATCAGTACAGTGGAAACACATGTTAGAACCTCTGTCAAGTTTTTTTATCTGCATACATCCCCACTGGAAAAAACACACACACACACACACACACACACACACACACACACACACACACACACACACACACACACACATTTCCTGTCCTAATACCACCCTGTGTCAAGAAGGTAGGGGAACTCATTCCATGGGGGAAACACCAGTAGACGCCTGGCATAGGTTGTAATTATTCCAGAGGTGTATCTAGTGAAAATGGCACCTATGGCAAACACTGAAAGTAGTAGCTATCCATGCTGGCTATTTCGTGGCCTGCTGTTTCCTTTGAGAAATGGATAGTGCAGCACAAAGTTTCTAATCAGTGTTGCAACGTTCAGTATAGGAATTGGAGAATAAAGCAAGTATGAGTTGGTAAATTCTATCCATATGCATACAATAGTGACCAGTACTTTTTAACCATATAAACATATGTGAACGTCTTTAATAGTGATTCACAAGTTTTATCTAAAATGAGTGCAGACAAACATTCTCTGTAAATCTATATGCCTGAATATGTTCCCTTTGTATTTCTTCGTGTAGCACTCACCCTCAAAAGAGCCACTGGTTGTTAAAGTCCTCTTGTACCCTATGCTGATGGCCCTTTAAATAGTACCATAGTCTGACACACTATAAGATGAAGAAAGGATTATATAATCAGGCTACTCACCCAACAGCATAATTCATTCAGCAATACCAATAAACAGTGATAAAAACAGTGGCAATAATCACCAACACAGATTGCAAACAAGATAATAACAAAGTCATGTACAATGTACCACAACCTATTTAATGGACAGAGTTTAGACCTCCTAGACAATGACCTAAGGGAATGCCTTGAATGAAGTTGAATGCACAGGAGCTAAAAAAAAAACAGCCCCCCTTACCTCCTAAACCAAAGAGGGGTAAATCTGCAAAGAAAAAAAATCTCAAGGATCCCAGAAAATGGAAGCACTGTCCCCCCAAGGTGAATGGTGAAAAAGATGTGGGTCAAAGGCCTCTCGCCATTCGCAAAGCTCAGCATGAAGGCCCCCCCTTCCTAAGCATCCAGAAAAGTGGCTCTGGATTTAAGTGTAGGTTGGTCTTTGCAGTACCTGAACATGATGGCAGCAGTACCAACATGGTACAGCATGGTACACCTACCATTACAAGTTCTTCTAATTACTGTCACTCTCAGTAACTCAGTGGCAACAGCAATAATCTGATCATGTCACAGAATTTCATCAGGTTTGTGTTTTGGCTCAAAATCACTCACTGGCTAAAATGATTAGTATGGCAAAGCACACCCATAAACCTTTAATTCAGCTATAATACATCACAATCTAACGTGAATCATAAATTAATAAAGAGTATTTGTGCAAGCAAAACAGCATAATCCTACTAATTCAGTCCCTTGTTATTTCTTGCCTCCACTATTGCAACACCTTCTTCATTAGCCTACCTTTACACATTTAAAGGGACCTGGATTGGACAACTGTATGCGCCAAGCTGGCCCAGGTCCTGCCCCACTTCTACTCCAGATGGGATAGTCACGTACCTACCTTTTTGAAGATACTCTGCCATCCTGTGTCCCTCACTTTCCTGGTCCGAGGCCCTCCTGCCCACATTTTCCTAGCCTGAAGCCTGTTAGCCAGAATAAAAAAAGTTCAGTTCAAATGCTTTGAACTTGTCCTTTCCCAAGGCTGGTGGGTGGGTCTGTGGATGTACTATGGGGAGCGTGATGGCGTCATGCTGATGCGTTTCATCCGTCACTTGGATTTCTTCAGAGCATGCGCCGTAGCAGAGACATTCACCTTAAATAGCCCAAACGTAAAACCACGTGTATACGTTGGCTTCTGGTTGTCTCGGCGACGGAGCAACTAGTTGACAGCCATACGTACATAGAAAACAATACACAAACGGCGGGCCGGGCCGTGGGTGCAGATAAATCCACAGAGGTAAAGCAGAATACAAACAGCACAGATGGATAAATTATAAACAGTAATACAAAAACACAAATAAGTGGATATAAAAGGAAAAAGGAAAAAAGAAGAGAGAGATCCCCCCCTTAAAAGCTCCACCATCTGTCATACCTTTGTTGCAATATTAAGCTTAAACACCTATCCGGCTGTAGTACCTCCCAGCATACTATACTATACTACAGTCACTTGCAAGGGAGATCATGCAGTAGGAGCATCAACAACTGGTCACCAGGGAAAAAATGGAGACCACAGAGGGTGTAGCCTACCACGCAGCCTACCACACACCCTCTCCTGCACATGACTGCACTGAACCCTGGGTACCTGTTCTGTATCCCCCTTGTCCCTGTCGGGTACTCAGTGGGATCTTCACAGGAGATCTGACCTGTGGGAGCTACTGGGAGATAAGCTATCACTTCTAAATGCAGAAGCTGGTTTTCAGTGTTACCAAATGATAGTTGTGAGCAGGGAGCAGAAGACCTGAGCCATAGGTGGTGGAACTGAGTTCCCCCTAGTTCCTGCTGAAAAAAAACCCTGATATGGTTTATTCTTTACTGAATCCGCCGAGGCCTGTAGTTAAATTTTTTATATGGAAAAGTTAAGAATTAAATGTGTACAATCTGTAAAAAAAAGTGCCTGTTCCAGAAAGGTAACATTTGGGCATATAAGTAATGTTAAAGAGGTGTCCTAGGGGGTAGTATATATATAAAAAGATGACAGATTGTATGACAGCAGGCAATATATGCAGGAAAACAGTATGAAGTGTATAAAAGGGAGTAGTATGTGTAGGAAAGGAGTGTGGAGAGTATGATACCAGACAGTGCATGCAAGATAGAAGTATAGATTATATAACAGTGGGCAGTATGTACACATGAGAATACCAGACTGCATGACAAGAGGCAATATTTGCAGAAGAGGAGTGTAGAGGGTATATATATGCAGGATGAGACTGCACAGTGTATGACAGCAGGCAATTTGCACAGAACAGTGTACAGGAGGGTAGTATGTGCAGAAGTGGGGTATGAAGGGTATCACAGTTGGCAGTATGTGCTGGACAAGAGTGCACAGGGTATGACAATGGGCAATATGTGCAGTAGAGGAGTCCATGACAGGGAACAGTATGTGCAGGAGAATCGTGTGAAGCATATAGAAATGATGCTTTATAAACCAAATGATGGTTACAGATTTTTTTCAAATTTGCAATAAGATCACAAAAAATATTGTTATAGCCAAAATATGGTTATAGCCATACAGATATATAATTGAGGTGGAGAATGTGCCCCATACTTACTGCATTTGATCTTCACACAAAGGGTTTTATATAAAAGGGATAGAGGTTAAATCCGTGTACAAGAAATGGGTCCATCAAAATCGCAGGTTATTCTGGGCAGCAGAGTTGGCTTTCATCATTTCGGCAGCACCGCAGTCTCTGAAGGTGGTGGTGAGAATGCCGAAACTGAAACAGGAGGTGTGTGCCAGTAGAATTAGGGACAGTATATGTTGAAAAAGAGACACCAAAATGTTATCAGGTTATTAGCAGACATGTGTAATAGATGTGGAGTGGAGGCAGTGCTGGGGATGTGGGAAATAGGGTAGAACCTTGTTGCCCAAACAGAAAATGTGGCAGTGGATTGTGGGGTTTCCACTTTGTCAGTGTCAAGGGCATGAGAATGATATTTTGCATGACGGACTGGATAAATATAAGTAAACACTCAAGACTGGTTGCTGAGGGGTTAACACACTTCACTGGATGCTTGCAGGTGAGAGATTAATGCAGATAAGCAGAAAAGATAAGCCAGTGCTGAAACGGTAAAGAGTGCTTGAGCACTGAGTGCTGAGGGGTTAACACACAAGTGCTGGGCATTGAGAGATTATTACACATGTGCCTGTACTGCCCGCTGAGGGGTAAATGAACATGCAATGAGCAATGGGCTTGATTTACTAAAACTGAAGAATGCAAAATCTGGTGCATCTGTGTATGGTAGCCAGCTTCTAACTTCAGCTTATTCAATTAAGTTTTGATGAAAAAAAAAAACTGGAAGCTTATTGGTTTCTTTGCAGAGTTGCACCAGACTGCACTCTACAGTTTTAGTAAATAAACCCCAATGCTTATATGTGGAAGATGGTATCTCATTGTGGAAAGACCAATCTGAGTTTTGGAGGTGGCATCTCAGTGGCGAAAAAACAATCTGTGTGATGGTGGCATGATGTCACTGGAGAAGAGCCAGTAGAAGAATCGCCCAGTGGCTACATGAAAGAAGAATTAATAAGTTATATAATACAAGAGAGGCTGTTACCATAGGTGAAATAAATTCTAAAGCTTTCCCATTTTTCAACTGTGTCTTCTCACTTCCTGTCATGGTGACTATTGTCACTGAAGAAGGAAGCAAGGGAAAATCACGAACAGGGACACAGGCAATAAAAAAATAACTAAGGTTTTAGCACTTTCACAGTACAAAGTATATTAAAGGCATTATGAACCTTCCGACCTGCACGCTGTGTTTGTACATTGATCATGTAGTGTTATGGGGTCATCTGTTGCCCTGCAAGCAACTAATGACACCACAAAACTACATAATCAATGCTGCTGACACCAGAACACAATCTTCACATTATCAGCATCAGCAGGTTCTGTTTGTGTTCACACTTGAGGTATGCAGCATTGACCACAAGTTAATGCATAACATCTGTCTGTGGTCTAAGAACTGAAACTTCCCATGAAGAAACTACACATGCCACAATCCCTGGGTCTCTCAGTCTGGTGCTCTGCATGTGAAAGCTGCATAGTAATTAGATCTGACGCAGCCACAAGCAGAAAGAGCAGTGAAGGGAAGAGACATGTTTTCATAACATTAGCATGCCCACATTGGTGAGGTAACACAGAAAAAATGTTGAAACATGCACTGGATTGCATGTGACCCCCAGAAGCTTGCCTGTTCATTTAGCAAATATGGACAAGCTAGGTGAATGAACACATAGACATATGGGAATTGATCAGCCATGACACTACAAACTGCAGCCACAACATGTGAGCCCATCATTACAAGGCAAGGCAAACAAACAGCACACTAATACCTAGTAAATGATAAATTCACCCTTTCAGGCAAAATTTCACTTTTCATAATAAATAGAAACATTTTCTATTGTAATTTCTGGCCCAGTCATCCCAATGTGCTTATCTCTCATTTGCCTCATCTATAGAAAATAAAAAATGTCATCTGTCTATTTGGAATTTTACTGGATGTACTGTATGGAGACTCTCAGCTGTCTGGCCCTGTTCACATCTTTGCGTAGTGGGGACTCACGTTCCCACATGCGCTTTTTGGAGAAGTTTTGGAGCATTTCCACTCTTCACAAACACCCCAAAGAAGCTCCAGACCTTTTTTTGGAGTGTTTGTGTTTTTTTGGAGCGTGGTGCATTTTTAACATGCTTTTTTGGTGTGTTTGTAGAGCATTTGTTACAGGTCAAACGCATGCCTACTATATGTTCTTGGCGTGCTTTTAACATTTAATAACAATGAAAGCATGATGCATATTTGCAGTGTGTTTCTGAAATGTACGGCGGCACACATTCTCTGTGCAGTTTGCCATGCAATTTGAAGTTCGTAGATGTGAATGTTCTTGTGTAAACACACCAATTTCACTGTTAAGCCCCATTCACACCTAGCATAGGAAGCGCACAATTTTCCCACAACATGCATAGCGCAGTCTGAACATTTCAGTGGGCTGCACTACACATGGCAAAGTAGCTCATGGGACATTTTGGTGTGTTGCGGTTTACATGTTTTATCCTGTGCATTTTGCTGCATTTGTGACTTGTTTCTTCACACTGCAAAATGTGTGTTTATGTGACCATACACTATATAATCTGATTGTACAATCTCCATATGATCTCCTTTAGATTTACCAAAACTATTTAATAGGAGAACAAACAATTTATCGAATCACTCTGTATCCAATTAGGCAAACCCTTGCACTAGTTGATAGTAGATCTAAAGTAGACTGTACAAACAGATTATATAGTGTATAGTACGTGTACATGACTTTTAGGACACACTTCTCCCATTTTCAATACTATAGCTACAGTATATCCACATAGGCTGTGATTGCTCAGCTCCTACACACTCTGCCAAATGAGTGATCTATGCAATCTATGTAAGATAAAAAAAATTGATAGCTGTATATTTAGTGAGAACAGTGATCACTGATTGCATCGGAAATGCATGCAACTGAGGAGGTGGGTGAGGGCGATCTCCTGGAGTAGGAGGAAGGCAGGTGCAGCGTGTTAATGCCGTCAGCTGATGAACTACTTTCTTCTACTGGTTCACCTGTCCTGAATACCTAATTCTGGATGACTAATAGAGGATGTTTCAACATGATACGAGGCTGAGGTATGCCTGGTCTAGGAGAAATAGAAAGCTTTTTCTTTTCTGCTAAAGAAGTACATTAGTACAACCCCTGGCAAAAATTATGGAATCACCAGTCCCTGAGGATGTTCCTTCAGTTGTTTATTATTGTAGAAAAAAAGCAGATCACAGACATGGCCAAAAACTAAAGGCATTTCAAATGGCAACTTTCTAGCTTTAAGAAACACTAAAAGAAATCAAGAAAAATAATTGTAGTGGCCAGTAACAGTTAGATTTATAGAACAAGCACAGGGAATAAATTATGGAATCACTCAATTCTGAGGAAAAATTATGGAATCACCCTGTAAATTTTCATTACAAACACTAACACCTGCATCAGATTAAATCTGCTTGTTAGTATGTAGATAAAAAGGAGTGATCACACCTTGGAGAGCTGTTGCAACAAGTGGACTGACATGAAGCATGGCTCCAACACCAGAGATGTCAATTGAAAAAAAGGAGAGGATTATCAAACTCCTTAAAGAGGGCAAATCATCACGCAGTGCTGCACAAGATGTTGGTTGTTCACAGTCGGCTGTGTCTAAAACATGGACCAAATACAAACAACATGGGAAGGTGGTTAAAGGCAAGCATACTGGTAGACCAAGGAAGACATCAAAGCGTCAAGACAGAAAACTTAAAGCAATATGCCTTAAAAACAGAAAATGTACAACAAAACAAATGAGGAACAAATGGGAGGAAACTGGAGTCAACATCTATGACCGAACTGTAAGAAACCGCCTAAAGGAAATGGGATTTACATACAGAAAAGCTAAAAGAAAGCCACCTCTAACACCTAAACACAAAAAAACAAGGTTACAATGGGCTAAGGAAAGGCAATCGTGGACTGTGGATGATTGGATTTCTGTCTTGACGCTTTGATGTCTTCCTTGGTCTACCAGTATGCTTGCTTTTAACCACCTTCCCATGTTGTTTGTATTTGGTCCATGTTTTAGACACATGCGACTGTGAACAACCAACATCTTGTGCAACACTGCGTGATGATTTACCCTCTTTAAGGAGTTTTATAATCCTCTCCTTTTTTTCAATTGACATCTCTGGTGTTGGAGCCATGCTTCATGTCAGTCCACTTGTTGCAACAGCTCTCCAAGGTGTGATCACTCCTTTTTATCTACATACTAACAAGCAGATTTAATCTGATGCAGGTGTTAGTGTTTGTAATGAAAATTTATAGGGCGATTCCATAATTTTTTCCTCAGAATTGAATGATTCCAAAATTTATTCCCTGTGCTTGTTCTATAAATCTAACTGTTACTGGCCACCACAATTATTTTTCTTGATTTCTTTTAGTGTTTCTTAAAGCCAGAAAGTTGCCATTTGAAATGCCTTTAGTTTTTGGCCATGTCTGTGATCTGCTTTTTTTCTACAACAATAAACAACTGAAGGAACATCCTCAGGGACTGGTGATTCCATAATTTTTGCCAGGGGTTGTAGTATATTGGTACATAGGGGAGCTGGAATTTAGAAAAAAAAAGTGAACTTAGCCTTTAAAACAACAAAGACATTTCAAAGTGTACAATGTAAAAAAAATGTTGAGATAATACACAAAATCCTACAGTTAGTTTGATGCTGTATGCTAGTTGAACCAATTTCTATTGTTGCCATACATACAGAGGCCAAATATCTATTAATTTAAAGCAATGACACAGACTATCACATTTTGTAAATTATTATAGTCAATGTATGACAAGGGATAGGGATCTGGTCAATGGTAGACTTGTGTAAAATAGCCACAAATTGGTATGGTACTCTTAAGGGATGTTATGACAGAAAATTAATAACAGCGGCTGTATCAAGGAAACCCTTAACAAGTGACATTACAGTGTCTGGAAGGGACAGGCCAAGGACATTCCCTGTGTCCTCAGTGCTGTGTAATCATTTCATAATGCAGAAAGTTAGTTTACTTCAATCCAGCAAATGTTATTTTAAGATATTGTCTAGTAATATAAACTAAGAAACATTTTCTATATGGCAATAATATGCACTTGCATAAGTACCTTTTTTTCAATTTTTTTTTATTACATTTTTCACGAGTAAAAAAAGGTATACATAAGCATTAAATCCTTCCTTCGTACAGGAATTTTAGAACGTAGAATATATTACATCAGTGTATTGACTAGGTTAGGCTTATGAAAACCTTAAGATACAGGTTGTAGTGTGAAAGTGAGGAATTGGAGTTCGCCCTCTAGCCCCGACACCCCTAATGGGATCAAACTGTGTCATGGGCTGCGTGGGCCAACTACCACCTCACATAACATTTCTGAACAACAATATATTTAAAACTTGGTTGAGGAGTATAATCCAATGTGAAAGCTAACTGTAGCATACACAGGTAATTGCTTGTGATAAGAGAACCATAAGGATTGAAGAAAAAGAGATAAAGAGGAGGGGGGAAGGGGGGTGCAGAAGAGGGGGGGAAGGATGTAGGTAAAGAGTCAAGTGTGTCCTGATGGAATGTTACCATGGGCTTTTGAGCCCTATGAAGGATTCAAAGGAGTGTGTATATAGTCAGCCCAGGGTTCCCAGGGAGCTTCGAACTTCCTTACTGTATCCCGTAGTATGCTGACCATCTTCTCCTGAGCCATGATCCACAAGATCTTCCTTTTCGTCATGGTAAAGGAGACAAAGTTAAGTCAACGCTTAACTGAACAAGCTGAAGTTAGAAGCTGATTGGCTACCATGCACAGCTGCACCAGATTCTGTGTACAAAGGTTTTAGTAAATGTCCCCCAAAGGGTAGCTTCCAGGCTCTAGCTATTGTCAGTTTAGCCCCTAGGAATATGAAGTGGATTAGTTGCCCTGTACTTCTAGAAGTCTTTTCTATAGGAAAATTTAATAAAGCTATGTGTGGAGATTTTGCCACTGTATGCCTGTAACTTTACGGACCATGGCAAATATTTTGTTCCAGAAGCTTCTTATTTTAGGGCAATCCCACCAGATGTGAATCATGGAGCCCACATGGGAGCAGTCTCGAAAACAAATGGGGGAGGCTGTAGGGTAGAATTTAGCCGCCTTGTAGGTACTAAATACCATTGTGTTATTACAACCAGCCGCCGCAGTTTAAGTGCGGCAGAATGGCACAGCCGGGCGAAACAACGTTACTTTACGTGACTTCGCCTTTTGACCACTAGGGGAGCGCACATGGAGCACGGAGCCAATGCGAGTGCCCGGCGGGCACGATGACTGCCAGGCACCCACGATTGCACGTGACAGAGCGAGAAGCGGGATCTATGTGTGACAGAGAGACAGATCTTGTGTTCATACTAAGCAGGAGGGGGCCCTCTCCTGCCCCCGATAAAAGTGATCTTGCGGAGAATCCGCTGCAGAGACCACTTTTATCATAAAGAGAACCACACACCGTTGCTGAAAATATCAGGGTTATGGTAGCAAGCTGCTGCCATAACAACGGTATTTAGCGTCAGAGTACGTACAGTTACGGCGATTTGTGTGAAGTGGTTAGTCAACTGCTAAGCACAAACCATAAATAACATCCATATAACCTAGCCATTTTTGGTAAAACAAACATGTTAATATAACTCCATGGCATTTACTTCTATCCACACATGTGGGTATATTTGAATTATTGTACCTGTGTATGGCCATTTGTTCCCAGCATGATCAGCTAAGTCTGAACCAGACAAAAAATTAATATTATTTATCGTTCATTACCGATACTTTCATAGTACCATCGATTTATGTAGTGCAGAGCTCCTACTTGGGCCAATTTAGACAGGAGCCAATTAACCTACCAGCATGTCTTTGAGGTATAGGAGGAAACCAGAGTACCCGGAGGAAACCCATACAGGCACAGGGAGAACATGCAAACTCCAGGCAGGTAGTGCCATGGTTGGGACTCAAACCAATGACCCTGGTGCTGCCAGGCAGAAATGCTAAATACTTAGCCACTATACTTTCCCAAATCCTTCAAAGCAATGAGAATGCATCATATTCTGACCCATGTAAGCTGTGCTGTCAGTCAGCGAGATATAACTGGGGTGCCACAGACACTAGATGTATTAAGAAAACTCATAATACATTCTATATTAACTATTGCAAAGAAAATGGTAATGATTGGTTTGGAAAACACTTAACTATACCAAATAATTTATTCTTTAAAAATTAAGCTTTTTAACTTTTTTTTTTTTGAATTGCCAGTATTAAGTGATATGCCTCTTGCAGAGTTAAATATTGCTTTACGTCTTATATTTATACATGCTGTGCATTCATTTATAAGCAGTGCCAGTAATACTCTACCTTTCCAGCCCTGTCCAGAATTCAATATTGTTAAGTACATTATCCCTATTCAGGAGCATATGTAAAAAAAAAACTATTTCTAAGATTATTTTTAGAGTTCCAAATCTCCCTATTGTCTTGAAGTGACGTCAGACCTTGCTCTAACAGCTCCAATGCCAGTAGGACGACAAGGATCCCCCTGGTACAGTCTCTAAGCATGATCATTGATTCTACTCTCCTAGTGTGTCAAGGACATAACCTCAGTATAAAGTATACTAGAAGTGTCTCACTGCACCAGTGACATTGGATCATAGACAGCATTCTAGTACTGAGGTAGGTTCTTCGGAACATATGGCTAAAATTAATCTAAGTGACCTTATTTTTAAATTAGATCAGTAATTATCATGTACCATGTAAAATATTCAGATCAGTGTGATTTTATATACAGTATGTTAATAGGATATAAAAATGGATATACCCAAATAGCAGATAAGAACATAATAAGATAAGATACAGTTTAAAGGTAAAGAAGTTGCATTTTTTCTTCTGAATGCTACGTTCAGAATCTGATGTTCACGCCACCCAGTGCTTGTGTGATGAGTGAACCCCATTTATTGCTGTGCTGAGCTGATAACCTTTCAAGACAAAAAACTCCCAGTGCATTTTATCAAAAAACAAATCAAAATCATTCCCGTGAGCTTGCCCTCAATCACATCCAGAATAGAAAATTGAAAAATATCACATATGTAATATATTGTGTAAGAGTCGATAAGAGGTTACAACAAAAGGATAATGGAAGTATTAAACTTAATGATCATCAGACAACCCATAAGAAAAGTATTTTTACTGAATGCATTTTGAAAGGGAAATTATATTCTTTTTTAATGTTTTTTTTTTCAGATAAACATATGAAGGATATACATTAAGCTTGATGTGTAAAATCTTACCCGTGTATGTTCAGGTTTTTAAATAACCATGTATAGTTTATGGTTAAATTTGTACATGTGGGCAGTCATATTTTATTAGGTTCTGCTTCCTGCTTTGCAATGTCACACGTGAGTTGTGTTTTTGCAAGTGTGGGCATCAGCTAACTCACAGCAAATGGCCTCCTTGGTTTGCTGGTATTTTGTCTCAACAGTTAAGAGAAAGAGTAAATGCAATGAGAGGTCCCTTTAAAGTGATATTAAATCTTTGTTTTTTAAAACTAAAATAACAAAAAAGCATACCTACGTGATCTGTGCAATGTACTTTTCTGGGGTCCCCTGCCGATGGTCCAGGCCCTTCCTCCTTGGCGGGTGCCCCCAGGGTAAGCCACCATCCCTGGGGCGCCCATGCGTGCTCACTCCCGAGCCACCCAGTCTGTGTCTATTGACACAGAACAGGTGACTCGGCCCCGCCCCCTGCACCCTTGTGACAGCATTTGATTGACAGCAGCGGGAGCCAATGGCTGTCGCTGCTATTAATCTGCCCAATGAGGAGGGAGACAGCGTAGAGAGCCGCCGCTCTCATACACATCGCTGGACCAGGCTCAGGTAGGAATAAGGGGGGGGGGGCTGGGGGCTCCTGCAGCACAGATGATTTTTTTAACCTTAATGCATAGAATGTGTGATACATAGTAATACATAGAGTGTAGATGGAGAATAGGAGAAGTCCAAGAACAGAACCTTGGGGAACCCTGACAGAGAAAAGGAAAGGAAAGGAGAGGAGAGGAAGAAGTAGAATTGTAAGTAACGTTAAAGTAGAAGGGGAACCAGGGAAGAGTACAGTCATGGAGACCAAAGACTTGGAGTTTTTTGAGGAGAAGGAGGTGGTCAACCATATCAAAGGCAGCAGATCCAGGTCCAGGGTAGGAGTACAGAATAGTGTCCATTGGTTTTGACCATTAGTAGGTCGTTTGTAAGTTTTAGGTGGGCGGCTTTTGTGGAGTGTTGAGGGCAAAGTCCAGACTGAAGGGGATCAAGAGGTTTATTCACAGCGAGGTGGTCGCTCAGTTGGTTGTAAACCAGACGTTAAAGAAGTTTGGATAAAAAGGGGAGCAAGCAGATGGGGCGTAGGTTGTTAAGCTTGGTGGGGTCCAGTGAGGGCTTTTTAAGTATAGGGGTGTCCAGTTCATTTTTTAAAGAATTGGGGAAGATGCAAGAAGAGAGGGAGAGATTGAACATGTGAGTTAGAGAGTTTAGAATAGAGCCAGAGGGTGAACGTACCATTTGTGAAGGAACAGGGCCCAAAGGGCAGGTAGTTAACTGGACATTAGAAAGAGGTTTAGCAACTTCGTTTATAGTGGTGGGGTTGAATGAGGGAAGTAATGATTGTACCTGTGGACATGGAGTGTTAAGTGGAGAGGGTATCTGTACAGCGGAGATTTCCTCAAGAATTACATCAATCTTATGTTTAAAGTGACTAACAATCGCCTGGGTAGTGAGTGAGTTAGTGGGTGGAGCAAGTGGAGGATGAAGTAGAGAGTTGAAGGTAGATAAGAGTTGACGGGGATGGGATGATAAGTTGTTAATGAGAGTGATAAAATAGGTCTGCTTGGCAGGGAGGAGGCAGGAATTGTAAGTTTGGAGGGCAGATTTATAATGTTTGAAATCTTTCTGAGACTTAGACTTATGCCACAGGTGCTCAAAAGCGCGGCTATGTTTTTTCAGACTTCGTGTCATCTATTTGTCGAGGTTGTAGGGGTTGGGGCCTAATTCTGTGTGTAGTGAGAGGGGCTAGTGTGTCCAGAGAGGATGACAGTGAAACGTGGTAGACAGAAGTTGCTAGGTTGGGGCAGGACAGGGATGAGATTTTTTCATAGAGGGGGTAAAAAGTAAAACAAATTACTTTAATTCAAGCACCTCTGCCATTATAATTTCCACAAAAGCATACTAATAACAGCTTAACACATCAGTTAAACAAAGGTAGAAACAAGAAAGAATCTACAAACAACAATGCTCAATTCCATACAGTTATCCAGTTGAACCTATATTTTCCCCATCCAGTTCTTTTTAGAACAGTGTCCTCACTCCTTTACCCCTCTTCTACACCCTACAGCCTATATATATTACCCTAACTCCTGCCACCTCCTTATTACTAAACTCATCGCCTCCTGCTAATTCTGAGCCGACATACAAACATAACTTCCAGGACACTGGGACATGTGCGTGTAGATAAATTTCATTCTCATATTACCTTCCTCACTCTCTTGCTTCTTCTAACTTCTTGGAATATATACACTAATCTTGACCCTCCGTTATCTTTCACCCCTGCACCCAACACGCTCCTTCCTTGAGCAACTGCCACAATTTACTCACTCAAATTTCTATTAATTCAACTCTCTAAACATACAAAATAAGTTACAGGACTTTAAAGGTTCCAGGTCACAAAATAATTATATAAAAAAAGTTCACAATTTGTATTCTTCCACTTAAAAATCCACAATAAAATATGTGTTACATGCTGTTCATTATACAGCGGGGACCGAAAGTATTCAAACACCTTAAAGATGGGTCCTCCCCTGGGCCTTCTCAATTGTCCGGCTTCTTCCCGCAGGACAGACAGCACAGGACTATCTCCACAGCAGTAGGCCCCAGACAGACTTCTGGGCCTACTTGCACGGCTGCAGCATCGCAGCCCTCCGACCTGGAGGGCCACGAGGTAGAACTCTCCTTAGTACATACCTTTAGGCCCGGAGGGCCAGCAGGTGAAAGAGAAAGAAAAATGGCGTCTGCTCCTTAAGTACTCTCTCCCAGAATGCATAGCAGTGGACCACCTCTGCCGAGGTACCTCTGGGAAAGAAGAGCACTCAATATACTTCAGCTTGTTGCTTTTCCAACGCTGACCTATGGTGACGACACCTACAGGCAACAGTGTGGAACTGCACGCAACACAGCCAATGCTGGAACAGAGGCTAATTTGTCCACAGATTAACTGTGAACTATATACAGAACAGATAACCCACTAAATTTACAAATAAGCGCCTGAGCAAAAATTTGTCAGCGCACATGTCTAAAACAGGTTGCTCTCATCTTCTATAGACACACTTGCTCCTTTCACTAAACCCAGCTGCTACGGCCCTAGCAAACAGATGAAACCAGTGAGTGAGTGTGACCTAAAACTACATCCCTTTAGGACTTTTTACCCTGTGCTAATCTGCTTGGGATTGATTTGCGTGTACCTTCAGCAAACACAGCCAAAAGTTCACAAATTGTGAAGGATCCATTGAAGTCAATGGAAGATGAATCTTGAAAAACAATTCTCTCAATTTTTAAATTTTCAAGGCTAAAAGGCAAGGGATGGTCTAACAAAGGACATGGGTAGGTGCGCCCTGCCAGGAAAGACATATACAAATGCTAAAAATCAAAACAAAAGTTAACTATCGGTTAGTAGGGAGCAGCTCTTTTGATAAAGCCGAACATAAAACATTACAAATACATAATAGCCTTAAAAAAGGTATGCATGGGGATGCCTTCAACCTTCCTATGAATTGGCACATCTGTAGGATGTACTAAAGCAAAAGTGACATTTAGAAAGGAAAAAATAAAATTTGCTACTTAATAACATTTCCTGACCAGCTTCATTCTGTTGGTAAATAAAGACATTTTTAATGCTATTGGCAAGGGAATGTCAAACAAAGGGCATGGGAGGCTGGGCACTACTGTAAGGGACATGGACCAATGGAAATAAAAAAATAAAAAATACCAGTTAGCAGGGAGCTCTTTTAATAAGTTGTAACTACACAGAGCAGCCCTGAACCTTCTTTTTTCATGTCCCCCACCAGGGCTTCTAGCTTCCCCCCAAGACACTTTCGATGGGGGCACTAATGCGGTCTCACACCAGAGCCTCCCTATCTGCATCTATTGACACAGACAGTAGGGCTCGGCCCCACCCCCCACTCCTTTGTTACTGTGTTTGATTGACAGCAGCCAATGGATCCCACTGCCTCAGCAAAGCCAGAGAGACCAGGAATTGATGGGAGAGAAGAGCTGCAGATGTGCACGGAGCTGGATCAAATGAGGGCTCAGGTAAGTGTAAGGGGGAGGTTGAGAGGGGATACTACTACCAAATGTGTGTAAAAAGCGTGTAGGCTTTATAACCACTTTAAATTGTTGCTAAATGACACTTCCCAGCCACTTTCTTCTGTTTGTAAACAAAGCAGCTGGGGTTCTCATCAAAATCCTTACTAGACCCCCTCTCTAGATGAAGGCCTGGTGTGGATTGTAAGGGGGACCCCATACAAAAATACAACATGGGGTTCCCCTAAAATGCCTTGATGTGGGTCTGGTATTGATTTTAAGGGGAATCCCATGCAAAAAATATGGGCCCCCCCCTATTTGTGGGTAGGGGGCGCGTGCCTACCTACACCGCCCCCTCCCCTGCTGTACAGTTATTCATTATAGCACATGCCGATCAGCGGGTCCCGGGCAATTATTTATAGCCGGAACTCGCTGATCGACTGAGCAAATGACAGAAGACCGAGTTTGCCTGCAGGTGCTCTGGGCTGATTGCTGCAGTTCCAGTGTCCACTAGCAGATGTCTCATAGAGGCCAGCAGGCCCTAGTAATCAGTACCAAATGGTCTCAGCTGCTAGGAGGACAGATAATGCTTCTCCCACAAGTACAGGGAGTGTCAGTGTTTTGATCACACCACACGTGACATATCGCTGTGAACGTCAAAGTGAGAGCAATAATTCTAGCACCAGACCTCCTCTAACTCTAAACTGGTAATCTGTAAAGACTTTTAAAGTGTCATAGTTTGTCACCATTGCAAAAGCGCACGTAATTTTAAAGCGTGACATGTTAGGTATCTATTTACTCGGCAGAATAACATTCTTTATATTTTACTAAAAATTGGGTATTATATTATATTTGTGTGCATTAAAGTGTATTTTTTCCCAAAAAGTTTAGTTAAAAAAACAGCTGCGCAAATACCGTGTGACATAAAAAAATGCTAAATCCACCACTTAATTCTCTATAGTCTCTGCTAAATATATATATATAATGTTTGGGGGTTAAAAGTAATTTTCTAGCAAAAAATACAGATTTTTTACTTGTAAACAAAAGGTGTCAGAAAAAGGCCGGGTCTTCACAAGTGACTAGAGCAGTGATGGTGAACCTTGGCACCCCAGATGTTTTGGAACTACATTTCCCATTATACTCATCTACACTGCAGAATGCGTGAGCATCATGGGAAATGTCGTTCCAAAACATCTAGGGTGCCAAGGTTTGCCATCACTGGACTAGAGCCTCTCACATCCGGTGGAATTCCTTATTCTAATCTCTCCAACTCTATCCACCTTTAGAGGATCCCTAAAAATTATTTTTGTACTGTTGACAATTTGATGTTTGAGATGTACCAATGCAGGTGAGGCTTGGTTACTTCCAAGCCAAACTATATGGGATCATCCCTTTGGTTTTTTGCAAACGTTAGATATACAGTATCTCAAATTAAGTGAGTACACCCCTCACATTTTTTGTAAATATTTTATTATATCTTTTCATGTGACAACTGAAGAAATGACACTTTGCTACAATGTAAAGTAGTAAGTGTACAGCTTTTATAACTTATAAGCTGACAACAACCGTGAGTACACCCCTAAGTGAAAATGTCCAAATTGGGCCCAAAGTGTCAATATTTTGTGTGGCCACACACTGCCTTTAACCTTCTTGGGTATGGAGTTCACCAGAGCTTCACAGATTGCCACTGGAGTCCTCTTCCACTCCTCTATGATGACATTACAGAGCTGGTGAACGTTAGAGACCTTGCACTCCTCCACCTTTCATTTGAGTTTGTCCCACATATGCTCAATAGGGTTTAGGTCTCGAGACATGCTTGGCCGGTCAAGCATGTCTCGAGACCTAAACCCTATTGAGCATATGTGGGACAAACTGGGCTGCAGAGCAGTATTCCAACATAACGACTCCAAACACACCTCCAAGGCGACCTTTACCCTCAGCTTCTTTAGCAAGGCTATGGTCGCCTTGGAGGTGTGTTTGGAGTCGTTATGTTGGAATACTGCTCTGCAGCCCAGTCTCGGAATGGAGGGGATCATGCTCTGCTTCAGTATGTCACAGAACATGTTGGCATTCATGGTTCCCTCAATGAACTGTAGCTCCCCAGTGCTGGCAGCACTCATGCAGCCCCAGACCATGACACTCCCACCACCATCCTTGACTGTAGGCAAGACACACTTGTCTTTGTACTCTTCACCTGGTTGCTGCTACACACGCTTGACATCATCTGAACCAAATAAGTTTATCTTGTTCTCATCAAACCACAGGACATGGTTCCAGTAATCCATGTCCTTAGTCTGCTTGTCTTCAGCAAATTGTTTGCGGGCTTTCTTGTGCATCATCTTTAGAAGAGGCTTCCTTCTGGGATGATAGCCATATAGACCACTTTGATGCAGTCTGCAGCGTATGGTCTAAGCACTGACAGGCTGACCCCCACCACTTCATCCTCTGCAGCAATGCTGGCAGCACTCACATGTCTATTTCCCAAAGACAACCTCTGGATATGGCGCTGAGCACGTGCACTCAACTTCTTTGCATACAATATATTTTTTGTTAACAGAATATTTTTAGTATTTTCATCACGGAAATAGGCTCTTTTTCCCATTAGTCATTTTGGTGACTCTCATCTCTGGGGTTGTTCTCTACCCAACTAACTAATATACATCTTGACAGGTGGGTTTCAGGGACATTTTTTGACTATGGGATTTATTCCACTGTAGTTACATATACTAATCTTTAGATAGATATATGGGTTCATTTGCTCCATGTTGATTATACATGATCTACATATAACCATTTGATACAATTTTTACTACAGTATTTTCTATGATGGTCTGTAGTAGGGATGAGCCGAACACCCCCTGGTTTGGTTCGCACCAGAACCTGTGAACGACCTGAAAATTTGCACGAACGTTAGAACCCCATTGACGCCTATGGGACTCGAACGTTCGAAATCAAAAGTGCTCATTTTAAAGGCTAATTTGCATGGTATTGTCCTAAAAAAAAGTTTGGGGACCCGGGTCCTGCCCCAGGGGACATGTATCAATACAAAAAAAACTTTTAAAAACGGCCGTTTTTTCGGGAGCAGTGATTTTACGATGCTTAAAGTTAAAAAAAAAAAAAAAAGGCTTTAATGTAATGTCTGCTCCTGGCAATATGGATGAAAATCAGTGAGACAAACAGCATGGGTACCCCCCAGTCCATTACCTTGTATGAATATTAAGGGGAACCCCGCACCTAAATTAAAAAAAGGAAAGGCATGGGGCCACCAGGCCCTATATACTCTGAACAGTATACAGGCGGTGCAAACAAGGATTGGTGATAAAGCATCAGTGGAAAGGAGAAACGTTTTTCCCATATTAACTCTTACAGGAGAGAATTTTCCTTCCTAGGGGTAGATTTCCGGGGTAGACGCACTACACTAACTTGTAGCTTTAGCTGAACACTGTGCAGAGGTCTCACTACACTAACTTGTAGTTTTAGCTGAACACTGTGCAGAGGTCGCACTACACTATCTTGTAGTTTAAGCTGAACACTGTGAGCAGGACGCACTACACTAACTTGTAGCTTTAGCTGAATACTGTGCAGAGGTCTCACTACACTAACTTGTAGTTTTAGCTGAACACTGTGAGCAGGACGCACTACACTAACTTGTAGCTTTAGCTGAACACTGTGCAGAGGTCTCACTACACTAACTTGTAGCTTTAGCTGAACACTGTGCAGAGGTCTCACTACACTAACTTGTAGTTTTAGCTGAAAACTGTGCAGAGGTCGCACTACACTAACTTGTAGTTTTAGCTGAACACTATGAGCAGGACGCACTACACTAACTTGTAGCTTTAGCTGAACACTGTGCAGAGGTCTCACTACACTAACTTGTAGTTTTAGCTGAACACTGTGCAGAGGTCGCACTACACTAACTTGTAGTTTTAGCTGAACACTGTGAGCAGGACGCACTACACTAACTTGTAGCTTTAGCTGACCACTGTGCAGAGGTCTCACTACACTAACTTGTAGTTTTAGCTGAACACTGTGAGCAGGACGCACTACACTAACTTGTAGCTTTAGCTGAACACTGTGCTGAGGTCTCACTACACTAACTTGTAGTTTTAGCTGAACACTGTGCAGAGGTCGCACTACACTAACTTGTAGTTTTAGCTGAACACTGTGAGCAGGACGCACTACACTAACTTGTAGCTTTAGCTGAACACTGTGCAGAGGTCTCACTATACTAACTTGTAGTTTTAGCTGAACACTGTGAGCAGGATGCACTACACTAACTTGTAGCTTTAGCTGAACACTGTGCAGAGGTGTCACTACACTAACTTGTAGTTTTAGCTGAACACTGTGAGTAGGACACACTACCCTAACTTGTAGCTTTAGCTGAACACTGTGCACTACACTAACTTGTAGTTTTAGCTGAACACTGTACTGAGGTCTCACTACACTAACTTGTAGTTTTAGCTGAACACTGTGCAGAGGTCGCACTACACTAACTTGTAGTTTTAGCTGAACACTGTGAGCAGGATGCCCTACACTAACTTGTAGCTTTAGCTGAACACTGTGCAGAGGTCTCACTACACTAACTTGTAGTTTTAGCTGAACACTGTGAGCAGGACGCACTACCCTAACTTGTAGCTTTAGCTGAACACTGTGCACTACACTAACTTGTAGTTTTAGCTGAACACTGTGCAGAGGTCACACTAAAATAACTTGTAGCTTTAACTGAACACTGTGAGGAGGACGCACTACACTAACTGTAAATAGTCTAGCTGCCTGACTGTGGTACTAATAGGATCAAAAGAACACCAGCAATTTTCTTCAGGTAGCTGTAAATACTGTAACAAGACAAGCCTGCCTGTCAGTAGGAAGATAACAGGAACGGATCTAGCTAAACTGAATACAGTGTATATATATATATATGCAACACCTGGGATGCATATATATACACAATACACTATAAGTGCAGCTAACTCACTGACTGTCCTGCCTAGCTAACTCAAATGAAATGTCACTGTCTCTCTGTCTCTGTCTCTCAACGCCGGAACACACTACACAGGGCCGCCGTACAGGAGGCCTTATATAGTGTGGGGTGTGTTCTAAACCCCCTGAGCCATAATTGACCAAAGCCACCCTGGCTTTGGCCAATTACAGCTCTCTCTACCGACGGCGCTGTGATTGGCCAAGCATGCGGGTCATAGTGCATGCTTGGCCAATCATCAGCCAGCAATGCACTGCGATGCCGCAGTGAATTATGGGTCGTGACGCGCCACACGAATTTGACGCGAACGGCCCATATCGTTCGCAATTCGGCAAACGATCGAACAGCCGATGTTCGAGTCGAACATGGGTTCGACTCGAACGCGAAGCTCATCCCTAGTCTGTAGTAATTTATCTCTATATACTTCCTATATCTTGACTTAGAGGATGATACTGTATATGTTTTACAATGTACGATCAGATGTACATCCATATTTTGGGTGGCTGGTTTTTAGCTCCTGTTTCTTTCTTTGTTCTTCATGATTTTAGTTTATCCATTAATTTTCATTTAGGTTTTTGCTTTAGAAGTGTCTTTTGATGTGCATATTATTGTTTTTTTAACATGGACCCTACGGGTTATTTGCCAAGGATCTGTGTTTTCCATTAATGAGTTTAACTTGACAGTTTTCTGATTTAAACGGGTGAACATTCATGGAGCACTCAGTAATGATTAAAGGAGTTGTAAAGGCACAAGGTTTTTTATCGTAATGCATTTTATGCATTACGATAAAAAACCTTCTGTGTGTAGCAGCCTCCCCAGCACCCCCCTAATATTTACCTCTTCAGCGATGTCCACGAATGTCCTAGCCGTCCGGGACACTCCTCCTGATTGGCTGAGACACAGCTCTGGCGCCATTGGCTCCCAAGGCTATCAAAGTTAGTCAGCCAATCGGAGAGAGAGGGGGCGTGGCCGGGTCGGGTCTCCGTGTCTGAATGGATATACAGAGCTCTGACGCAGCTTGAGTGCCCCCATAGAGAGCTGCTGGCTGAGAGGGCACTCGATAGGAGGGAGGGGCCAAGAACAGCAAAGATGGACCCGGGAAGGGGAGGAGCTGGTCTGCTCTGTGCAAAACCAACTGCACAGAGGAGGTAAGTATAACAGGTTTTTTATTTTTATTTTTTTATTTTTTTTTAACGAACCTCTACAATCACTTTAACCACTTGTCGACCATTCACCGTCATTATACTGCGGCAGGTCAACTTGTTCCCACAAATCGCCATAGGTGTACATTGGCTCCTTTAAGAGCCATAGCAGGCGCACATGCACTTCCCGTTGCACAGCGGGTGACTCGATCCGTGTGTCCGATCGCGGAAAAAGAGAGCCAGAACGGGGATCTGTGAACAGACAGATCCCTATTCTGACAGGGGATTAGCGAGAGATCTGCTGTTCCTAGTGATTAGGAATAGTAATCTCTCTCGTCCTCCAGTCAGTCCCATCCTTCCACAGTTAGACCCACCTCCCAGGCAACACATATAACCCCTTGATCGCCCTCTAGTGTTAACTCCTTCCCTGCCAGTGACATTTACACAGTAATCAGTGCATCTTTATAGCACTGATTGCTGCATAAATGTCAATGGTCCCAAAAAGTGTCAAAAGTGTCTGCTCTGTCAGGCGCATGTCCCGTTGTCAAGTCGCAGTCCCTCTAAAAATTGCAGATGACCGCCATTACTAATAAAAAAAAAAAATAATAATATAAATGTCATAAATCTATCTCCTATTTTGTAGACGCTATAACTTTTGCGGAAACCAATCAATATACACTTATTGCGATTTTTTTTTACCAAAAATATGTAGAAGAATACATATTGACCTAAACTGATGAAGAAATTTGTTTTTTTTACATTTTTGGGGGCGATATTTATTATAGCAAAAAGTAAAAAATATATTTATTTTTTTCAAAACTGTCTTTTTTCTGTTTATACCGCAAAAAATAAAAACCGCAGAGGTGATCAAATACCACCAAAAGAAAGCTCTATTTGTGGGAAAGAAGGGATGTCAATCTTGTTTAGGTACAGCATCGCACGACTGTACAATTGTCAGTTAAAGCAATGCAGTGCTGTATCGCAAAAAATGGCCTGGTCATTAAGGGGGAAAGTCTTCTGGTCTGTAACTGTTAAGCACTGATGTGTGAAGCGCTTTTACTGGCTGTCCTGGGATAGTGTGTGTTTCCTATTATCTTTACTTGGACGCATTTAAGAAGCTTCAATTTTATTCACTGTGAAGTGCCACCACCTTCATGGTTCTTCAATTCTGGCCACGGCTGCAGACCAAGCTGGTACCCATGCGATTCCCGATTTATGTGAATATCGCTACAGGTTGTTTGGAACAGCGCACACTTGGTGTGTTTCTCTTCTCTTCAGGGAAGCCTACTCGACCTTCTACTTAAAAACTGAACTTTTACTTTCACTATCAACTCATTCCCACAGAGTTACTACCTTTTTTATAATTTGCCCCTCCCTTATAGATTGTAAACTGTCATGAGAAGGGCCCTCCTAGCCCACTTACCTTGCTTTGTATAGTAACTGTAATGTCTCCCTTTATTTTGTAAAACATTGTGAAATCTCTTGACACTATAAAAATCCTAAATGTTAATACTGAAAAGGGCCTCCCTTTACTTTCAAATCAGCCTTATGCTATGTACACACGATAGGATTTTTCGACAACAAAACCATGGATTTTTTTCCTTCGAATGTGGGCTCAAACTTGTCTTCCATACACACGGTCACACAAATGTTGTCGGAAATTCTGAATGTCAAGGACGCGGTGACGTACAACACGTACGACAAGCCGAGAAAAATGAAGTTCAATAGCCAGTGTGGCTCTTCTGCTTGATTCCGAGCATGTGTGGACTTTTGTGCGTCAGAATTGTGTACAGACGATCGGAATTTCCGACAATAAGTCTTTTTGTCGGAAAATTTGAGAACCTGCTCCGACAACAAGCTCACATCCAACATTTGTTATCGGAAAATCCTAACGTGTGTACGGCCCACTAGTGTTTCATGTCATACATATCACTTTCATTTGGGATTCTGGCACTATATAAATCCTGTATCATAACAATTACTAAAACTATGGAATCACTGGAAATGCACTGTACTTTTTTAAAAATTATGTATAGAAAAGGACTGATACAGTAAAAACAGGAAATTTTCGATGTGGAGACCAATTCAATACTACTAGTCACTTCAAGGACAGAACCCCTGAATGGATTAACAGTTCCAAGCTATGAACAGACCAAAATAATGTGCTGCTGTGAAATCATAAAACCTGCAGAACTGATATTCTATGTTATTTAGAGTAACAATACTGTGTATATTTTACTCTGTAGGAAAGTGTGAGTGCGGCCAGTGTACTTGTTTCCCACCTGGAGATAGCAGGGTCTATGGAAAGCAATGTGAATGTGATGATCGACAGTGTGAAGACCTAGAAGGGAATATTTGTGGAGGTAAGATTATGTTCAGCCTACCTATGTAAATAAACAATGACCTGAAAATATGTATACCTAAGGTAATGTCACACTTGCAGGAAATCACCAGTATCACTTTGAAGGACACGTGTTTAGTGAAACACTCAACTGTTTTCATGTGTCATTCCTACAAGAGACAATACATTTTCACTGGCCACTTTAAATTTAAAGCATTTTTGGCTGTGAAGGAGTGTTTTTTTTTTTTGCTTCTGAAGCCTGCAAGGAACAACTCATAGAAAGTTGGTGAGTGTTTTCAAGCAATTCTGTTGCTGGCAAGATCTCACTTGCGACAGGATTGTCACACAGCAAGTGTGACATTACCCTAAAGGCTAAGACAAATTCCACTTTTCTTAGTAGCAATTTGCTGTTTATAGAAATGTACAATTTAGTAACAACTGAACTGTGAGATGACATGTAGGCTTGACACAAATGTTAGCCTGGTGCAAAAAACAAAAGTTTATAACTGGTTACCACAAATAATGGAAAAAATACTCATATTAGAGAAACATTTAGAAAGAGTAAGCAGCCAATGCATTTATATTTTGTACATTTTTATTGAATTAGGAAGTCAAAAGTTCAGAGCTGCAGCATTAGCTAGTGTAGTCCTCTTTTGGGGGGTTATGGGAAATGGCCCTCCCCAAGCAGGATATTGTGCTAAACCTGTAGGTAAATAAGAGAACCAGAACGTTTGTTATGTAGAAGAGTGGGTTTGATAATACAGTTAGCAGTGCTTCCACCCAGAACCTCCCTTCCTGGGAAACTAATCAGTAACATAAACAAAGTATTTTTTCAGAGTAGAAGAACTACTGCAACCTGCATATAACATTAACCATAAGTACATAGACGCACAACATTAAAGAAATATTTCAAACTTTATATAAGAAGAAATGAAAAAAAGTACATACTCTACATCCAATGTAAAAACTGGCATTATCAGCAAAAAGGGCCTGATAAGAGTCCTGGTGGAATTGTGCACATACACCTGTGTATATATAGTTATTAAAGAGATATCTCCAGATGAATGTAGCAGCAAAGTCCAATTACAGGGGCCCCTGAGGATGATAAGGCCTCTGTCTTTATGACGGAGTCCTGAAGACAAGTTCAGTGATCATAGGGGAATCCTCCAACTGTTGTCCAACCTGCCAGGAACAGAGCTTCTCACCAGCAGGAACTATGGTGTGGCATTTGAACTCAGAGTAATTCTATCTAATCTGTGCTTTACTCCCTCATTAATAGTTTCTAATCTTACATGCGACTGGACCTCTAAGTCTATGATCCTGACTATGACCTCACCACAAGCCTAACCTGGCTCTAGCCTATGCTGGTTATCGAGCCCCAAGCTAAAACTAGCTATACAATCCAAAACCAGAAGGGACAGGGTTAACTAGAATAACAGGAGTGGAATATAAACTGTACTGCAATAAACAGGTTCACCTACCAATATACTGGAAGGTGACCACTACACACACAGTAGTACAGACCTAGCTAGCTGGCATTGTGCATGTGAAATAATAAGGGCAGGGCAGAGGTACTCTGTTTGTCACAAGGATTTCGATATACACTCAGTATCTCCAGTTAGACTATTAGATCATAGACATATTTGCATAATAGTCCTTTCTGACTTGGGCTTTAACAGCATTGACAGGACATGTGACTGAGACTTTCTCTTTCTCCCCACTTCCTCCTTCTAGGGTTTCAAAGCCAACAAACAGGGGCAGGAAGTGCATACATAATTTATTTACAGGTATTTACAAATTCAGACAATAGAGGACAGCAGAGTCTTACACTAGCAAAAACAAGCACAGACAGGTAATTTGGCAGATCCAGCAGTTAGCAGAAAGACAGGAGTGTCTGGGGCAAGGTCCTAAAAAAACTTTTTTGACTTAGAGTGTACGTAAAGCTATAACCTGTTTAGTTTTTGATAGAATGTGGAAACGTTAGCACCTCTGTCAGGTTTTTATTGGTATCTGTGTACCATTGGAGAGAGCCACCATCACTTTTGTTCCCAGTGTCTCCAGTATAGAAAGTAATGGGGAATTCAATATTATGATGTATTTCATATATATTCTATATAAATAGGAATAGACTAAAATAGCGTAAAATGCTAAAATAGAAATCTTCCAGTGAGGACACATTTTCTGGCTATAGCTGTTTAAGAGGAGTATCCCTCAGTAAGAAATATCTCCTCACTTTGGCTTTAGCTTAAAAAACAAAACCTATGTCCAAAACATTAACTTTAACCACTTGAGCCCCGGACCATTATGCTGCCTAAGGACCAGAGGTCTTTTTCCAATTTGGCACTGCGTCGCTTTAACTGCTAATTGCGCGGTCATGCAATGCTGTACCCAAACGAAATTTGCGTCCTTTTCTTCCCACAAATAGAGCTTTCTTTTGATGGTATTTGATCACCTCTGCGGTTTTTATTTTTTGCGCTATAAACGGAAAAAGACCGAAAATTTTGAAAAAAAATGATATTTTCTACTTTTTGTTATAAAAAAAATCCAATAAACTAAATTTTAGTCATACATTTAGGCCAAAATGTATTCGGCCATATGTCTTTGGTAAAAAAATTGTCAATAAGCGTATATTTATTGGTTTGCGCAAAAGTTATAGCGTCTACAAACTAGGGTACATTTTCTGGAATTTACACAGCTTTTAGTTTATGACTGCCTATGTCATTTCTTGAGGTGCTAAAATGGCAGGGCAGTACAAAACCCCCCCAAATGACCCCATTTTGGAAAGTAGACACCCCAAGGAAATTGCTGAGAGGCATGTTGAACCCATTGAATATTTATTTTTTTTGTCCCAAGTGATTGAAAAATGACAAAAAAAAAAAAATATTTACAAAAAGTCGTCACTAAATGATATATTGCTCACACAGGCCATGGGCCTATGTGGAATTGCACCCCAAAATACATTTAGCTGCTTCTCCTGAGTATGGGGATACCACATGTGTGGGACTTTTTGGGAGCCTAGCCGCGTACGGGGCCCCGAAAACCAATCACCGCCTTCAGGATTTCTAAGGGTGTAAATTTTTGCTTTCACTCTTCACTGCCTATCACAGTTTCGGAGGCCATGGAATGCCCAGGTGGCACAAAACCCCCCAAAATGACCCCATTTTGGAAAGTAGACACCCCAAGCTATTTGCTGAGAGGCATATTGAGTCCATGGAATATTTTATATTTTGACACAAGTTGCGGGAAAGTGACACTTTTTTTTTTTTTTTTTTCATAAAGTTGTCACTAAATGATATATTGCTCACACAGGCCATGGGCATATGTGGAATTGCACCCCAAAATACATTTAGCTGCTTCTCCTGAGTATGGGGATACCACATGTGTGGGACTTTTTGGGAGCCTAGCCACGTACTGGACCCCGAAAACCAATCACTGCCTTCAGGATTTCTAAGGGTGAAAATTTTTGATTTCACTCTTTACTGCCTATCACAGTTTCGGAGGCCATGGAATGCCCAGGTGGCACAAAACCCCCCCAAATGACCCCATTTTGGAAAGTAGACACCCCAAGCTATTTGCTGAAAGGCATGGTGAGTATTTTGCAGCTCTCATTTGTTTTTGAAAATGAAGAAAGACAAGAAAAAACATTTTTTTTTTTCTTTTTTCAATTTTCAAAACATTGTGACAAAAAGTGAGGTCTGCAAAATACTCACTATACCTCTCAGCAAATAGCTTGGGGTGTCTACTTTCCAAAATGGGGTCATTTGGGGGGGTTTTGTGCCACCTGGGCATTCCATGGCCTCCGAAACTGTGATAGGCAGTGAAGAGTGAAATCAAAAATTCACGCCCTTAGAAAGCCTGAAGGCGGTGCTTGGTTTTCGGGGTCCCGTACGCGGCTAGGCTCCCAAAAAGTCTCACACATGTGGTATCCCCGTACTCAGGAGAAGCAGCAGAATGTATTTTGGGGTGTAATTTCACATATTTCCATGGCATGTTTGAGCAATATATCATTTAGTGACAACTTTGTGCAAAAAAAAAAAAAATTGTCTCTTTCCCGCAACTTGTGTCGCAATATAAAATATTCCATGGACTCGACATGCCTCTCAGCAAATAGCTTGGGGTGTCTACTTTCCAAAATGGGGTCATTTGGGGGGGTTTTGAACTGTCCTGGCATTTTATGCACAACATTTAGAAGCTTATGTCACACATCACCCACTCTTCTAACCACTTGAAGACAAAGCCCTTTCTGACACTTATTGTTTACATGAAAAAGTTTTTTTTTTTTTTGCAAAAAAATTACTTTGAACCCCCAAACATTATATATTTTTTTAAAGCAAATGCCCTACAGATTAAAATGGTGGGTGTTTCATTTTTTTTTTTCACACAGTAATTGCGCAGCGATTTTTCAAACGCATTTTTTGGGGAAAAAACACACTTTTTTTAATTTTAATGCACTAAAACAAGCTATATTGCCCAAATGTTTGATGAAATAAAAAAGATGATCTTAGGCCGAGTACATGGATACCAAACATGACATGCTTTAAAATTGCGCACAAACGTGCAGTGGCAACAAAATAAATACATGTTTAAAAGCCTTCAAAAGCCTTTACAGGTTACCACTTTAGATTTACAGAGGAGGTCTACTGGAAAAATTACTGCACTCGATCTGGCCTTCGCGGTGATACCTCACATGCATGGTGCAATTGCTGTTTACGTTTGACGACAGACCGCCGCTTGCGTTCGCCTTAGCGCGAGAGCAGGGGGCGACAGGGGTGTTTTTTGTTTTTTTGTTTTTTTTTTCTTTATTATTTTTTTGCTTTTTTAATCTTACTTTTAAACTATTCCTTTCATATTTTTTTTTTTAATCATTTTTATTGTTATCTCGGGGAATGTAAATATCCCCTATGATAGCAATAGGTAGTGACAGGTACTCTTTTTTGAAAAAATTGTAGTCTATTAGACCCTAGATCTCTCCTCTGCTCTCAAAGCATCTGACCACACCAAGATCGGTGTGATAAAATGCTTCCCCAATTTCCCAATGGCGCTATTTACATCCGGCGAAATCTAAGTCATGAAATACTCGTAGCTTCCGGTTTCTTAGGCCATAGAGATGTTTGGAGCCACTCTGGTCTCTGATCAGCTCTATGGTCAGCTGGCTGAATCACCGGCTGCATTCTCAGGTTCCCTGTTGAGACAGGAGAGCCAGAGAAAAACACGGAAGACGGTGGGGGGGGGGGGCATTCCCTCCCACGGCTTGTAAAAGCAGTCTAGAGGCTAATTAGCCGCTAGGATTGCTTTTACATGAAAGCCGACCGCTGGCTGAAAAGAATGATACCAAGATGATACCTAAACCTGCAGGCATCATTCTGGTATAACCACTCAAAGTCGTGAATGGCGTACCTGAAGACAAAAAAATGGTTAACAATGGTTAACAATAAAGCACAGTAAAGTGTAAATAATTACACACCTGAAAAACAAACATGATAAAACATAATAACAATAACAATAACAATAAAACATTGCAGAATAGAATACAGTAAAAAAGAGCAGAACAATAGAGAGAGAGAATAGAGAGAGAGAGAACAATAAAACAACAACTATTTTTTTTTATTTCATATTTTTTTTTTTTTTTACACTTTTTTTGTAACTAACTTTTATAACGGTAACCGGTTCCAGGTTCGGGTCTCTCAAAATGCGATGGCATCTTGGGAGACCCTGTGAAATGGCGCCTAGTCTGTGCAATGCTGTACCCTACGCTAATACTCAACTAGTGCATGGTAGCCTTCAAAACATTCACCAATGCAAAGACCAGAATTGTCAGGACAGGAGGGACAATAATAGCGGGTGTCACGCCTATATCCACGCTTGCTGCAGACACGACATCTTTTTTGGGGGGTTCGTTGGGTAGGGGTACTCGGGAGGACATAAAAATGCCTCTCATGCAGCCAACTGCATTTGGTTGGGGATGTAAATGGGGGAAGTACGGGCGCTGCAGAAGCGGTGGGTTCCCAATTAGGATTGGCGAATGCAGCAGGAAGGGCACTATGGGCACGACGGGCCTGTGTTTGTCTTTTTGGTGGCAGCGGGACACTACTTGTGCTTGCCACCTCACCAGCTTCAACTGCACTTATGGGACTCGCCACGTCACCAAGTGTTACTGCAGTGCTGGTTTGACTAAGACCGGGGTGTACTAGTCCGCTGGTGCTTGCCAGTTCACCAAAACGCTACCAAAAAAACTGTTAGCGATCGCAGGGATCAGGCCTGACTCTGCGAACGCTGCAGTTATGCGTTTAGTGTTTTGTAAGTGACAGTGATCGATCGATACTGCACTTGGGTGGGCTGGGCCGGGCCGGGCGGAGGGGCAAAACGCAGGTGCTAGCAGGTATCTGGGCTGATTCCGCTAACACTGCATTTTTGGGAACCCTAAACTGCTGGTGACGCTAGTATAGATATGATCGGATCAGATATTGATGCGATCAGATACTATACCACTAAGGGAGGTGTACGGTGCGTGCGTGGGTGTTAGCGGTACTGGCGCTAACCTGACGCTGCCTGGGGCTGGTGCTTGCCAGTTCACCAAAACGCTACAAAAAAAAACTGTTAGCGATCGCAGGGATCAGGCCTGACTCTGCGAACGCTGCAGTTATGCGTTTAGTGTTTTGTAAGTGTCAGTGATCGATCGATACTACACTTGGGTGGGCTGGGCTGGGCCGGGCGGAGGGGCAAAACGCAGGTGCTAGCAGGTATCTGGGCTGATTCCGCTAACACTGCGTTTTTGGGAACCCTAAACTGCTGGGGACGCTAGTATAGATCTGATCGGATCAGATATTAATCCGATCAACATACTATACCACTAAGGGAGGCGTATGCTGCGTGCGTGGGTGTTAGCGGTACTGGCGCTAACCTGACGCCTGGGGCTGGTGCTTGCCAGTTCACCAAAATGCTACCAAAAAAACTGTTAGCGATCGCAGGGATCAGGCCTGACTCTGCGAACGCTGCAGTTATGCGTTTAGTGTTTTGTAAGTGACAGTGATCGATCGATACTGCACTTGGGTGGGCTGGGCGGAGGCACAAAACGCAGGTGCTAGCAGGTATCTGGGCTGATCCCGCTAACACTGCGTTTTTGGGAACCCTAAACTGCTGGGGACGCTAGTATAGATCTGATCGGATCAGATATTGATCCGATCAGATACTATACCACTAAGGGAGGCGTATGCTGCGTGCGTGGGTGTTAGCGGTACTGGCGCTAATCTGACGCTGCCTGGGGCGACGCATATCACCGCCGGGCGATCGGGGGGCTAAACCTTTATTCGGTAATAAACGGCGGGTGCCCTGACACTATAAAAAATAAACGAACTAACCAGCGTCAACCGTAATGGTTATACGGTGATCAGTGGTGAAAGGGTTAACTAGGGGGCAATCAAGGGGTTAAAACATTTATTAGGTAGTATATGGGGGTCCCTGACGCTATAAAACGCTGACGGCGAACCTAAATATTTACCTCACTAACTAGCGTCACCAGCGACACTAATACAGCGATCAGAAAAATGATCGCTTAGTGACACTGGTGACAGGGGGTGATCAAGGGGTTAAAACTTTATTAGGGGGGGTTAGGGGGGTACCCTAGACCTAAAGGGGGGTAACAGTAACTGTGCTAACACAGTAACTGTCACAAACTGACACTATGCAGTAATCAGAAAAAAAAAAAAACAAAAACTGCTGGTGTCAGTTTGTGACAGGGGGGGGGGTGATTGGGGGGGGATCGGGGGGCGATCGGGGGGGGGATCGGGGTGTTTTGTATGCCTGGCATGTTCTACTGTGTGTGTAGTGTTGGTGCACTCACATTGATGTCTTCTCTCCTCGGGCCGGAACGGAAATTACCGAGCCGAGGAGAGATGACATCATTTCCTTTGCTGCTGTTTAGCATACAGCAGCAAAGGAATGATTCGATTGGCCGGCGGCGATCGCGAGGGGGGGGCCACGAACGGATGGTCTCCCCCTCATCACCGATCGCCGCTGGACAAAAGACGACCGCCTCGGGCACCGGGGGGGGGGGGTCCGATCGGACCCCCCACCCGCGGAAGGCAAATCACGTACCCTGTACGTGATTTTGCCTGTCCGTGCCACTTTGCCGACGTACATCGGCGTGAGGCGGTCGTCAAGTGGTTAACTGAGTCAGCTAATACAAAACAGAAGTAAAGTGCAACCTATTTTTAGCTGTACACATAGTTTGAACAGTGTAGCACCCTCTAGTGTGCTAGAAGTGTAAATACATTTTCTTTTCTAGTATAGGTAAACTTGTGCAGGCTTGGCTGTCAGCCAAGCCTGTTTGTGTTTTTCTTGCGTTGGGCAGAGATCCAGGGGGAGCTGGATGACTCACAGGCAGCATCACTGAGACCTCCCCCTTATTTCTAGAATGTACTGGAACCTTCTAGAAAAATGAGAGGGGATATAAGGTGGAGCCTGGAGTATTCTGAGGGCCCTGACCAATCCCCAACTTGGGTTGGCAGGGGGTAGGCCCCCTCAAATACTATGGGTCAGCCCAGCTGGGGAGGGGAGTTCGGCTGGAAGCTGGAGATGGAGTGTTAGGCTGTCGTGGCCTTTGAGGGAGCTCCCCAATTGGGGGGGTGACCTTGGACCTGGGCTCGGGTGTGGACAGGACCTTCTCAAAGCCCACGGAGGTGTCCTGGCCAGGAGGCACGGGAGCAAGGACAGTGAGAGGCTGGTGAGTGACACGCATCAGGAGGACTAGGAGGCACGCCTGAGAGGACTGGGATGGAGCAGTCTGGGATGGGTGCAGAGCCAGTCAGGAGGATTGTTGTGGCACGGGCAGTAGAAAGGGGCAGCCTGAAGAGGTGGTACTGGGAGCAGTTGCCACATATAGGACAGCTAGCACCAAGGACTTCTATTTTCTTGCTACACCATAGGGGCCCGCGGTCCCTGCCTGCAAACGGCATTCTACTAAGAGCCAGCTGAGGCTGTGTTGGATCTAAAATCTGTGCTAGCTGATCCTGGGAGTTGTTGTGCTGCATTCAAGATTGTGCAGAAGTGTAGAAGAGGAAAGTGTGTGTATATATACTGGAGTGTATATAGTTCTAGTCCCTCACAAGTTCTGCTGATCAAATGGTCATCCCATATCATCCCTTCCCTATCCAAGTTCAAATCCCTTAATAAAAAAAACAAGAAAACAAAAAACAAACAAACAACGCTGCAAGGACTGTTTCTTGACTTGGAGAGAGTAAGAAAATCTGTGTGGCTGGCTGTGCAGGGTGGAAGACAACTACATTCACCAGCGGCCCTTACAGGGGTAGTGCTACAACTATAATAGAGAAAAATATGAGCACAGTTGTTTTGACCATAGCATGATTTTTAGTGAGTCCAGAAAGATTGGTGAGAAAAACAAAAAAACATTCAGGGAGCAGCATTTCTGCAGACGGAAACACCTTTTGGTGGGAAAGGTCATAGCAGATTGAACAGGTTGACATAAAGTCTACAGTAACTCAGATAACTACTCTTTATAACTATAGTGATCAGAAATGCATCTAGAATGTACAACACAATGAACTTCGAGGCAGATGAGCCACAGCTGAAGACCACATCGGGTTCCACTCCTGTTATCAAAAAAACTGAAAGTTGGCTGAAGTAGTATTAGGCTAAAACTGGATATAACTAAATATAAGGCTAAAAAAATGTAGTATGATGAGTTTAAATTGTTGTTGAGGTTCACAGATGGTAGGCCAGTTTATGGATCTGTATCCCAAAGAAGACCTTGTGAAATGGTAAAATTGGGGATTTGCATCATGAATGTGCAGTTGACAAACACACTGAAATAGTGTGATGCAATCATGTCAATCAGGACCAGAATCAATAAGGAATGTGACATTTATGGCATAAGAAACTAAAGATGATTTAAAAGAGGAGTAAGGATTTTTTTTCTTTTTTTGCAGCTTTATACTTACCTAGGTGGATACAGCATTGGTCTGCAGATTGTTTAGTTCTCACAGCTCCCTGAGCAGAGAGCGGCTGACTATCAGTCAGCCGCTCTCTGCTCTACCCCCCCCCCATGCTCACTGGAGTGCTGGGCTGTGGAGAAGATGGGAGCGGCCAGCTCAAACTCTTAGCGGCTTGCTGAGAGGCCGAGCCAGGTGCCGGTCCAGGCATGTGGGCAGAACCCAACTTCATTGTCGCTATCTTGCCCGAGCCTGTGCCAGCTCTGTGACATCAGCCTACAGCGGGCTTTAGCCCGCTGTCAGCTGAAAACAGGTTGGCTGTACTCCCCCTGTGGATCACAGGAGTGCAGTCACATACCTCCCAACTGTCCCTGATTTCGAAGGACTGTCCCTGATTTGGAGCAATGTCCCTCTGTCCCTCATTCCTCCTCATTTGTCCCTCATTTTGGTCTGATCTATAAAGTTGTATATAAAATGCACTTTTTATCTTTCAAAAAGTATTTCCCAGTGCTAAAACTTTAATCCAATTTCTAAATTGCTGCATTTGTACATTTTAAAAGCCAATATAAAGGAATAGTAGTGGTAAAAAAAGCCCTTGTAGATTTAATTAACCCTTTTTTGGGGGGTTAATTCTCCTTTAAGGGGGTGTGGCATAGGCGTGTCCTATGCCTGCATACATTTGCTAGTAGGTGTCCCTCATTCCCATCTCAAAATGTTGGGAAGTATGCAGTCATTGGCTCCCCCTAAAAATCCACACCAGACCCTTATCTGAGTATGCAGCCTGACCGGCCATGAAAGGGGAGGGGGGTACAAACGTGCAACCAGTCTTTCCTGAACTATACCAGGCCACATGCTCTCAACCTCGGGAGGTTACCGAATGATGATGAGAGCAAAAAATATTGAAAACTATATAAAAACATATGTAACACTGTTTATTGTTACTGAGCATGCACAACCTTATTCCTCCACATGATGGCAGCATCCAGCGCTTTTACTTGCCAAAGCCTTAACATAGCCAGAGATTTCTGGGAATTGTAGGCTGAAAGCAGAACTTTCAGGCTACATGCCCATGAACGTTTTAAAAAACGGCTGTAAAGCCAGTACAGACGGCAGGAAAAAAGCGACGTTAAAAACACGATTTTATCCACGCTTTGCATTGAATTCAATGCACGTTACTCTGCGCTGGCTTTCAGCCACATTTCTCTGTCTCTATTCAAAATCAATGGTTCCCTATGGGAGCCCATTGATTTGAATAGAGGTCGCACCAGTAGTCAGATCAAGAGGATCCGACTTGCGATGCGACTTGTGTGCTGAGAATCTTGAGGAGGGGAACCCAGGGAAATTTTTTTTTTAATTTGCGTGAGGTTCCCCCCCAAGACGATACCAGACCCTTCGGTCTGGTATGGATCTTAAGGGGAACCCCCACACCAAAAAGGAATGACGTGGGGGTACCCCCAAGATCCATGCCAGACCCTTATCCAAGCACGCAGCCCAGCAGGTCAGGAAAGAGGGGGGTGAGTGAGCGCCCTCCCTCCTGGACCATACCAAGCCGCATGCCCTCAACATGGGGGGTTGGTGCTTTGGGGCAGGGGGCCCTGCGCCCCTCCTGCCCCAAAGCACCTTGTCCCCATGTGGATTAGGACAAGGGCCTCTTCCTGACAACCCTTGCCATTCGTTGTCGGGGTCTGAGGGCGGGGGGCTTATCGGAATCTGGGAGCCCCCTTTAATAAGGGGGCCCCCAGATCCCGCCCCCCCACCCTATGTGAATGAGTATGGAGTACATCGTACCCCTACCCATTCACCTGGGGAAAAAAGTGTCAATAAAAAAACACACTACACAGGTTTTTAAAGTGATTTATTAGGCAGCTCCGGGTGTCTCTTCCGACTTCGGGGGTCTCTTCCGACTTCTCCGCTCTCTCTCCGGCCTCTCCGGTGTCTTCTGCCGGGCTCCTCCGCTATCTTATTTTGCCCACTCTTTTGCTAGCGGTTACCCAGTCTTCTCTGCTGTCTTCTTCCCTCTTCTCTTCTTCCGTTGAATCGGCGCTCTCCCCCGCTATAATGCCGTGTGTGAAGTGTGCAACGACTTATATAGGCATGGGGTGGGGTCACCGGGTGATGTCATCCGATGACCCCACCCCTTATGACGTCACAGTCCTGAGGCATGATGGACCCCTCATGTTGAGGGCATGTGGCTTGGTATGGTCCAGGAGTGGGTCGGAAACCCCGGACAAGGCTTAACACAGTGTTAAGGCTTGTTAAATCGCTTTTAACACCTTTTTCCGGCGTCTGATGTTTTTACAGCTCTAGCGCTGGAGCCTCAGAATGCACTGGTCCTGGGTTTTTTTTTTTGCAGCTTAAAAACAGCTATGCCATTTACAGCTCGCCACGGTGGGCATGAGGCCATAGGCTAACATGGAGAGGCATTTTTAAGCTGCAAAAAACGTTTAAAAAAGCGGCTGTAAAAATGTCCATGGGCATGAGGCCTCATAGTCAAGCTGAAGTTAAACTACAGAGCCCAGAAGTATTCACCAAGGGATGGAAGGATATAAAAGAAAAAGGCAGGGAAGACACGGGGCAGTTGGAGAGAGCAAGTGGAAGGAGTGTGTGAGAGTTCATGCCAAGCTGTACTGTTCTGGACATAACCAGGTTTGGCAGTTTTGTACAGTGCAGAGGACTGTTTAGCCGAACATCAAGTGGAGAAGGGAGACCTTTCAGCTGCGGGAGTGCGAGAGTTGCCGCTATCACAGCTGCATCGTCAGTTAAAAAGGGCCCCCACCACAGGACGGCTGTTGCTTTTCTGATTGTCGCATAAGGACTGGGTGAAAGAGTTGCTGACCCACGCATCATTGTTACCAGTTACAATTAATTTGTTGCCAGCCAGGTTTTTCAAGGTTATAAACATGCTTCAGCATTGGCCTTTATCAGTGACAAACACATCAGTGCCCTTTATTGCTGTAAGCTGCCATCCCTCATCTGCCATCGTGATCACTGCCTGCAGGTTGCTAAACTGAGTTAACCTCTTGCTCCCTGCTAGGCAGAATCTTTTCCATGTGGCTGCATCCACTTTGGCCCAGGCCATTTAAAGAAAGCTTGGTTCTAAATGATAAGAGAAGTGACATGTGACAGTACAGTAATAAAGGTATTGTAATTAAAAAAAAAAACAAAAGAGTATAAGTAATTATATAGTTCAGTGTGATAAATTCCCAACACATTCCCAAGTCAATCTTCCAGCGCAATTTTCTAAAATCCTTCACCGCTAGTACTCAAGGTATGGATGTGCACTCACCAAACACGTTTGACCCCTTTTTACAGGTTTTACAGGTTGGTCAAATAATTTTCCTCCTGGGTGTGCTGTAAGGATTCCTCCAATTTTGATATCTCTCATACTGTATGTATGATGACCAAACGGGAGATAGATATAAAGTATCATAGTGCAGTAACAGTATTTAAAATTGGTTGTCAGTTTAAAATAAGTTGGTTACACTCACATTTATGGATGCCTGAAAGTCGGCACCAGCATATTCTGTACAGAGTGTAGGGTGGGGATGTTGTCGCCGCAACCAGTATGGAGCTGGCGTGTGTTCCAAGCCTTGTTCTCTGATCCCGGGCCCGGATGTGATGTCACACAGGACCTGGAAGTGACGGTCCATGCTCCTAGTGAGAGTGATATCAAAATTGGAGGAATCCTTGCAGCACACCCCAGGAGGAATCTTGGTTTTGAGGACAAAAAAAGCACTTTTTGACCAACCTGTAAAAAGGGGTCAAACATTTCTGGTGAGTACACCTCCATACTCCAAGCACAAGCAGTGAAGGAGGATTTTTGAAAATTGCATTGGAAGATTGACTTTGGTGTTGGGAATTTATCACACTGGACCATAATTACTTATATTATTTTTATTATTTATATTACAATATCTTTATTACTGTACTGTCACATTTCACTTCTATCATCATTTAGAACCAAGTGCCATACCTGTACTGTGTATATGTTGTAAGCGGATTTATCCTTCTTAAAGTGGCAGCTACGGTTTTTGTTAATTTTGTCTGATTTTGGAGTAGGCACCAAACACTGGTTTATTGTTTTATTGTTTGTTTGTTTTATTGTTTGTTCATCTAAAGAAAGTGCTATTGCTGTTTAAGACCAAGCTTACCTCTTAAAGTGAACCTTAAAGCGTCGCCGTACCGCCGGCAAAGCGCAGCTTTGCTGGCGGCTTTAACCCTTTTTGGGGTGTTAGCGGGGGGTAAAAGTGCCCCGCTAGTGGCCGAATAGTGCCGCTAAAACAACGATGAATCGCCGCTAAAAATAGTGGGGATTTACCGCCGACACCTTGGTATGAAAGCAACCTTAACCTTTTCATTGACAGAGCCGTTTTTGCGTTTTTTTTGCACGTTTAAAAAATCATTTTGGCCTGAAGGCAGACACCCTTGAGCATAAAATAGTGGTAGTTCCAATGTTTTATGTCACACGATATTACCGCAAAGGTCTAGGAAACGTACAATTTCAGTAGAAAACAAAGTGAATTCTAGGGTAAACAAATGCAAAAAAGCATTTCTAGTAAGATATAAAAGACGAGGTTGAACCGACTAATTAGATACCCAACATGTCAAATCCTAAATTTGTGTGCACCTGGGAAATTGGGCCAGACTTCAGTACCCTATATTTCCTATAGGCAACGCTTCAAAGACCTCCTATTGGTTATGGTTGTGCTAGAATTATCTCACTCCGGTGTGCACGGCAATATGTAACATGTGTATCGCAATCAATGTTGTCACAATTAGGCATCCCCAAAGCATGCGTTTGTGTTCGTACGTGTGTATGTGTGGGTGAGAGACTTACATTTTTTGGGTGAGGCAGGGATATTATGTGCTTGGGTGTACTTAACTTTTTTCTTTTGATAATTTTTAGGTGACAGGTTCTCTTAATGAGACATGCAGGGTCTAAAGTAACCTGTGTCAACCACTTTTCTTCTCAAGGGAACTATCCTGTTCATTCCACATGTTAAAGGGACAGCAATTTCCATTGTGTGCCAACGTAAGGGCCCCAACTAAGCCAACAGAAGAACAAATTTTATACTTAGGGTTTTCCTATTAGTAATACTGGTTTGCAGGCAGTCTAACAGATTCTGAAACTTAAACCTAGACTCTCCTGACTGAGGGCCTACAAGTGAGCTAGCCATTTCATTGCCTTGTTTACCCATACACGTCTCACTTGGGGAGTGATCTTCTAGTCAGAGGGCTATTGTTTATGCCCCTTGGTCTTGCAGGATGTAAGTGGCCACACTTTACAGAGTATTCACTGTACTGTATTGTACTGTACTGTATTGTTACTGTGTTTATTCACTGTGACTATCGTAACACCTCTAAACTGTTGCATTGCATTACCATTTTATTGCTACCATAACAACCTGGTAATTTTTATCACAGTTTGTGTGCATCTTTCTTGTGTAACTGCCAGAAGACTCACTAGCCAGGGTCTTTTGGTGGTATCAGCCACCAGTGGGGCTCCATTTAGGGCCAAGTAAAGAGCAAAGGCCCAAATCTATTAGTGGCTCCTTCGGGGTAGCGCTACACATACCCAATTATTAACAATATAAGCATATATTATATACACTGTATACCTTATAAAAGCATTCAGATAGCAAGTTTAATTTTGTAAAAAATAACAGCTTTATTCAACATGCAGGGGCCATTTGGGGCTGTATAAAGTACAGTAACCCACTGTAAACTGTAGTTAAATCAGTTAACAAATGCTTAGCACCTTCTCAGTGGTATTTATGCTACTTTTAGAGCCCAAGCCTGACAAAGTCTCATTATTTAATTTATGCGACAGCTGTTCCTCCATTAGTCACATCTATTTTATGTGAATATGCAAAGTTTTACGAACGGATTAGAAAGTGATATAATGCTAATCTGTCACTGTTGACATCTTGTAAATGTTTTTCAGAACACGGTACTTGTTCCTGTGGTCGATGCATTTGTGAGGCTGGTTGGTTTGGAAAATTATGCCAACATGCAAGAAAATGTAATATGACAGAAGAAGAAAGCAAGAGTCACTGCGAGTCATCAGATGACATATTATGCTCTGGGAAAGGTAAGTGCTTACTTTGTACCATAAATCCATCAGTAAATGAGCCATCATTCAAATGACTCCTTGGAAAACAAATGTATAGCAACACTTTATTTCTACACCTTTGCTCTTAGCAAACACTTTCCTTTAGGAATGGTGGATTCAGTGGTAACTTGCACCAATTCACAAATGTAAAGGGTGACAAAAGGTTCCAATAATATATATTACATTTAGATGTTATCTCTGGAACAAAGAATTCAAAAGAATGGCAATTGAACATGGTACGGTTCAGATGATGTTACTGAAAACTTGTCCTGAAATCTTTTCAACAATGTCACCTTCCTGTCACAGATTTGTACAAATGATGTCCTTCAGGCTTTGTAGAAGCAGACATCCAGATACTCTCGCTCTGCCTTTGCAATGTGTTCTATTCAGAGAGTTTATGTATTGCTGACATCAGGGTCTCATTCCATAAACATCAAGGTATTCTTCATTGTGCTCATGAATCATGTTCGCTGTGCCTCTGGTATAGAAAGCGCAGGGTATTTTTTTTTTTTTTAATTGACATATGCAATGTAGAATCCAGAAATCCAGAGCAGTGACTCCAGTTTTTGATATTAATGCAGTATATAAGGCATGTTATTATTTCACGTTTTATATTTTTGTTAGGATGTATTGGTGAAAAAGAATAATTACACCTCAAGGCTTTGTAAAAGTGTGAAATAAATTCTCACAAAGAAGGCAGTTGTAGCTACTTTTTAATAATTATCAGCTTTTTTTAGCACAAAAAAGAAAAGAATACAAAGTTGCTTTCTTGAGAAAATCTTACAAAATATACAGTGTTTGTAAGAAATGTACAATGCAACCAACATTATTAATGCTCAAAATGCTTTAAACTTGTACAAGGACCTATTATAGTGATCATATTGGCTGATGTTTGTGATCTTCAGGGATGAGTAGAAATGATTAGCCTTCCGATGCATGGAGGGCAGCAGGAGGAACTAGCGAGGGCAGTGGATGACCCAAGAGATCAATATTACTGAAAGTGTCAATTTGCCTGTAGACTTCAGAAGATTTCTCAGACTTGGAGTAGCATTTGGTGGAATGTGCCGCAGGAAAGGTGAGTATTTGCACTGTTCTTCAAAGATATGGCTTAGCTTTGTATGTTTTGAATAATAACAATGGTGCTTTAAAAGAGATGTATGGGGTTTTTTTTTTCTGTTTCAGATTCATACTTACCTAGGTGGATGCAGCATCGGTTTGATGCTGCATCTGTCCCCCGCCACCTCTATACTGAGACCGAGCGATTGAACACCGCTGATTGCTTAGTTCTCACAGCTTCATGAGCAGAGAGCTAGTGTCTATCAGTCAGCAGCTCTCTGCTTTGCCCCCCACCTCGCGCTTACTGGAGGGCTGGTCTGTGGAGGGGGCTGGAGCGGCTCGCTGAGAGGCTGAGCCGGTTCCTGGTCCAGGCATGTGGGCGGATGCCGACTCTATTGTCATGATCTTGCCTGAGCCTGGACTGGCTCTGTGACATCAGCCGACAGGGGGCCACAAAAACGGGTCACAGGAGTGCAGAACGAACTGCACTCCTGGGATCCACAGGAGAGTTACAGCCAAATGAGCTATATATATATATAGGTACAGTAGTTTACAATTTTGATCATTAAACTCTGGTATTGTATTTACTGTATGAAATATAATGCTACAGCCAAAATAAATGCAAAGGCACTGATTAGTTATGTTGAATCCATGTATTACACAGTTGTTGATGTTTTTTACTATTTAGGTATTAAAGTGGGAGTGTGACAGACCTAGCCTGGATAGAGGCTTATGGAGAGGACAGAATGCAAGCCTCTTGCCTTTTGATTATGGCATTTGGGGTACCCTTGAGATGTTGTTACTTTGGCTTCGGGTCCTTGTCCCCCAGGACACACAGACTCTGGGGACCCTGTATTTGCCATATTAGCAATAGTGACTGAGTCATACTGTTGGGGCTCATACTGTGAGGAGATGCTAATGTCATCAACTCCAACTATCTGTCTGATGTCAGCTATAATGTGTTTAATGTAAATGAGTCTAGTATGGCTTACCACAGGCTCTAAAGTATTCAACTCGTTGTTTGTATTAATTGTAATTAGCTCCTGCTATTGTGTTTAATGTACTGTGTGAAGCTTGGTGACAACAAGTCTGACCTGTCGTGAAATCCTGATGGGCACAGAGTCACATCAGCTGCTTAAAGGGATTAGTTAATTAGCTCATGTTAATTTGTTACAGATGTATTGTTAGAGTAATATGAGTAGGAGGGGGAAACCTCCTCTTCTACAGTATAAAAAGTCTTGTATTCTGGTTATAATAAAAACAGTCCATGTTAGCAGTGAAACAAGTGTCGCCTTGTTTTGTGCTTTGTGAGCGGTTGGAATATCTGATATCTGTATCCAGATTGGGAGGAAGTGGTATATGACGGAAGCACTCAAGCAGAGTGTGGGACGTTCCATGACAGGGAGTAAACTCCTATCTCTGATTATAATAAGGCTTACCTATAGGTACTGTAAATATCTCCTAAACGTGCACCATTCAGTGGATATTTACTGTATACCCCGCTACTCATGTGCTATGAAGGAACGGCCGCCCGAGCAATTCCTTCAGAGTCCTGTGCTCTAAACAGTGGTTCCCCTACCATGTACAGGAATGACGTCATCGCAGCTCCAACCAGTCACACAGCTGGAGTCCGCGGACCCGGAAGTGAGACAGGTGAAGATGGAAGTGGCCTCCAGCGGTGACAGTGCTTCACTGGAGGGCTTTGTTTTCAGGTAAGTGTCATATAATGTGCTAGTATGCAATGCATACTAACACGTTATAATATTACCCTGCAGGTCCGAAAAAAAAAAAAAAAAAACTTGCCCAGTGGTTTACTACCATTTTAAGGTGCCCATACACATAAAAAGGGTCCTGAACTTACTGCCTTAAAGGCCAATCTACAACATGTTTGGCAATACACTAAAAATGCCAAATCTGTCTGATCCAGACACCTGTAGCTTGAGTTGGACTACTACATTACAGGAGGCTATAGACATTTCCGTAGACCTTAAATGTTGCTGGCAATCAATGCAGGGTGTCCTCCTAATTAGATAAAGTCAAAGACAACTTAACCTGTCAAATATAGCTGGGTTTATGGATTCTTTCACCATTGTATTGCAGACAGAGATGCTAGCCACCACTGAACACTGAACAAAATCCTGAAGCGCATTTAAATGACCCAACAATTACATCTCTTTTGGAGTTGAATGGCCACAAAAATGGAAAATTGTATACTCACCTTTCCGTAATTTTCCTTTCCTGTCGTATCTTCATGGCAGCATACACTTTGGGTTGTGACTCCGCCCCCACAACCTGATAGGACTACATAGCTATAAGTTGTAGAGATGGCCCCTGCCCAGTATTCTCCGTATATATATATCTCACCTTAGACGGGTGGGAGATTGTATGCTGCCATGAAGATACGACAGGAAAGGAAAATTACGGAAAGGTGAGTATACAATTTTCCGTTTTCCTGTCGCATCATGGCAGCATACACTTTGGGGAGTAACTCGCAAAGACTGGGTGGGAATTCAAACTAAGTTTATTAATCAAATAATAGAGGAATTGGCCTGGATAACGGATCTTCCGAAATCCACCGTGGATAAGCAGGCGGAATCCACCTTATAATGAGACATGAAGGTGTTCCTGGAGGACCAGGTAGCCGCTCTGCAAATCGTCTCCGCCGAGACTCTACAATATGCCGCCCAGGAGGTTGCCACTGCCCTGGTGGAGTGTGCCCTTAAGCCCTCAGGTACTTGATGGTTACTCAGTGAGTAAGATCTCTTGATGGTCTTTACTAGCCATGAAGCGATGGTGCGTGAGGATGCCGCTTGACCTCTCCTGAAACCATGTGGGATAATTAGGAGGTTCTCCGACTTTCTGATGGATTTTGTTGCTGAGAGGTATTCCATAACGGTACCCTTAACATCTAGTGGATGAGGGTCTCCCTGATCCGTGCTGAGTGCTGGAAGATTAATCTCCTGGTTAAAATGGAAGGATGAGGACACCTTGGGGATGAATCGATCCGAAGGCCTTAGGACTAGCCTGTCTGGAAGAACAACCAAGTATGGTTCGCTAACCATTAGAGCTTGCATTTCTGACACTCGCTTCGCCGATGTTATGGCTATTAAAAAAGAAACCTTCAGCGTTAGATCCCAGAGGGATATGCTCTGCATTGGAAAAAAGGGTTCCTTGGATAATGACTCTAGAACAATTGAGAGATCCCAGACCGGGAATGACGGTTTTCTGGGGGGCCTCAGCTTTAGACAGGCCCTCTGAAACTGAACCACCAGAGGCTCTTGCGCCCATTTAACTCCTGTCAAAGCGGACAGGGCCGATACCTGGACCTTCAGGGTGCTTGACCTAAGGCCTTTCTCTAGGCCTGATTGAAGGAACTCCAAGATGTGAGACACCGACGGGGAGGATGAGTCCCAACCTTGCTGGTGGGAGAAGGAGACAAATTTTTCCCAAACTCTTCTGTACGCGATGTTGGTAGTAGGCTTTCTGGCCTGGAGTAAGGTATCCACCACCTTCTGGGAACAGCCCTGCTCTAGGTACCTAGCCCTTTCAGTCTCCAGGCCATCAAGTGTAGCTTCCCCGGGTTCGGGTGAAGAAGATGTCCCTGGGAGAGTAGGTCTGTCGTCAGTGGGAGAGGCAGAGGCTCTGCCGTGTTCAGCTGCATGAGGGTAGTAAACCATGGCCTCCTCGGCCAGAAAGGGATCACTGCTACCACCAATGCTGTTGACTTCTTGAGCCTCAGGAGGAATCTCGCTATGAGAGGTGTCGGGGGGAAAATGTACCCCAGGTGAAAGTTCCAGGGGTGTTGGAGGCAGTCCGTCCCCTCTGCCGAAGGAAACGGTGTCCTTGATAGGAATCTCTGACACTTTGTGTTCTCCGGAGTTGCTGCTAGGTCTATCTCTGGAGGGCCCCAGGTTCGGGATATGAGAGCATAGGCTTGTGGACTCAGAGACCATTCGTTGTTGGAGTGGAAATTTCTGCTTAGTGAGTCGGCCAAGGTGTTCTGGACTCCCGGGACATAAACCGCCCTTAGGTCCAGTAGATTCAGCTGCGCCCATTCCAGAACAGGACGGACCTCCTGTAACATGGACCTGCTTCTGGTGCCCCCCTGCCTGTTGATGTAGGCAACGGCCACCTTGTTGTCCATCCTCAGGAGGACGTGCTTCCTCCTCAAGTGAGAACTGAAGGCCAGGAGAGCCTGGAACGCTGCTCTCATCTCCAGAACGTTCGACACTGTATCCTGTGCCCTGAAAGGCCAACGACCCTGAGCCGCAAGGTCCTGATAGTGGGCTCCCCATCCCTGTAAACTGGCATCTGAGGTCACGGTTTCTTGATAGGGAGTGACTATATGCCTGCATCTTCTCAAGTTGTGAGGACGTACCCACCACATCAACGATTGCTTTACGTCCTGAGAGATGAGGATTGGTTGGGACATTGATGTGCCCTTCCACTGACGTAGGAAGGAGATCTGGAGAGGCCTCGAATTCCATTGCGCCCATTGGACCATTGGAATGGTGGAAGCTAGGGAGCCCAGGATACTGAGACAGGTCCTGGCCGGGAGCATTGTAGCGGAGATTGCCCTTTTCACCTTTTGAATTAGAGGAGGGATTTTTTCCCCCGGAAGTTCCACCGTATTCTCCCTTGTGTCCAATTCGGCCCCCAGAAAGACCATTCTCTGTGTGGGATGGATGTTGCTCTTCTTCCAATTTATCAGCCACCCTAGGGACTGTAATGTGGAGACCAGGATTTCCCTGTGAAGGACAAGAGAGTCCTGGCTGTCTGAGAGGAGTAGGATGTCGTCCAGGTAATGGTGGACCCTCAGCCCGTTTTCTCTCAGGTGGGCTATTACAGGTAATAGGACTTTTGTAAACGTCCTGGGTGCGGTAGAGATCCCGAACGGAAGGCTTCGGAATTGGAAGTGCCGATGATTTAGGGTAAACCGGAGAAATTTTTGGAACTCGGAATGGATAGGGATGTGCAAATACGCGTCCTGGAGGTCGATTGACAGCATCCAGTCTCCCAAGTTTATTGCTTGGAGGATTGATTGAAGGCTTTCCATCTTGAATGTTTCTAACCGTATCGACCGGTTGAGGTTTTTTAGGTCCAAGACTGGACGAAGGTCCCCTGATTTCTTTTTCACTAAGAAAAGTGGGGAGTAGAAACCTTTGCCCCTTTGGGATGGCGGTACCTCCACTATTGCTTGTTTCTGGAGCAACTCTTGGATATACTGGACTAGGGATAGTCTTTTCTCTTGAGAGGGAGGAAGTCTGGTTGAGCAGAATTGGTCTCTTGGAGGACGACCTCTGAATGCCCACCTGTGTCCGAAATGAATGGTGGACACCGTCCATGGGTCTTTTATCATTCCCGCCCAGACCAACTTGAACTTTGTGAGTCTGGCCCCCACTACCGCTGGTTGGGCGGGCGAACCTTCAAAAGGACTTCTGGTCATTGGAGGCAGGGGTCTTGGGTTTCTGGAACTTAAGGAAGGGCGTCTGGGGGTTCTTCCAGCTCCTTCTGTATTCCTTCCCGGGTCTATAGGATTTCGCATCCCTATATCTTTCCGGAAGGTTACGTTTAAAGGGAGGTGGCCTTTGTTGCTTCGGCCTTCTGTCCGATGGTATGAGACCCGACTTCCCGCCTGTTACTTTAGAGATTGCGGTATCCAGCTTTGCTCCAAAGAGGTTCACCCCATCATATGGAATCCTGCACCAGTTTGACTTCGAGGCGGGGTCAGCCGACCAAGGTTTAAGCCATAGCGCCCTTCTGGCCATTACAGAGGCTAACATAGACCTTGATGTGGATCTGATGGTATCTACGGAAGCCTCCGCCACGAAATCTCCCGCAAGGCTAAGTTCTTGTAAGGCCTTAGTGATCTGTTCTTGATCTGCGCCCTCAGTGACGAGCCTCGCTGTAGCTGAGGACCAGCTGGAGATAGCTTTCCCAACCGCCGCTAATGCCACCGCTGGCCTGCAGGCGCCTCCTGCGAACAGGTAAGCTCTCTTAAGGTCTGTATCCACCTTCCTGTCAAGCACGTCTCTGAACGTTACTGCATCTTCAATGGGGAGCGTCACGTGCCTGGCTAGACGCATCAAAGATGCATCCACTACTGGAGGAGAAAGTAAAGGAGATACTTTGGGTTCCTTGAGAGGGTACAGTTTGGTGAGTCTGTTGGACAGACTGAACTTCTTTTCCGGATTCTGCCACTCCTCCTTAATGAGCTCTTCTAACTCGTCGATGAATGGGAAAGCCTCCGGAACCTTCTTGAGGTTTGGGAAATATTTTCTCTGTTTAGGCTGTGTCTCCTCAAGCTCCTCCCAGTTAATCGCTTCCTTAACTGATCTGATGAACAGTTCTATGAGCGCGAAATCAAAACCAGCTGAAGCTTCCGGCTCTTCATCATCCGACGGTAGGTCTTGCTCTCTTGATGCACTGGGAATGGTGGGTGAGGTGCTATAGGCCGTAAACTCCACATCAGGAGTTGAGACCTGGGGAGTAGAGACTCCAGTGGGTTCTATGGAATCCGGCTCTTTCTCCCTGGTGGCTTCATCTATGCACTTGCGGCAGGCTAGTTTGTCTGGGAGGGCCGTGGCCCCACATACCCAGCAAGCGTTCCTGGCTGGACGGGAAGGGTGCGTAGAGGATTGGTGTCCTCGTGCAGGGGATCTTCTGCGGTAGGAACGGCTATGCCTTGAGTGGGATCGACTCCGTCTGCGACTCCCCTTGCGGCCTGAGCGGCTTCTTCCGCGTGAGCGGCTGCGTCTATGGCCGGAGCGGCTTCTCCTGTGCGAAGATTCTCTTCGTCCTGATTTAGATGATCTTGCGGACCTGACAGGGCTGACCAATTAGGTAGCATTAGTACGGTCCTGCTCTCTTTTTCAATCTTCTCTACTTACCGCTGGAATCCCCCCCCCTTACCTATTAGGCTGGTGGTGATCTGCTGGGGCAGCGGCCTCCATAGGAGAGGAAGGTGAATACCTGAGAAAGGTATAGGAAGGTAAGAGCATGCAACCAGGTCCCAAAAAACAGTGCATAAGTATTAGACACTTACCCAGAGGGAGAGGGTAGCTTTAGGAATGCAGAAGTTCAAACACAGCAGTCAGAAGTCTTCCAGGGAGCAAGGAGAGTTCAGAAATGACAAACAGGGCTTTTAAATCTGCCGCCATGGCCGCCGAGGTCACGACCCGCTCGCGCATGCGCAGTAGCGGCGCGAGGCGCCCGGCGCCATCTTGGAAACTGGCAAAATCGAAAGGACGCCCTGACGGCGCGCACCGCGCATGCGCGGAAGCGCCGAGACGCCCGGGAAGCCTGTAGGGAGGCACAGAGGGACCACAGAGCCCAGCATAGAGGAGAAAAGACAAAAAGTGAGAAAAGAGGCATGGCGACCGCTGCACAACAACTAAGCCTGTTTAAGGCTTATACTAGACCGCAACATACCCCCGAGATCACCAGAGCGGGGCTCCTTCCATCTAGCTCGTTTAGAGGCTGTACAGGTAAGGACTTCCACCCAGGAGAGGCTAGAACCTGGCTGGGGCGAATTCGGTAAGGGGGTGCTTCTGATATGTTCAGTCCTTCAGGTGAGGAAAAATAAGAGAATACTGGGCAGGGGCCATCTCTACAACTTATAGCTATGTAGTCCTATCAGGTTGTGGGGGCGGAGTCACAACCCAAAGTGTATGCTGCCATGATGCGACAGGAAAGTATTTTATCAAAAAATGTGCAAATAAGTACAAGCGTATGATTAAATAAAAATTCAATACAGCCTCCATATACAGTATGTCAATAATCTTTTATGGTACATATGAGGTCCTTAGCTACACATTACACCTTTACAGAGACAATTTGCGAGTAATTCACAGCAGATAGGTGGACATGCTGCATATTATACCAGGTTACATAAATGTAATGTAACTTAAAGGATATGTTCACAATTGGAACATGTTACATGTTACATGTTCCACCCAGCTATGTTGAGAGTCTGAAGGAGCTGGACATTGCACCCGTGATCTGCTGACCACAGGTGCAATGCTCTGCACATTTTTTTTACCTGCTAAAAAAAATTTAATTTTTTATTTTAATTTTTTTAAAGATGAACCTATCATTGACACCAAACCAGAGATGGGCACCCTAATCATTTTTCAACTGGACCATCTGTAAAAATGCCACCTTCAAACCCTTACTTTGCTACCACGACTTTCATTTTACCACTTAAGGACCGCCTGCCCACCATGTACTGCGGATGGGCGGGCCACACATACTGGTATATCGCTGCTTGCTTCCACAGATAGCAGGTTGTACACAGTGGGAGACTGTCAGAAAGTCCCGGCCAATGCATATTGGCCAGGACCCGCTGATCGGCTGTGTCCAATAGCAGCTCAGAGCTCTTTGTTGATTATCAGCACAGGGCTCTGAGTTGTGATTGGACACAGCTAAGGGAACAATCTCTGTTTCTTATCTAGGAAACAAAGAGATTTGCTAGTAACGTCCCGCTGAACAGCCATTTACTGGGAAGCTCAGTGTGCTGTAGCTTCTACTCCCCCAGCTCTTATGCAGCTGAGAACAGAGGGAATGTGATCACTTATAAAAAAGGGAAAGAGGTATTTATAATTTTCTTTTTATATCTATACAAAAATGTTTTGATATTAATTTCTATTTTAAACTGAATGGGTTGTTTTATAAGGTGATCATTAACAATCACGTTAACCCCTTAAACACCCTAGATGTTGACCCCTTCCCAGCCAGTATCATTAGTACAGTAACAGTGTATAGTACAGTAACAGTGTATAGTATTATCACTGTATTGGTGTCACTAGTGTCACTAGTGATGTCAGTGGCAGTTAGTCAGTTCACACCCCAGCCTCAGTTGGTGTCAGATTACCCGCCGCAGTATATATACCACAGTTATAGACTTATTGGGATTTTTTTTACCAAAGACATGTAGCAGAATACATTTAGCTAGAATTTATGAAGAAATTCGATTTTTTTATTTTATTGGTTATGTTTTATAGCAGAAAGTTTTTATTTCAAAATGTTCCATCTTTTTTTGTTCATATCACAAAAAGTATATATATATAAAAAATAAATAAATAAAAAAAACAGTGGTGATCAAATACCACCAAAAGAAAGCTCTATTGGTGTGAAACAAATCACAAATTTTGTTTGGATACAGCGTTTCATGACCGCGCAATTACCAGTTAAAGTAGTGCAGTGCTAAATAGCAAAGAAATGGCCTGGTCATGAAGACGGTAAAACCTTCCAGAGCTGAAGTGGTTAAATAGCATGCTTTCTTATAGAGGAATGAGAAAAAATAAATTAAAAAAAATATTAGACAGGGAGGGTGGCAAAGTTGCACACTCTATTTGTAGACTTTGTTTAACCCCCTTGTAAGGGATATGGAGTGCAAGTATCTAGTGGCAGCATGAACAACCAGATCAGTGTAGATGTAGTTAGGGAACTGAAATCAGACCGCTTAAGATTAATAAGTTTATTAATGCACACAACACCCATTCAACATCAACAGACCATAAGCATTGCAAAGTAAAAATAAACACAGCAGTGAAGCAAAGCCAAACTAACAACCTAACTATGATACATTATGCACAAATGGAGGGAAGCTCACATAAATAGGGCATAATGAGGACTGGGACTAGGAACAAGGGGAGCAGAGATGAGGTAACAGGATACAGGGAACATGATGCAGGATATGGCAAGGGTCAAGATAATCAGCAAGCAGGTATTTGACTAACAGGCAAAACACTTTGGCACTGATGAAAATTAAGGGAGGGATTATATTTCATCCCAGCAGTCAGCATCAGGTGGAGCCCAATTACTGGGATCTGCTGGGAGACACCCACTTGTTGCGACCAGAACTGTGTCCTTCAGCTCTGGGAACCACAGTGGCACCAGCAGGTAGTGTCACATACCTGACGGTAGAGTCTGATATGCAGGGAACGGCCTCTCTTACTCCTCTGATTCTGGCCCCCTGATAGGGTAGACAGGAGGTGCAGAAGTGCAGAGTCACACGAGTGCCAAACAGTTCGTCTCCTCTGTAACTGGGAACAGCGACAGGTGGCACGGTGCTGGAGCAGGGTTCTCCAATGAGCGAAAGATGCATGTTAGGCAGACCGGGTCAAACACTGGCGGGAACGTCAGGAGCAGAAACGGAGGCAGAAGCGTGGTCAGGATACAGGCTGGGTCGGCAACGGGCTGGCAGCATGGTAGTAGAAGGAGCAGGCAGATGTGGAGGTCAGAATAAGCCGGGTCAGATGCAGGCAGCAGGTAGCAGAGTCAGAGGCAAACCGGGTCGGTAAACAGGTACAGGTATCAGAGGTTTAACAGGCAGGAACACACGGGAACACTGTAGAACGGACAGCACTGGGTGTAAGCACAGACAGAGTTTAAATAGCCCCTTAGGCACCAAGGCCGTCACGGGCGCGCGCGCGCCGGAGCACCGGCAATCTAACTGAATAACCAGGCTGCCCTGGAATCCCATCTTGAGTACTGGCGTGCCCTTCTTGGTCCTGTGCACGCAGGTGCACCAGAGGTGTTCTGGCAGGGGCTGAGGTCACAGGTCATCTTCTCTGTCGGCCATCTTGAGTGCTGGCTGGTCTTCCCTGACAGGTAGAGATGGGCCGAACACCTCCCTGTTCGGTTTGCACCAGAACTCCCAAACAGAGAAAAAGTTCTGACCTGAACGGCTAACCCTATTAAAGTCTATGGGACCAGAACTTGAAAAATCAAAAGTCCCCATTTTGAAGGTTTATAAGAAAGTTATTGGCCATAAAAAGGGTATGGGGTCTGGGTACTGCTCTGTATCAATGCAACCTTTTTTTTAAAAAAAGATTTTTTCAGGATCAGTGATTTTAACGATGCTTACAGTGAAACAATAAAAAATTTAAAATTCCTTTAACCACTTGACGACCGCCTCACGCCGATGTACGTCGGCAAAGTGGCACGGACAGGCAAAATCACGTACAGGGTACGTGATTTGCCTTCCGCGGGTGGGGGGTCCGATCGGACCCCCCCCCGGTGCCCGAGGCGGTCGTCCTATGTCCAGCGGCGATCGGTGATGAGGGGGAGACCATCCGTTCGTGGCCCCCCCCTCGCGATCGCCGCCGGCCAATGAAATCACTCCTTTGCTGCTGTATGCTAAACAGCAGCAAAGGAAGTGATGTCATCTCCCCTCGGGTCGGTATTTTCCGTTCCGGCCCGAGGAGAGACGACAAGTATGTGAGTGCACAACACTACACACACACAGTAGAACATGCCAGGCACACAAATCACCCCGATCCCCCCCCCGATCGCCCCCCGATCCCCCCCCAATCACCCCCCCCCCTGTCACAAACTGACACCAGCAGTTTTTTTTTTTTTTTTTTTTTTCTGATTACTGCATAGTGTCAGTTTGTGACAGTGACAGTGTTGGGACAGTGTATATTACCCCCCTTTAGGTCTAGGGTACCCCCCTAACCCCCCCTAATAAAGTTTTAACCCCTTGATGACCCCCTGTCACCAGTGTCGCTAAGCGATCATTTTTCTGATCGCTGTATTAGTGTCGCTGGTGACGCTAGTTAGTGAGGTAAATATTTAGGTTCGCCGTCAGCGTTTTATAGCGTCAGGGACCCCCATATACTACCTAATAAATGTTTTAACCCCTTGATTGCCCCCTAGTTAACCCTTTCACCACTGATCACCGTATAACTGTTACGGGTGACGCTGGTTAGTTCGTTTATTTTTTATAGTGTCAGGGCACCCGCCGTTTATTACCGAATAAAGGTTTAGCCCCCCGATCGCCCGGCGGTGATATGCGTCGCCCCAGGCAGCGTCAAATTAGCGCCAGTACCGCTAACACCCACGCAAGCAGCATGCGCCTCCCTTAGTGGTATAGTATCTGATCGGATCAATATCTGATCCGATCAGATCTATACTAGCGTCCCCAGCAGTTTAGGGTTCCCAAAAACGCAGTGTTAGCGGGATCAGCCCAGATACCCGCTAGCACCTGCGTTTTGTCCCTCCGCCCGGCCCACCCAAGTGCAGTATCGATCGATCACTGTCACTTACAAGGCACTAAACGCATAACTGCAGCGTTCGCAGAGTCAGGCCTGATCCCTGCGATCGCTAACAGTTTTTTTGGTAGCATTTTGGTGAACTGGCAAGCACCAGCCCCAGGCAGCGTCAGGTTAGCGCCAGTACCGCTAACACCCACGCACGCACCGTACACCTCCCTTAGTGGTATAGTATCTGAACGGATCAATATCTGATCCGATCAGATCTATACTAGCGTCCCCAGCAGTTTAGGGTTCCCAAAAACGCAGTGTTAGCGGAATCAGCCCAGATACCTGCTAGCACCTGCGTTTTGCCCCTCCGCCCGGCCCAGCCCAGCCCACCCAAGTGCAGTATCGATCGATCACTGTCACTTACAAAACACTAAACGCATAACTGCAGCGTTCGCAGAGTCAGGCCTGATCCCTGCGATCGCTAACAGTTTTTTTTGTAGCGTTTTGGTGAACTGGCAAGCACCAGCCCCAGGCAGCGTCAGATTAGCGCCAGTACCGCTAACACCCACGCACGCAGCATACACCTCCCTTAGTGGTATAGTATCTGAACGGATCAATATCTGATCCGATCAGATCTATACTAGCGTCCCCAGCAGTTTAGGGTTCCCAAAAACGCAGTGTTAGCGGAATCAGCCCAGATACCTGCTAGCACCTGCGTTTTGCCCCTCCGCCCGGCCCAGCCCAGCCCACCCAAGTGCAGTATCGATCGATCACTGACACTTACAAAACACTAAACGCATAACTGCAGCGTTTGCAGAGTCAGGCCTGATCCCTGTGATCGCTAACAGTTTTTTTTGTAGCGTTTTGGTGAACTGGCAAGCACCAGCGGCGTAGTACACCCCGGTCGTAGTCAAACCAGCACTGCAGTAACACTTGGTGACGTGGCGAGTCCCATAAGTGCAGTTCAAGCTGGTGAGGTGGCAAGCACAAGTAGTGTCCCGCTGCCACCAAAAAGACAAACACAGGCCCGTCGTGCCCATAGTGCCCTTCCTGCTGCATTCGCCAATCCTAATTGGGAACCCACCGCTTCTGCAGCGCCCGTACTTCCCCCATTCACATCCCCAACCAAATGCAGTCGGCTGCATGAGAGGCATTTTTATGTCCTCCCGAGTACCCCTACCCAACGAACCCCCCCAAAAAAGATGTCGTGTCTGCAGCAAGCACGGATATAGGCGTGACACCCGCTATTATTGTCCCTCCTGTCCTGACAATCCTGGTCTTTGCATTGGTGAATGTTTTGAACGCTACCATTCACTAGTTGAGTATTAGCGTAGGGTACAGCATTGCACAGACTAGGCACACTTTCACAGGGTCTCCCAAGATGCCATCGCATTTTGAGAGACCCGAACCTGGAACCGGTTACCGTTATAAAAGTTAGTTACAAAAAAAGTGTAAAAAAAAAAAAAATATGAAATAAAAAAAAATAGTTGTTGTTTTATTGTTCTCTCTCTCTCTATTCTCTCTCTCTATTGTTCTGCTCTTTTTTACTGTATTCTATTCTGCAATGTTTTATTGTTATTGTTATTGTTATTGATTGTTATTGTTATTGTTATTATGTTTCATCATGTTTGTTTTTCAGGTGTGTAATTATTTACACTTTACTGTGCTTTATTGTTAACTATTGTTAACCATTTTTTTGTCTTCAGGTACGCCATTCACGACTTTGAGTGGTTATACCAGAATGATGCCTGCAGGTTTAGGTATCATCTTGGTATCATTCTTTTCAGCCAGCGGTCGGCTTTCATGTAAAAGCAATCCTAGCGGCTAATTAGCCTCTAGACTGCTTTTACAAGCCGTGGGAGGGAATGCCCCCCCCCCCCCCACCGTCTTCCGTGTTTTTCTCTGGCTCTCCTGTCTCAACAGGGAACCTGAGAATGCAGCCGGTGATTCAGCCAGCTGACCATAGAGCTGATCAGAGACCAGAGTGGCTCCAAACATCTCTATGGCCTAAGAAACCGGAAGCTACGAGTATTTCATGACTTAGATTTCGCCGGATGTAAATAGCGCCATTGGGAAATTGGGGAAGCATTTTATCACACCGATCTTGGTGTGGTCATTTGCTTTGAGGGCAGAGGAGAGATCTAGGGTCTAATAGACCACAATTTTTTCAAAAAAGAGTACCTGTCACTACCTATTGCTATCATAGGGGATATTTACATTCCCCGAGATAACAATAAAAATGATTAAAAAAAAAAATATGAAAGGAACAGTTTAAAAGTAAGATTAAAAAAGCAAAAAAATAATAAAGAAAAAAAAAAAAAAAAAAAAAAACACCCCTGTCGCCCCCTGCTCTCGCGCTAAGGCGAACGCAAGCGGCGGTCTGTCGTCAAACGTAAACAGCAATTGCACCATGCATGTGAGGTATCACCGCGAAGGCCAGATCGAGGGCAGTAATTTTTCCAGTAGACCTCCTCTGTAAATCTAAAGTGGTAACCTGTAAAGGCTTTTTAAGGCTTTTAAACATGTATTTATTTTGTTGCCACTGCACGTTTGTGCGCAATTTTAAAGCATGTCATGTTTGGTATCCATGTACTCGGCCTGAGATCATCTTTTTTATTTCATCAAACATTTGGGCAATATAGCGTGTTTTAGTGCATTAAAATTAAAAAAAGTGTGTTTTTTCCCCAAAAAATGCGTTTGAAAAATCGCTGCGCAATTACTGTGTGAAAAAAAAAAATGAAACACCCACCATTTTAATCTGTAGGGCATTTGCTTTAAAAAAATATATAATGTTTGGGGGTTCAAAGTAATTTTTTTGCAAAAAAAAATAACTTTTTCATGTAAACAATAAGTGTCAGAAAGGGCTTTGTCTTCAAGTGGTTAGAAGAGTGGGTGATGTGTGACATAAGCTTCTAAATGTTGTGCATAAAATGCCAGGACAGTTCAAAACCCCCCCAAATGACCCCATTTTGGAAAGTAGACACCCCAAGCTATTTGCTGAGAGGCATGTCGAGTCCATGGAATATTTTATATTGCGACACAAGTTGCGGGAAAGAGACAAATTTTTTTTTTTTTTTTTTTTTTTTTGCACAAAGTTGTCACTAAATGATATATTGCTCAAACATGCCATGGAAATATATGAAATTACACCCCAAAATACATTCTGCTGCTTCTCCTGAGTACGGGGATACCACATGTGTGAGACTTTTTGGGAGCCTAGCCGCGTACGGGACCCCGAAAACCAAGCACCGCCTTCAGGCTTTCTAAGGGCGTGAATTTTTGATTTCACTCTTCACTGCCTATCACAGTTTCGGAGGCCATGGAATGCCCAGGTGGCACAAAACCCCCCCAAATGACCCCATTTTGGAAAGTAGACACCCCAAGCTATTTGCTGAGAGGTATAGTGAGTATTTTGCAGACCTCACTTTTTGTCACAAAGTTTTGAAAATTGAAAAAAGAAAAAAAAAAATGTTTTTTCTTGTCTTTCTTCATTTTCAAAAACAAATGAGAGCTGCAAAATACTCACCATGCCTTTCAGCAAATAGCTTGGGGTGTCTACTTTCCAAAATGGGGTCATTTGGGGGGGTTTTGTGCCACCTGGGCATTCCATGGCCTCCGAAACTGTGATAGGCAGTAAAGAGTGAAATCAAAAATTTTCACCCTTAGAAATCCTGAAGGCAGTGATTGGTTTTTGGGGTCCAGTACGCGGCTAGGCTCCCAAAAAGTCCCACACATGTGGTATCCCCATACTCAGGAGAAGCAGCTAAATGTATTTTGGGGTGCAATTCCACATATGCCCATGGCCTGTGTGAGCAATATATCATTTAGTGACAACTTTATGAAAAAAAAAAAAAAAAAAAAAAAAAAGTGTCACTTTCCCGCAACTTGTGTCAAAATATAAAATATTCCATGGACTCAATATGCCTCTCAGCAAATAGCTTGGGGTGTCTACTTTCCAAAATGGGGTCATTTTGGGGGGTTTTGTGCCACCTGGGCATTCCATGGCCTCCGAAACTGTGATAGGCAGTGAAGAGTGAAAGCAAAAATTTACACCCTTAGAAATCCTGAAGGCGGTGATTGGTTTTCGGGGCCCCGTACGCGGCTAGGCTCCCAAAAAGTCCCACACATGTGGTATCCCCATACTCAGGAGAAGCAGCTAAATGTATTTTGGGGTGCAATTCCACATAGGCCCATGGCCTGTGTGAGCAATATATCATTTAGTGACGACTTTTTGTAAATATTTTTTTTTTTTTTTTTTTTTGTCATTTTTCAATCACTTGGGACAAAAAAAATAAATATTCAATGGGTTCAACATGCCTCTCAGCAATTTCCTTGGGGTGTCTACTTTCCAAAATGGGGTCATTTGGGGGGGTTTTGTACTGCCCTGCCATTTTAGCACCTCAAGAAATGACATAGGCAGTCATAAACTAAAAGCTGTGTAAATTCCAGAAAATGTACCCTAGTTTGTAGACGCTATAACTTTTGCGCAAACCAATAAATATACACTTATTGACATTTTTTTTACCAAAGACATGTGGCCGAATACATTTTGGCCTAAATGTATGACTAAAATTTAGTTTATTGGATTTTTTTTATAACAAAAAGTAGAAAATATCATTTTTTTAAAAAATTTTCGGTCTTTTTCCGTTTATAGCGCAAAAAATAAAAACTGCAGAGGTGATCAAATACCATCAAAAGAAAGCTCTATTTGTGGGAAGAAAAGGACGCAAATTTCGTTTGGGTACAGCATTGCATGACCGCGCAATTAGCAGTTAAAGCGACGCAGTGCCAAATTGGAAAAAGACCTCTGGTCCTTAGGCAGCATAATGGTCCGGGGCTCAAGTGGTTAAATATAGTGCCGCATCTGTACCATAGATAGAACCTACTGCAGCAAAACTGAAATTTCTAAAGAAAAAAAAAAAAGACATTTAAATTGTCGGCAATACAATACCATTGCTGGCAAAAGCAAAATGTTATAAAAAATGATGCGGGGGTACCCCACATTCCAATCCGTTTGACAGTTCTTATATAGGTAAGGGCAGGTAACGTCGCCAGGTGGCTCTGCACCTTACCAATATAAGAACTGTCAAACACCAAGCCAGGCATTCGGCGGTTTGCCTTTTTTTTTTCTTTTTTCAGGTCGGCTGTGGCGGCGTCGTGATTGATCATGGATCCACAGAAGGTGATCCAGATCTTGACACCCCTACCTGCTTGACTGCCTCTGTTCCACACAGACCTCTTTTCCCTACCAATCTTTCTTCCTATTCCACAATCTGTTAACACTTTCTATGCCATGCCTCCCCTGTAAAGACCCAGCCTTCCTTCCTGCTTTAGGACTTTCTATACAGTGTGTGAATACAGTCCAATGATACCCATGTATGTTTGATTATTATATTGTACACCAAAATTATTTAAAACAGTAAAAAAAATAAAAGCACAGTCATAATAAGAAACAGAACTTCTGCAATATGCTAGTTACTGATCTTTTTTGAAGAGCTATCAGCATAGGTTTTACATTGTGGTTTCTTAATGGATCATTGAGTACAGATTGCTAAGCTACTAGCAGAGAGCTCTCCAGCAAGTTAGCTGTGGCAGGGTTTCAAACTGAGTTCCTATGTGTCCCACAACAGCACTGCATAAGGAAGAATATATTCTATATGTAATTTAAACATGTATGTTTAAAAAATTAGGTACACTTCATAGAGATTGCTATTTATTTTCAATATATTTGAATACGGAAACAGTACCTACAGAAAAAGGTGATATACAGTACTTGAATAATAACACAAGAAAAATACTATTTTTAATAATTTATTAAGCAAAAATATCAATAGACGTAATGCTGTACTGTGGAAAAAAGTAAGTACACCTTTAGCCTCAAAAGCTGGTATTGCCCCGAATAACAGAAATTACTTCTCACTCGTCTCTGACATGGACCCAGTGAAATTTTTGTGTCCATGCAAAATTCTAACAGTTTGATGATGTTTGTGGGTTTTCTTGCATTAACTGTCTGTTTCAAAAATCCCCCTGCAAAAGTGTGAGTCATTGCTTTGTGGATTTGCTAGAGTGCTTTGGATCATTATGTTCAAAGACTCATATCTGGTTTAACTTAAACTTTTGAACACAACACATGTCAACCCTTGGGGGTTGATTTACTAAAACTGGAGAGTTCAAACTCTGGTGCAGCTGTAGATGGTAGCCAATCAGCTTCTAACTTCAGCTTGTTAAATTAAGCTTAAAAAAATAAAACGGAAGCTGATCAGTTTCTATGTAGACCTGTACCAGATTTTGCACTCTCCAGTTTTACTAAACCAATCCTAAGATGTCTGAGGTTTAAATATGACAATTTTCACCTGCATACTGCCTAAGGAGGTCCTAATCATGGCATCTAATAGGGAACGCCTGATTCTTGATTCATGGGTTTAAAGTGGTGGTAAATTTAGGGGTATGTTAACTTTTTCTATATGGAAAATCTGCATTTTCCTATTTTGGATAATGGAAATAAATAAAACACGTCATGCTTATTGGTAATGTGTTCAAAATACATCACTTTTATCTGTAGGCACTGTTTTAATAAAGATCTAAAGTTTGTTCAAAGATGGGATGTACTTACATTTTCACAATATTGTGTGTGTGTGTGTGTGTGTGTGTGTTTCTGTATAATTATACCTGAGTAGCTTCTTAGAAGTACACTCACCAATATACAATATAAGTGGCTGTATGTCAAAGCATCTAGGTTTTACAATACATAGCTGGACAAATAAAATTGGAAAAAAGATCCTGTATGAGAATCTTTCATGATTTATCTATTTATGAATTTATTTCATGGTACAAATATATGCAGGCTTCCCTTCAATGCTTTCATGTAAATCAAAGGTTTTCAGGGTTTAAGTGGTTATAACAAAAATACAAGCACCAGCTTTCATCAAAATGTCTGTTGTTCAAAGGGCATCTCACAAAATGAAAGCCAAATGCCAAACTTATTATGTATGAGAGCTGGTTGCACTGAGCATAACTCATTAACTAATGACTTCGTAATTAGTTTTCAGTAAAGGGTTCCTGAAAAGATACCATCAGCACTGACAAATGATTAGAGGGATCTGGGGATAGTTTAGGAAGTGAATCAATTATAATTTACAGCTATTAGATATTGGTCAACACATGTCAGTACTATGATAATAGGGAAGGCTAATTTCAGGTGTACGGATTTTCTAAAATAAAAAGGACTTATTCAAATAACCAGGTAAATAATACAAAAGCTTACACGATAACCCCAGGGTTTCCCAACATTTATCATAATATTTTTAGAATATTATTTGAAGATAAATGGTGGTTTCACAGATCAATTGTATGCTGCTATCTCCTTGCAATATGCATGTTATGGAAATAAACCTATTAAAAATATTAAAATCATTTACAGACCGGGGAATTTAGATTTATTGGAAGTGACAATTCCTTTATGCCTGTGGCTTATGTCTACAAAGTTTGTGGGCCTAGAATGTGAGATGATGTCCTCCAGGTTGCCTTCTAATCCCTGGGTTTGAAGAAAAAAATTGTTGAAGAAGACTACCTATTAGATTAGGGCCTGGAGGTTGCTGTTTTTTATCTTTGTCTTCGAAGGTTCTCTGTTCGTGAGATGAATTAAAATTTCAGGAATTAGAGAGCAATTAGGAGTTCCAGATTCCATGAACACAGATGGCATCTGCAATTAAAAAGTGTGCCTCTTGTCTATACTTTAATCTCCATTATATTTATTAGAGAAATCAAAAGTTCCAAAACTGAGGAATACCAGTGACACAATCCAACCACTCCACCGTTTTCCTTTTTGTTTACAATTCCACTGAAGATTCATGCTGACAGTCTGCCCTTAGATCTTTTGGTCTACACATGTTTTTTTAATGCCAATTCCAACTTAGGCAAAAAGCAGTACCCAGCATTCTTAAAAATGAAAAGCTGCTCCTGCTTCTATACTCACCTGATCTCTGGCACAGTCCCCCACAGACTCACCCACTCACCAATCCAGTGCCGGTGCTCTTCCACAACAGCAGCAACCTCTCTTTTGTTTCTGACTTTTCACATGTCAGTAGCAGTGAACAGCTGACTCATTTGACTGAGCATGGCAGGTAGCACTGTCTAAAAGTGGCATACATCTGAAAAGACAGTGATATGTGCAGGCACAATCCAAATGTCTGAAAAAGGTTTGTTTTCTAGTATAAACTGTATTTTGGGTTCATGCAAGCATTACATTATTATGCATACTATGTAGGAGGGAGAGGACAGTGGGAAAAACACCTCCTTGTAATGATTTCTTTGAAAGAATTTACATTTGGTATATTTGGATGTACTGTATTTTTTAAAATAGTATCAGAACACAGCTATTAGGTTAGGGTTACAATAATTCTCAAAGTGAAATCAAGGGACACCTTGCTGACCCTATCCACTATTAACCATACCCACAAAAACATGCCCCAAATTATAAACACACCTACAAAAACATGGCCCTATTTTTAACACATGCCTAAAAAACTCTGACACACTTTTGCAGCAAAAGGCAGACATTCAAGATTTAAAGACAAAAGTTTTTTGCACCAGTTGTAGTACAGTGCTATGCACGCTGCAGCATATTGTGAGTGTGGTAAAATTGCAATAACAGTGGGACAGGCTTCAAGAGGTATGATTAAATAGATTTGAGTCTACTTTGCTATGGGTCGAGAGTAATTAACACAAAGAGAGCAGGGGTCAGAGTGAGAAATGCACAGATTGCAGAGGTCAAGAGCAAGTAACGCACAGAATGCAGGGGTCATGAGTAAGTAATACATGTAACGCAGGGGTCAGGATTAAGTAATGCACACAGCACAGGAGTCAAGAGTAAGTAACACAGAGTTTGCATAGGTCAAGTAGAAGGGGTCATGACTCACAAGTGTGTAACACACAGAAAGCAGGGGTCGAGAGTAAGTAACATGCAAAGTGCAGATGTCAGAAGTAAGTAATTCACAGAGCACAGGGGTCTCTAGTTGGTAACACAGACTGGAAAGGTCAAGAGCAGGGGTCAGGAGTGCATAACACACAGATTGCTGAGTCAGGTGTGCATAATGCATGGAGTGCAGGGGTCAAGAGTGTGTAACACATGGGGTGCAGGGGCCAGAAGTCCATAAAGCATGGGGCTTGATTTATTAAAACTGTAGAGAGAATCTTGTCCACCTCTGCATACTAACCAATCAGCTTCCAGTTTTTTTTATCATAGTTTAATTGAACAAGCTGAAGTTAGAAGCTGATTGGCTACCATGCACAGCTGCACCAGATTTTGCACTCTCTAGTTTTAGTGAATTAACCCCATGAAGTGCAGAGGTCAGGAGTACATAACACATGGAGTGCAGGGGTCGGCAGTGCATAGCGCAGAGAGTGCAGGTAACAGAAATGTTTAATGCACAGCATCACGTACCTGTTTGAGGTCAAGTAGATGAGAGGGCTTCCTTTTCTTCTTCAATACACCCTGGAAGTGGTAACAGGTTGTAGCAGGACAAGGAGTGGCATGGGTGCATGCATTGGATCTAGACACATCAGTTGCTCAGAACACCGACTGCGGTCTGGTGAGATACTGGAAAGCTGGAATGCAGATTGGCCACTGAAATCCACAAGTGCAGAAATCAGAGATGTAGTCAGGACAAGCAGTAGAGGTACCAAATCAGCAGGCAGTAGCAAGGTAAAGTCCAAGCCCACGGTCAGTACCAGAAGGGCAGTAGAGGAACAAAAGCAGCAGACAGAAGGCAAGTTCAGGACATGAGCTGAAGTCAGTAGTGGGAGATCAGACTGTCACAAAGTCAGGAGGCAAGGCAGGTCAAACAGAATAGCATTGGTCACAGCAGCTAACGACCACTCAACATATCTTTAGTGTGCTTTAAATAGGATGATTTGTGTCATACATACACATACAAATAAACAGAAACAGTCACCAAGAAATATAACATAATATAATATATAAAAGGTATAGACAAGGTAATAATATATAAGTAATATAGGTTTGCATAAGAGTTGAGTTTACCGCCTCATCAGGAGTGAGATCTGAGGACAATCAATACAAAAAAACAAAATTAAAGATTTACCAAAGTAAGGTTTTACTTGATTGAATTCTCCTGCAAGGATGAATTTAAGAAGATTTTGGTAGGTTGACTCCTTTACACTACTGGATCCTAAGAGGATAAGATATAAGAGGATGTCTGTATCGATCTCTTGATGCGGTGAAGTTGCTGGGGTGTTTCTGTGACTTTAGCATTCCACTCTCAATCTTTGATTCCCCCCTACCACCCCCCATCTTTCCTCCTTTTTCTTGGATAATTTCATGCTCCCAACTCTGTGGGAACAGTTTGGGGATGACCCCTTTCTGTTCCAACATGACTGTGCACCAGTGATGCAACATGACTCCTGGCCTCAACCCGATAGAACACCTTTGGGATGAAGTAGAGCAGAGATTGTGAGCCAGGCCTTCTCATCCAACATCAGTGCCTGACCTCACAAATGCGCTTCTGGAAGAATGGTCAAACATTCCCATAGACACATTCCTAAACCTTGTGGATAGCCTTCCCAGAAGAATTGAAGCTGTTATATCAGCAAAGGGTGGGGCAACTCAATATTGAACCTTACAGACTAAGACTTGGATGCCATTAAAGTTCATGTGCATGTAAAGCCAGGCGTCACAATACTTTTGGTAATATAGTGTATGTAACTATGTATATGATTTTCAGTCTTGCTGCACTATAATGCCTATTAGTAAATTATACCAGGGTGGTCTTGATGATGGCGGTTCTGCAATTCTCTTATGCTTGTTTATTTTTATTTTTTTTTAAAAAGATTATGAATAAAGAATGCAAAAAAAAAAAAAGGAGGGAAAGAGCCAGACCAAAGAGAAAAAAAGGGCAGAGGGAAAAATGGAAGGAAATAATAAGGGGAAGAGATAGAAAGGAGGTGAAAATCAGGTACCATAGAGACAGAGAGAGAACATGGGGTTAGCTCATGGACTTGATAGGGAAGTTCATCTTAAAGCGGAGTTCCACCTAAAAATGGAACTTCCATTTTTCAGAATCCTCCCCCCCTCCGGTGTCACATTTGCCACCTTTCAGGGGGAGGGGGGCAGATACCTGCATAATCCAGGTATTTGCACCCACTTCCAGGCATAGATAGCCGCAGTATCCGCGGATATCTATGCCATATCCAGCGCCTCCTCCATCCCCCCACTGTCTTCTGGGAGACACACAGGTCCCAGAAGACAGCAGGGACCAGTGGGATCATGCATGCACAGTAGGGAACCAGGCTGTGAAGCCGCAAAGCTTCACTTCCTGATCCCCTTACCGAAGATGCCGGTACCTCCACCCGAGAGCCAAGGGACAGATTGGTTTCAGGTGCCGACATCGAGGGCACCCTGGACAGGTAAGTGTCCATATTTTAGAAGTCAGCAGCTGCAGTATTTGTAGATGCTGACTTTTAAAAAAAAAATCTGGCGGAACTCTGCTTTAACTGAGAGATATGTTTAACTCTTTCCCTGCCAGGTCCGTATGGCGTACGGTCCTACAGCACTGCTTCCAACTGGCCAGGTCCATATGCCTTATAGAGGCTGCATTTTCTAAGCCTGTAAACTCATGGTTGCTTTAAAAACCATGAATTTACACTCAAATGGAAGCTGACACTTTGTATTTTACTGAATTAATGTAATCAGCAGCTAACATGCTTCTGATTACATGCAAACAGTGTGTAAAGTTGATGGTTCTAGTGCAGCTCCACTGCACAGCTTTTTGAATATAATCAAGCAGCAGCATGGCTGCTGCTTGCATACACATGCCCAAAGTGTGGTCTTTTTACTTGCCCTACAGCATCCCGTTTCAGTGTCTCCATCTAGTACCCCCCTTCAGTGTCCCTTTCTCTGCCCCTCCCATATCCCTAATCACTATAAATGTCCCCAATTCCGGCGCCGCCTCTGCCATCCTACCGGCTGCTGGCTTAACTTTTAACTCAACGGCTTTGACATCCTGCTCGCTTTATCATTAATCTCTGTCAACCCCCAGCAATGTTCCCCCCATACCGATCCCCTGCCTTTTGTCCCGCTCCTGCTGTGCTGCTTGCTGTCATCCCCTCCTCCCCCTCCCACCGGCTGCATCTTCTGCTGGGGCACGCAGACAAGCTTGTCAGGATGGAGAGGGTGGAGGGTGGTAGGTAAACTTGTGTTTACCAGCCGCCTTCCTTTTCTTGAATGGGCTCAGTGAGCAATCACCACTGATCGCTCCTGTGTCCAATCATCACTGAAGTATAGTAAATAGTGTTTACTATGATGCTTGAATTTGTGAATGAATAAGAGCCTCTATACAGACTCCTATTCATTCATTTACAATGCAGCACAGGCTGCAGAAAAAGGGACTGTCTACTGTCCCTTTCTCTGTCTCAAAAAAAATACATTAGAGGTCTGTTTAGACCTCTGGCATCTCACCAAAGCCCCCCACCCAAAAAAAATACAAAATATTAAAAAAAAAATTGTAAAAAATGTTTTTTCAATTATAATAAAATATAAATAATAAAAACATAATAAGGCCTTTTTTCACACAGAGCATACTACAGCATATGCCCCTGCAAGGTCGTATTTACCTGTACAGGGATGCACAGGTGTTCCATGAATCCCCATGCAGGCAGTCCCATTGATGTAATTTGGGATGTAGCAACTGCATGAACACAGCCCTTGCTCCCAATTTGACATCCATGTAGGTCCGGGTGCATGGCCCAAGCACACACTGTCTGCATTTGGAGCCGTGCATCCACACCCACACGGAGGTCAGATTGGGAGCAATGGTTGTGCCCATGCAGTCGATGCATCCCAAAGGATTGCTTGCACAGGGATGCACGGAACATCTGTGCATCCCCTTTTAGGTAAACACTTCCCTCAACGATCATACATTTTAGTATACCCCAGGTGGAAAAAGCCTTAGTATCAATTTGGCAGGAATTTTGTAAGTTATGTTGTGTGTGTGCCTGCTGATAATGATTTTAGTGTATTTTGAATGAAAATAGTGATTTGATGAACATTTGAACAACTATACTCATGCTATCTTCAACAGGTCTTGTGCTTTCAGAAAATGTATTGTTTGGGGGGTCTTTTACAAATTCTGAAAGCTGTAAGTGAAAAATGGTAATCTCCAGATTTTTCATAAAGTGTTTTTTTTACAGTTTTTTGCACCTTCAGTTTTCACCATTTCACAAAAGGGCACAACTTAAAATGTACAAATATTTGTTATGTACTAACTCAATACAGTTTAAACTTTTATATTTAGTAGTAATTTATCAGGATCTTTGTAAATGTTTCCACGTATGCATTAACTAATAATGATTTTAGTGTATTTGCGCACATATTGCGCAAATATTGCGGGGCCTTAAAAACCTTTAGCACATTTTTTTTTATTCTATAGGTCATGTGCTTTCAGAAAATATATTGTGGGGGGGGGGATCTTTTACAGACTCTGAAAGCTGTGAGGGAAAAAAAGAAAAAAAGGGAAAAAATTGCAAAAAATGACCTGCCCACAGGGCCTGGCAGCTAGAGAACAGTATGTCCATCAGTGTGATGTGTCTTTTTTTTCAATGTCTTGGAATAATGGCCCTGGCGGCTAATGGAAAGCAGCAGAATAGGTCTTTTTTGGCCTTGGAAATAAAGCCAGGCAGCTAAAAAAAAAGAGCAACTTCTGTCGACATTAGGGTATCCAAACGTGTGACCATTTTATATACTACAAAGACACAGGACTAGAAAAGGATGAATAAATGGACAAGAAACCCTTATATAAAGCATGGTGCCCCTTTTTTCCCCTTTGCACATGTTTGTGTCTCTTGATACCCACAATCACTTCATGATCAATAATGATATTACGGTGTTCAACTTTATCTTCCTTCTACCTGCCTTGTGTTTGAATAAAGACAGCCTTGCAGGAAGTGGTGCTACTACTGACAGTATAAACACTTATAATAACTGGACAATACAAGGGTTAAATATAAAGTACAGGCAAATAGCAAAAACACAAATGAACACAGCTCTGTAGCCAATAATAAGATTAAGTGGATGACTTTGTGTTGGTATTAGCCTCTTGCAATCCCTGTACAGATTGGGAGAGGGATCAGCAGCACTGGGAGTCAATCAGGTGAGCTGCATGCAAATATGCTGGCAAGGAACCTACTGACAGGAGGAGAAGGTAGAGATAATCCCATCATTCTCCTCCTGCTCCTTCACTGTCCAGTCACAGGCTTGGGTACTGTCAGCAGTGTAATCGATAATTGTAAGAAAGGCGTATTCATCCTCCCAGCTGTTGTGTGTGCTGTGTGGTAGAGCTGTGTAAATCTCATGACTGAGTAGGCAGAAAAACAGCTCAGTTATATTATATAATGATATGGTAGCAAGGCGTATGGTGAAACCTTCTTCTTCCCAATCTATGCATATTTTTGTGAAGTGCATAGTATTTATACCATACCATTGCACACATCCTACTTTAGGTGAATTGTAATGTAATAGTCTCATATACATCCTATATTGAGGGTCATGAATACCCTAATCCGCCACCAAATGTAGGAGCACGCAAACTGCCCTATGCTCAGTTACAACAGTCTTTATGTGAGCATGGGAAACTAGTTAGTGTTATATTTTCATCTATTCATATTGCAGATGTTTATATTAGTTTGTGCTTGTGTAGGGGGCTCACTGGCAAGGGCTATTCAGAAAACCTAGTAGGGGTATACTTCCAACCAACCATTTCTGGCTGAACAATCTTCAATAATTTCAATCATTCTTCAAGATGTTATAGTATGCACATGTTTTTAAGTCCTTTGTCCTCCCAGAGGTCATTGCATGACGCACATGTACTCACATCTTCTTTAATTCTGTTATTCACAGCCTAGTCCCCTTTTTCTGAAGCAGAAAAAAAGTACTCTGTGTTTAAGCTACAGGAGATCTGAGTTCAAAGTAACAAAGATTGATGCTAAGGGGTAAAGTTATATTTGGATTATCTGACAATAGCTGGAGGATAGGCACTTGTGAGAAGATAATTTAATCTGAAACAAAGCAATGAGCATTTGCAAAGCAGCAGACGCTACCCAAGAACAAACCTACATAATGACACAAGGTTAAAATAAACTACAATTTGAAAATGTGAGATTGTTCTGAGCAAGGATTGCAGTGATTCATAATCCAAAGAAAAACAGTAAACATGAAAAGAATAAAAAAGAGAGATCATGTTAAAAAATAGAAAGTTCTCAGAAGCCTTGCTTTAAAAGCATCTGCCTCTGAAAACATTTATTTTTATACATTCTATGAACACAAGTATTAGCTATTAAAGATGGAGTCCACCTAAACCGCCTAAAAAAAAAAATATTAAAAGCCAGCAGCTACAAATACTGCAGCTGCTGACTTTTAATAAATGGCCACTTACCTGTCCCAGGGTCCAGCGATGTCGGCAGCCGACGCCGAGAAGCCGCTCGGTTCTCGGCAGCTGCTGCCGCCGCCATCCTAGGTGAGGGAATCAGGAAGTGAAGCTTTGCGGCTTCACTTCCCGGTTCAATACTGCATGCGCAAGTCGCGCTGCGCATCGTAACTGGTCCCCGCTATCTCCTGGGACCTGTGTGTTTTGCATGAATGCATAGGTCACAGACCAAAGAACATTAATTTTTTCCTACTACAAAGTTATGAAAAAGTTTTCAAACTGAAATAAGTGAAATTGTTGTTCTTGAAGGTTTGTCAGGATCAATAATGCTTTTAGTCCAATAGTGCCTTGTCTAGAACACAGAGACATGTATATTACAACATCAATGAATATGGGCTTAGTTAATATAGTAGTACAATAGTGACACATGGCAGCCAAACAGAAATCACTAATCAGTCTGCAAAACCCAAGCTGAATATTTCTGGAAGGATAATAGATATCTTGCAAACTGCTATGTAGATATGTGCCTGAACAAAAAGGTGAATCGGCCAAACCTACCCTCTCATACAGTATATACAGTGGGGACGGAAAGTATTCAGACCCCCTTAAATTTTTCACTCTGTTATATTGCAGCCATTTGCTAAAATCATTTAAGTTCTTTTTTCCCTCATTAATGTACAGGCAGCACCCCATATTGACAGAAAAACACATAATTGTTGACATTTTTGCAGATTTATTAAAAAAGAAAAACTGAAATATCACATGGTCCTAAGTATTCAGACCCTTTGCTGTGACACTCATATATTTAGCTCAGGTGCTGTCCATTTCTTCTGATCATCCTTGAGATGATTCTATACCTTCATTTGAGTCCAGCTGTGTTTGGTTATACTGATTGGACTTGATTAGGAAAGCCACACACCTGTCTATATAAGACCTTACAGCTCACAGTGCATGTCAGAGCAAATGACAATCATGAGGTCAAAGGAACTGCCTGAAGAGCTCAGAGACAGAATTGTGGCAAGGCACAGATCTGGCCAAGGTTACAAAAACATTTCTGCTGCACTTAAGGTTCCTAAGAGCACAGTGGCCTCAATAATCCTTAAATGGAAGACGTTTTGGATGACCAGAACCCTTCCTAGAGCTGGCCGTTCAGCTTAACTGAGCTATCGGGGGAGAAGAGCCTTGGTGAAACAGGTAAAGAAGAACCCAAAGATCACTGTGGCTGAGCTCCAGAGATGCAGTCGGGAGATGGGAGAAAGTTGTAGAAAGTCAACCATCACTGCAGCCCTCCAACAGTCAGGGCTTTATGGCAGAGTGGCCGGACGGAAGCCTCTCCTCAGTGCAACATACAAGAACATATTTGGGGGGCACACCATACAATGCATTTAAATTCAAGATGGTGCTGCTGTAAGACCTATAAACAGTACAAAATATTTTACAGCGCACACATACAAGAATGACATTTCCTGCAGGGCTAGTTAAAAACACCTGAACACCTGAACATATTCAAAAAATACGGGGGTTTGGTCACACTATATGGTCATATAGTGCTAAGCCCACTTACTGCGACAAAGTACCCCGAATTAGTGGGTCCTACACTAGTAATAGAATGGAAGATCCTCTGATCCTCAGTGCAAGACACATGAAAGCCTGCATGGAGTTTGCTAAAAAACACCTGACGGAATCCAAGGTGGTGAGAAATAAGATTCTCTGGTCTGGTGAGACCAAGATAGAACTTTTTAGCCTTAATTCTAAGTGGTATGTGTGGAGAAAACCAGGCACTACTCATCACCTGTCCAATACAGTCCCAACAGTGAAGCATGGTGGTGGCAGCATCATGCTGTGGGGGTGTTTTTCAGCTGCAGGGACAGGGCGACTGGTTGCAATTGAGGGAAAGATTAATGTGGCCAAGTACAGGGATATCCTGGACGTAAACCTTCTCCAGAGTGCTCAAGACCTCAGACTGGGCCGAAGGTTTACCTTCCAACGAGACAATGACCCTAAGCACACAGCTAAAATAACGAAGGAATGGCTTCACAACAACTCTGCGACTGATCTTTAATGGCCCAGCTAGAGCCCTGACTTAAACCCAATTGAGCATCTCTGGAGAGACCTAAAAATGGCTGTCTACCAACGTTTACCATCCAACCTGACAGAACTGGAGAGGATCTGCAAGGAGGAATGCCAGAGGATCCCCAAATCCAGGTGTGAAAAACTTGTTGCATCTTTCCCAAAAAGACTCATGGCTGTATTAGATCAAAAGGGTGCTTCTACTAAATACTGAGCAAAGGGTATGAATACTTAGGACCATGTGATATTTCAGTTTTTCTTTTTTAATAAATCTGCAAAAATGCCAACAATTCTGTGTTTTTATGTCAATATGGGGTGCTGTGTGTACATTTATGAGGAAAAAAATTTAACTAAATGATTTTAGCAAATGGCTGCAATATATCAAAGAGTGAAAAATTTAAGGGGGTCTGAATACTTTCTGCCCCCACTGTATATGTGTATTTAAATATATTAACCTGCTGGTGCCACACTCCACAGTATTGCCTCCTCAAATAATGCAATGTGATAATACCACTTAAACTCAAAAACATGTAAATAACAATGCATAAACAGAAAATCTTTTGTGTCACTATTCAAAAAATATCATAAAAAAAGTAATAACGTACCATACCAATGTAATTGGTGTGCATTGATTTCCTGGAGTCTGGTGTCTGGAGCCTCGCTTAAGTGGACAAGGAAATTTCCTGTTAGTAACCAACCACTTTACCTGGTACACCAGGCGTTCCCAACCAAATACCAACAAGCCTCAACTTTAGCTAAAGTTCTTGTGAAAGAGTTCTTTGTCCACTATGGCCTGTCTCAGTATATCTATTCTGATCAGGGAAGAAGCTTCAAGTGTAAGCTCATCAAATGACTGTTAGATCTGCTGGGTATTCAGAAATCCAGAACTGGGGGATTCTCAATGAGACCCCCAGCTGGAACTGCACCCTTCTAGTCATGCTTGGGACTCTCTCAGCTGAAAAGATACAGCATCAGAGTAGGCACATTACAGCTGTAGTACATGCTTATACTAGCACTAAAAATGATGCTATGACCTATTCACCGTACCTGCTGATGTTGGGGAGGGAAGCTCAACTACCTGTCGATATGGTCTTTGGCACTCTATTATTATTATTATACAGAATTTATATAGCGCCAAAGGTTTACCCCTGGATCAAACATCAATAACATCTTACCAAGGATATGTAGATCCCTTAAGAAAGAATTTGAAAACAGCGTATGGGAAAAACTCTGGGGCCTCCAATGCCCATTGTCAGTCGAACAAGGAGAACTTGACCCTAAAGCAAGAATACAAAACATGCAGCCTGGGGACTAGCTGACTGCTGGAAGTCTCAACCTTTTAAAGTTTGCAAACAGTTACCCAGGCTGCAGGCTTATCAGATCCACCGGAAGAGAAGGGCCTATTAAAGATCTGCCTCCGGAATCATCCCTTTCCCATATTGGAAGCAGTTACGATGTCCTCACAAACTGATAAATTAAATATAAAGTGGCACTAGACAATCTCAGAGTAAAGTAAGATTATGTGCAAAAAATGTACACATAACTCAGTTATATAAGCATAAAATATAATGCATTTGTGCATACATCGAATTCAAGTGTTCACTGTGCAGCACAAAGACCTTTATGTATGACAAACTGCTCTTCTTCTCTTCCACCAATCCACCCAATGTGTGTGAATAGATTGCTCACTCACAAGATCAATATACATATAGACCAAAACAAATCCCATTAACACAATAAGTAGTGCATTTTTAAACACATTTAAATGTGCCTACTGTGGCACCAAAACAACCAGAACTTTAATAAAGATAATCAGGAGGTGCTGCCACTCTGCTCACTCCTAGAGCTGGCGTATACTCTGATTACCGGAAACTGCAGCTCGGAACTGACATCACAGGAAGCGTAAGTGAAGACCGGGTGTCCCACCTCTACGCACTTTGCACAAGGAGTTCAGAGGAAGGATTGGATTGGAGCTTCATGAGGATGCCCTGCTGTTAAAATGTGTAGGAACAGGACATCCAGTTGTCACTTCTTGTTCTAGTGACATAATTTTAATAGAGCATCTAGAATTAGATTTTTGACTTCTTATGTACTTCGGTACTTCTCTGTTTTTCAGCCTCCTAATTTACATTAAATCACCTCTTTCATCTTGGGCAATAAGCAGGCAGCTGACCCAGGAACAATGAATCATTTAGGTCCCATTCACACCTGTGTGTTTTAATGCATGCCAGTGTATGTGCACAGGTTAACCATTGTTTTAAATGGTGCTAGCCTAAAGGTAAACCAGAAAATGACTTTTTAACCACAAGAGGTGTGCATATTCCACCCCTCTGGTAATGTCCAAAATTAGAAATCCTTTGGCAAGAAGAACAGTAATTATTTATGTATTTAATCTGCATATTTAGCATGGTAGGGTACGTCACAAGAGTGCCAGGGTGTAATTCCCAAGTTTGGCCACTAGATTTTACCATAGCTAGTCTCGAGGAGTCCCTCAAAACAGTAGCGGGGTCTGACCATAGATAATGAGGTAATGCAAGTCCTGCCCATGCCAGTATGGGGCATCTTGGGAAGTAGAGCTCTGTATAAATAGTCTGTCAGGAATGCACCTTAGGTTGTTATGGGAAATATCTGGAGGATTAGGCTACAGCAAAGATGTAAGTTGTGAGGTACAATCTCAAAGAGCTTCCCCTTGGGGGGGGGAAGCAGTGGCGGAAAGGTGTAGGACTATTGGGACTACTCACACCCCCTTTTAATTGGATGAAGGACTCCCCCCAAAACCCCCAAAAAGGTACACGTTCCTTTTATTGTTTGCAAACTTTAAGAGATGTGCCAGCACCATTGGGATGACTGAAATATAAATAACCCATCAATGGTAGAAATATTCTACTGTGCAAAAATATCTTAGACAGAATATATTCTTGCCTGCACAAATTAAAACATACACTATATTACCAAAAGTATTGGGACACTTGCCTTTACACGTACATGAACTTTAATGGCACCCCAATGCACAAACAAGATCCATAAAGACGTGGAGGAACTTGACTGGCCTGCACAGAGTCCTGACCTCAACCCGACAGAACATTTTTGGGATGAATTAGAGCGGAGACTGTGAGCCAAGCCTTCTCTTCTGCATCAGTGCCTGACCTCACAAATGTGCTTCTAGAAGAATGGTCAAACATGCCCATAGACACACTCCTAAATTTGTGGACAACATTCCCTGAAGAGTTGAAGCTGTTATACAGTGTATTGAAAAAGTATTCGTACCCCTTGAAATTTTCCACACGTTGTCACCTTACAACCAAAAACATAAAGGTATTACCAATGTAGACCAACACAAAGTGGCACATAATTGTCAAGTGGAAGAAAAATCATGAATGATTTTCAAACATTTTTACAAATAAATATGTGCAGTGTGGCATGCATTTGTATTCAGCCCCTCAATACTTTGTAGAACTACCTTTCCCTGCAATTACAGCTGCAAGTCTTTTGGGGTATGTCTCTACCAGCTTTGCACATCTAGAGAGGGCCATTTTTGCCCAATCTTCTTTGCAAAATAGTTTAAGCGCAAGCTCAGATTGGATGGAGAGAGTCTGTGAACAGCAATTTTCAAGTCTTGCCATAAATTCTCAATTTAGGGCTGGACTTTGACTGGGCCATTCTAAAACATGAATATGCTTTGATCCAAACCATTCCATTGTAGCTCTGGCTGTATGTTTAGGGTCTTTGTCCTGCTGGAAGGTGAACTTTCCACCCCAGTCTCAAGTCTTTTGCAGACTCTAACAGGTTTTATTCCAGGATTGCCCTGTATTTGGCTCCATCCATCTTCCTATCAACTGTGACCAGCCTCCCTGTCCCTGCTGATGAAAAGCATCCCCAAAACATGATGCCGCCACTACCATGTTTCACTGTGTGTTTGTTTTTGCCACACATAGGGGGTTATTTACTAAAGGCAAATCCACTTTGCACTACAAGTGCAAACTACAAGTGCAAAGTGCACTTGAAATTGCACTGAAAGTGCACTTAGAAGTGCAGTCGCTGTAGATCTGAGGGGGACATGCAAGGAAAATAAAAAACAGCATTTTAGCTTGTACATGATTGGATAATAAAATCAGCAGAGCTTCTCCTCATTTTAGATCTACCCCTTAGATTTACAGTGAGTGCACTTCCAGTGCAATTTCAAGTGCACTTTGCTTTTAGGCCAAAAAATACAATTTTGGTCTCATCTGACCAGAGCACCTTCTTCCACATGTTTGCTGTGTCCCCCACATGACTTCTCGCAAACTGCAAACGGAACTTCTTATGGCTTTCTTTCAACAATACCTCTCACACGTGTACAGATAGAGATAGCGGCGCTAATATAAATTGTGTAAATTAATGGGTCAGAGCAGTATAATGCCTACGACCCTCTACTTATGCATAAAAATAATAATAATAATAGTGTCATGAAAAATATTAATTTTATCATGAAAAGAAATTTCCTTAACACCCAGTGAAAAGTGTCACTATAAATAATAAATTACAAGAAATGAATGATCAAGTTCAACAGTTGTTTTTCAATCTTCTTGTGAAAAATCTTCTTCTACTCTTCCACCACACCACCGTGATAGTGACACCACTCCCTCTGAAGAGCGCACTCACCAGATTGTATAGCCTCCCACTCTCGTGTTTGGCAAAACAGCAATTGAACCACACCTGGGTTGCATGTGATGAACCGTGACTCCAATCAAGCCAGCTCCATATGTGAAAAAATGAATAAAGTGCTCCACATAGCGTGATACCATTTTGACAGATTTATTAAAATCACTTCAAACACACTTCAATGTCTTGGGCATGGTTACACGGCATTCCATCGCACTGACATTAGATGCCGCTGTCTGAGGAGGACTACACCGATCGGATGGCTGGACCTTAGAAGGTTGGGTGAGAGATACACCAGTTTACACTTCAGGTCCGCTGTGACCGCGGTGCACTGTTGGATCATTGATCCTGTTGCTTGCTGTGCCTGCTGTGGATTTTTTTTAAAGGCCTTTATGTTTCAGTTTAAAAGTGAGTGTAACCATTGAAGTGTGTTTGAAGTGATTTTAATAAATCTGTCAAAATGGTATCACGCTATGTGGAGCACTTTATTCATTTTTTCACATATGGAGCTGGCTTGATTGGAGTCACGGTTCATCACATGCAACCCAGGTGTGGTTCAATTGCTGTTTTGCCAAACACGAGAGTGGGAGGCTATACAATCTGGTGAGTACGCTCTTCAGAGGGAGTGGTGTCACTATCACGGTGGTGTGGTGGAAGAGTAGAAGAAGATTTTTCACAAGAAGATTGAAAAACAACTGTTGAACTTGATCATTCATTTCTTGTAATTTATTATTTATAGTGACAATTTTCACTGGGTGTTAAGGAAATTTCTTTTCATGATAAAATTAATATTTTTCATGACACTATTATTATTATTTTTATGCATCAGTAGAGGGTCGTAGGCATTATACTGCTCTGACCCATTAATTTACACAATTTATATTAGCGCCGCTATCTCTATCTGTACACGTGTGAGAGGTATAGTTTTGGGATTTTGATCAGTCTATGTATTTATTTAAGTGGCAGCTTTTTTTCACTGTACACTGTGGATGTACACATATTTTGTATTCATTTACACATCTTTTATATAGCTTTGCACTTTTCTTTGGCGCAGTGGAGTAAGAGAGATTCAGGGGCGGTTTATTTGTATATCTCTTGCTACAAACCATTTTCTTTCAACAATGGCTTTCTTCTTGTCACTCTTCCATAAAGGCCAGATATGTGGATCCCTGTAGCTCCTCCAGAGTTACCATAAGCCTCTTGGCTGCTCCTCTGATTAATGCTCTCCTTGACCGGCCTGTCAGTTTAGGTGGAAAGCCATGTCTTGGTAGGTTTGCAGTTGTGACATACCATTTCCATTTTCGGTTGATGGCTTGAACAGTGCTCCATAAAATGTTCAAAGCTTGGGATATTTTTTTAAATAACCTAACCTTGCTTTAAACTTCTCCACAACTTTATCCCTGACATGTCTGGTGTGTTTCTTGGCTTGCAGGATGCTGTTTGTTAATGAAGGTTCTCTAACAAACCTCTGAGGGCTTCACAGAATAGCTGTATTTATCCTGAGATTAAATTACACACAGGTGGACTATATTTACTAATTAGGTGACTTCTGAAGGCAATTGGCTCCACTAGATTTTAGTGAGGGGTATCAGAGTAAAGGGAGCTGAATACAAATGCACTCCACACTTTTCAGATATATATTTGTACAAAATTTTGAAAACCATTTATCATTTTTCTTCCACTTCACATTCGTGTGCCACTTTGTGTTGGTCTATCACAAAAAATCCAAACAAAATACATTTACGTTTTTTGTTGTAACATAATAAAATGTGGAAAATTTCAAGGGGTATGAATACCTTTTCAAGGCACTGTAGCTGCAAAGAGTGGGCCAACTCAATATTTAACCCTACGGACTATGAATGGGATGCCATTAAAGTTCATATGCGTATAAATGCAGGTGTCCCAATACGTTTGGTGATATAGTGTAGCATGTGATGAAAAAAATGCATAAGCTGAGGTCATCTTCATTGAGAACTGCATGAGAAGTCAATTCAGATTCACATTTATGCGCAGCTGATGGACAGCTTCCCAACCTCCACCGTTGCTCAGTGCAGTGGGGCCTCAAAACCCCCATTTAACCAACACAGAGGTTCTTTGCATTCCTGCATCACAATTGCCAAGAATACGTAGCATGCAATGTAATTTTTCCCAAAAAACATTTGTGGAAAGGAATAGTAGGGCCCACTGCATAACCTAATTGCACCTATGTTGAAAGAATGAGCTCTTCCCCATTGCAGCTACAGCCACTACAAATAACCCAACTTCAGTATGAGGAGAGAAGGTATGCTCCCCTTCCCCTTTCCACAATGTAGATGTTGGTGCCTTAGTGACCAATTGACAGGTGCAGAACCTGGAAGACACCCTTAACTCATTCAGTACCCCTTACCCATTCACATAGAGGGGCCATTATCTGGGAAGCCCCTTTTTGTTAAAGGGGGCATCCGGATTCTAATAAGTCTCCCGCCCGCAGACCCTTACAAGCATTGGGCCAGGGTTGTGGGAAGAGGCCCTTGTCTTCATCAACCTGCCAGGCTGAATGCTTTAAAAAGGGTCTAGTTTGGATGTTTGGGGGTTCTCTTTTTTTCTGTGTTGGGATTGTACACCAAGGGCAATGCCATTCTTTTGTATTAGGGGTCCCTGCTTAGGACAGCGTCATGCTGATCCGCTGTTCATTTGCTGCAGCACAGTGTACCTGTGGTTTTTGTGCGGGTTAGCTGCAGTCTGGTATAGATAAAAGGAATCCCTGGCTGCTTTGTTTACAAACTGGAGCAGCTAGATGTTAAAGTGTTTCTAGAGGCTGAAGGTTTTTTACTTTTTATGCATTCTATGAATGAGTGTAAAAAAACATTCAGTATACAGCGCCCTCCACCCCCCCACAATAGTTACTTGAGCTTAATTTCGATCTAGCAATGCATACGAGAGCAGCTGCTCTCCTGGCTCTGCCTCCTCATTGGCTCAGAGACATTGCCTCCCACTGCTGTCAATCACAGCCAGTGAGGAGCTCAGGAGCGAGCATGCACAAGTGCCCCTATAGCAAGCGGCATGCTATGGGACGTTCATCGGGGGGAAGGAACCAGGAGCACCAGCCGGGGACCCGAGAAAAGGAGGATCAGGGCTGCTCTGTGCAGAACCAGAACATGTTTGTTATTAAAAAAAAAATAATCATATTCCTTGAAGCTACACGTTAAAAGCTTTTTTTCTGTATGACCACTTTAATTTTGAGAGAGAGAAAAATGTCTCACTTTCACAGTAATATTACCTATACACAGCTGAAAATGACCACATAGAGCTGTTTTACAGCCCATTGGCAAACAACTGGCTATCATATCATTCAGTTATCCAGCCCAATACCAATACTGAATCAGAGTTTATGGTGCCCACATCTCTATACCGGGCAACTATTTTTGGCCTATTGCACAATGATGCTAAATTATGTGTGGCCAATAACAACAAAGTACCTTAAAAATTTAAGCAATAGTTGGATGGCATATTAGTGCTGCCTAGCATATTTTTAAAATTAAACATCAGCTTTGGGTGGACTCAGAGGCGGCTCTAGACTTTGTGAGGCCTTAGGCAAAACTTAGACATGAGGCCCCACTGTATTATGAATTGTATTAGGAGGGTACAGTATAGGGGAGTGGACAGTACAGGGGGTAGGTAAGTGGTCATAATAAAGATATATTTTCCTCAAGCAGAGCTGCACAGGGAAGCTGCTCTCACAGATCCTACCTATACTGGTAGGCTGTCACAAAGAGAGAAATAAAGGGGGATGCGTGAAGAAAGAAAGAAGGAAAGAAGGAAAGAAAGAAAGAAAGAAAGAAAGAAAGAAAGAAAGAAAGAAAGAAAGAAAGAAAGAAAGAAAGAAAGAAAGAAAGAAAGAAAGAAAGAAAGAAAGAAAGAAAGAAAAGAAAGATGGTAGGAAAGAAAGAAAGAAAGAAAGAAAGAAAAGAAAGATGGTAGGAAAGAAAGAAAGAAAGATGGAAAGAAAGAAGGAAAGAAAGATGGAAAGAAAGAAGGAAAGAAAGAAAGAAGGAAATAAAGAAGGAAAGAAGGAAAGATGGAAGGAAAGAAGGAAAGATGGAAGGAAAGAAGGAAAGATGGAAGGAAAGAAGGAAAGATGGAAGGAAAGAAGGAAAGATGGAAGGAAAGAAGGAAAGATGGAAGGAAAGAAAGAAAGATGGAAGGAAAGAAAGATGAAAAGGAAAGAAAGAGAAAGAAAGATGGAAAGGAAAGAAAGAGAAAGAAAGATGGAAAGGAAAGAAAAAGAAAGAAAGAGAGAAGGAAGGAAAGAAAGATGGAAGGAAAGAAAGATGGAAAAGAAAGAAAGATGGAGGGAAAGAAAGATGGAAAAGAAAGAAAGATGGAAGGAAAGAAAGAGAAAGAAAGTTGGAAGGAAAGAAAGATGGAAGGAAAGAAAGAAAGATGGAAGGAAAGAAAGAGAAAGAAAGAAAGATGGAAGGAAAGAAAGATGGACAGGAAAGAAAGAGAAAGAAAGAAGGAAAGAAGGAAAGAAGGAAAGAAAGAAAGAAAGAAAGAAAGAAAGAAAGAAAGAAAGAAAGAAAGAAAGAAAGAAAGAAAGAAAGAAAGAAAGAAAGAAAGAAAGAAAGAAAGAAGGAAAGATGGAAAGGAAAGAAAGAGAAAGAAAGATGGAAGGAAAGAAAGAGAAAGAAAGATGGAAAGGAAAGAAAGAAAGATGGACAGGAAAGAAGAGAGAGAAAAGAGAGAGAGAGAGAAAGGTGGAAAGAAAGAAAGATGGAAAGGAAAGAAAGAAAGATGGACAGGAAAGAAAAAAAGAAGGAAAGAAAGAAAGAAAGAAAGATGGAAGGAAAGAAAGATGGACAGGAAAGATGGAAGGAAAGAAAGATGGACAGGAAAGAAAGAAGGAAAGAAAGATGGACAAGAAAGAAAGAAGGAAAGAAAGATGGACAGGAAAGAAAGAAGGAAAGAAAGATGGACAGGAAAGAAAGAAGGAAAGAAAGATGGACAGGAAAGAAAGAAGGAAAGAAAGATGGACAGGAAAGAAAGAAGGAAAGAAGGAAAGAAAGAAAGAAAGAAAGATGGACAGGAAAGAAAGAAGGACAGGAAAGAAAGATGGACAGGAAAGAAAGAAAGAAAGAAGGATGGATAGGAAAGAAAGAAGGACAGGAAAGAAAGAGAAAGAAAGATGGACAGGAGAGAAAGAAAGAAAGATGGAAGGAAAGAAAGATGGACAGGAAAGAAAGAGAAAGAAAGAAGGAAAGAAAGAAAGATGGACAGGAAAGAAAGAAAGAAGGAAAGAAGGAAAGAAAGAAAGATGGACAGGAAAGAAAGAAGGAAAGAAAGATGGACAAGAAAGAAAGAGAAAGAAAGAAAGAAAGAAAGAAGGAAAGAAGGAAGGAAAGATGGACAGGAAAGAAAGATGGACAAGAAAGAAAGAGAAAGAAAGAGAAAGAAAGAAAGAAAGAAAGAAAGAAAGAAAGAAAGAAAGAAAGAAAGAAAGAAAGAAAGAAAGAAAGAAAGAAAGAAAGAAAGAAAGAAAGAAAGAAAGAAAGAAAGAAAGAAAGAAAGAAAGAAAGATGGACAAGAAAGAAAGATGGACAAGAAAGAAAGATGGACAAGAAAGAAAGAAAGAAAGAAAGAAAGAAAGAAAGAAAGAAAGAAAGAAAGAAAGAAAGAAAGAAAGAAAGAAAGAAAGAAAGAAAGAAAGAAAGAAAGAAAGAAAGAAAGAAAGAAGGAAAGAAAGATGGACAGGAAAGAAAGAAGAAGGACAGGAAAGAAAGAGAGAAAGATGGACAGGAAAGAAAGAGAGAAAGAGAGAAAGATGAAAAGAGAGAAAGAAAGAAAGAAAGAAAGAAAGAAAGAAAGAAAGAAAGAAAGAAAGAAAGAAAGAAAGAAAGAAAGAAAGAAAGAAAGAAAGAAAGAAAGAAAGAAAGAAAGAAAGAAAGAAAGAAAGAAAGAAAGAAAGAAAGAAAGATGGACAGGAAAGAAAGAAGGAAAGAAAGAAAGAAAGATGGACAGGAAAGAAAGAAGGAAAGAAAGAAAGAAAGATGGACAGGAAAGAAAGAAGGAAAGAAAGAAAGATGGACAGGAAAGAAAGAAGGAAAAAAAGAAAGATGGACAGGAAAGAAAGAAGGAAAAAAAGAAAGATGGACAGGAAAGAAAGAAGGAAAGAAAGAAAGAAAGATGGACAGGAAAGAAAGAAGGAAAGAAAGAAAGAAAGATGGACAGGAAAGAAAGAAGGAAAGAAAGAAAGAAAGATGGACAGGAAAGAAAGAAGGAAAGAAAGAAAGATGGACAGGAAAGAAAGAAGGAAAAAAAGAAAGATGGACAGGAAAGAAAGAAGGAAAAAAAGAAAGATGGACAGGAAAGAAAGAAGGAAAGAAAGAAAGAAAGATGGACAGGAAAGAAAGAAAGAAAGAAAGAAAGAAAGAAAGAAAGAAAGAAAGAAAGAAAGAAAGAAAGAAAGAAAGAAAGAAAGAAAGAAAGAAAGAAAGAAAGAAAGAAAGAAAGAAAGAAAGAAAGAAAGATGGACAGGAAAGAAAGAAAGAAAGAAAGAAAGAAAGAAAGAAAGAAAGAAAGAAAGAAAGAAAGAAAGAAAGAAAGAAAGAAAGAAAGAAAGAAAGAAAGAAAGAAAGAAAGAAAGAAAGAAAGATGGAAGGAAAGAAAGAAAGAAAGAAAGAAAGAAAGAAAGAAAGAAAGAAAGAAAGAAAGAAAGAAAGAAAGAAAGAAAGAAAGAAAGAAAGAAAGAAAGAAAGAAAGAAAGATGGACAGGAAAGAAAGATGGAAATGAAAGAAAGAGAAAGTAAGATGGAAGGAAAGAAAGAGAAAAGAAAGAGAGGGGGATGGAGAAAGAAGGAAGGAAGGAAAGAGAGAAAGAAAGATGGAAAGAAAGAGAAGGAAGGAAGGAAAGAAAGAGAGGGGTATGGAGGAAGAAGGAATGAAAGAGAAAAAAAAAGAATGACAAAAAGAATGGAAATAAAGGAAGAAAGAAAGAAAGAGAGGGGGATGGAGAAAGAAAGAAAGATAGAAGGATCGAAGGAAGGAAGAAAGAGAAAAGATGGAATGAAAGAAAGAAGGAAAGAAAAAGAAAGAAGGTAAGAAAGAAGGAGAGGGGGATGGGGAAAGAATGAAGGAAAGAGACAAAAAGAATGGAAAGAAAGAGAGGGGTATGGAGGAAGAAGGGAAGGAAGAGCATCCCCTACATCAGTGTACTCACTGGGAGGCAGGAGGGACTGGATGGATGGATCAGACTCTACTTTTCGTTTTCGGTTTGCTGCTCTTCAGCTTGAATCTTCCCGCCCACACATCCCCTTCTGTGAGGCAGAACAGAGAACACTGCCGAGGAGAGTGGGCGGGGCAGACACAGGAGGAGAGGGCAGGAGGAGGAGGAGCAGAAGCTCTCTCTCCTTTTCTGTCTGGCTGTGCGGGCAGCAGGGGGAGGGGGGAGATCTGTCAGAGCAGGCTCTACTGAGCGGCTCTCCCTCCCTGTCTGTGATCCGGAGAATAGATGTATGTGAGCTCCGATCACAGGTCTCACTCGCAGCCTGTTATCTCTCCCTGTAGCAGGGCGAGGGGACTCAGGATGGAGATCTCTGCTGCTGAAAGAGGCGGCTCTCTAATTAGGTAAACTAGCCAGCTGTGCGAGGCCCCTATGACTGCGAGGCCTGAGGCCACCGCCTATTTCGCCTAATTAGAGAGCCGCCTCTGGGTGGACTGATCCTTTAACATCACTATGCAATTATTATTCTACTTCCCATGTGTAACAACTCTGTAACCATGTAAAACCTCTATGCTGATCCCTCCACTGACTTTCACTCACCAAATGAATACAATTCAAAATACTAATGACAATTTACAAAGCCATCCACCACTGCCTCCATCTACATCACTAACCTTGTCTCAAGGTACCAATCAAACTGCTCTTTTTGATTATCCTAAGACCTCCTGCTCTCTAGCTCCCTTGTCACCTCCTCCCATGTTCGCCTCCAGGACTTCTCTAGAGCTTCTCATATCCTCTGAAACTCCTTACCCTAATCAGTCCAACTATCTCCTACTCTATCCACCTTTAGGCGATCCCCATCTCACCTCCACCTAACATTTTTTATTTCCCCCAACAGTTCTTTCCCCACAGTTATTCATTTTTGTATCACTTGACCCTCCCTTTTAGATTGTAAGCTCCAATGAGCAGGGCCCTCTGATTCCTCTTTTATTGAATTATATTGCAACTGTACTGTCTGCACATGCTTTGTAAAGTGCTGCACAAACGGTTTGCACTATATAAATCCTGTAATATAATAATAATTATTTTTATCATATTTATTATCTTCAGTCCTTTTTGATCTAAAGGCAGATCTTGAAGGCAACACCACCAGATTGTTCCCGATAAATCAGCCACAATGTGTTATATGGCGCTTGAACAATAGAATACATTTTGCTTTTTACCGATTAAAACACATCCTTTGTTGATTTGCTCAGCTCTGCTGCTTCTCCAAGTAACCGGTGTTTGTGTTTTCAGGTTCCTGTCACTGTGGAAAGTGCATCTGTTCACCACAGGACTGGTATGTTTCAGGGGAATTCTGTGAATGTGATGACAGGGACTGCGACAAACATGATGGCCTTATTTGTACAGGTAAACAGAATGTTACATAAAATGTAAAGTACTTGTCAAAAATAGACTCTTCTTCACATCCCTGCTCTTTTATTTGTAATTCCTCAGCAACCCATCCATATTCTGCATGGAAAGCTTTGTTTTTCCTAGAAATAAAACCTTTTCTGGATTTTATACAGTTTGCTGAAAAGCACTACACCGGCATGTTTTATTCCCTTGAAAAGATGGCAAAGTTTGTTTCACAGTTTGAAATTCTAAGGCCTTTGAAACAGTTAAAATTTCCATTTTGTCTTTTAGCAGGCATGCCATATCTTCCATTAGGCTTGGAAATCCGCCTAGCCCCATGGACACTTAACACTTTACATATTGATAAGCCATCTTTTTTATATAGGGCAGTTAGCTCAATGTAACCTGTAACAAGACAAAGGACCCTTTAAAATAAGCTGGTCGTGCAATAATGAACAATCTGCCAATTACATAAAAAAACTCCTAATTTTACGGTATTACCTTAAGGTCAGCTGGACAAATCTGGTATGAAATACCATAACAGGAGTGTGCACTGCAGGCTGGGAAATGTCTGCAGGCGCAATTGAAAGAAAATGGGTATGTTTTTTATATATATATATATATATATATATATATATATATATATATATATAAATATATATATATATACACAAAACAACCACAAAAAAAAACCAGTTTATATTCTAATGAATTTGTGTGATTGTGTATATAATAGATAGTAGATAATAGATAGAAGTATATAGCTGTAGCAGCACAAAGTGTGTTTGGTTATGGGCTGACATACCTTTGCACCTGAAGTTGTTTATAACAGTTTTTCAGGCAGTACTACATCCAGCGCTAGAGTGACTCCTGACTGGTTCGGGGCTTATATTTGCATAATGTTAACACTTTGCTTCCTCAATCAATACAATTTTATACATATTTTTTAGGTTTTTCAAAAAGGACACATTATTTGAAAATTATTTTTAAATAACCAGGTGCTATTTGAAAATGTACATGTTATTCTCACCCAAAATAATGTGACACATGAGTGTCTAGTTAAAGCTGAAAACCAGGAAAATCATAAACTACACATTAATGCAACACTTTAATCATTAACACATCATTAAATGTGATGTTTTAAATCTAAAAATTGTAGGTAGCTGAATTTGGCCCGCTGGGAGAGGGAGAAGCAGCACAAGGAGCCAACTAGTTGTGCTACAAGGGTCATGCTAATAGGTGGAGAGAAAAGAGCGAATAAGTGATGAGATCATTGGACAGATGAGCTCATCAGGGTGCTGCTACTCTTATCAAGGGTTTTAAACCCTTGTGTTTTTTCATCTTAATGCATCCTATCAAAACATGCAACCTGTAGAATTTTTTAAACATCGCCTATGGAGATTTTTAAGGGTAAAAGTTTGTCGCCATTCCACGAGTGGGCACAATTTTGAAGCGTGACATATTGGGTATCAATTTACTCTGCGTAACATTATCTTTTACAATATAAAAAAAAATTGGGCTAACTTTACTAACAACACAGAAGTTCCCAAACAAAGATCACTTATCCGGCGCTTAGGAAAATAAACTCATGAAGTAGAAAAGCAGCTGCTATAGTGTAAAAAACATTTCTAAAAAAGGAAGCAATCAAAACTACACTTTAAAATAAATTCAATCAAAAAGTAGTCTTTCAAACTTCAGCAGTGCTGTTGAAGTTTGAAAGGGCTCTCTTTACTGTTGCCTTTTTTTCATTCAAAAAAGTGTATTTTTTCTAAAAAAAAGTGCACTTGTAAGACCGATGCGCAAATACGGTGTGACAGAAAGTATTGCAACGACTGCCATTTTATTCTCTAGGGTGTTAGAAAAAAATGTATATTTTTTGGGGGTTCTAAGTAATTTTCTAGCCAAAAAAAACTGTTGTTAACTTGTAAACAACACATCTAAAAAAGAGGCTTGGACCCAAATGACCCTGATCAAAAGTTTACATACCCTGGTGATTTTGGCCTGATAACATGCACACAAGTTGACACAAAGGGGTATTAAAGGTAACCATCCTCACCTGTGATCTGTTTGCTTGTAATTAGTGTGTGTGTATAAAAGGTCAACGAGTTTCTGGACTTCTGACAGACCCTTGCATCTTTCATCTGCTGCACTGACATTTCTGAATTCTGAGTCACGGGGAAAGCAAAAGAATTGTCAAAGCATCTGCAGGAAAAGGTAGTTGAACTGTATAAAACAGGAAAGGCATATAAAAAGATATCCAAGGAAGTGAGAATGCCAATCAGCAGTGTTCAAACTCTAATCAAGAAGTGGAAAATGAGGGGTTCTGTTGAAACCAAACCACAGTCAGGTAGACCTACTAAAATTTCAGCCACAACTGCCAGGAAAATTGCTCCGAATGCAAAGAAAAACCCACAAATAACTTCAGGTGAAATACAGGACTCTCTGAAAACATGTGGTGTGGCTCTTTCAAGATGCACAATAAGGAGGCACTTGAAGAAAGATGGGCTGCATGGTTGAGTCGCCAGAAGACACAAAGTATCCCGCTTACAATACGCCAAACAGCACAGAGACAAGCCTCAAACCTTCTGGCAGAAAGTCATTTGGAGTGATGAGACCAAAATTTAGTTTTTTGGCCACAACCATAAACGCTATATTTGGAGAGGAGTCAACAAGGCCTATGATGAAAGGTACACCATTCCTACTGTGAAATACGGAGGTGGATCGCTGATTTTTTGGGGATGCGTGAGCTACAAATTTGGCACAGGAAATTTGGTCAAAATTGATGGCAAGATGAATGCAGTATGTTATCAAAAAATACTGGAGGAACATTTGCATTCATCGGCCAGGAAGCTGTGCATGGGATGTACTTGGACATTCCAACATGACGATGATCCAAAACACAAGGTAAAGTCGACCTGTCATTGGCTACAGCAGAATAAAGTGAAGGTACTGGAGTGGCCATCTCAGTCTCCTGACCTCAATATCATTGAGCCACTCTGGGGAGATCTCAAATGTGCAGTTGATGCAAGATAGCCCAAGAATTTACAGGAACTGGAGGCTTTTTGCCAAGAGGAATAAGCAGCTTTACCACCTGAGAAGATAAGGAGCCTCATCCACAAATACCACAACAGACTTTAAGCTGTCATTGATGTTAAAGGGGGCAATACACGGTATTAAGAATTGGGGTATGTAAACTTTTGATCAGGGTCATTTGGCTAGTTTTTGTTGTCATTATGATTTAAAAAGAGTAAACGCAGTTGATTGATAATAAAATGCCTTCAGCCAAACACTAACCATGAGTAAAAGAAAAGTTTTTGTGTTATCATTCATATTCTCTGAAAAATGGCCAAGAAATCATAAATTCTAAGTTCATAAATGAATTCATAAGTTTATGTAAACTTATGAGCACAACTGTGTATATATATATATATATATATATATATATATATACACATGCCCTGTATATATTTCTACACAGGATCACCAGCTAACTGCTTGTAAAAGTAACAATCTTTATTGGACTCTTATCTTAAACCAAGTAAACAAAAACAGCTTTCTTCAGCATAATTACAGCAAACAGTCCAAAATCCTGGTACACTCAAAACATCATAACGGCTCACTGCCAATCTACTACTACACTTGAGTTTAGGGTTCCCACCTGCTTTTGAGGGTACCACAAAGTCTTTGTAATTAGAGCTTGAAGGCTCTTTTCTAACCAAGCCTCTCTGAGCCATTGAATTCCAGGTCTCAATTGAGGACTTACCAGTCGGTCATCCCCTCAGTGTTCTGTACAATATGTACAATATACACAATATCTCACAAAAGTGAGTACACCCCTCACATTTTTGTAAATATTTTATTATATCTTTTTATATGACAACACTGAAGAAATTACACTTTGCTACAGTAGTAAGTGTACAGTTTGTTTAACAGTGCAAATTTGCTGTCCCCTCAGAATAACTCAACACACAGCCATTAATGTCTAAACCGCTGGCAACAAAAGTGAGTATAGTCCCAAGTGAAAATGTCCAAATTGGGCCCAAAGTGTCAATATTTTGTGTGGCCACCATTATTTTCCAGCACTGCCTTAGCCTTGGGCATGGAGTTCCCCAGCACTTCACATGTTGCCACTGGAGTCCTCTTCCACTCCTCCATGACAATATCATGGCATGGAGCTGGTGGATGTTAGAGACCTTGTGCTCCTCCACCTTCCATTTGAGGATGCCCTACTGATGCTCAATAGGGTGTAGGTCTGGAGACATCACCCTCAGTTTCTTTAGCAAGGCAGTGGTTGTCTTGGAGGTGTGTTTGGGGTCGTTATGTTGGAAGATAGCCCAGTGTCCGAAGGGAGGGGATCATGCTCTGAACTGTAGCTCCCCAGTGCCAGCAGCACTCATGCAGGCCCAGACCATGACACTCCCACAACCATGCTTGACTGTAGCCAAGACACACTTGTCTTTTGTACTCTTCACCTGGTTGCTGCCACACATGCTTGACACCATCTGAACCAAATAAGTTTATCTTGGTGTCATTAGCCCACAGGACTTGGTTCCAGTAATCCATGTCCTTAGTCTGCTTGTCTTCAGAAAACTGTTTGCAGGCTTTATTGAGCATCATCTTTAGAAGAGGCTTCCTTCTGGGACGACAGCCATGCAGACCAATTTGATGCAGTGTGCGGCATATTCTCTGAGCACTGACAGGCTGACCCCCCACCCCTTCAACCTCTGCAGCAATGCTGGCAGCACTTAAACGCCTATTTCCCAATCTCTGGATATGATCCGGAGCACATGCACTCAACTTATTTGGTCGACCATGGCGAGGCTTGTTCTGAGTGGAACCTGTCCGGTTAAATTACTGTATGGTCTTGGCCACCATGCTGCAGCTCAGTTTCAGGGTCTTTTGTAATCTTCTTATAGCCTAGGCAATCTTTATGTAGAGCAACAATTCTTTTTTTCAGTTCCTTAGAGAGGTCTTTGCCATGAGGTGACATGTTGAACTTCCAGTGACCAATATGAGAGAGTAAAAACGATAACACCAATTTTAATACACCTTCTCCCCATTCACACCTGAGACCTTGTAACACTAATGAGTCACATAACACCGGGGAGGGAAAATTAATAATTGGGCCCAATTTGCACATTTTTACTTAGGGCTGCATTCACTTTTGTTGCCAGCGGTTTAGACATTAATGGCTGTGTTGAGTTATTTTGAGGGGGGCAGCAAATTTACACAGTTATACGGTGCTGGATGAATGAACTGTGATTAACCACACTTTTTTGGAAAGCTGAGTTAAATTTCACTTGCCACACCCAGGCCTGATTACTACTAGACCTGTTAAATCAAGAAATGACATAAATAGAAGCTGTCTGACAAAGTGAAGCAAGCTATCAGATCACAAAAAGCCACACATCATGCCACAATCTAAAAAAATTCAAGAACAGATTAGAAACAAAGTAATGTACATGTATCGGTCTAAGAAGGTTTTCAAAGCCATTTCTAAGGTTTTGGAACTCCAGTGAACCATGGGAAGAACTATTATCCACAAATGGAGATAACGTGGAACAGCGGTGAACCTTCCCAGGAGTGGCCGGCCATCAAAAATTACTCTAAGAGCATGATGACGACTCATCCAGGAGGTCATAAAAGAACCCGTAAGATCCATGTTCATGATTCAACAATAAGAAAGAGACTGGGCAAAAATGGCATCCATGGGAGAGTTCCAAGGCCAAAGCCACAGCTGACCCAAAAACACAAAGGCTCATCTCACATTTACCTAAAAACATCTTGATTATCCCCAAGACTTTTAGGCAAATACTCTGTGGACTGAATGAGACAAAAATTTTACTTTTTGGAAGGTGTGCGTCTAGTTACATCTGGCATAAAATGAATACAGCATTTCATAACAAGAACATCATACCAACAGTCAGACATGGTGGTGGTAGCGTGATGGTCTGGGGCTGCTTTGCAGCTTCAGGACCTGGACGACTTACCATAATTGATGGAACCATGAATTCTGAGCTCTACCAGAAAATCCTAAAGGAGAATGTCCGGCCATCAGTTCTTGACCTCAAGCTCAAGTGCACTTGGGTTATGCAGCAGGACAATGATCCGAAACACAACAGCAAGTCCACCTCAAAATGCAAAATTTAGGTTTTGGAGTGGCCTAGTCAAAGCCCAGACTTAAATCCAGTTGAGATGCTGTATAATGACCTTACACAGACCGTTCATGCTGGAAAACCCTCCAATGTGGCCTTATTAAAATAATTCTGCAAAGAAGAGTGGGCCAAAATTGCTCCACCGCAATGTGAAAGACTCATTGCCAGTTATCGCAAACGCTTGATTGGAGTTGTTGCCACCATGGGTGGCACAATCAGTTATTAGGTTTAGGGGGCAATTTTCACATAAAGCCAGGAACTTTTGGACAGCTTTTTTGCCTTAATAAATAAAACCATCATTTAAAAACTGCATTTTGTATTTACTCGGGTTATCTTTGTGTAATAATAACATTTGTTTAATGATCTGAGTCATTTAGGTGTGACAACTATGCAAAAAAATAAAAAATCAGAAAGAGGGCAAATACTTTTTCACAGCATTGTACAAGCTGTACACTCACTACTTTACATTGCAGCGAAGTGTTATTTCTTCAGTGTTGTCACATGAAAAGATATAATAAAATATTTACAAAAATGTGAGGGGTGTACTCACTTTTGTGAGCTACTGTGTATATATATATCTATATATAGATATATATTTAGATCTATATCTATATATAGATAAAGATTTTTTTTTTTTTTGTGTTAACATAAGAGGAATTAGGATTTATTGGAAATGTGAACGTTAAAGGACATGAATTATTAGAAAGGAAGTCCAGGTTCAGGAAATATGCCCTTCAGAGGAGGAATGCTTGTTGGCTGCTGTTAAAAGGATGAGACTATGGCTTCCTTTTCAATATGAGGATGCCAGCTGGAAATATATTATGGGGTTGCTTTCTACTAACTAAAATCTTTTCATGACAATCTTTTTTAAATTGAATGGCTCAGAGATCTAATCATCACTGCATCACCCCACTGTGCAAATCAGACATATTGCATTTTTGGGAGACCATCTTTCCTTATAGTATGAGAGGCACGTGAACCCAGCCATATTAATGGAAAGCTGATTTGGCATTGAAAAAAAATAGGAATATTTAGTAGCATAGTACATTTTACACACTCCTTGTCATATGTGGAAGGCACAAAAAGGTGGCAATTTTGTCACAGGTTCTCAGCTGCTATGACAAATGTAAAAAAAAGAAACTGAGCGCCTTTAAAAATGTAGTCTTGAGCAGCAGAAGGGGTTAAATTCAGTCTTCAGGTGCAGCCAGTGCAGATGAGTACAGCAATGTATCCATCTAACCTACTATAATGCTAGCGAGGAATAAAAGACAGCATGATTATAGTGTGTGGCATAGCACTTTGCTAAGAGCTCTGCTGAAAAGATGCTATTAGTTGGCTGAAAGTCTATATTTCCACAGGCTGCTAAATCAAATGCAAAGTGCTCCACACAAAAAAGGGAATATTTAAGTGACCGGTTATAAGGTTTTGATTATGACCTGCTACTTTTTAATAAGATATTTGAAGTAGCACATTTTGATTGTGACAATTAAACTCCTATTCAATTTGTTTTTAGGCAACGGGATATGTAACTGTGGCAACTGCGAATGCTGGGAAGGATGGAATGGAAATGCCTGTGAAATATGGCTTGGAAATGAATATTCCTAAATACGAGACTTAAAAAGAATACATTTTTTAAAGTATTTCTATCACACTATAGGCTGCTAGCAAACATAAAACAATAGCAGAGTATATTTACCATCACTTGACCTGCTTAAACTGACTGTTCCAAGTCTGTATCTTTATAGACTTAATTTCAACTAACCTTGAATTATTTGCATCTGTGCAGTCTGTGAAGGGAATAGTCAAAGAGATGGTTTTCTTGCATAATTTACATGGTTGTCAGGATATCGCATCATCAGCCCAAGCTAAATGAATAGAAAAAAAAACTGGTACAGTTTAAGAAATGTGCACAATTAAAACGCCCCAAATGTGGGTCTGGAACCCACTCAAGATTGATGACCAATTCCTAGACATTACAATGTAATAATTTAAACTGGTCATTTCTGTGATTACATTGTTAGGTTAGCTTGTATAATACCATGGTTTTATTATATTAATATAGGACATGTACATTAAGCTCCCAACTTCTGTAATGAGAAAGAAATGGTTATATGGATTGCGGTTTTAATAAATATTATCTAAAGTGTACAAAGTGTTTGTCCTATTTTCTTGTTCAAAAAGTTTTATTGATTTTAACATCAATAAAGACACTTGGAATGCATTGGACATTGCAGATTGGATATCTTACAATGAATCACAAGTGTACAAGTAGGCATTAACTGATATATTAGGAAATGAGGCAGTGGGTTTATAGGTATGCAAAAACAGCAAAATGACAAGACCCTGGATCCCTATGGTATCATTATCAAACAAGCAACATTGTTATGTATGTGGACCTGAGAGAAACACAGAAAGAAACGGAAAAATAAAGATGAGGGTCTGAAGAATGAAAGCATTCAAATAAGTGTATAAAGAGGGGCAAGAGAGCTAGGAAACTGAAAAGGGGATTGTTGGGGGTGTCCTGAGGGACTGCTTTCCATAGGGCTGGGAGGTAATAGATCTAAAAATGAACCCTTTAGGGAAACAACAGAGAGTCATTGAAGTGTAGGAGCAAGTAGCGAGCTACCCACAGCATCAAATTTTTTAATGTTTCATGACTTTATCCAAGAGGACATCTTTGACTTTAGCATGAACCATGGCCTGGGTGATCTTATTTCTTGTCTTCACTATGCTGAGGGTGGATGGCTTCCAAGCCTTCACCACAGTTTGTTTAGCTGCAGTGGTTACCTGTAGTAGTAGTTTAAACCTCCCTGAAGTTAAGTCAAGAAGACAACTATTAAGGAAGGCTATGAGTGAGTCAGAGGCCATTGACGTTAAAAATAACATGGAAATATATTTAAAAAAAATGAAAATATGAAACATTTCTGTCCAGAACTGATTGTCGCACATGTGCAAATGTGTACCTATGGCTCTACACTGGCGGAAACAAACTGCTGGGTAATTTGGAAATTCTGGCAGGAACCAAATATCATCAGGTCAAGACTTTATCACTTGTTTCATGGGCAACAATATTCTGAACCAAGGATTTAGTGGTCCTGCAAATGTTATTCCAAGTCTCCACTCCTAAGTAGACTCTAAAGTCCACTTCCCTACAGTGTGTAAATGTGGGAGGATCAGGCTTAGTTAGCAATTGCAAATAGAGGCACGAGATAAGACCAAGGGCATGAAGGTCCTGATTACAACTGCGTTCAAGTGCATGTCATTTGGTTTGGGGATCATTTTGATCGAATGTATGGAGTATAAAAATGTTAATGTTTTAAATATCAGAATATTTCCAAGTTGGCCAAATCATATGATTTTTGTAGGGCTGGGAAAAACGTAAAAGTAGCTGAAGTGGAAAATTTGTAGGCTTTAATCAATTTTGTTGCCATCCAGGCTTAAAAGGACAAAGGAGATGCTCATTCCGCATAAAATGAAGGGTTCTTAAAGAAGGATAGTAAGGGTACATACAGGGAGAGAAGGCCATAGGGTACTTTAAGCCTGTCCAGGAGAGCGAGGAAGTGTTTTGTAATTGGGTTAGCAACAATTTTATGGTCTGAGGGGTCCAACCATATTAGATTTTTCAGGTTTTTCGCATTCAACCACATCAAGGCCCATCCAGAGGGGGTTTCATGAATGTCATGGTTATGTGTTCAGACTAAGAGGCCAGCTCCTCACACCTGGCTGGTTTTATAACCTCTCCACTAAGCATGCCCCCACCCCAGGCCCTATCAAGGAACCCTATATTAACCTGTGCACTGCAAGCCAGCAGTGCTGATCAACCATTGTGTGTTAGCTTTCAAGTGTACTTGTTGTGTTTCCTATGTCTGATTCCACTTACCGACTTTGGCCTGTTCTTGACTATTCCTGTCTGCTCGTGACCCTGACCTTTGGCGTGTCCCCGACTATCCCTATTTGCCTGTGACCCTGAACCTTGGCGTGAACTTTGTTGTCCTTGTCTGCTTGTGGCCCCCGAACCTTGGCTTATTCCCTTACTAGCCCTATCCTCCTGTGGCCTACTGTGGGTGTGAGCTGAGGGACCCTGGGGGTCGCGACCTGGAGCCAGTTGCAGCCCAGTCCATCCTCACCACTAGAGGCTCTGGTGAACACCTGCTGGCTCTTAGACTCCGCGCCCCAGGGAATCTTACGCTATAACCCCAGTGGGATCCATGCTGGTGTTCCAGCAGCCCTGCCTTCCTTACCACCCTGACTCCCATCCGCAGCAGTCAGCCGTAGGGTCCACTACCTTGTGGTGCACTCCTGATCCCAACGGTGTGCATCTGTCATCTAGCCTTAAGGTGACCTGACAGTTTGATCAGCCATGGACCCGGCTGATGTGCCGCTACCCGCAGATGATCCGTTGCAGGGCTTAGTTCGCAGACTTGAGACCCAGGAATCGCATCAGACCCAAGTGGTGCGATTCCTTCAGGATTTGGCATCCCGTTTTGAACAGGTTCAGGCCTCATTAGGACCCCCGGTTCAACAACCTCAACCGCTATCTGCTGCTGTACCTATCGCACCAGTCGCACCCACACATTCATTACAACGGCCAACTCCGGCCCGTTTCTCTGGGGACTCCCAGGCTTGCAGGGGGTTCCTTAGCCAGTGCACAATTCATTTTGAACTTCAGCCCCAAAATTTCCTGTCCGATCATGCGAAAGTAGCCTATATTATATCCCTCCTGTCCAGGGAGGCGCTAGCTTGAGCTGCCCCTCTGTGGGAACTGAATGATCCAGTGGTTTCTAGCCTGCCTAATTTCTTGTAACTTTTTCGGAATATCTTCGAGGAACCGGGTCGTGTCTCTCCAGCGGCTATCGCTCTTTTACGTCTCCGTCAAGAGTCCGCTTCGGTGGGACAGTATGCTCTTCAGTTCCGTATCCTCACAGCTGAATTGAGCTGGAATAATGAGGCCCTAGTTGCAACCTTTTTACATGGCCTCTCGGATAGAGTGAAGGATGATCTGGATGGTGTCATCAACTTGTGTAACCAGATCGATATTCACTTTCAGGAGAGGGCCCTGGAAAAAAGACGCCAGCACTCCCCGTTCCTTAGGTAGCCTTAACTCCCAGTCCCTTCTCTTCGATCCGAGGAGCACCCCCTGCCTGCCTATGCAGCTGGGCTGGACCAAGTTGTCTCCTGAAGAACGTGCTAGGCGCAGAACTCTGGGCCTGTACCTCTATTGTGGGGCCAAAGGTCATTTTTGTGGCACTTGTTCTCTTCGTCTGGAAAAATGATCGGGGCTAATACATCTGGAAGGTGGAGTATTAGACCCTGAAGTATCACCTTCACCTTCCCGTCTTCTTCTTTCTGTGTTCCTTCATGTCGGTGCTTCCTCTTGTTCAGTCTCTGCGCATCTGGATTCCGGAGCCGCTGGCAATTTCATGGATTGGGAAACTGCATCTTCCATGAGACTTACCCTTTTGCCCCTTTCAATGCCATTGGTGGTCTTGGCGATTGATGGCACTGTTCCCCTAGGGGGTCCTATCCGCTTCCAGACCCTCCCTGTTAAGATGTCGGTAGGGACACTCCACCAGGAGTGGATATCCTTCCTTGTCTTACCTAAGGCTTCATCTCCTATCATATTAGGTCTTCCTTGGTTACCGTTTCATTCTCCACACATTGACTGGACTGCTGGACGGATCCTGGCTTGGGGTTCCTCCTGTTCCTCTTCCTGCCTACTTAAGGTTACCCCAAAAGAGAAACTTCCTGTTGCCACCATCCCAGTATATTCTGCTCTTCCCGCTGCATATAGCGATTTCTGGAATGTCTCCTGAAATAGTCGGGCTGAGGCACTCTCTGGGTCATGTGGCACTCTGGATGAGGAGCCTACCTGTGACCTTGAGCCCATCATTCACTCCATTCTGCATGGTCATTTACCTTTGCCTGTTCCTGGACCCCCTTGGACGCACACCCAGGCTGACTCGTCTACCAGTTCCACAGTCGCTACGCCCTGTAATGCGATTCTGGTGGTCGCTGCACCTGGCAATGCTGTTCAGTCGGCCTCTGCACCAGTTCAGCCCATGCCCAGTGAAGCTATCCAGCTTGACTTCTGAGACACATCACTTTATAACCAACCTGGTCTCAGGGATCCACTGACTTCTGCCCAGTCTGATGATCCTGTGCTGGATGTCCAGCTCATCTTTAAGGGTCTGGGGGACCCTGCTCAGACTCCTGATGGTCTTCTTATGCCTTTACCCATTCCTAAGAAGCCTTTAGCCCTCAATAAGTCCTCTCGTCCTCTCCCTATCTCAGTTTCGGTCTCTGAGGATAATCTTAAGTACAAGGTTAGTCAAGTTCTGGATTCCCGGCGCCATAGAGGCATTCTTCAGTACCTGGTACATTGGGAAGGGTTTGGTCCTGAGGAGAGGTCTTGGATCATTTGCACCTCGTCTGTTGAGGAGGTTTCATCTGGAGTTTCCCCTTAAGCCAGGGCCCAGGCGGGGGAGGGGGAGGCCTCATAAGAGGGGGTACTGTCATGGTTATGCAGTAATCTTTCTCTGTCAGCTTACCTGCTTCTCATGTGTTCAGACTAAGAGGCCAGCCCCTCACACCTGGCTGGTTAATAACCTCTCCTCTAAGCATGGCCCCACCCCAGGCCCTGTCCGGGAACCCTATATTAACCTGTGCACTGCAAGCCAACAGTGCTGATCAACCATTGTGTGTTAGCTTTCATATGTACTTGTTGTGTTTCCTATGTCTGATTCCAGTTACCGACTTTGGCCTATTTTCCACTATTCCTGTCTGCTCGTGACCCTGACCTTTGGCGTGTCCCCGACTATCCCTGTTTTCCTGTGACCCTGAATCTTGGCGTGAACTCTGTTGTCTTTGTCTGCTTCTGGCTCCGACCTTGGCCTATTCCCTTACTATCCCTTTCCTCCTGTGGCCTACTGTGGGTGTGAGCTGAGAGACCCTGGGGGTCGCGACCTGGAGCCAGTTGCAGCCCAGTCCATCCTTAGTCCTTGTCTGCTTGTGGCCCCGACCTTGGCTTATTCCCTTACTATCCCTATCCTCCTGTGGACTACTGTGGGTGTGAGCTGAGGGACCCTGGGGGTTGCGACCTGGAGCCAGTTGCAGACCAGTCCATCCTCACCACTAGAGGCTTTGGTGAACACCTGCTGGCTCTTAGACTCTGCGCCCCAGGGAATCTTACGATCTAACCCCGGTGGGATCCGTGCTGGTGCTCCAGCGGCCCTGCGTTCCTTACCACCCTGACTCCCATCCGCAGCAGTCAACTGTAGGGTCCACTACCTTGCGGTGCACTCCTGATCCCAACGGTGTGCATCTGTCACCTAGCCTCAAGGTGACCTGACAATGAACAGAGTGATATTTCAGCAGCTGCGCCAGATGAGCTACATGGTAGTATTTTGCAAAATTGGGCAGACGCAGGCCGCCTCATAAGAGCTTCAAGGGTGCCTGGAAGTCAAGTTTTCACCAATCCCTAGATGAGGAGTAATACTGTGTTTGTCCTATTTTAACCACATTTTATGGATATGGATTAAAGTATAGAAAATAAAGAGAAAATAGACTTCCATCATAGACTTTAGACAAACAAAGAATGGTAAGCCATGCACAATGGCACATTTACATAAATGTACACACATAACTTTTTTGCATACATCCCTAGACACACTAGCACATAAAGTATAATTTATACATGTTGGCCTCTATCTTCTTCCCTAATATGACAGCTCTCGTTATTTGATGTGTGCTTCTCACTTTGTTTTAATAGTTCATTCAGCCCACGTAATAAGTGTTTTTTCTATAGGCAGATACTTTTCGGCTGCAGACATTCTTGGAATAAGCTCAAGATAGCAATCATGAACAGATGCAGAAAGGTTTATGGTAAATAAGAGGAAAATATGAATCTTTACCAGGACACCTTGGTATAATGATAATCTTGTCCTTTGTTTACATAAAGTAACAGGCATCACAGGCTGATGTTTGGGGACCTCACAGGATCCCCTTTTCAAGGCAGACTGATGCACTAACAGGACACAGAGCTTGAATTGTCCCAACAACTAATGAAAGACAGACATGTACAAAGCTGGGATCTAAGATGGACCTCATAGTCCCTTTCATATTAAACCCTTTCCGAGTCCAGACTGTTTTCTTGTCACAATGAATATTCCCTATTTGGGAATGTATCTTCCTTATATACCTTAATACCGAAGGGGCCTATGATGCCTGTTGATTTATGTCAATAAAGGGCAAGAGTATCAACATACAAACTGGGGAAGATCCTTATTTCCCTATGATTGCATAGTGGTGCCATCCATCATTTTACTACAGCACCCTATACGAACTGTGGAAGAGCCTTTAAGGAGTGTGATGAATACAATACAACTTCTGTGTAGGTTCCTGGTGAAGTCTTAAAAGAGTAGCAGGGGTTTTTATTTTTTTGCACATTCTTACTTACCTAGGTGGATGCAGCATCGGTTCGATGCTGCATCTGTCCCCCAGCACCTCTACATTTAAAAACCGAGCAATTGAACACAGACAATCTCTCAGTTTTCAGTGCTCCTTGAGCAGAGAGCTGCAGACTAATTCACAGCTCTCTGCTCTTCTCATTGTAGCGCTGAGCTGTGGAGGGGGCAGAGCGGGCCTTTTCAGGCTCTCAGCGGCTCACTGAGGGGGTGAGACGGGTGTCAGTTCAGGCACCAAGCGGATCCAGACTTTATTGTCGCGATGGCGCAGTGCCTGGACTGATTTCTGTGACAGAAACCTTTCCATATTTGGCGATTAAATCTCTTTTCCTTCAGGCGTAAAGTGTGTCTCCTTTTCTTCTGTGATGGCTTTAAAGTGAATAATGTAACACCAAATTCACTACATGGACCACTAATGTATGTAACACATGTTGATCATATTCCACCTTAATCTCCTCCTCTCAAGAGATAAATTCAGTTCCTCTAATCTTTCCTCATAGCTGAGCTCCTCAATATCTCTTATCAGTTTGGTTGCCCTTCTCTGCACTTTCTCCAGTTTCCGCATATCCTTTTTGTGAATTGGTGCCCCAAACTGATATGCATATTCCAGATAAGGTATTACTAATGATTTTTACAGGGGCAAAATTATATCTCTCTCTCTCTCTCTGGAGTCCATACCTCTCTTAATACAAGAAGGGATTTTGCTCACTTTGGAAACCGCATTTCAACATTGAATGTCACTTTTAAGCTTCTGATCTACCAGAGCACTCAGATGCTTCTTCACCATTAATTCCAGTTGTAGTCCCCCCTAGAATGTATAATGCATGCACATTCTTAGCCCCCAAGTGCATAACTACATTTATCAACATTAAATCTCATTTGCCACAAAGTTGCCCAATTAAACAGAGCATTCAGGTCAACTTCTAAGTTGAAGACATACTGAAAGGATGTTTTTCACTGCATAGCTTGGTATCATATTTATCAACTGAAATGGTACTTTTAACCACTTGAGCCCCGGACCATTATGCTGCCTAAGGACCAGAGGTCTTTTTCCAATTTGGCACTGCGTCGCTTTAACTGCTAATTGCGCGGTCATGCAATGCTGTACCCAAACGAAATTTGCGTCCTTTTCTTCCCACAAATAGAGCTTTCTTTTGATGGTATTTGATCACCTCTGCGGTTTTTATTTTTTGCGCTATAAACGGAAAAAGACCGAAAATTTTGAAAAAAAATGATATTTTCTACTTTTTGTTATAAAAAAAATCCAATAAACTAAATTTTAGTCATACATTTAGGCCAAAATGTATTCGGCCACATGTCTTTGGTAAAAAAAATGTCAATAAGCGTATATTTATTGGTTTGCGCAAAAGTTATAGCGTCTACAAACTAGGGTACATTTTCTGGAATTTACACAGCTTTTAGTTTATGACTGCCTATGTCATTTCTTGAGGTGCTAAAATGGCAGGGCAGTACAAAACCCCCCCAAATGACCCCATTTTGGAAAGTAGACACCCCAAGGAAATTGCTGAGAGGCATGTTGAACCCATTGAATATTTATTTTTTTTGTCCCAAGTGATTGAAAAATGACAAAAAAAAAAAAAAAAAAAATATTTACAAAAAGTCGTCACTAAATGATATATTGCTCACACAGGCCATGGGCCTATGTGGAATTGCACCCCAAAATACATTTAGCTGCTTCTCCTGAGTATGGGGATACCACATGTGTGGGACTTTTTGGGAGCCTAGCCGCGTACGGGGCCCCGAAAACCAATCACCGCCTTCAGGATTTCTAAGGGTGTAAATTTTTGCTTTCACTCTTCACTGCCTATCACAGTTTCGGAGGCCATGGAATGCCCAGGTGGCACAAAACCCCCCAAAATGACCCCATTTTGGAAAGTAGACACCCCAAGCTATTTGTTGAGAGGCATATTGAGTCCATGGAATATTTTATATTTTGACACAAGTTGCGGGAAAGTGACACTTTTTTTTTTTTTTTTTTTTTTTTCCATAAAGTTGTCACTAAATGATATATTGCTCACACAGGCCATGGGCATATGTGGAATTGCACCCCAAAATACATTTAGCTGCTTCTCCTGAGTATGGGGATACCACATGTGTGGGACTTTTTGGGAGCCTAGCCGCGTACTGGACCCCGAAAACCAATCACTGCCTTCAGGATTTCTAAGGGTGAAACTTTTTGATTTCACTCTTTACTGCCTATCACAGTTTCGGAGGCCATGGAATGCCCAGGTGGCACAAAACCCCCCCAAATGACCCCATTTTGGAAAGTAGACACCCCAAGCTATTTGCTGAAAGGCATGGTGAGTATTTTGCAGCTCTCATTTGTTTTTGAAAATGAAGAAAGACAAGAAAAAACATTTTTTTTTTCTTTTTTCAATTTTCAAAACTTTGTGACAAAAAGTGAGGTCTGCAAAATACTCACTATACCTCTCAGCAAATAGCTTGGGGTGTCTACTTTCCAAAATGGGGTCATTTAGGGGGGTTTTGTGCCACCTGGGCATTCCATGGCCTCCGAAACTGTGATAGGCAGTGAAGAGTGAAATCAAAAATTCACGCCCTTAGAAAGCCTGAAGGCGGTGCTTGGTTTTCGGGGTCCCGTACGCGGCTAGGCTCCCAAAAAGTCTCACACATGTGGTATCCCCGTACTCAGGAGAAGCAGCAGAATGTATTTTGGGGTGTAATTTCACATATTTCCATGGCATGTTTGAGCAATATATCATTTAGTGACAACTTTGTGCAAAAAAAAAAAAAAAAAAAAAAATTTGTCTCTTTCCCGCAACTTGTGTCGCAATATAAAATATTCCATGGACTCGACATGCCTCTCAGCAAATAGCTTGGGGTGTCTACTTTCCAAAATGGGGTCATTTGGGGGGGTTTTGAACTGTCCTGGCATTTTATGCACAACATTTAGAAGCTTATGTCACACATCACCCACTCTTCTAACCACTTGAAGACAAAGCCCTTTCTGACACTTATTGTTTACATGAAAAAGTTTTTTTTTTTTTGCAAAAAAATTACTTTGAACCCCCAAACATTATATATTTTTTTAAAGCAATAGCCCTACAGATTAAAATGGTGGGTGTTTCATTTTTTTTTTTCACACAGTAATTGCGCAGCGATTTTTCAAACGCATTTTTTGGGGAAAAAACACACTTTTTTTAATTTTAATGCACTAAAACACGCTATATTGCCCAAATGTTTGATGAAATAAAAAAGATGATCTTAGGCCGAGTACATGGATACCAAACATGACATGCTTTAAAATTGCGCACAAACGTGCAGTGGCAACAAAATAAATACATGTTTAAAAGCCTTCAAAAGCCTTTACAGGTTACCACTTTAGATTTACAGAGGAGGTCTACTGGAAAAATTACTGCACTCGATCTGGCCTTCGCGGTGATACCTCACATGCATGGTGCAATTGCTGTTTACGTTTGACGACAGACCGCCGCTTGCGTTCGCCTTAGCGCGAGAGCAGGGGGCGACAGGGGTGTTTTTTTTTTTTTTTTTTTTTCTTTATTATTTTTTTGCTTTTTTAATCTTACTTTTAAACTGTTCCTTTCATATTTTTTTTTTAATCATTTTTATTGTTATCTCGGGGAATGTAAATATCCCCTATGATAGCAATAGGTAGCGACAGGTACTCTTTTTTGAAAAAATTGTGGTCTATTAGACCCTAGATCTCTCCTCTGCCCTCAAAGCATCTGACCACACCAAGATCGGTGTGATAAAATGCTTCCCCAATTTCCCAATGGCGCTATTTACATCCGGCGAAATCTAAGTCATGAAATACTCGTAGCTTCCGGTTTCTTAGGCCATAGAGATGTTTGGAGCCACTCTGGTCTCTGATCAGCTCTATGGTCAGCTGGCTGAATCACCAGCTGCATTCTCAGTTTCCCTGTTGAGACAGGAGAGCCAGAGAAAAACACGGAAGACGGTGGGGGGGGGGCATTCCCTCCCACGGCTTGTAAAAGCAGTCTAGAGGCTAATTAGCTGCTAGGATTGCTTTTACATGAAAGCCGACCGCTGGCTGAAAAGAATGATACCAAGATGATACCTAAACCTGCAGGCATCATTCTGGTATAACCACTCAAAGTCGTGAATGGCGTACCTGAAGACAAAAAAATGGTTAACAATGGTTAACAATAAAGCACAGTAAAGTGTAAATAATTACACACCTGAAAAACAAACATGATAAAACATAATAACAATAACAATAACAATAACAATAACAATAAAACATTGCAGAATAGAATACAGTAAAAAAGAGCAGAACAATAGAGAGAGGGAATAGAGAGAGAGAGAACAATAAAACAACAACTATTTTTTTTTATTTCATATTTTTTTTTTTTTTACACTTTTTTTGTAACTAACTTTTATAACGGTAACCGGTTCCAGGTTCGGGTCTCTCAAAATGCGATGGCATCTTGGGAGACCCTGTGAAATGGCGCCTAGTCTGTGCAATGCTGTACCCTACGCTAATACTCAACTAGTGAATGGTAGCGTTCAAAACATTCACCAATGCAAAGACCAGGATTGTCAGGACAGGAGGGACAATAATAGCGGGTGTCACGCCTATATCCACGCTTGCTGCAGACACGACATCTTTTTTGGGGGGTTCGTTGGGTAGGGGTACTCGGGAGGACATAAAAATGCCTCTCATGCAGCCGACTGCATTTGGTTGGGGATGTGAATGGGGGAAGTACGGGCGCTGCAGAAGTGGTGGGTTCCCAATTAGGATTGGCGAATGCAGCAGGAAGGGCACTATGGGCACGACGGGCCTGTGTTTGTCTTTTTGGTGGCGGCGGGACACTACTTGTGCTTGCCACCTCACCAGCTTGAACTGCACTTATGGGACTCGCCACGTCACCACGTGTTACTGCAGTGCTGGTTTGACTACGACCGGGGTGTACTAGGCCGCTGGCGCTTGCCAGTTCACCAAAACGCTACCAAAAAACTGTTAGCGATTGCAGGGATCAGGCCTGACTCTGCGAACGCTGCAGTTATGCGTTTAGTGTTTTGTAAGTGACAGTGATCGATCGATACTGCACTTGGGTGGGCTGGGCCGGGCCGGGCGGAGGGGCAAAACGCAGGTGCTAGCAGGTATCTGGGCTGATCCCGCTAACACTGCGTTTTTGGGAACCCTAAACTGCTGGTGACGCTAGTATAGATCTGATCGGATCAGATATTGATGCGATCAGATACTATACCACTAAGGGAGGTGTACGGTGCGTGCGTGGGTGTTAGCGGTACTGGCGCTAATCTGACGCTGCCTGGGGCTGGTGCTTGCCAGTTCACCAAAATACTACCAAAAAAACTGTTAGCGATCGCAGGGATCAGGCCTGACTCTGTGAACGCTGCAGTTATGCGTTTAGTGTTTTGTAAGTGTCAGTGATCGATCGATACTGCACTTGGGTGGGCTGGGCTCGCCTGGGCGGAGGGGCAAAACGCAGGTGCTAGCAGGTATCTGGGCTGATCCCGCTAACACTGCGTTTTTGGGAACCCTAAACTGCTGGGGACGCTAGTATAGATCTGATCGGATCAGATATTGATCCGTTCAGATACTATACCACTAAGGGAGGCGTATGCTGCGTGCGTGGGTGTTAGCGGTACTGGCGCTAACCTGACGCCTGGGGCTGGTGCTTGCCAGTTCACCAAAATGCTACCAAAAAAACTGTTAGCGATCGCAGGGATCAGGCCTGACTCTGCGAACGCTGCAGTTATGCGTTTAGTGTTTTGTAAGTGACAGTGATCGATCGATACTGCACTTGGGTGGGCTGGGCTGGGCCGGGCGGAGGCACAAAACGCAGGTGCTAGCGGGTATCTGGGCTGATCCCGCTAACACTGCGTTTTCGGGAACCCTAAACTGCTGGGGACGCTAGTATAGATCTGATTGGATCAGATATTGATCCGTACAGATACTATACCACTAAGGGAGGCGCATGCTGCGTGCGTGGGTGTTAGCGGTACTGGCGCTAATCTGACGCTGCCTGGGGCGACGCATATCACCGCCCGGCGATCGGGGGGCTAAACCTTTATTCGGTAATAAACGGCGGGTGCCCTGACACTATAAAAAATAAACAAACTAACCAGCGTCAACCGTAACGGTTATACGGTGATCAGTGGTGAAAGGGTTAACTAGGGGGCAATCAAGGGGTTAAAACATTTATTAGGTAGTATATGGGGGTCCCTGACGCTATAAAACGCTGACGGCGAACCTAAATATTTACCTCACTAACTAGCGTCACCAGCGACACTAATACAGCGATCAGAAAAATGATCGCTTAGCGACACTGGTGACAGGGGGTGATCATGGGGTTAAAACTTTATTAGGGGGGGTTAGGGGGGTATCCTAGACCTAAAGGGGGTTAATACTAACTGTCCCAACACTGTAACTGTCACAAACTGACACTATGCAGTAATCAGAAAAAAAAAAAAAAAAAAAAAAACTGCTGGTGTCAGTTTGTGACAGGGGGGGGGGGTGATTGGGGGGGGATCGGGGGGTGATCGGGGGGGGGATCGGGGTGATTTGTGTGCCTGGCATGTTCTACTGTGTGTGTAGTGTTTGGTGCACTCACAGTGAAGTCTTCTCTCCTCGGGCCGGAACGGAAATTACCGAGCCGAGGAGAGATGACATCATTTCCTTTGCTGCTGTTTAGCATACAGCAGCAAAGGAATGATTCCATTGGCCAGCGGCGATCGCGAGGGGGGGGCCACGAACGGATGGTCTCCCCCTCATCACCGATCGCCGCTGGACAAAAGACGACCGCCTCGGGCACCGGGGGGGGGTCCGATCGGACCCCCCACCCGCGGAAGGCAAATCACGTACCCTGTACGTGATTTTGCCTGTCCGTGCCACTTTGCCGACGTACATCGGCGTGAGGCGGTCGTCAAGTGGTTAATCCCAGACCCTATATCATTTATAAATATATTAAAAAGTAATGGTCCCAACACTGAATCTAGACCATTCAGCGTATAAATCATTAATCACTACTCTCTGAAAACTGTTGTTTAGCCTGTTTTCTATTCATTTACAAACATAATTTTTTCCAAATATAAATAAGCATTTACAGTATAAACTAAAGTAAATAGTAGCGCTAAACAGTATAAATAAATAAGCCCAGTGACAGGTTATAGTGATCAACACTAATACAAAAATAAACTAGAATAAAAAATAATAATAAAGTTTATGCAAAAATAGTCCATATATGAGACTGGATTGTCTCAAACAAGGAAAGCTTAATATATCCTGATGTGAAATCTTCAAAACGTTCACCACACCACGTGCACTCAGTGTTTCCACTCCCCTTTGGTTAAACACTCACCGAATGGCGATGCCTTGCACTCTCATGCTCGGCAAAACAGCATCAACACTTACAGGGTTAAATATCCACAGATATCCAGACGTGACACCCAATATCATGGACGCTCCATATATAATGAAACAAAGTGCTCCAATAGTGCAGTATTGTTGTAAAAAATGTATTTTATTAAAACAGCTTTAAACATTGCACTTAGAAGCAAGTACTGGTGTAATGTGGTCTCAGCAGACACAGCATCGGTGAACTTAATCTCACCAGTGAACGATCGTGATCCTCTGAGCATCCTCTGGTACAACAATAAGGTTAGCCATTGGAAATAAATACACTTATTAATCGATTATATAGTAAGAAGTAGGTTGCTATGTAGTCATGTAAAAGTTAAAGGTTTTTTATTTTATATAAAAACATGTTTTATAAAAAGGGTTTTATTTATTTGAAAAAATGTTTTATATATATGATTTTTTTAAATGTATGATGCATATATTTACATTTACTGTTTAGCAGTATATGCATATGCATTGATTCAGTGATTAGCAGTGGCAAAATCACTTATGCTTTACACTGTGTAGATTTTATATGAATGCACTGACTATGATTGTTGTATCTTGCAATATGAGTATAGACGGAGGAAGTGCTGGCTGTATTGTGGTTGCGGGGACACGCTGTTAGCACATGTGAAGCAGGTGTCTCTTGTTTAATTAATGAGGCACTATAAAAGGGAGAGTTGCCGTGCTGTACAGCCAATCCCATGAGTAAGACGTTATGACGAAACATCGAGACATGGCTGTACGGCAACCAGTTTTTTTCACGCTTGACAATATACCGGAAGTGACGCTCAGAGCATCACGATCATTCGCTGGTGAAATTCAGTTCACCTATGCTGTGTCCGCTGAGACAATATTAAACCAGTACTTGCTGTTGCAAGTGGATGCTTCTAGGCTTCATTGATTTAAACTTATGTGAGTGCAATGTTTGAAGCTGTTTTAATAGAATAAACTTTTTACAACGATACTGCACTATTGGGGAGTGGAGTGGGAGTGGAAACACTGAGTGCACTCGGTGTGGTGAAAGTTTTGAAGATTTTACATCGGGATATATTTAGCTTTCCTTGTTTGAGACAATCCCGTCTCATGTATGGACTATTTTTGCACAAACTTTATTATTAATTGTTTATTTATGTATTAGTGTTGATCATTATCACCTGTCACTGGGTTTATTTATACTGTTTAGCGCTACTATTTACTTTAGTTTATACTGTAAATGCTTATTTATATTTATTTTATTTAAAGTAGCAGCTGTTACACATTTAGGTTACTTTTGGCGCAGTGGTGGTACTTGAAGAGTGGGTGTATGGATCTTTTTGGACCAGTTTTTGTTTTATAACTTTTTTCAAGCCTGTAGACTTTACCTTGCTGAAATAAATATTTATGTGGCTATGGATTCCTCTATTTATACCATATATATGTATTAACTTGTCTATTCCTATAATTAGCTAGTCTGGCAAAGCTCTGATATAGTGTATGCTGATGGTACAATAATAAGGTTGGCTATTGAAAATAAACGCACTGCCTTTATAAACAAGGGTCTTATTTATTTCCCAATAAAATAGGAACGCTAACATAAAACACTAAAGGGAAAAATTACAGAGCATATAAAACAAAAGAACATCAATGATACGTTACATAAGGTCATCCTAGAGATGTTGTCTCGTCAGCTGGGCTTGCTGGCATGAGAGCCATGAGGCAAGAGGAAGTTTTCCCCGCCAGTCAGCACTTTTAAACTCCATTGTACACTACGGTTCTGGCTTCCTATGCTTCCGCTTCCGTGGCAAGTGACATCTCTCTCAACAGAGATTTCCAGAGCTCGATGTCCCAATTCCTGCGAGTGTGAACACCTCCATTACGATACCAAGACCCTTGTTGTCCCATACCAATGCCAAGTGTTCAGGTCTTTGGTGGAGACCCGGATTACCACATAAACAGCTTACTCTGACCCTCTGTAGTGGGGGGTCATGAGTTTCTGGTAAGCGGCCAGTCTTCACATTTGGTGGTGGATCAAGCACTTTGCCTCCATACAACAAGAATTCAGTTTAAATTGATTTTTATTAATTACTTCCATTTATATTGTTCACATATGGACTCTTCATTTTTCACTGTTGCATACGAGTAATGCATATTTGATGAACTATTAATTTATTTTAGTTCACATTCGTATTTCACTATACATGTTTATATGGTTTATATTTTATATGTTTTACATATATATATATATATATATATATATATATATTTATTCACTTATTCACTAACAAGGTGGATTGATGACCATATGTATGGCCACTAGTCCCCTCTTCAGCGCGATTCCATTTTTTCCAACTCAACCCATCAGTCATCTTGGCAGCAGTGGCTTTCTTTGAAGCTTTGTTTGCAGATGTGTTAATCAGGCACTTCAATCTTTATTACACCAGGTGGTCTGGAGCCAAGCTCTACTCCCCTGCCAACTTGCAACTTCCAACTTGGGCCACCTGGCTAAATCAACCAGGAAGTAAAACTCTAAAAATATGATATTAAACCATGTTGCCTTCCAACACTTGCACATTAGCCATGTGTGGGGAACTGTGTCAAACGCTTTTGCAAAATCCAAGTATACTACATCCATAGCCACTCCTTTGTTTTTTAATTACCTCCTCATAAAAAGAAATCAGATTTGTCTGACAACTTTTGTCTTTCATGAATCCATGCTGTCTGTTTAAAATATTTTTTTTCCAGCAAGAACTAATCCATGTGGTTTTTTATTAAACTCTCCAGTACCTTCCTAATTATAGAAGTTAAACTAACAGGTCTATAGGTAATTTGATCCCTTTTAAAATGTAGGCACCACATTGGCCTTACGCCAATCCTGTGGTATTATTCCAGTCAGTAAAGAGTTCCTAAAAATTATCGTTTATGGGGTACCGTGTCAAATGCTTTGACAAAGTCTAGATACACCACATCTGCAGACCTTCCCTTATGCAGATTAAAGCACTTCCTCAAAAAATGTTAATAGGTTGGTCTGGAAAAGAACGATCTTTCATAAATCCATACTGGTTACTACTAAGGATACTATTCTTATCAGCAAATTTTTGGATATGGTCCTTTATCATCCCCTCCAATAGTTTACAAACTATTGATGTTAGGCTGACTGGCATGTAGTTTCCAGGTACGGATCTTGGCCCATTCTTAAATATTGGTACTACATTCGCTTTTTGCCAAACCGCTAACACCATTCCGTTCAGTAAGCTTTCTTTAAAGATTAGGAGTAGAGGTCTAGCAATGACCTGGCTGACTTCCTTGAGGACTCTCAGGTGTAATCCATCTGGTCCTGGGGATTTGTTCACATTAAGTTTTTCCAGTCTTTTTAGAACACTGGCCTCTTTTAGCCACAAGGGTATACTTCCTGCTGTGTTGCTAACAATACCGTCTTGTCTAATATACCCCTCTTCTTTTTAAGCAGTTACCATGGTGCAAGATGTGATCAGTTATGACGACAGCCTTTTAATGGGTTGACAGGAAAGGCAATTATTGTGGTTATTATCCACATAATGCCTTGAATTAAACTGTTTTGGGAAACTGTTAAAACAAAGAGTTTAGTTCCACTTTATGATTGGTTTTCCAATTAATAACGTTGACAATAGTAGATATATATACGTGTACTATGTAACTACATCCTGAAATAAAAAAGCAAATGGAAATATTTAAATCATCTGTAGAGCCAAACCTTTTTGTTTTAGTTTTGGATAGAGAAGAGTTGGAACTTCTGTCAATTGTTTTTGTATTGATGTCTTTGTTACCACTAGGTAGTTTTATCCTCTCTGTTTGATCTGATGACCATGGCAGAAATCCAAAATTTTACAATAAGATGTGAGAGAAAATCTATCAATGGGCATACATGTTCCACTGACAATTGTAAGAGGAGAATTACTTTCACTTTGTAGAGATTTCTTCTAACTTCCTGTTGAGTTTTCAGAAAAGAAAGTAAATGGAAATCCCCCTAAGTGGACACTGAAAATAGGAAAAACTGACAGAGATTTTAATCGTCCCATACTCTATTCAAAAGAAAACAAAAAATAGTACTAATAAAAAATGAAACTATACATAAACTTGATTTCCCAAAAGTGTTTTTGGAATACTTGTTTTAAAGGAATGCTTTATGCTAAAACGCAGAACCATTGAATATAAAAGATTTATTAATAACACACATACTGTACACATTTAAAAGTTATTAATTTCTCCACTACTGATAGTAAGTTTCCTATTAGAATAATTTAACTGCATTATGTAAAATCTCAAAAGTGTCATGGTTAGATCAAACTGCAATGTGTGTAATGTCTTTCATTATTTAGAGCAGCAAAAAATGTTTTTCAGAAACGAGCTTCATTTGCCATTACATAACTTTTTCTTACAGGTAGATTTTAAAAAAAAGCACACATAAGTTAATTGTATTTTACTTTAATAAATTTAGTGATTTAACAACTTCCTGCAATATTTTATTCTACGTATGCAGTTATACTTCTCTATGTGTAAGTTACCATGTATGTCTGCTTAGATTGGCCATGATAATTAACTTACATTGCAACAGTATAGAAGATTTATAAAATGAAATAGCTGTCTTTTGTTACCTTGTCCAGGATTTTGGTTTAGGGTTGTCTGAATGTGATTTTCCTTGCGTGGCAGACACAGCTAGCAAGATGTTTACAATGCAAAGCTGCTTCAGGGTGAACACTGCAGCTGAGACTTCAGCTACTCTATACTGAAATCATAACCTTCACTGACTTGGCTTTCAGATGTCTTGTAAATCCACTCATAACAAAGAGTTGGAGTACTTATGTGTATTAAAATGTGTTCTGCATGACCCTTATTACAGCATATTTTCAACATAACAAGTAAAAGTCAAACCCGCTGCATCATGTAGCATGTAAATAACATGGAAAATCAGCCTTACTAATGGCTGTGTGACAGTAGACTTGTTACTTTAGAAATGTGTAATTAAGATCTGTAATTAGCTTGTTCCTTCTGATATTTGGACAAGTACTAATCATACAGATGAAGAATACCATACTAAACTGTAAAATGTGTATACTAAGCCTTGGCATTTTTTTCTCTTCTCTCAAAGTGTATATTTGAAGTCACTGAGTGTGGGTGCATATAGCCACATATACAATACAGAGGATACATATGATCACCAACATCATCAGACTTGTCTATTGCAACCAGATTGTTCTGTACATTTTCCAGCATGCACTAGTCTATAAGTAACAGTCCTTCTTTTAAACGAAGGAAACAAAATACTCTCTGTCCACTGAAATATTTAAACGCAGTAGATTCAAGAACAAATAAAGATGATTGGAGTGATTTCAGTTAAAGTGATTTCACCATGGTGAAAACTTTTCATTTTGATTATTGAGTTGCATAGGCAAAATTTGCTTTAAAGGATATGTTCACTTTCAGAACATGTTCCATCCATTATTTGGGTGAAACATGCAGCTCTCCCCCCTCCCCATCCTCTCCCTGTGACTGTGGGCGGGGGTTCTTCTCCCCGTGCCCGCTGTCAAAATTTGAAAAGAGTGTGGCCGTGTGGGCACAGTTTCTTGTGAATGAATCCCTGAAAAGTGGCCTGGGCAGGAAGGGGGTGAACGAATCCAGTATGGAGGTGGTTAAGAATAGTTAAGGTTAGGGTTTTTCCACTTTACCTCCATGAATGAAGCGAATATGTGATAACCGGTCAGGTTTCAACAGCAAGGAGACCAGACACGTAGCTACACCAGAAACCAAACAAAGTATATATCCTCAAAGTGAGGTTTATTAACAGTGAACAGACACCAAAAAACACACACAGCAAACAGTGAGCTGTGACAAAATAACTGATGATCCTAACAACTGACTATATACAAAATACAATATAAGGGACAAGGGTACAGGGAATGCGAGGATGCAAAGAAGGGGGGATCACAACTGGATACTCAAGCAGGAGCAAGGCAGAGGGGTACAGGAACCTTTAGGACAGGTATCAGGCACAACTGGCAGTAGGGAGGCAATCAGAATAGTGACGCGATGGGGAAAGGGAGGAACAGCCTTAAATAGCCACCTAATAGCTGCACCCAAGTGTGGCTCATTATTACAGCCTGTTGGCTCTTGGGAGACGCCTGCTGGTGGAAACTGGTGCTGCAGCAAACAGCCCAGAGCAGCACAGTGCCACCAGCAGGTGAACTCAATCCTAACATAACCTGTTTTTTAAATTTTCCTTGCACAAGATTAGGTATTCCTTGAAAAGTAAATTTTCACTATAATCTTTGCAAATTTGCAAAGTGAACATGTTCAATTCCTTTAGTAAATTTGGGCCAATGATCACTTGTAGAAATTTCTATGTGATCATTCCTTTGTGAGTTTTGTTTGAGTTGTGCTTTTTTCTTTATGAATTTTTTTATTTTTAGACATGGTTGACAAATGACATCGGTGCCATAGCTGCCCAACCCAAACATCACTGAAAGGTTCAAATAAAATTTGCCCAACATAAAAGATTTAGGACATTGAGTCACAAATCCATATTGTGTCATTCACAATATATTGTAAGCAGTTTAGACTTGTCACAACTGGTCAGATGTCTGACAAAGAGTGAAAACTAGTGAGACACCTACCTGTCCTCTCTGGTGTCACCTGACTATCCAGACATGCCATGATTGTCACTTCAACTAGGACCACATATATAGTATTTACACAGTGAGAATTTGAGACAATTACAACACCTGTAGACTGAGCTTTCCACACAATTTCAAAACTTTGAATTTAATGCAAGATCACATATTTGTAAACATAGAATTTAAGCCCTTATTTGTAAACTGGAGTAATGCTTTAAAGCTGGACTCCAGACAGTTATAAAATAATCTGAATCTGCCCTGATAGCAGCCTAATGCACAGAAGCACTTACTTAGGGAGTAAAGGTAAGTACTCAGTCAAGCAAAGATCTTTTGCTTTACACAGTGCTGTCAGTCTACATAAGTAAACATGGTTACTTGGGACAGGAGGGGAAAGCAGAGGGACAATCTCTTCAGAGTAGAGCTTCCTGTCAATGTCCAATCACAATGAATGTCTGTGGCGGGTTGGTGACTAGATAGCGTTTTTTTAACTGCAGCAAAGACGAAGAGAGGTCATCACTATGATGTATGGCAGAAGACTGGCTGAACTCAATTACAGTGCTTTGTGCCATTTTGTCATGTTACAACCAAAAACATAAATGTATTTTATTTGGGATTTTATGTAATAGACCAACACAAAGTGGCACATAAATGTGAAGAGGAAGGAAAATGATAAATGGTTTTAAATTTTCTTTACAAATAAATATGTGAAAAATGTGGCATGCATTTGTATTCAGCCTCCCTGAGTCAATACTTTGTAGAACCACCTTTCACTGCAATTACAGCTGAAAGTCTTTTTGGGGATGTCTCTACCAGCTTTGCACATCTAGAGAGTGAAATGTTTGCCCATTCTTCTTTGCAAAATAGCTCAAGCTCTGTCAGATTGGATGGAGAGTGTCTGCAAACAGCAATTTTCAAATATTGCCTCAGATTCTCAATTGGATTTAGGTCTGGACTTTGACTGGGCCATTCAAACACATGAATATGCTTTGATCTAAACCATTCCATTGTAGCTCTGGCTGTATGTTTAGGGTCATTGTCCTTTTTGCAGACTCTAACAGGTTTTTTTCTAAGATTGCCCTATGTTTGGCTCCATCCATCTTCCCATCAACTCTGACCAACTTCCTTGTCCCTGCTGAAGAAAAACATCCCCACAACATGATGCTGCCACCACCATGTTTCACTGTGGGGATGGTGTATTCAGGGTGATGTGCAGTTAGTTTTCCGCCACACATAGCGTTTTGCTTTAAGGCCATAAAGTTCAATTTTGGTCTCATCTAACCAGAGCACCTTCTTGTTTGTTTGTTTGCTGTGTCCCTTACATGGCTTCTCACAAACTGCAAACTGGACTTCTTATGGCTTTCTTTCAACAATGGCTTTCGTCTTGCCACTCTTCCATAAAGGCCAGATTTGTGGAGTGCACGACTAATAGTTGTCCTGTGGACAGATTCTCCCACCTGAGCTGTGGATCTCTGCTGCTCCTCCAGGGTTACCATGGGCCTCTTGGTTGCTTCTCTGATTAATGCTCTCTTTGCCCAGCCTGTCAGTTTAAGTGGATGGCCACATCTTGGTAGGTTTGCAGTTGTGCCATACCCTTTACATTTTTGGCTGATGGATTGAACAGTGCTCTGTGAGATGTTCAAGGCTTGGGATATTTTTTCTATAACCTAACCCTGCTTTAAACTTCTCCACAACTTTATCCCTGAGTTGTCTGGTGTGTTCATTGGCCTTCATGATGCTGTTTGTTCACTAAGGTTCTCTAACAAACCTCTGAGGGCTTCACAGAAGAGCTTTATTTATACTGAGATTAAATTGCACACAGGTGGACTCTATTTACTAATTAGGTGACTTCTGAAGGCAGTTGGTTCCACTAGATTTTAGTTAAGGGTATCAGAGTAAAGGGAGCTGAATGCAAATGCACACCACACTTTTCAGATATTTATTTGTAAAAAATTTGGAAAACCATTATTTTCCTTCTACGTCACAGTTATGTGCCACTTCGTGTTGGTCTATCACAAAATCTTAAATAACATACATTTAAGTTTTTGGTTGTAACATGACAAAATGTGGACAATTTCAAGGGGTATGAATAATTTTTCAAGGCAATGTATAAATAAATTGAAATGTAATAAATGTATGAATATACACTCACCTGCCACTTCAGCTAATTTATTAGGTACAGCTTGCTAGTACCGGGTTGGACCCCCTTTTGCCTTCAGAACTGCCTTAAATCTTCATAGCATAAATTCAACCAGGTGTTGGAAACATTCCTCAGAGATTATGGTTCATATTGACATGATAACATCACGCAGTTGCTGAAGATTTGTCGCCTGCACATCCATGACGCAAATCTCCTTTTCCAAAACATCCTAAATGTGCTCTATTGGATTGAGATCTGATGACTGTGGGGGCCATTGGAGTACAGTGAACTCATTGTCATGTTCAAGAAACCAGTGGTGAGATGATTAGAGCTTTGTGACATGGTGCATTATCCTGCTGGAAGTAGCCATCAGAAGATTGTAGTCATAAAGGGATGGACATGGTCAGCAACAATACTCCTGTAGGCCGTGGTATTTAAATGATGCTCAATTGGTACTAAGGGGCCCAAATCCCCTACACCATTACACTGCTACCACCAGCCTGATACAAGGCAGGATGGATCCATGCTTTCATGTTGTTTACGCCAAATTCTGACCCTACCACTTGAATGTCGCATCTGAAATCGAGACTCATCAGACCAGGCAACATTTTTCCAATCTTCTGTTGACCAATTTTGGTGAGCCTTTGCAAATTGTAGCCTCAGTTTTCTGTTCTTAACTGACAGGAGTGGCACCCGGATTGGTCTTCTGCTGCTGTAGCCCATCTGCTTCAAGGTTTGATGTGTTGTGTGTTCAGAGATGGTAATCTGTATACCAAGGTTGTAACAAGTGGTTATTTGAGTTACTGTTGTCCTTATATCATCTTCAACAAGGCATTTTCGTCCACACAACTACCGCTCCCTGAATATTTTCTCTTTTTTGGCCCATTCTCTGTAAATCCTAGGGATGGTTGTGAGTGAAAATCTCAGTAGATCAGCCGTTTTTAAATACTCAGACCAACCTGTCTGGCACCAACAACCATGCCACGTTCAAAGTCACTTAATCTCTTTTCTTCCTCATTCTGATGCTTGGTTTGAACTTCAGCAAGTCATCTTCACCACAGCAAGATGCCTAAATGCATTGAGTTGGTGCAATGTGATTGGCTGATTAGCAATTTGTGTTACCAAGTAATTGAACAGGTGTACCTAATAAAGTGACTGGTGAGTGCATCTTCTAACTCGATTTTTAGTTGTTTTCTGAAGTTCACCTTTAACTCTTTACTGGTATGCTCAAAGTGAGGACAGCTCCAAGACCCATAACCCTTGGTACTCTAACCCCTGACTATAATACCCAGTCTCAACCCAAGCATAACCTTACCCTCACACAATAAAATTAGCACTGAGGTGCATATTTGAAATTTTTAACTTTTTTATTATTTTATATTTTGTCAAAATATAAAACTGTCAGACAATGGGGGTTGTTTACGAAAGGCAAATCCACTTTGCACTGCAAGTGCACTTGGAAGTGTAGTCGCTGTAGATCTGAGGGGAAGATCTGAAATGAGGGGAATCTCTACTGATTTTATCATCCAATCATGTGCAAGCTAAAATGCTGTTTTTTATTTTCCTTGCATGTCCCCCTCAGATCTACAGCGACTGCACTTGAAAGTGCACTTGTAGTGCAAAGTGGAGTTGCCTTTCGTAAATAACCCCCATTATGTGAAATCACCTAGCCAAAGCAAACTGAGCCAAGGAGCGCTATGCTAAACCAAGCAGTGTTCTGTCTAAAGCTCTACAGCAATATTTGCCTTATTGACTGAAAACAGTGAGGCTGACAAATACCCCTTTCTTTGATCATGACAATCAATCAATAATTTGCAATGTCAACATGCATGAAAATTGAAATCCTGAATAGATCTGTACAAAAAGTCCTGTATCCATGTATCTGCAATACATGCAAGTGAATATGTACCTTAGTTTAAATCTTAACCCTCATCTTAAATTGTATTGTATAATAATACGCAACTTTGTTTTTCCTTCCCAAATGAACAGTGACAAAAGCTGTGCTATCTTAACTCAAATGTGCTTTTCAGTTTGGAACCGTTCTTTTTCAACAAAGAACTGGTACCTGAAGCTAAATATTAGTCCTATAGTTCAAGACTTAACAAAATCGAATTCTGGAGCAAAACTAAATAGGGCATCTGAAAAGGAAACCCTACACATAGAAAAAGCAATCGGGTAAATTAAAAAAAAATAAATGTATTATTAAAGTGTATGTAGACCCTAACTTTCTTTGCTCCCTGTTGGCCTGTTAAATCTGCTGCTGAAAGTAATTTTAAACATTTATTTTGGTTGTTACATGTTATATAGGGCTTGCTTTCCCTGGTTCCAGAAGCAAAACGAAGCGGCACAAGAGTGAATATATTGTGTATGTGCACTGGATAGAAGGGAATTAAGTGACCATTTTACTTTGCCCTGTATGCCAAACAATTCAAAGAACTAAATGAGTTGTACTCCTAAAATGATTGCTGCACAATCTCACGATTTATGAAAAACTCAGAAGATGATAGAACATTTATGGGCATTTTGCAGCCTGCAAATATACCTCCTGGATAACTTCAAGAGCAAAAATATATTAGGCAGATTAAACTTTCCCTAGATAACTGCTTTTTGCTTTGTTGACAGCAATCTACGGTCCGTTGTTTGCTTATGATCAGCCATGAATGTTTTATGTGTTTTTGTGTTGCATGCAATCCAAAAACACACTCCATAACCATTATAGACTTGGACTTGCATGCAAATGTTAGCTCATGCAATTGAGATTTAGGCAACTACTAGCAACACATTAATTTCAATTTGCAACAAATGGGGTGACTGCCAAAAGTGACTGATGTGGTCCTAGATTTATAAACTAGGGATATATGTATTTTTTTATTTTTTTTTAGTGGTATGCGACATACAACGAAATGGTAACTTCACAGAATATGTAGTGTAAACAAAGTAGCCTACACATGGACATCAGGTAGTGGTATCTGAACAAAAGATAAGTAAACTCAAAATTACATAACATAGACAGATCAGTAAGCATACAAGATACTCAGATACCCTGGGGGTAAAGGACTAGGGCTTCGCCTTGACGGTGGAACTGATCAATTACAGTGCTCTATGGATTCACCCCAGTATCCAAGGAAAAATTGAATATCTGTGCATAGGGGAAGGGTGCTGCTGGGTGACCAACTTAGGTCGAATCATACCAAATTTTTTGGATTAAATGAGAAGAAGTGAATACAGGAGAATAAAGGGAAGAAGAGAGAGAGTGAAAAAGGGGAATGGCGATAAGGGAAGGAAGGGGGGAAGGAGGGTGGTATGGTGGAAGAGTGAGGGGGGAGAGTTAGAAGTCCACCCAGAGAGCAGGCACCGCCCTCAACTTCCCAGGCCATCTGGCGGCCATGGATAGGTACAAGAGCCTTTAGTATTCAACGTAGCCTGGCTATGTCTCGTGGAGGTATTCCTCTGAGAAGCGGAACTGGGTCCAATAAAACCACCTGGTCTTAGGTTCCTCGGATTTGTCCCGGATCGAAGCACTGAGATCCTCCATTTGTTCAATATCATTGAACCGTGCAAACCATTGGGCCACAGTCGGAGCAGACTGTTGCTTCCATTGACTTGGGATGCAAGCAGGCCCGGATTTACTCCCTTTGCCGCCCCAAGGCCGGGTCCTTCAATGCCGCCCCCCCCCCCCACACACACACACACACACACCACCATTCTCGTCCTTTATCGATGACTGCTACAATAGATCAATTAAAAACATATCTCCACACACGAGAACACTGAAAACAACTGGCTTTAATTGTACTTCAGGGTAAGCGCGCGGGGTAACAATTTTTCGCGGGCAATTTTTCAGGGCAATGGCTGGTGTTAGTGCCTCAATCATCCCTGGCACCATGGTTGTTATGGTGTCAGGATGATTGAAACACATTATTTCTATCATTACATTGTAATGTAAAATGAAATAGTTCAACTCACCATAATGCAGAATCATCGGGAGCCCTGAGCGTGTCACTTGCCACTATGCCTGCCACCAGATGGAGATGTCACCTGCCACACTGCCTGGCTGGCTGCCACCAGATGGGGATGTCACTTGCCACGCTGCCACCAGATGGGGATGTCACTTGCCATGCTGCCACCAGATGGGGATGTCACTTGCCACGCTGCCACCAGATGGAGATGTCACTTGCCACGCTGCCACCAGATGGAGATGTCACTTGCCACTCTGCCTGCCACCAGATGGAGATGTCACTTGCCACGCTGCCACCAGATGGAGATGTCACTTGCCACGCTGCCACCAGATGGAGATGTCACTTGCCACGCTGCCTGGCTGCCACCAGATGGAGATGTCACTTGCCACGCTGCCACCAGATGGAGATGTCACTTGCCACACTGCCTGGCTGCCACCAGATGGGGATGTCACTTGCCATGCTGCCACCAGATGGGAATGTCACTTGCCACGCTGCCACCAGATGGAGACATCACTTGCCACGCTGCCACCAGATGTTGATGTCACTTGCCACGCTGCCACCAGATGTTGATGTCACTTGCCACGCTGCCACCAGATGGGGATGTCACTTGCCACGCTGCCACCAGATGGAGACGTCACTTGCCACGCTGCCACCAGATGGGGATGTCACTTGCCACGCTGCCACCAGATGGAGACGTCACTTGCCACGCTGCCACCAGATGTTGATGTCACTTGCCACGCTGCCACCAGATGGGGATGTCACTTGCCACGCTGCCACCAGATGGAGACGTCACTTGCCACGCTGCCACCAGATGTTGATGTCACTTGCCACGCTGCCACCAGATGTTGATGTCACTTGCCACGCTGCCACCAGATGGGGATGTCACTTGCCACGCTGCCACCAGATGGGGATGTCACTTGCCATGCTGCCACCAGATGGGGATGTCACTTGCCACGCTGCCACCAGATGGGGATGTCACTTGCCACGCTGCCACCAGATGGAGACGTCACTTGCCACGCTGCCACCAGATGGGGATGTCACTTGCCACGCTGCCACCAGATGGGGATGTCACTTGCCATGCTGCCACCAGATGGAGATGTCACTTGCCACGCTGCCACCAGATGTTGATGTCACTTGCCACGCTGCCACCAGATGTTGATGTCACTTGCCATGCTGCCTGTCTGCCACCAGATGAAGGAGGGCGGAACAGCGGTGCTGGCAATGAGAGATGTCATCTCTCTCCCCCCGCCGCCGCACCGCTGACATTACTTCTTAATCTTTTAAAAAATGGCGCCGGGCAGGGAAATCACGCTACTGCGCATGCGCCGCCCGGCCGAGCGCATACGAGTTTTCCCGAGCCCGGCCGCTTCAGAACTGCGCATGCGCAGTAGTGGGCAGCTCGCGGCCATGTTTTCTAAGGGCACCGGTGCCCTTAATCATCTTTAACGAGCAGCCCGAAAGGGGGGGGCGGCCGCGAAGTCGCCGCAGGAGCGGCGCCGCCCCTGCACCACTGCCGCCCCGAGGCCTGGCCTCGGTGGCCTTATGGCAAATCCGGCCCTGGATGCAAGCTCTAGCAGCGTTGAGTAGGTGTTTAAGAAGAGATTTATGATATCGCTTTCTTGCCATGGGAGTGAGGTAAGGAGCACAGCAGCAGGGTCATTGGTTAAGGAAATATCTGTGAATTTGTGGATGTAGCGGAGGACAGGTTGTCAGAAAGTTTGTAGTTTGGGGCACTCCCAGAAGATGTGTAGGATAGTGCCAGTTTGTTGCTCACATCGCCAGCAGCGGTCAGATTGGTTGGGAAATATTTTGGCCATTACGGCCGGCGTGCGGTACCAGCGTGTGGTCACCTTATAGGAGATTTCTTGATATTTGCTACAAAGTGACGATTTATGAGCGAAGAAGAGTATGTGTTCCTTCTGTGGAGTAGTAAATGTGGTTTGTAGGTCCCTTTCCCACTTAGCTAGGAAGGGGGGGTCTTTGGCAGCATGCATGTCCAACAAAGTTTTGTAAGATCTAGAAGGGAACCTCGGATTGGGCCATCACCCAGACATATTTCCTCAAAGGAATGAAGTTGTCTAGAAAAAAGCGTATATCTGGGTAGCGAGCTGAGAAAGTGGGAGAGTTGCCCCGTTCTCCAACTATCCAACGTGATGGGTGCCTAGGAATTGAGACACGCGCAGGAGCCTTTTCGGGTCTTGCCTCGTAAAGGCCAGGTCTGACCAGCCCGGGGGAACTTGGGATGTCCTATAATTGGGGTCATGGGAGAAGGGAAACTAGGCAAGGAGGAAAGACGAAAAAATCCATCTCTACAAGAGAAGGGCCAATCAGCGGGTGAGTGGTTACGTGGGGGTCAAGATGTTTACCTGCCCAAGGTAGACCAGCCAATGGGACCCGAGCCATCTCCTGCTCTAACATTGCCCAGAGTTTCCATTCCCCATGGCGGCACCAGTCATTTACTCGGGTCATGTGCGTTGCAGTATAATAGAGAGCAGGGTCTGGGAAACCAATGCCTCCCCTCAGCTTCGGCCTAAGCAGTAACGCCTCACCCATTTGTGGGTGTCTACCACGCCATAGGAACTTAATAAACCTTGAGCGAACCTCGTGAAAGAAAGTTTGCGATAGTTTGACAGGTAAGGCTTGTAGCAAATATAGGAGCCGAGGCATTGCGTTCATCTTAAGTACATTACACCGGCCAAACCAAGATAGAGCAAGGGGATCCCATTTCTTAAGGTCTGTATTGAGCGTCGCTAGGAAGGGACGAAAATCCAGGACAAAGATATCTTTTGGATTTGCCGGAATTCTGGTGCCCAAAGTATTGAATAGAACGGGTGGCCCATTTAAACGGGAAAAAGGGTCGCAAACCTGACAGTGTGTTGTCTGGTATGGAAATATTCAGGGCTTCTGACTTTTGGAGGTTAACTTTGAAGTTGGAAAGATTGCCATACCGTTTCAATTCTTGTAGCAACAAAGGCAGGGACGTTATAGGTTTGGTGATAAAAAATAAAAGATCGTCTGCGTATGCCGCTACTTTGTGTTGATAGTGGTCCAAATGGACCCCACTGATATTAGGGTTATCTTTCACATGGCGAAGAAATTGTTCTAGGGAAAGGACAAACAGCAGGGGGGAAAGCGGGCATCCCTGCCTAGTCCCGTTGGAGATCGCAAAGATGTCAGATTCTGTCCCATTCACCCGTACCGTGGCTGTAGGATTAGAATAGAGGGCAGAGATCCAGTCTAGGATGGGCTTCGGCATTCCAAAAGAACAGAGTGCTTCCCAGAGAAACCCCCAGTCCACCCTATCAAAAGCCTTCTCGGCATCAGTGGATAGGAGTAAAAGAGGTGTTTTCGATCCCTTCACCTTCTCTATAACGCTTATCGTCCGGATAGCGTTATCTCTTGCTTTACGAGTCTGTATGCAACCCACCTGGTCGGGTGCTACCAAGCGTTGCAGTAGGTTATTGAATCTGGAGGCTATGATTTTCGTGAGAAGCTTAATGCCACAATTTAGAAGAGAAATGGGCCTGTAGCTGGAGCATAGCAACGGGTCCTTTCCGGGCTTAGGGAGTACAGAGATAGAAGCTTGTAGCATGTCAGGAGGGACTTTATGCCCTTCTAGTATGGCATTGAAGGCTGTGATGAATTGGGGTGCTAGATGTGTCTGAAATGTCTTGTAATATAGGAGGGTAAAGCCATCAGGCACAGGGGCCTTCCCCGGCTGTGTGTCTGCTATGGCGTCTGCGAGCTCATCTACGTGGAGTGGTTGGGAAAGTAATTCCCGTTCGGCTGAGAGAGGGGAGTTTGACCTCTTGAAGGTATTCCCGTATGTTTGATAGGGAGGGGGCCGAAGATCCAGTGGCCTGTGCCGCGTCTAAATTATAAAGCTTTGAATAAAATTCCAGAAAGGCAGCTGCTAGGTCCGATGAAGTGTGAATCTTGGACCCTGATGGGGTCAGGAGGGCTGGTATGTATGATTGTGTGCGCTTCGCTCTCAATGCATTTGCCAGCAAACGCCCACATTTATCTCCATACTCGTAAAAGGAGCGGCGTGCCTTAAGCAGGACGTGTTTGGCCTTATACAGAGAGTGCTAGGGATATATGGATTTATGGTTATTTTGTATGGATTTTAGACTAAGTTAAACCCTGAGCATTATACAATAGACAAATGGGAACAAAAATCAACAGAATATAAAGGTGAAACCATTTTATTTAAACAAGCATATCATTTGTGTTCCAAATTTTAATTTCATTGTTAACACTTCAGTAAAAAATAACAAGTAAAAAACTTTTGAATACCTTTCTCATGGGACAGAACACCTTGGTTATTTGGAACAAAGCTTTATGTTAAACATATATTTGGGTTCAAATAAAAAAAAAAGAATGGTATATCTGTATGCAAACAGCTTGAATTAAACATTATAAATATTGAAATCCTAATAGGATTCAAAATATTGCCATGCCTTCACTGTATGTTTTCAAGGGCTTCATTCAGTAAAAGAGTTCAAGCACAGTAGCATAATAATTGACAAATTATCAGCTAGCGTGCATGAAGGCACACACATATGGTTGCTAACACAAGAAGCTAATTTTCTCATGCAATCAACAAATTAGCATCAATTGTGAAAGTAAAGTACAACTATTAGTAATCAATTTCTCTTCTTCTTAAAGTGTACCTATAGATTATAAACAAAAAAAATTCCCCAGAGGATGTAAATTCTAACGAAACACGTCGGGTGTAGTCCATGTCCGTGAGATACCATGCATGCCAAATCTGCATACTGTTTTTTTCGACTTCTAGGATGTCTTGGATTTATAAATGCTTGTTTTTACCAGATTTCTGTAAGTGTTTAGTACTGATTTCTTTTAATAAACTGTTTTACACTATGTGGCTGTTTTATCTTTCCTTCATGGGTCCTACTATGGAGTAAACTTTACCATCAGCCATGACAGTACCACCACCTGCAATATAATAAAGGAAGCTGATTGGATCTTCTATACTTGCATATCACACCTGTCTAGATTCTTATATTTTGGAGTCTAGACCTCTGGTAAGGATGCATTTTATATCAATATGGGTGAAGGTGCACTTGGGTGATCAAAAAGCACATCAATTATACTCACTGTTACTGGACGTTCATCAAGGCATTCATCTGCACTATTTAGAACAGCACTAGTTGTTTACACTTTATGGACACTTGTTTATTCAATATCTTTGTTTAGCGCGGCAACATTTTTTATTGTTTCACCTATAGATGATAGCCAGAAGAGCCAGTCATGTTGTAGGCCAAAACAATATTCATTAAAGTTAAGAAACAAATTATCACCATAGCATGAATGTATGGGATATTGCCAAATGATTGTATTAGTTCTCTGTAAGCAAAAAAGGGTTTTTATTAGTTAAACCTCAAACTTGTTGCCTGTATTGTGCCTTGTTCAAAATGTAAATGCTCCTACACAATACAGGCAGCAAGTTTGAGGTTTAAAAGAGAAGTATGGGATTTTTTTTTATCCCATATTCATACTTACCTAGGTGGATGCAGCATTGGTTCGATGCTGCATCGGTCCTGCCGTCTCTTCACAGAGAACCGAGCCACGAACACCAGCGATGGCTCAGTTCTCTCGGGTCCCCGAGTGGAGAGCTGCTGCCTGTCTGAGCTTTGGAGGGGCGGGGAGCGGCCTTCTCAGCAGCTCACTGGGAGGCTAAGACGCCTATCAGTCCAGGCACCTGGCGGATCCAGACTTGCAGAGTCGGGATGACACGGTGCCTGGACTGATATTGGTGATGGGTCACAGGAATGCAAAATGAATTGCACTCCTATGCCCTATAGGAGATGCCCAGCCAAATGAGCTTTGGCTGGACTTCTCCTTTAACCAATAAAAACCCTTTTAATGCAAATCTGTGCTGCTAGTGCTGGTTACAGCATCAAAAGCCAAATATCTGGTCTCCTTCTCTGTTAAAGGTAGGGATTCAAAGGCCTGAACGCTGAATTTTTCCTTCAACAGAGATCACATGACCAAGTGCCTAGGCTTTTGCTAATGTTAGCAGCACTCAAGAGCACCTCGATCAGCTTTGTTTTCAGGAAAGGTAAGAATTGTAGCTCTTCTATTATTTGGCAAGAAAATGTGTCCAAAATGGCTTTCTGTTTAAGTGTATGTCCAGCCAAAGCAGGCAACAGTTTCACCAGACAGTAGTAATAAAAAAAATGTTTATAACAAAAAAAACACCTTTTTATCAGTAGAGTAGGGGAAGGCTAGGACCCCTGCCAGAAGTTACAAGCCATCCAACCAGCTACTTTCTATTTTTATACAAAAAATATTTGGTAAAACTGCTTAATTATAAAATAAGACACTTTGGGTGTATTTAGAAAACAATCCTAAGATGTTTATCCTGCAAAGCTGTATGTACACTTGTTCAGTTCAATTGGAGCAAAATGAATGTTATTAGGTTATTTTCCCTCCAGGTCACATGTTATTATACAAACAGAATAGAGTGAATCAGGAAAATACCACATTACAGCCACTAGATAAAGCTTATGATCATAGTATAAACTATTTATTTCCTAATAATTAGTGGCCATAATGTGGTATTTTCCTGATTCAGTCTTTTCTGTAAAAAGAATAACTTTTGACCTGGAGAGAAAATAGCCCAATTACATTCATTTTTACCCCCGTCACATGCACATGCAGATTTACAGGACTAACAGCTCTGCAAGCTTGTTATAAACACACCTCCTTGTATTTTGTTAGTGCATTTAAGGTGGGGATTTTGCACCTATAAGCATTAAAATCGTTAGATTTTGGGGGCTAATCCAGTAATCATGGAACAAATCTCATCAGGTTACTGGAATTCTATAGATAATGTATTGTAAAGTGTATACACTAACTTGATTTACAGTATATACACCCAAAACACACAGAAGCAATGCAGGGGTTTTTTAATTAAAAGACCAAATCAAATGTACTACTCATCAATGCCTGTTAAGAGATCATGGAATTGTAGGTAAGTAGTACACACAAGCAAATATATAAATATTCCTTATGAAACTGATCTATATTATTCTAATTATACATTAAGCCCTAAACACATTGTCATCATTTGATTTTGCTTGTAAACTGTAGTCTAAGTGTCTTCAGCACCTGTGTACAAACAAAACATATTTCATGCTTTCAATGAGTTGTTTAAAGCCCTTAATGGGCTGAGAAACGTAAGTGTGCTACATACACCCAAAAAAAACTTCACTGAAGTAAACTGTCCCTCTCCCCCACTGCTGCTTTTCCCCAGCCATGTTTGCCTCCATAGTAGCCTTAGCTTTGTAAACTGTTTTTAAGCAATGTTTGTATACACTCTTCAGGATCCCAATGGGGAAATACAATATAAAATGGTTACTTTGTGTTTCCTTTGTTCTTTACATTACAGATGGTTGACCTTTGATCTGCATATATGTCAGTTAAAGCAACCTTACAAATAGAAAAAGTTTTTTTTAAATAATTTGTGTTCCTCTTTAACCCTTTATTAACCATTGTTATCCCTAACTCCTTCCCCTCATTATACCCTTAACATTTTTTATTTCTATTTTTTAAACCATTATTTTTAATATTATTATTATACAATATTTATATAGTTTGTGCAGCGCTTTAAAACATGAAGGCAGACAGTACAGTTACATTACAATGCAAAACAGAAGGAATCAGAGGGCCCTGCTTGTTAGAGCTTACAATCTAAAGGTCAAATGATACTAAAGGTAAGAGCTGTGGGTGATAAGCTGATAGAGAAAGTGGAAATACAGTTGTTAGGTGGAGGCAACATAGGCTTCTCAGAAGAGAAGAGTTTTCAGGTATCACCTAAAAGAGGACAGAGTAGGAAATAGCTGAACATATTTGGGCAGGGAGTTCCATAAAATGGGAGCGGATCATGAAAAGTCCTGAAGGCGAGTATGGGAGGAGGTGACAAGGGAGCTAGAGAGCAGGAGGCCTTGGGAGGAACATAGAGAACAATTTGGTTGGTATTTTGACTCAGTGATGTAACTGGGGTCTGAGTTGTGGATGGCTTTGTAAGTTTTTGTTACATTTTTAATTCAATTTTTTGGGCGAGTGGCAGCCAGTCAAGGGATTGGCAGAGAGGGGTAGCAGACACTGAATGGTTGGTAAGGTGGACTAGTCTGGTAGCGGCATTCATTATAGACTGAAGGGGGGATAGCCTATGTAAAGGTAATCCAATGAGGAGGTAGTTGCAGTAGTCTATGTGAGAAATGACCAGAAAATGAATTAGAGGATTTGTGGTGTCATTGGTTAGGAAGGAGCGTATTTTGGAGCTGTTGAGGAGGTTGAGGCGGCAAGCTTTGGACAGTGATTGGATGTGGGGCCGAAAGGAGAGTTCAGAGTGCAGGATTACACCTAGCACCCTGACATGGGGTGACTGGTTGATGGTTGTGCAATTTATCATGATAGAGAAATCAGGGGAAGGGGCATGTGGGGCAAGAAATATGAGCTCGGTTTTGGATAGGTTGAGTTTAAGGAAGTGATGTGACATCCAGATGAATATGTTGGTAAGTAAATTAGTGAGTGGTGAGGAGACTGATGCTGTAAGCTGGGGGGTAAAGAGAGAGATTTTGGTGTCGTCAGCGTAGAAATTATATTAAAAGCCATAGGAAGCTATCAGCTGACCCAGGGAGGAGGTTGTTGATAAAGAATAGGAGAGATCCAAGAACAGAACCTTGGGGGACCCCAACAGAAAAAGAAATAGGAGAGGAGGTAGTAGAATTGTAAGTGACACTGAAGGTGCGGTAGGATAGGTAAGATGAGAACCAGCGAAGAGTACAGTCACAGAGACCAAAGGAGTAACGTTTTTCAAGGAGGAGGTGATGGTCAACCATATCACTGACAGCATAAAGGTCCAGAAGCGGGAGTAAAAAGTAGTGTCCATTAGTTTTAGCTGTTAGTAAATCATTTGCGAATTTTAGAAGAACAGTGTTGAGTGCAAAATCCAGACTAAAGGGGATCAAGGAGGTTATTCTTAATGGAGATGGTCACTCAGTTGGTTGTAGACCAGGCATTCAAGGAGTTTGGGGGAAAAGGGGGAGCAAGGAGATGGGTGACATGGGAATAGCTACCAATGGCTCCTGCTGCTGCCTCCATGTCCAGCTCTCTCAGCTCACGGGGCACATCGCTGGATCAAGACTGAGCTCAGGTATGTATTTTGGGAATACTGGGGGGGGGGGGGGCTGATCACAGAAGGTTTTTTACTTTAATGCAGAGAATGCATCAAGGTAAAAGATAAAATAAAAAAATAAAAACTTCTACCTTTACAGTCACTTTATGTAATGACAAAGTTATCGTAGAATACAGAGACTCATAGCAGCCATATAAACATTGCTCCAAAAGGCTGGGGAGATTTTCATGTGTTTTCAAGTATTGTTATTTGAGCAATATTACATGTGTATATGGAGTGTTTTTCAAGTATTTTACATGTGTATTCAAAGCTTCTGGCATTTGTGTTTTAGCCAGTGGAAAGCATTATGAGAGAAGACCAGTTCTTACAGGTTCAAAAATACCTGAAATATGCCAAAAAACACTTGAGCTCAATTCAAGCTTTTTCAGGAATCCTATTGAAGTCCCTGGGGCCAAAAAAAATGACCACATCTGCCTCAAAAGTAGATTGTGCAGATTTTGGAATGTCCAGTTTCATGCTACAGGCATCTGAATGATCATATCTGAACAGTCTTTATTGTAATAAATAGGATTTTGGATGCAGGGCTTTTTGGAGCTCTGAGATACAAAATGCTTGGTTGTGAATGGGACCTAAGGGGTATACAGGTGCGAGAGCCGAATTGGTAATTAACCCTTCAACTCTAGCCCTGCGTATTGAAAAAATATCTCAAACCAAGAGCTAAATTTTACTTTAAACATGCATTCAACTTTCTCAGGTGTTAAAAACTTGCTAAAGCCTGCCAAAAGCTTGTTTAAAGTGTCATCCAACACTCCAATTAGAATCTCAATTCTACACACCTGTGTTAGAGCAGAAAGCTACATTAAGAGCTTCAAAATAAGCTGTTCAACGCTTAAAAAATGCTTTGTAGATGTTTTCGGAAGTTGGTGTAAACTGGCATTTACAAGCAAAGATCTAAAATTGCTGTCTATGTTTTGGGCTTTAGTGTAGGATATTATTAGCTGACAGAATTTCAATACATCGTTTGTTGAAAAATAACTAACTTGATTTTGTGCTTATAAGAAAATGTAATGCTGGTATGTTTAGACATTCTCAAACTTGATTTACTGGTAGTAATATCTACACTATAACGCCATTTTACTAATATTATAGAAAATTCATCAAGTACTGTCTGTCTTTTGGGAAAAAATACACATAAACAAGTTATATCTCTGAACACTGAAATGTAATTATTTTAAGCTGTGGAAGTTACCTTAACTCCAGGGAAAGATTTGAGTATACTAACAGACAGGATGCTGAATAACAGCATAATAAGAAAAATAGTAACGCAAGTCTAGTTTTCTTAAATCCCTTGACGGACCACATGTGCAATGCTCTACACTTATGAAGCACTGCAGAGAAACTTCAAAATGTATGTTCTTCCAAGCTGGGTCTATTGTTGTAGCTGCTTTAATGAAGAAAACATTTTCAGGATCTGTTTGTTGCCGCAGACATAAGAGACACAAGAACATAAACCTATTTTCAGGAAGGTATATTTGATTTTTGCAAGCAGAAAGGGTCAATCTTTGTTGGGTATATTACACAACTACATCATTTGTGGTCATTTGATTGCAATAATGCTTTCAATACTGAGTAAAAAGAATGTAACATGACACATATTTTTTAAAGCACATTTTAATTCTCAATCTATTTAATATTTCAAAGTTGTTTGGAAAAAGTGCAGCACATACATATGGCCCTATATAATAACACATAACACACATGGAAAGAGATAGACCTCTACATTTTTAAAGATTTCGAAAAAAATAAAATAAATACGTAAACCCAATGTCTAAAGACAGAGCTGACACTTTATTCAACCAATATAAAAGAAATGACACGTTTTTAGCTTTTTTAGGATGCTTTCTTGCTGGGACAATATAGGAGCCATCATTTTTGGAAGTGCACAACATAATAGTCATTTAAAGACATCTTGCATAGGAAAGTAGCCTACAACTAAATTTTGCATATTAACCCCTTGTTTTATTGGGCATGTGGGTTCTCGTAGTTCTCTAGGATGGTCTGTAACAGAGATGAAAAAACGTAGACAATATGGGGTTGATTTACTAAAACTGCAGAGTACAAAATCTGGTGCAGCTGTGCACGATGGCCAATCAGCTTCCAACTTCAGCTTGCTCATTTAAGCTTCGACAATAAAACGTAGAAGCTGATTGGTTTTTAATGCAGAGCTGCACCAGATTTTGCAGTTCCCAGTTTTAGTAAATCAATCCCTTTGTCATTTCCTATAATAGTCAATGCTAGGAGGAGTACCAGCAGTCACTCGTTTCTAAATAAAAATCATCTGGGTACTAGTTCATGTTGTAAATTTTGGTACATTGTACTCTTTGTTAGATTGTGTCACCTATGAAATATTTTTATTTCTGTTGTCTAGATTTTGAGCAAACATGGCATAAAACATATAACATAAGTTTAGATTGTCTTTATTAATTTCCATTTCCCTTGACATTTCCTTTCTTATCCTTTTAGCTATACTGTGTTCTCTGCTAGACAAATGCCATTGTCCTTCTAAATAAGAAGCAATGCCACGCACACAACCTCTCTGGAATGATGGTATGCAAGGCAGCCAAAGGCATTGTTTCTTGACATTCAGCTCTATATTTAGCAGTGCTCTAATTTTCTGACATACTTCATTTTGCATGGTTTTCCACAAAAAAGAAAGGCATATGCATGACTAATATTACATGGGAAACCAAGCTGCATTATTTTCAAAAAACTTTTTTGGCTGCAAACTTTTCAGTGTACAATAATTAAAGCCCAACTAAAATTTTTTTTTTCTAGACTTTGGAATACATTTTACCAGATCACTTTAGAATCTTGGAAGTTGATGCTTACTTTCCTCGGTACCACTGTGTTCCTCTTCTCATCCTGTATTCTTGCATGTTATACACCACCCCACCTCCTGGATAGATGACACCCAGCATCATCCAGCCTATTTCTGTAATCCCAAGCAGTTATAGGAACCTGAAGTTTATGACCACAAACAGTTGCATCACCATGCAACCTGGATTTACTGTTGTTATTTTTGGTAGTGGGTATCAGCAAATTATTACACATACAGGATTTTTTGTCAGATTCAAAGAACACCACAGGAAACATCCACACTTGTTCATTCTGTGTCCCAAGCAGCAAAGAAAACATATATCTTGCTGGGAACTGTAGTTATCGGATCAAAGATGCTTTAGAACATTTTTATACATCAGTGCCATTAAAGCTCACACACAGCCCCTTGCTCAAGACAAGGAGAAAGCAACAGTGGTCGTTACATTACTGCAGTTAATTTAAGGAAATGATTTGAATGATTACAACTAAATATGGGGAGGTGCACATTGATCTCAGAATTGGGCTTTAATGACTGGAGGAGACAAAGCTATGTAATAATCTAATAATACCATAGCTTTACTTGATATATTATCATTATGATCATGTTTTTCTGTGAGTCTGTGGTCCATGCAACACAGGCATATAATTTAGTTTATTTTTTCTTTTTTATTACTAAGAAAATATTTAGCATTTATCATAGGGAACCATAGGCTGTCTTCTGGCCAGAAAAGCCATTATTTTTCATCTGTTACAAATAAATAACTGATCGCTGACAGATCTGTAAATAGTTGCTATGGAACATAGAGGAGGCATTTGAATTCGTTCCTTAAATGTATTTGCTTCAAAAAGCCACTAACGGATGTTTATTTGGCTGTACTTTTGTTTCCGTGGACACACCAACCTATCATCACTGTGAATGCAGGGCCTTCAGTTCACATAATTCTTCAACTGTGTGAACAACTCTTGTTTTACAACATTTGTACAAATGCAAAAGCCACTCACTGATTAGTAAACTCAGATGATTCAATGGAATAATATAGTGCAATCGAAAATGTATTTAAACACATGTACTATATATTCAAAAATCCTGCACAAGGACCGAACATTAATGTAAACAATTGTAAAAGGCACCCCATTCCCCAACTCCTAATAATCAGTGACCAAATCAGTCTGGCATGGAACAATTTTTCAGAAAAACTTTAATAAGAAAATAAATAATAATGTATAATTATAACATTCCTTTTAGATTACATCGCCAAACCAAGATTGTACAAATGGTTATTCATCCTCTCTATAACCAATAAGCCATTTATAAATGTTTTGCAAGGAAAAGGAGGTCCTTGTTGCGCTGATTTTTTTAAACAATAGTCAGAAACCATTATATATGAAAAAGTATGTGCATTCTGGGGATGTAACATGTGCACCTACATGCATATTTGGAAGAATATAAGCTAATATTTGCAATTGTAAAATGAACAGTTTTACTATTTAACACTTTAGACACAACACATTTGTAGCTGATTGTATTTGTTTCCTTGTGTGGATAGATTTTTTTTCATTAACTGCACTGACATATTCTCCTTAACACATAAGAGGTGAACACTAGGTTAGAACACTCTTTGGTATGTTTTGGGGAACATTATATAGTACTCTATATCTTAGGGAACATTATCTAGCACTATATATGACTTGCCTGTAGCTTACTTTTAACAGTGTCCAGTGCAAGCCCTTTTTTAATTTTGTATTGTATGAATATTGGTGAATGGTTTATATTTTTTCTTTGTAAAAACCTTTTTTTTTTTAATATGTTGCAATTGTGTGTACAACAAATAATATTAAACACATAAACTGTACAATGCAGACAAACGCTTTGCATATACTGTATGTATGTCAATTTAGTAATACATACCAACATTTCTTGATACACATAGCTTACTACATGCAGATCATCGCCACCCTCTTCCCATGCAACAGATGAGACACAAAACTAAAAGAACTTAAGCAAAGAAACACACAGACAACAAATATTACTGTCATATTCGTCAACATAATAAAAGGGAAAAAAATAATCCCATAAAACAGCCATTCAAAAAAAACAAAAAAAAACAAACCTCTTACACAAGTTGTAGAAACATAGAAGAAACAAAGATTATAGAACACATACATAACATAGTCATCATTTACAAAAATAAATTCAGCCTTAATTTCAACCAGTCAACTGGTTCGCTGGGCGCACAGCCCTGTATGTAGACTGTTATGACAATGGATTGGGACTCTATACCTGAAGTTGGGACACCAGCCCCACACAGGTTATTATGAAATCTATGTTGTGCAATTTTAATTATTATACATTGGCTAATTTCTCATTTTGTAGAACATAGTAGAGAATGTCTGCTAATGTGCTTCACTGTCATGAGAGGGACAAGCAATAGCTGTTTGACATAGCAAAGATGTGAGTGATAACTATGAGCAGAGAATGTGGCTTAGCAGCAAATGTTCTCAACAGTCGAAGCAGCTCACATTTAAATCATTGTAAATAGATTCCAGAAATAAACTGTTGCAGTAAATCCTTCATAAGCAAACATGTTGATCCCATAAACAGCTGTAAAACATTGTGGATTAAAAGAAGCAATACATTTTAGCAGACACTGTGCAAAAGCGGAAAAAAAAGAGGTACCCGTTTCTGCCAACTAAAACAGCCAACTAAAGGTTATATTTTTTCCACTTAAGATGCCCCAGTGGGCAGTTATTTTAATCTGGTAAGGATTACTCAAGGAAGCGTACCTTCTCTATGCATGTTTACAGAATGACCTCACTGTATCTTGTATACAATGGATGGACAACTTGTTGGAATTAGTAACTGTTACATGTGAGGAACCCAATGCCTTTGTGAAAACCTAGTCACATGACAGACATACAATAGGCACCTAATGACTTCTGATTCGCTTGAAAGTTCTGGTTCCACATAAAGTGGATTTGTGTAAAATATGCCACAACCTAAGCAAGGCACCTTTAACATGTAAATTCTGGTTCCTGAAGATATCATGTTAGGACTATGCAGAATTTAGTGTGGAAATTAATACTACTGGACTCTGCATGCTCACCTAAAATATTGTATTTGCGTCTCAGTTTTTTAGCAAATAGGAAAATATTAAAACATGGTGTTCAGATACTACTTTGCATTGCTCTTGCAAAAAAAGGGGACACAGCAGCAAACAATGTGCCCATGCTTAGCAAAACTAATTTGCAAGAACTGCCAGAGATGAAATTATGATCTCAAAATGGAGGCAACCTTTTTGCAAGCTTGAAAGCTACTTGAATGACCAATTTACTAATAGTGGTATTGGTCTGTTTTTAATATATTGGAAGAATCATCAGTATTCTCACAAGTATTTATTTAGGCCACAAAGTGGCGACCTCCTTCCTGAGCTGACAATGGGTGCACTTTAACATGAGCTTGTTAAAATGTAAAAAAAAAAAAGAGTTTTTCTCTTTTGAATAACTATAGCTAGAAGAACAGTTGCTCGCTATGTTGATAGTTTTAAATATGAGGAATTATAGATGAAAAATGAGCCTTAATTCAGGCCTACAAGGCCTACAGAATTCTATGGACCCACCATTTTAAAAAGCATGTGGGTCTTGCTTGCTGGGTAAGGCAAATGTCACCATTACCAGTAAGCCTGTGATATGTATAAAACACACAAAAAGGAAAGTATAGGGTGTATCAAACACTAGTCTCAGCCTATTTCTCACTGGGCGTGTTTGACATATATCCCTCTAGTATTTATCACCAACTTCTGAAGCACAACATCTGCTGTCACACTTGACAAGTCTTTAAGTCCTGTTTGAAAGTGTTTAGAGAGTAGCGATTTGAAGGCTTCCCGATTCCCTGATTGCTTTCATAACTAAGCCACCTGAAACATTCAAGTTCTAGAGGAACGCAATCCCTGCAAAAAGGTCACAGACAGTGGTGCAAGCAGCCTTGTAAAAAAGGTTAGAGAAATCCTTTATAGCGCAGTTTACAGCGTCTAACTATAAATTACTTAATATTTGTGTGCTACAAAATAGAACTTAAACACATGGATTTCGCTGTAATTGGACTCAAAAGGGGGGAAAGGGTCATTGTCAGCAGGCAAGGTATCAAGTGTACTTGTGAAGTATGTCATTCACATGAAGTGTCACAGTCACGGATAAGATATTAAAAAGGCATTCCATATCTGGTAGGGCATTCCATGGTCTGAGTTTAGCTGGTTCCCCAGGTGTCTTCTTGTGAAGGGAGGAGATACACACTGAGTTTTATCAATCTTCAACATATTGGTTCTGGAACAGCGAAGAGCCAGTGCGTATCTACTTTTTTTAAATTTCTTTTTATATTCCTTTAATACAAACAATGGAGTTTGGACAGTCTGGTGGGGATAAAACGCTCAAGTGTGCCAAGGGTTCAGTGAGTCACAACACCCTTGAGGGTCTGGCTATGATGTCTTACTCTTAGTGACTGGTTTACCCCCGTTCATTATTGCAGATGCACTTGTGCTTTTACTCGGTGTCACACGGGCCTTTGGCACTGTCTCTCCCACATCATGCAATGACGGCTCTCTGTACATGGCAACTAAAAAGTAAAGCATATAAAAAAATTAAGTAAGTTCTAGGAGAATTTGTTATGCATATATACAAATACTGTACACACACACAGTTAGCATGCTAGTAGTTTCAAATATGTTTCAAATATGTATAAGTAAAAGCAACTATATTTTATTTACAGATGACATGCTCTAGTACCACAACAGTCTGCACACATTTGTCGATCCTTTTGGAAGCAAAATGATTCACAGAATACAATACAATTTCCTAGATAGCTTATACTGTAACTGATTTTATCTTAACAGTCAGCTAACTGGCTATGCTGTCTGCAAGGTTATAAACACAGCCAATAGAGGGAGAGCCTACAAATCTGAGCTTTTTTATGTTTTTTAGTGAAGCGTTTTGGAGCGGCACCATTCATTTGAATGGGCTTCCCTCTACTCCAAAGAAGCTAATGTACCAAATCTTGGCACAGCGCCAGAAAAGGTTGCGATTTTTGCTACGATTGTAGTGCGATTTGTCGCTCGGCAATCACGGCAAAATTGCCCCATGTCCGGGGTGCCATATAATGGCATTGCAAATGCATTCCACGTTTTGCCGTGATTCTGGAAACGTGGGCAGAATTGTGGCGATTCCACCCACAATCCAGATCACTCAGGTGTGAACGGAGCCAAAGTATTTCCCTTAAAGCCCTATTTTGGACAATTTCTTTTAAATAGCCTCCCTGCAGGGCTTTAAAAGAAAAAGAATCTTACCTCCTCTTTGGCATTGTCCGCTGTAGTAACTCATTCTGCTACCAGAGGTTTCCTACTATCATTCAGTATCCCAGTATCATTTAACGCAGAAGAGCGCAGGATATTATAGAACTCCCTCTAAGGGGGTATCACAATAGTACCCTGCCCTCACATGCAACAATGCAGAGGACAGTGCTGTGTCAGCAGTGGTCTCTGCCCCACCACTAAAGAATATCCAAAAAGGAAGAAAACTCCTCTCTGCGCATCATATCTGCTCAGCTTGATCTTCCCAGCTACACACTGTGTCTAAGACAGTGAAAGAACCAAGTTCTTTACACCCTCAGAAAAGATCTCAACCTGGCAGGGAAAAACACTTTAGTCCTAAGCAGGTTCATATCACACCTTTCAAGGAAGCCATCTCACCTGGGAATGTTTTCTCCATGCATGAATCACCTAACCATGAGTACTGCTCTGCATTTTAACTCTCTTTTGTCTAGCCTTGTGATCCATGCTCTGCATTTTTCCTGTACCACTTTACCTGTCTACAGAAGTGGCCTATTCCAACTGGCTAATATCTGGCTGTATAGTTGGCGATACTGACTCTTTACAGTGCCCAGGGATGTGCCTCCCCTGAGTGTTTCCCTGGATAAGCCCAACCTATTCTTTTCTATGCAACATCTCTTTTTCCCACTCCAACTATGGAATCACCAGAGCGGCTATATGGAGAATGCCCTGTTTGATTACTCTTCCCTGTGTTCTAAGCTCTATCTCTTTCCCAAGTTTTGTGCCATCAGAGAGATCTGAGAGACTGGTGCCTTTTGAAGATAACAGCAGACACTGCACTGCCTTTTTACTCCAAGTTTTATGAACAGCATCTTAAATTTGACCCCTCAGGGCTTGTTGCCTGTTTTTGTTTTGGGACTTTTGTTTTGGGGGATTGGATGGGGTGGAGATTGGGGAATGTGTTCATTGGTTTTCTGCAGTTCCTTTCCTTGTTCTATGTCGGTGCTTACTGGCAATCCATGCCAAGTGGGCTTGTTTCAACTATGACTGTTACAGCTGCCTATCTAAATCCTAGCTTAAAGAAGTTCACCTTTTATTAAAAAATAATAAATGCACATTTTTGTTTCAGGTATTATTTTTGTCTAGGGAGCCTGCTGAACATTGCACCTGTGATCAGCAGATCATAGGCGCAATGCAGTGTTCCTGCAGACTCTCAAGATAGCAATCTCCCTGTACCTCATATGGGCAGAGCAGGAAGAATCAATGAACTACGAAGGCGCTCCCCAACACCTAAAAAAGTCTTTATAACCAAGTGTGACTTGGTGATACATTTAGGGAGCTTTATTTATCACAGTGTTAAGGTACTTTCAATATTCGATAAACAGGTACATTACAATTCTCTATTTCTCTGTTCTTATCATTGTGAATACATGCTGAAGAGAAGGAACAAGATTATTCCCTCATTTATAGTCCCTACTCGTATTATTTTATTGTAGAGTGTTGTTAAACACCTCACTAAGGACTTACAGTATCACTGTAATAAGTAGTGAAACGTGTTATCACCATTTATTACCAATTACCAGCTTTTCATCATTTATTAAATGTACACCTTAGTCTTTAAAAACAGTTAAAAATGTACAAGAATGGTATTAAAAAATACTTACAAATGTTTTGGTTTATTTTGTCTGGAAATATTATATTACATTTGTTAAAAAAAGTAAAATATATACATTTTCACAAAATATTTATACGATGTTATTACACAATACAGTAATCATATAAAACAAGAAAAGATCTAGGGTAACACAAAATACCGGTCTTCCTTATATATAAAAATAAGAATTATTTAAAGGTCTTTGAAATATTGAATGCAAATTTTAGGTCTTGATTTGCATTATACCGAAAACTAAACAGGATTTCCTCTGGGCCGTAAAAAATCTTATTACCAGATACTGTAATCTAATAATCAAAATAACATTTTCTGATTGAGCTTTAGAATATAGATAATATTAGGAGATAACATAGAGCTTTATCACTACTGAATTCACAAAATGCAATTACTTTTTATAATAGAGTGATGCCTAAAATGTGTTGCAATAATTATGAAAAATAAAAAGAATAAAATAAAAAATGTCTACATGATGCAATTTTGTTTCCAGATTTTGACAGCTACAGATTCTTGCTTTTACATCCAGGAATTGCTTGGATATGTGTGAAGCCCTTTAAAGTACAGGTTTATTTTGTACTACAGGTTAACCTACACCCTCTTATGTTTTATACCCAAACACAGACCTCAGATGCAGCAAAGGCCTACTCCACAATGACTATCTCTTTACTGTGTTGGGTAACGTAAAAATTTACCCTCTCTACCCTCCTTGTTGCAGTGTGCAGGTGCAACTAGAGACTCCATAGAGATTAAGTGCATAAGCCAATTTACCCCTCAGGCAGCCTACATGGTATTTGCTGGGTCATTATCATATGGATGATATCCAACAAACTGGCAGCTGGAAGGGCAGTGATGTCAATGGTCTAGGCAAGTTGGGCAGTGCAGGGCATGGAGGTATAAAGAAGACTTGGCAGCCACCCACCTATTATGCCCCTTTCATGCCCTTCGGGTCTGGCATGGATTTTAAGGGGAACTCCACGGCAAAATAAAAGTAAAAATGGTGTGGGGTCCCCCCAAAATCCATACCAGACCCTTATCCCCCCAAAGCACCTTGTTCCCATGTTGATGGGGACAAGGGCCTCTTCCCGACAACCCTGGCCGGTGGTTGTTGGGGTCTGTGGGCAGGAGGCTTATCGGAATCAAAAAGCCCCCTCTTTAACAAGGGGGCCCCTTGATCCCGTTCACCCCTATGTTAATGGGTACCCCAGTATTTGACAATTGCTTTATTACAAAATAAAAATAAAAAGTGTCCCACGATGTCCATCCATCTGATGGACACGAAAAATAGAAACATTTTAAAACGCTTTGCCTACATGGGAGGCCTCCCGGCAACTGCTGTCTTTTGCTTTTGACAGCTGTTATATAGGCAAGGGCGGGGCCACCTGGTGATGTAACCGAGTGACCACCCCGCTTCTGACATTAAGTGATGTCAGAGGGGGCGGCGTCATCCGGTTATGTCAGCCTATTTTTTGGGTCCATCAGGTGGTGTGATTGATGATGGATTTAAATCGCGGGACACTTTTTTTTTTAATAAAGGAATTGTCAAAAACGGTCTGTGGTTTTTACTTTTTTACTTTTTTTTAGCTCTCTTTTGTCTAGCCTTGTGATCTATGCACTGCATTTTTCCTGTACCACTTTACCTGTCTACAGAAGTGGCCTGTTCCAACTGGCTAATATCTGGCTGTATAGTTGGCAATACTGACTCTTTACAGTGCCCAGGGATGTGCCTCCCCTGGGTGTTTCCCTGGATAAACCCAACCTATTCCTTTCTATGCAACATCTCTTTTTCCCACTCCAACTTTGGAATCACCAGAGCGGCTATATGGAGAATGCCCTGTTTGATTACTCTTCCCTGTGTTCTAAGCTCTATCTCTTTCCCAAGTTTTGTGCCATCAGAGAGATCTGAGAGACTGGTGCCTTTTGAAGATAACAGCAGACACTGCACTGCCTTTTTACTCCAAGTTTTATGAACAGCATCTTAAATATAACCCCTCAAGGCTTGTTGCCTGTTTTTGTTTTGGGACTTTTGTTTTGGGGGATTGGATGGGGTGGAGATTGGGGAATGTGTTTATTGGTTTTCTGCAGTTCCTTTCCTTGTTCTATGTCGGTGCTTACTGGCAATCCATGCCAAGTGGGCTTGTTTCAACTATGACTGTTACAGCTGCCTATCTAAATCCTAGCTTAAAGTTCACCTTTTACAGACACTTTACAGACAGACTAAGGGGACCCCCCAGGCATGATATTTAAAGGAATATTTAATTTTTATTGTTTTACTTTAAGCATTATTAAAATCACTGCTCCTGAAAAAAACTATAGTTTTAAAAACTTTTTTTGCATCGATACGTGTCCCCTAGGGCCGTACCCGGGTCCCCATATGCTTTTTATGGCAATAACATGCATATAAGGCTTTAAAATGAGAACTTTTGATTTTTCATGTTCGTGTCCCATAGACTTTAATAGGGTTTGCATATTCGCTAGAACTTTTTGCCTGTTCGAGGTGTTCTGGTGTGAACCGAACCAGGACATGTTTGGCCCAACCCTAATCACCAAGCACATCTGAGGGAGAGCAAAAATTCTAGAGCCATTATTCATGGTTAACTGTAAACTGATGACTTGTAGGTGCTTTTAAAGCATAGCCTATGGATAATTGAGGGTACCTAAATGTGTCGCCATTTCATGGGCAAATGCAATTTTAAGGCTTGACATTTTCTATTTTACCAAAGAATAAGTAATATATTGTGACTGTATGCCCTAAAATTTACCTTAGTGTTTTTCTTACTGACATTTTGCACTTGATAAATCTTTGCCCTAATTTAATGTGACAAAAAAAATGTACTACCACCATTTTATTCTCCAGGGTCTCTGCTTCTTGAAAACATAAATTGTTATCGGAGTTTTAAGTAATCGCCATGCCTAAAATTTTTTCGTGGCAGAAAAATGCAAAAACTAATCTGGCAGCAAAAGTGTTAAAGAAAATTTGTAGACCAGGCCCATAGCAAATATAAAAAAAATAGATTTTCCATACTGTGCTTACCTAAACAGGTATTTAACCATAAATAATCACATTTTCTATTCTATGGATGACAACTACAATGAAGCATTTCAAATCTGACATATAAAACATGGAACAACAAGCAAGACGCATTAAAAATATTTTCAGGTCAATGTTATGGCTTAAAATGCATACTTACAATAGAGTTTCTCTTAGAACAGTGGCCTCCACTAATAATTTAGCTGTGTGTCATTGGTGACAGAATGACAAAAACAGGAATATCCTCTCTGAACTGTCAGATGCTGCTAATGCTACCTGGAAGAGTCATGATGCAGCTATGCTGTACTGGAGTCCTACCATGTCTGTAGCTACAAACATAACTGACAATACTTATTCGAGATAAGTGTGTTCTTGATGCTGAAGTGGTCAACACCTCTTTAATGAGTTTAAAATATAATTAATCATCTGTCATTTTGATTTCCACAAAGTTTTTGATTTTTGTCACCTAAAGTTTCAGGAAGAGCTTTAAGCTTCAAAGTCAGTTTAATTTCCAATGTATTATCACAGCAGATTCTGACTCTGACAGCTGAGCCCCTAATCAGATCAGGCTAGCTGAGTTTTCTGCTCTGTAGGTTTGACATTTGATTTGGACAAATGACCAGTGTCAATGTCAGTGTTCTCCAAGACATGTCATGTCAAAAAATATTGCAAGTGTTCTTTTCTGTCTTTTCCTTTTTCATTCTAGACCTGATAATTTGTTTATTGGAACATTATGCCACTCTCTACTGAGCAACTGGACTTGCATATTTTATTTAATCAAGAAAATGTGGCATACTGTACAAAATGTATATATTATTTTAAAGAGTTCTATTTTCATTTTTGTTCATATAAAAAATGAAAATATGTTAAATATAATGCCCACTCCAGAGAAAACTTTTTTTTTTCATTTTGGATAGAATTAAAACCTCTGTCAAGTTTTTATTGCTCTCTGTAGCCCTGTTCAGAAGATTTTACCTCCCTCACGGTCACCTGTCCCTTGGTCAAGAAGTAATGGGAACTTCACACATTCTTTGATGTGACTGTTCTTCGACCCCTTCTTGGATTGTCATTTAAAGCGTTTGTTTTCCCAACACTTCATATTCTTGATATGTGACTGCTGTACTGGGTACTTATATGAGAAAGTATCCTGTTCTCTTTGTATTGCTTGGTTTGTGTGAAATCCCTGGTGTTCCTGCCAGTCCCTCTGCTTTCCTATTAACAACTGACCACAACAAGCTGGAGATCACACTGTGGTCAGTTTTCTAGCTGTGCTGGGAACTCAGGATGATCTCCTTAAATGAACAGACTTGTCCTGACACGCCCCCACTGCACAGCCATTCACTGGGAAGCTCAGTGTGTGGCTGCTTCTCATCCTCCTCCAGCTCTTTTGCAGCTGAGAACAGAGGGAATGTGATCACTTATAAAAAATGGGGAAAAAAGGTATTTATAATGATTTTTTTATATCTATATTGAGTACTGTCCGTGATACTTTTTTTATTTGCACTAACATACAATTTTTCAGGACAAGCTTTCGGGGTATGTCCCCTTCTTCAAGGTCCAAGCAGTACTGATTCACAAATTTTTAAGCAGAATGTTAAAGAAAAAGAAGAAAAAAAAAAAAAAAAAAGAGAAAACAAAACACATACAAATCAATGGTAATAAAGATAGCAGCAGAGTTAGTGAGATAAGACAAAGGACAAAAGACACTAACTCTGCTGCTATCTTTATTACCATTGATTTGTATGTGTTTTGTTTTCTCTTTTTTTTTTTTTTCTTCTTTTTCTTTAACATTCTGCTTAAAAATTTGTGAATCAGTACTGCTTGGACCTTGAAGAGGGGGACATACCCCGAAAGCTTGTCCTGAAAAATTGTATGTTAGTGCAAATAAAAAAAGTATCACGGACAGTACTCAATTTTCTCTGTCACAATTGCACTAATACGGCTACAACAAATCATTTATGTAACATATGTAACACTGACCCCCGAAGGAGCTATTGATCATTATTTTGGGTCTTTGCCATCACCCCTTACCCACAGTTCACCATACCAGAAACTTAGAGTCTATACTGGGCCTTGCGCCCACCGATGTATGCACCAGTCAATTAGTTCTTTTTCCAATGCTTTTTATTAAACAACTTGAGCAGTAGAGAGATGGAGAGTTGAGGGAACGTTCAGATACCTTGTGCAGATCACTGAGGAACTTGAGATCCTGGAGACAAGTACACCTTCAGTCAATGGATCTTGCTCACCCGGATAGGCCTCTCTCACTGGCCTAGCAGCCGGAATGATGCACGGACAAAAGTCTCTGCCACAGACTTGATGAGAACAATAATTGTTGAACAAACCTCTGCCACAGGATTTAGTGTTAGTTGAACAATCCTCTGCCACAGGATTTAGTGTTAGTTGAACACAGCAACACAGTACCAAAATTCCTTTAAGCCATCCGGCAGTACTGTGGGGTAGATTGGTTAGGATGCATCCTCCAATCACCAGGCTCCTCTTGAGATACCAGCCTTTTGCTCGGTCCTCTCCAAGATGAGTCCTCCCCCAGGCCTTTCAATTGCTCGGCTTGTTCCCGCAGGACAGACAGCACAGGACCACCTCTGAACCAGTAGGCCCCAGACAGCTTCTGGGCCTACTTGCAGTCACGTAGCCTCGAGCCAGCAGGGCCCCGAGACAGAAAAGGAATTGTCACATACCTTAGGCCAGGTGGGCCATGAGGTGAGAGAGCAAAAAAAATGGCGTCTGCCCCTTAAGTATTCCTTCCCAGAATGCACAGCGCTGAACCACTCCTACTGGGCTATTTCTGGGAAGGAAGGACACTCAATACACCCTAGCCTGTTTCCCTTCCATCACCGGCCTGTGGTGACGACACCTACAGACGACAGTGTGGAACTGCACGCAACACAGCCAATGCTGGAACATTGAATCTGAACTATGTATGGAAGAGATAACCCACTAAATTTACATGCAAGCGCCTGGTCAACAGGAGCAGGGCGCTACATATACAAAAACATTTTTGATTTTCTTTTTCTATTTTAAACTGAATGGCTTGTTTTACAAGGTGATTGTTTACAATCACTTTAATACATGTTCCAAAACATACAAGTCCGATTTGACAGTTACATTCTATTGCTGCATTGATACTTTATACTTCCTTTTTATAGACTGTTATATTATGGTCTGTTAAAACTGGGGATGGAACTATACAAGACTACTAGTAACGTTTCATAACATATTACACATTGCATATCAAAATAAAGAATGCATTGAAAAAAGAGTAATAGGAAATCATTCCAACTAAAGCTTGCCAAATTTCTGTACAATTTCCTTTAGATTTACCTTTAACTATGTGGTGCAAGGGCCTTCCTGATTGGATATAAATTGAAAGTGTTGTTTGGCCTCATATTATATGGCTTTTGGTAAATCTAAAGGAAAATTGTGCTCGTCCCCATCGCTGGAACGATCAGGCTCAGGTAAGAAAAAAGAGGGGCTCTGGGGGGGCAGCTGCAGCACAAAAGTTTTTTCACCTTAATACATAGAATGCATTAGGGTGAAAAACTTTGAGGGTTTACAACCCCTTTAATAATTAAAGTGTATGTAGGGGCAAAACAATTTTTGTTTGTTTTGGATAGGGTGAAAGTAAGGCTGGTTTCACACGGGTTTTCCGATCAGGTCTGTCAGTTTTTCAGGCGGACCTGATCTGACCATCCATAGCCCTCTATGGAGCTGCGGAGGGGCTGACATCTGCCGGCATCTGATCCAATCCTGTCCACCAAAAACAGCAGATCTAATCGGATGACAGTCAGATGGAAATGGACAGGCAGTCTGTTTCCATCTGACAGCCCCATAGAGAACAGCGAGCTGTGTCCATGTCTGTTTTGCATGCTGAGCAGGTGGATACAGACTACGGACAAAGCCCATGTGAAACCAGCCTTAGAATTAGACATTGTGCCAAGTTTTTAATGTGGTCTGTGTCCCTGCTGGGAAGATTTACACCTCTATTTGTTATGGTGACCATTGTCATTAAAAAAAAACCACTTCAACTCCAGACCTTATTCTGACACTTGTTTGCATGTAAAAATCTGTATTTTTTGCTGTAAAATTAGTTAGAACCCCCAAACATTATATATATATATATATTTTAAAGCAGAGGCCCCAGAGAATACATTGGGGGGTTTTGCAATTTTTTAAGTCACACAGTATTTGTGCAGTGGTTTTGCAAACGTAATTTTCTTTTTGGAAAACATTTTTCAACTATGTGAGCAACCTTACATGAATATACAAATATATGACCCTTACCTTCCAATGGCTTAGGTAGAAAATGGGCTGCTGGTTTTGTTTTCTTGACTCTGTTTCCTTTCATGACTTGACCTTCTTTATTGAGACCTAAAAACCAGGCTCTACCTGATTCTTGCTGTCTGTATATCATAGATGAGTATATGACATAATAGTTTTCAAACACAGACTCCTTGAACTTGCATTCCAAAGTAAAAAGTTCCTAGGAAAAAAGATGAGCAAAATATTTAAAAATATTAAAAATATATTTTAAGTATTTTTCACAATGGATATAATGTAGATTTACAGCAGTTTACTACATGCAAGACTTCAAAATGGCCATAAGAATGTATAGTATGAGTGAACAAAAATATATGAAAGTATATGTACTGTTTGACCAAAACCTTTTCCTTTAGATTTGAACAGAGTGTGGACGGGTCTGAACCCCTTTCAGGTTTATATTGATTTGTGTCCCCACTGGGGAGATTCATGCTATACATATGCCTAGGTGACCCCTGTCACAAAAAGAGAAGGTGATGGAAAATGCTACATTTTAAAGTTGTCACCAGAACACACCAGAACAAGAGGTGAGAGGACATTTTTCACCCGTGACAACTGTCTGAGAGAGGTAACTTGTTTATAAGCAAATACATTTTCTATGGGAATTTGGTGTAACAATTAATGTTGTCAAAAAAAGGTCATGAAAAATTCACATTGATTTTATACATTTAAAAGTGGTAAGTGGAAGGTTATTGGTCTTGTTAAGGATACCTACATTACCTAAGTATATGTACACTTTTATCTATATACCAATTTGGAAAACCTACATATCCTTTTTATATACAATGTTTTTTATGAATGTATAATAAATAATGATTTAATTTTTTGTCTACATTTTGGATGATGCGATTAATTGTGAAACCTAATAGTCTAGGATGGGATTTCCCCTGGCCTCCCGCTGCATCTCCAGAACAGGAAATGAAGGGAAATCTTTCTAGTGGGAAAAGGGTAGCTGATCAGTTATTCTACAAATTAGTACAGTGTTTGCATCACGGTCATCTTATGCATCACTGAGATTTGATTTCGATACACATCTTGTATGCTTTTCCCATGCTTGTATGGAGGTAGGCACTCTAAATTCAAAAATCAGCATGAAAACAAAGGTAAGGTAACTAAGGTATTAAGGTAACTGAAAAAATGATTCTAGTGTGTACTGCTGGGGTAGAAGTGACACATATTTTCTGAATAACATTATTTCTAAATGAATAACCACTAGTCCATATTTTATTTTTGCCACTTAACCAAAATAACAGTGAGCAAATTACCCGTAATAAAGCAGGCGTATTTTAAAGTATTTCTAAAGGCACAACTTTTCCCCCATTTTTCAGGTTTTTTTTTTGCAGTTCCGTGTCCTTTGGGAAGATTTATATTCTTTTTCTGTACTGTAGACACATGGGGCAGTGAAAGAAAATCTACCCAAAAAGGGAACTCCCCTCTGAGACAGTTATTAAAGTGATTGTAGAGGTTCATTTTTTTTAAATGACAAACATGTCATACTTACCTGCTCTGTGCAAGGGTTTTGCACAGATCGGCCCCGATCCTCTTTTTCTGGGGTCTCCTGTCAGAGATCCTGGCTCCTCCTCTTCAGCAAATGCCCCCATGGAGAGCCCCTTACCGTGGGGGCACCTGTGCTGGCACGCTCCCGAGTCCTGCTGCTGTGTCCATTGACACAGACAGCAGGACTCAGCCCCACCCCCGGCTCCCATGTCACTGGATTTGATTGACCGCAGCAGGAGCCAATGGTTCCAGTTGTTATCAATCTATCCAATGAGGGCCCAAGACTGTGGCTGGAGCTGTTGGGTTCATGCTCATCGTTGGAATCATTGGGTTCAGATAAGAAAAAGGGGGGCTCTGTGGGGCAGCTACAGCGCAGAAGGTTTTTCACCTTAATGCATAGAATGCATTAAGGTGAAAAACCCTGAGACTTTGCAACACCTTTAACAAAACAAGTGTTCATATTAGAAGCATTCACTGACCTCTGTAGCTAGAAGCACTGGGCAGCAATTCATTCTCAAAATTCAGAGTAGAAGTATTTAAGTCATTCAAGTCTCTCTCTCAGCAGCTAAATCTACTGTTCTCCCCCTCCCAAAAACCTGCTCTGTGTTTACATTAGGGATCAGAAGGATTAGAAGCTACAAAAAGGTTAGTACCTGCAGCTACAAAGGTTAGTGAGGGCTTTTTTTAAGGTTTAATTATTGCTTTTAAGAAAGGGCAAATATGTGAATGCCCATTGCCTGGACATGGTTACACTTTAAGGTAGATATGATATATTTTAAAGTCAGAAAGAAAAGTACATTTTTTTCATTTCAAACATCATTATTGTAGTGTGTGCAAGTGAGTTGTATTTCTCCTCCAACACACTACTTTCGACACTCAAAATACAGCAGAATGGCTGTCACTATCTAATAAACTCATCTTTTTGCTGCACTTCTTATCCATCCTGGAAATTAGGCTGTATAAACTAAAATAACATGATAGACTCTGTAGCTTTTATTGCCTCTTCATGTAATCATTTAATGTGAACGTTTAAAATTTACTGCTGTTAATTACCCAGCAACAAGTCATTATCTTCTAAAATAGGGGCATATTATTTGGGTTATAAATATGAAGCAGCTTTATTCATTCAATACTCTGACAATAGTGTAATAGCTATGAGGTTGTAATTGATGCTGTTTTTAGGAGTTTACTCTTGCATCTACAACTAGCCAACGACATCAGAGAGTTAATAGACAAGTGAACACAATATTTATTGAAGATTGTTTTCAGATTGTCACATAAATATGCACACTTATTAGCCAAGCATGCATGTTTATTCCCATGGAGGAGGAGAAGGAAGACAGCCAGACACCCAAGGCACGATCTGTAAAAAATGTCCAAAGGCCAAGTGTTATTACTGCCAAATGCTGGTGCCCACAGATATGAGGACTGATATTGGCCAGATGAGGCCATCCTAACTATTTTGATGTGCAATCACAATAAAAGAAATTACAGAAATTGGAATTTTGCAGCTCCTTCTAACCATATTATAAGTAATATAAGGAAAAAATGACTTACTTTATTAACAATAGTAAAGCTTAAATACTGTAAGCTCCCCATTCGTTGCTGAATACATTTTATGCATGCCAAGTAGGTTAGGTATGCCCCACAGACAGCAAAGCATCCTTTAGCATAAATATGTTTGCAGCCAAATGGAGACAAGCACATCTTAACGCTAGTCTTAGTATTTTACAATACAAAATACTTTTGGCCTGACTTATGAAAACTAGAAAGGAGAAAGAGGAAACGAGAAAACTTTAGCATAGTAACGGTGCTTGGAATCATTTGCCAAAAAGTAATATAAATATGACAACTGTAATCAGACTAATTGCTATAACCAGCTTCCTTCACCAGCTTCTGGTGAGAGCTAGCAATAATGTACTACTCCCATGAAATGGAAAAGCTGCTAGCTGTTGAAGAACTCAGTGTTAGATCCCAGAATAAATTGTGAAATACACCTTATATGCAGGGCTGGATTAACATAGGGGCTATTGGAGCTGCAGCTCCAGGCCCCTACCTTAATATAGGCCCAGTCACCCAAAAAGGACAGACTGCTCATGGAAAGCAATGGGCCAACAGGAAGAGATCTCCCCTGACGGGCCCTGCATTACACATGCACCGCCTGGGCAGGGTGGTAGGATTGATAATTAACACTGCATGAGCAGTCCTAACAGTAGCCTGGGGCACGGCAATGTAGGACTCTTACAGAAGTCTGGGGCTTCCATAGTGTTAGGTCTGCGCAGCTGCACTCTCTCAGCTCAGAGTGCACGCCAATGCATGGCCCTTACAGAAACTTGGCAAATCAAATGCCAGGCTTCCCTAGTGTTATGCCTGTGTGGCTGCACCCTTTTGAGTTTTTGCGCATGCCAGCACAGGCTCTTGGAAAGCAGAAGGGTGCCTAGTAAAAGGTCCACCAAAACCCTCAGCACCAAGCACACGATGCTCTTAACCTGGCCCTGCTTATATGACAACCTAGAGGAAGTCTCTTTCTTACAATAATCATATACTGTAATTATTCCAGGTTAAATCATGATTATGTAATCACACTAGATTAAATTAGGCTTTCAGAGTTGAACTGAATTTTAAAAAAATACAAAGTGAGTGCTTTAAAACCGTAAAATAAAAATTCCTCTTTAATTTTGTATGATGACTTTTGGGATGCAATCTCTGTACTGAAGTTTCAAGGCCCTCAGGTTTTCCACAGCCATTATGAGGGGTTATTAAGTAGAAAAAAAAATTGTGCTCCTAAGCACCATATAATGGTAATGTCATCACTAAATATACTATATTATCAAAAGTATTTGGGACACCTGCCTTTACACGCATGTGAACTTTAATGGCATTCCAGTCTTAGTCCGTAGGGTTTAATATTGAGTTGGCCCACCCTTTGCAGCTTTAACAGCTTCAGCTCTTCTGGAAAGGCTGTCCACAAGGTTTAGGAGTGTGTCTATGGGAATGTTTGACCGTTCTTCCAGAAGTGCATTTGTGAGTTCAGGTACTGATGTGGATAAGAAGGCCTGGCTCGCTGTCTCTGCTCTAATTCATTCCAAATGTGTTCTTTCAGGTTGAGGTCAATACTCTCTGCAAGCCAGTCTAGTTCCTTCACCCCAAACTCGCTCATCCATGTCTTTATGGACCTTGTTTGAGCACTGGTGCGCAGTCATGTCAGAACAGGAAGGGGCCATCTCCAAACTGTTCCCACAAAGTTGGGAGCATGAAATTGTCCAAAATGTCTTGGTATGCTAAGACCCCTTTCACACTGAAGAAGTTTTCAGGCGCTTTAGCGCTAAAACTGCCTCTCGTGCCTCCCCAGTGCTTTCACACTGAGGCGGTGCGCTTGCGGGATGGGAAAAAAAGTCCTGGAAGCATCTTTGGGGCAGGTTTGGGAGCGCTGTATACACTGCCCCTGCCCATTGGAATGAATGGGCAGAGCTTCCGAAGCACCGCAACACGGGCCACTTTAACCCTTTCTTCGGCCACTAGCGGGGTTAAAAGCACCCTGCTAGTGGCTGAAAAGCGTCGCTAAAACAACAGTAAAGCGCCGCTAAAACTAGCAGCTCTTTATCACTGACCCGCCGCCCCAGTGTGAAAGCAGCCTAAGAGTTCCGTGGAACCCCGTGGAACTTAGTTTCACTGGAACTAAGAAGCTAAGCCCAGCCCCTGAAAAACAACCCCATGTCATAATCTCTCCTCCACCAAATGATTTGGACCAGTGCACAAAGCAGGGTCCATAGGGACATGGGTGAGCGAGTCTGGGGTGGAGGAACTTGACTGGCCTGCACAGAGTCCTGATCTCAACTTGATAAAACACCTTTGGGATAAATTAGGGTGGAGACTGTGAGCAAGGCCTTCTTGTCCACATCAGTGCCCAACCTCACAAATGCACTTCTGGAAGAATGGTCAAACATTCTCATAGACACATTCCTAAACCTTTTTGACAGCCTTCCCAGAAGAGTTGAAGCTGTTATAGCTGCAAAGGGTGGGCCAACTTAATATTGAACACCACTGACTAAGACTAGGGTGCCATTAAAGTTCATGTGCAAGTAAAGGCAGATGCCCCAATAATACTTTTTGTAACATAGTGTACATGTTTATACATAATCCATAAATCATGGGACTTTAAATAATGCACATGACTTACAATAGTTATATAATCAAAACGGAGGAGGGATTATTACAGTTACACGTGGATTTGCAATCTTAAAGAGACTCTGTCACTTTTCTCATTAAGATTAAAATGATAACCATTCTACCAACCACTTAAACTGACCTGCACTCCCCCAGCTGCTCTGTCAAAGCCATTGTGAAATATCCAGAGCTTTCAGGTATGGGGAAGCAAGTGGGCACCTACCAGGATGTATTGCTTGAGCCTAATTGGTTTATTCCCAGGCCCAAACACTGTCATTTACAGAAAGGGAAAGAAGTTATTGATTATGTAAGCACTGACACCATTGAATATGGAGCTCACATGGAGGTTTGACTCTTGGCCCTAACAAATGAACAAATGCAATGAGCATGAGTATAAGTGGGTTGGGGGGTGGGCTAATAATAGACGCTAAATAGGAACAGTGGTAGAGTCTGTTTAATGCTATATGGATAATGCAGCTAGAGCCCTTTTTTGCCTCAAAGCCTTATTTGCCTTAAAGAAAGGAAGAACCTGGAGTTCTGAAAAAGGGAAGTTCACAGCTCTAATCCTCAGGAGAACACCAAAAAATATACAAATCCAGCATGTGAATCAGCTTGTCCATATCCACCCTAATAACTAAAATATTACTTCTTGGATGGTCTACCCCTTTCATTCTTGGTGACAGGTCCACTTAAATTCACATTATGAAAGATCATCAACATCTAACCTTCATGATTTTTGTATCAACACAGAAACACACAAAATGCCACATGCTGATAATATAAGATGCATTATAGCATTTGTCCCTGTTGAATGAAAAGCTATCAACAGCAACATGTGAAATCCTTATTTACAGTAGATTAATTTCATATAAACATGGGTTTTCACCTATCAGTTTTCAAAGGAAAATTACAGTGCAACAGTATCACTATATCAACATCACATTCAGTCACCGTTTAATACGTTTCTCTGTCAATTGTGCGTCACAGTCCATTGCATCTATAAAAAAATAAGTAGCTTTTAATATCCAGGAGATGGCAAACGCAATCAAGCTTTGTGGTGGTGACATTACTGCAACCCAAGCAGAGTGGCACAGTAATAAGTCTGTGATGGCCTGCCCTCCTGGGCGGATGATGGCCTCTTTATGGGATGCTATACTTTCCAAATCAGGTTTGCCTTGTGTTTATTTATATGTCACAGATCCATCAAAGTATTTTTTTTTTTAAGAATGAGCTATTAAAATGACAACAGATATAAGAAATGTGTTGTCTGAAATTGCGTGCTTATGATATACTGTGTCACAAATTTAATATAGACTGGGAGATACAGATTATAAAGCCCAAACTGTATTACTTGGAGCTGTTCTGACAATGTGCCACCGATGACTGCAGCTGAGCTGTATATGACAGATGCTCTCCTGTTATATACACTGAAGAAAGTTGCCATTTTATCAGTTCATTTTATCAGTCCAACATATCTCATTTGAACAGAGTCAACAGATCACATTCCCCCTGTGCTGCCACCTATTTGTCAGAAAACACATTTCTACCTAAAATATGAAAGTACTGGGATATGAAGTACCAATAAAGGACAAGTATGTATTCTTTACTATTTATTACTTATTCCCAGATATCAAGCAATTGTGCTGCAAGTTTGAAAATGACTTGCTGAGCTCTTGCTAGACTTGCCAGGCTTCACAAGTATGCTACACAATTGCAGCAAGTAAGTATTGCATGACTCCAGATCAACTTTCTTTGCATACATTCTATAAGTTTGCTGCAAGTTCTGGTTCTGTTTTTTGTGCAGTAGTCATCCCGCCACAGGGGCCACTGTGGCTGACTTTTCATGCTGTAGACTTGCAGAGCTCTTGCTGTAGACTCACCACTGCAACTTTGCTCTTGCTAGAGACTTGCCACGCAAATTTGCTAGAATATGGAAAAGTGTCATTTAGAGCTTGTGCTTCAAGTGCTCTGCAAGTGTACAACTTGCCATTGAAAATGTGCAGCAAGTTAACAGACTTACAATTTAACACTGCCACAAATTTATGGCAAGTTATCTTTGCTATCTGGGTATTACTACCTATTATTTACTAAAAGGCAGTATGACTAGAAAGTGATGCATACAGACTCAAAATATACAAATCTGGATGATTATTTCCTTAGTCTGTTACCCTGTTTTGGCCATTTCTGGACACTTCTAGGTAGCTACATGCTGCAAAAGAACTGTATGATATAGCACATGCAGTTGATGTTTTTATGCACCAAAAGGGTGTGAAAACAGTTTAAAAACTTTGGGGGTTATTTACTAAAGGCAAATAGACTGTTTACTTTGCAAGGGAAGTTGAACTTGGCAAGGGATTTCCATCATTCAATCATGTGCAAGCAAAAAGTTATCTTTATTTTTATTTCCCTTACATGTGATTGAGTATTCCTTGAAATTTCACCACATTCACTAAGCATGGACACAAGGTGAAACTTACCTTGCACAGTGAACAGCCTATTTTCCTAAATAAATAATTAAATCAAATTAAATTATTACATTACATTCCTAAGTAAATCAACCCACATTTTTCAATTGTCTTTTTCTAAAATAATCATATGACACAAGGATTGGAGCTTCTCCAAATAGGATTACCATTCATGTGTGTCTAGGACAGCATTATGCTCAAATACGACCCCACACACCTGAAAAATAAGTATATAATTTAGCCATGACCTGAGTAGGGCTGAGGGACAGAGGCAAAACAGTACTTTACCAACCTAAAACAACCTCACAAAATAAAACGCTAGACATATTTTTGACATTTGGAATATGTTCTGCCAATAACATAAGACAATGTTCTAGAATATTCCACAATAAAACAAAACAATCACTGAAACAGAACCTTGGCAGTACCACACAATGCTGTACTCTAATGGAAAACCAAAACAAGCCACTCACAACCAGCTTGGTGGGAACACATGTCACTTCACACTATTTAGCACCTCCCAATAACCCTTGATAAGTATCCTTATTTAAATTCCACTTGAGCTTAAACCTCTCTGATTAAGTTAATAATTATTATAAGACACTTCCTATTTCGAAACAAAAATAATCATGCAGATTTCTAAACCCACTACATCCAGCATCTCCTAAATTTAAAAGAGGAGGTTAGGAGAAACTACATTTCCATGATCCTATACCTTACCCTCGCATCCAAAATGAAAGCGGGGAAAGGAAAAATGATTTTTGGGACTTTAAATGTGCCACATTTTATATCACACAAGTTTATACAATTGTGCAAACTATTAAAACATACCATATATACCCGAGTATAAGCCGACCCAAATATAAGCCGAGGCACCTAATTTTACCACAAAAAACTGGGAAAACTTATTGACTCGAGTATAAGCCTAGGATGAGCAATGCGCAGCTACTGTAATTGGAAAAGAGGGTCAACAATGCCCATTTGCAGCCTCACTGTGCCCATTTGCAGCCATAGGTCCCCCAAACTTCAAACTCAGTAGTTATAGGTTCCTAGATGCCTCCTAGCTGCAGCCAAAATTTTGGGTATCTAGACCCAAAGGGTCCCGAAATGACATTGTTGCAGATGGACACAGTTGACCGATTTTGGGGCCCCGTATCTCGGGGCCACTTGGTGCTAGGAACCCCAAATTTGGTGTGTAAACCCAGTGGAACTAGCACTACAACATATCCAACAACCCAGCTGGGGTTCCTAGCACCAAGTGGCCCCGAGATACGGGGCCCCAAAGTCGGTTCGGAAAATGTCAAGCACTTTTCTGCAGCAGAGAATGACATTTTCTGAACTGACTTTGGGGCCAATATCTCTGGGCCACATGGTTCTAGGATATGTTGTAGTGCTAGTTCCACTGGGTTTGCACACCAAATTTGGGGTTCCTAGCATCAAGTGGCCCTGAGATACGATAGATTGGACTATCAAACACATATTTGGTTCTTTCCACAAGGCAAATATGGATCAATGCTTTTCGCAATCTTGTTGCTTCTTCAGGATCCGTGCCTTTGATGTGACAACATATGAAATAATCTTAAACAGCTTAGTGGTAATGATGAATAGCAGCAGTCTAAGTACCAGATAAATATGTAACTAGGCCCAAAAGCTCAGACTAGACAACGGGGGCTCACTATTAAATGGAGTCCACATTAATATGTAAGTCAAGCAGAATTCTATAATTGCCAATGCAACAGCTACAGTGGAGTCAAAAGAAATAAGTAGACTCTCCTCCTATAAATGGGTCCATGAATTGCATAATCTGACAAACTGCATAATCTATGGTTCAGAACGTTTGGGCCTAGTTACATATGTATCTTGCACTTAGACTGTTGCTATTCATTATTACCGCTAAGCTGTTTAAGGTTATTTCACCAACCAGCCTGTATCAAGTAACGTCAGACTGAAGTCACAACAAACTTATTGTCACTCCGAAAATCAGAAAGTACTGCAATTGTTGGATCAGCATTCCAACTAGACAACTGGAATTTTTAGATGATCAGCAATAGAAATGTACTTTTTTTTCATCATCACAAGTAATTTCTTTTAAAGTTGTGCTGTGACTGATTTTTGCTTGCAAATGCTTGAAATTTGTTTTTATCTTGTGAAAATGTTGGGTGTTGTCTTCACAATTTAGTGATTTATGTTAAAATTGCTGAGTAACAATCACAGTCTTTACAGAGACTTGTTTAAGAAGAGATGGATGTGTCAGGTATATTACTAAGTGCTAATTACTGAGTGCACAAGCTCTAAGGCTGGGTTCACACAGGTCCGGTTGTGGTTTGCAGTTTGGTGTCTTGTGCGTTTGTGTTCATCGGTTCAGGTGCGATTCAGGTGCAAATTTTTCCCTGAATTTGCACAAGGACCTTTTCAAGTTCACACCACAGCCGCCCTGGACATGTGTGAATGGGCTCCATTGAAAGCTGGTCACACTCACATGTTATGTGAATTGGATATGGTGTCAAATGTAAACCTAGCGTAAAGCTGACCTGATTTTCTCCGGTTCAGCCTTCAGGCTGAACCAGAGAAAATCAACTGTTTCCCCAATCCACACTTACAGCATGGATCGAGGTATCTCCAATGCTGGCTATTGTATTCAATAACACTTATGAACATTAACCACCTCCCGTCCGTGCTATAGCCGAAAGACGGCTACAGCACGGACCTAATTTGCCGGGAGGGTGTCCATAGACGTCCTCCCGTGCTCGAGCGGCCTGCCTGTGTGAAAGTCAAGTGTCTGGGCAGCAGTACGCTGTTCCAGGACCAGTAATTAGGCTCCTGTGTTTGTAGTTAGATGCCCAAAGTGGCAAGGGTTTATTTTCTGCTTTTGTTGCTGTTTTGATACCTGCACTTTATTAACACAGACTTTGCAAAGAAACCACACTTGTGTTTCACCAAGGTACTGCCATCTTACTGCGCCTTTTTCACTGTGCTGAGACTCATCCAGGGGAGTCACGCACAACCTGCTACTGAGCTAATTTATCACACCATTTATAGTAGCCCAACAATGATATGCTATGAAAGGCTGGAGGAATGATTTAATGGAAGATGAGATCATATATGTCGAAGAGTGAAAATCATTCCTGTGTATGGCACTGCGTTTCACTCCAAAGAGTGTATGTGAAAAAACCCTGCAATTAAGCTCTTTGGAGTGAAATGTGTCCATGGGAGAAGGTTGTGCAGACTGTGCTGTAACCAACAAAGTTAATAGCAGGATTATTCTTGGTGCATAATGCCATTTCTGTTGAAACTTGTGGTACCAACACACAGAGGATAATTGCTGATACAATTTCAGCAGGACTGGGTGAGCGTTCTAATGTCCGTGAATGCTATCAGACTGTAGCAGACACCATACATGGATGAACAACCACAGGAAAAGTTGTGATCATTGTTGCTGGATATTTTTAGTCTATCCCTATCGTTTTCCTGAGATAAGCCAGAACTAGAGGTGTCTGAGTTTTCTCACACCTGTACTGACATAACCAAGCACACAGGGGCAATCCAGCCATGCATATTTTTTGAAAGCACTTTTTAAAAGAACTATTATTCGGTGGTCAGATAAAACCTATCACCATACATGTCTAAGGTTAGCTTAACAGTTAGTAATATTTATTATACAAAATAATGATAAAATAACAAATAAAATTAAATTATACTCCCTGTTATAGTTCTGATACAATTTTACATTTTTCAAATCTGTGATTGATGAACACATATTTTTAGAAAAGAACGGTTTTGTCTAATCAAACAAGACAAAATTAATCATATGATGTATTCATAATTATTTGAAATACCTCAATACACCATCAGAAGGAAATTAACTTCCAGATTCCTCTTTTAATTAGCAATCTAAGATTTCCATAATGTTTTGAGAAGAAAGTTGAGCTAATTTTTCTGACAGATAACAAGATAATGTAAAAGTTAAATTTCCTCAGAAATGATGGGTCTACATTCATCTGTGACATTAAAAGAAACAATTTACAGACTTAAAGTAAACCTGTCACTTTTTCCTTTCAGGTTTAATGGCGGAGGGGCATCAAGGGAACCCGTTACTATGACCATGAATGGACAAGGTAACAAATTTATTTAACAAAGGGGACAATAGGACAGATTTACTTTTCAACCTGTAACTCTCCTTTGATCAAAAATTGGGCACTCACAAAACTTGAAGTATTTTCACAAAACTGGTGTTTTTAGGTAGGTGTGAAAAAATGCAGTAAATTAAGAATGCGTTTAGAAATAGAAGTGTTATTAGTTTATTTTTATCAATTAACAAAATGGAAAGTAAAAGAAGAGAAGAAAAATCCAAATCTGATCAATATGTGGTGTAATCACCCTTGCCTTCAAAACAGCATGAATTCTTCTAGGTACACTTGCACACAGTTTTTGAAGGAACTCGGCAGGCAGATTGTTCTAGGCTGCCTCAAATCTTTCTGCCTCTTCATGTCATCCCAGAAAGACTTGATGATGTTGAGACCAGGGCTCTGTGGGAGCCAAACCATCACTTCCAGAACTCTTTGTTCTTCTTTAAGCTGAAGATAGATTTTGATGACATTGGCTGTGTATGTGGGGTCATTGTCCTGCTGCAGAATACATTTGGGGCCAATCGCATGCCTCCCTGATGAGATGGCATGATGGATAAGTATCTGTCTGTATTTCTCAGTATTGAGGATACCATTGATCGTGACAAAATCTCCAAATCTATTTGCAGAAATGCAGTCCCAAACTTGCAACTAACCTCCACCATGCTTCACTGTTGCCTGCAGACACTCATTATTGTACCACTCTCCAGACCTTCGGCAAACAACCTGCCTTCTGTTACAGCCAAATATTTAAAATGATGACTTATTAGTCTAGAACACCTGCTGCCATTTTTCTGCACCCCAATTCCAATGTTTCCGTGCATTGTTGCTTAGCCTTGTTTCCACGTCAGATGTATGGCTTTTTGGCCCCAATTCTCCTGTGTAGGCCTCTGCAGGCTTGACTTCTCCGGACAGTAGATGGGTATACGTGAGTCCCACTGGTTTCCACCAGTTCTGTGCTGATAGCACTGCTGGATATCTTCCAGTGTTGAAAGAAAAGATGTCTTTCATCTGCTGCATTAAGTTTCCTTAGCCAACCACTGTGTCTATGGTCCTTAAGGTTACTCATTTCTATGTGCTTCTTCAAAAGAGCTTGAACAGCACATCTTGAAACCCCAGTCTGCTTTGAAATCTTTGTCTGGGAGAGACCTTGCTAATGCATATTAACTACTTGTGTCTTGTTGCTGTGCTCAGTCTTGCCATAGTGCATAACCTATGACATGAAACGGTCTTCCACAACCTCACCTTAGCAGCAGTTTGGGCGTTTGGCTGTTCCTCGCCCAGTTTTAAGCCTCCTACACAGCTGTTTCAGTTTCAGTTAATGACTGTGTTTTAACCTACATATGAAATTGATGATCATTAGCCCCTGCTTAATATAATTGGTTAATTATACACTGACTCTAATCCTACAAAATCCCTCACTTTGTGCAAGTGAAAGAACTGGTGCTAGTTTGAAACCAAAGGGTAGTCATACCAAATATTGATTTGATTCAGATTCGAATTCTGCTTGCTCAATTTTCATTTTGTAAATTGATAATAATAAACTATTAATATATGTGTTTTTGAAAGCACTCTTACTTTACAGCATTTCTTCACACTTGCCTAAAACTTTTGCACAGTACTGTATGTATGCTGGGTTCCCACTCAGAGTTTTACCCATTTGTTCTTTTAAATTAATTGTTGTGCCAAGGAGGTTTAGCAATAACAATTAAACAGATTTATTACATAGACTTCATTGCAAAATGTAACAAGGGAGGAAACAAAGACACCCATGCAGGAGAATACACAAACCATCCTCGCTAGCCAAGTCCGCTTTCCCATTATCCCGTAATATGAAAACATCATTGCCTCTTTAAAACAGAAGGTATTTACATGGATGACTGACTATTCTGTCTCATTACTATGTCAGGTAGACAAGGCTGTTTTTTGCATGTAACACAATTATGTTACATATAGTGTATTAAAGCTATAGTGCTATAAGCTCCTAGTTACACCGCTTTTAATTATTTATACCGTTCATTAGTACTGTACAAGGAATATACTGTAAACTGTTAAGTGATGAGGAAGACCTAGAAGCCCCCAAGGAATGCCAGTCAGGTTGTACCTGAAATCACAGCAAGCCCAGCTGTAACATTACTGCAACCATAGTTCTGGAAGATCCACAGTCACTGAAGAGCCACCAATTGCAAATGTCAATTAGGTTCTACTGTAGACAGGCAATAATATCCTGATAATGTGCATTTTTCAAGCTCAGCCGCTCATGGAACACAGGGGAATAGATGAAACTGTCTTTATTAATATTCCTTATTTATTGTGTCATATTAATATCACCTGTTGGTCAGTTTTGGTTATTGCCAATTTAATCCAGTAGCTGGATAAATAAATGTCACTGCACATCAAACCACATCTGCATTTGCTTGAAATTTTCTTTTTAGTCAATTTCTCTTTAACACCCTAAGGAATATCTTCAATCTAGTTAGTGACCCATAGTAGAGAACTTTTTCTTTAGGTACAGCTGTGGGGAATTCCTCATAATGCAGTGTCAGTTTTGTTCATACATGTCTCCTAATGAAATGTCATTCTTGCTCACAACATTTTTTTTATCTACAGTTCTTTCTACAGCTGAGATTTTTTTTGAGGCACAAAAGGATTCAACGTACCAAACTTGGTGTTAAAAAAAAGACACTATAATATTTTATATTCTCTAGAGCAGGAGAGATACAAAACACCGGTGTTATAAAACACTCATATTATATCTACAATCACCCATGAGATAGCAAAGGAACATAATACCAACATTTTTATGACATTAGGAGGAAAATTATCAACTAGTGATCACAAGTAGTGGCAGACTAGCTAGGTGGTTAGCACTCTTACATTGCTGTGCTGAGTTGCATAATTAGAAGCACTGGTTTCCTTTAACAGCTTGAAAACACACAGGTGGGTAATCTAGATTTCACCCAAATTGGCCTTAATATTTGATTGTGAGCATACATGTATGAAACTCAAGCTCTCTAAGATATCACGTTGGGTTCCCAGGTGATAAATTGGAATGCTTTGTAAAAAGATATAGTAAAACTAGAGTAGAAGGACTAATTCCTAAAGAAAATAATAATTGCCTTCATACCATAGACTGCATATATAGAAAATGTATAGGGCGGTGAGCAGCACAATTGATTTATGAAAAAGAGTACAGTCAAAAACACTACTGGTAAGTGCAGTGAACAGTACTACTGTAAAATCGACTTTAAATGGGAATGAACATGTTATTATATGAGCTAAGGTTGAATGCACCAATTAGCTGAACAGTGGAATGCTGGACCATGTTGAACCGCATGCTAATGACCTTAAATGTCTCATTTTTTTATGGTAAGAATAGCGTTTTATGTGTCCCTTTTAATCCAAGCTGTGAATGTTTCCATTTTTGCTTCAGTATGATTATAGTTACCGAGTCCGCCTTTATTTCTGATAGTGACAACATAATTAAGGAAAAGAAACACCTTGGCAAGTATAACTATACAATGCTTAAATGCAAGATATCATGAGTGTAAAGTTGGAAAAATACACAGATGGAGGCATTCTGTCAAAGTGGTAAACAGGAAACATGTGCAACACTAATTAATGCCATTAAAATAGACCCATTGTGAAACAGGAAGGTAGGAATGCTGATACTATATATTTTGTTTGTCACACTTTCCTTTAAAAAATGCCACTTGCAAAACTTATCTTACTACAAGCAAAAAATGTATAATTAGATGGTGACTGTATGTGAGTAAAGCTAATAAAAAATAAATAAATAAACCGTTTTTCTCTATACAGCAATCCCCTAACAATGGAAGTGAATCAAGTCTGCCTTTTAGTCACACAAAGCCACAGGTTTTCATTTTGTACCACTATAACCTTTTAGTCACTGGTGTCTGAACAACCAATTATGTCATCAGTTAATAAGGAAGATGTTGGGCGCCTGCATAGCATCCTTGTTTGCCCCTCCCCTGCCCTCTCTATCAGCACATGGGGTCATATTAACTGAGTGAGGGAGAGAAAGCATGCAAAGGTGTTTTTGCCATTTGGAAGAATAAAACATCTCAAATGTTGGGTGTCCTACACATGTCAACGTTGCTATATGTAAAACTTTATTTTTTTGACATTTTGGAATGGGGTGCCTCGAGATTGTGCATCATTTTAAAAGCGTGCCTTAACTGAAAAAAAGTTGAGAAACACTGCCCTAAAGAGATGATGAAATATACTGAATCCAACTACACAAAGCATTCTCCATCTTAAGCTCTGCATACAAATTATTATTATTATAGGTCAGTGATGGTGAACCTTGGCACCCCAGATGTTTTGGAACTACATTTCCCATGATACTCGCTTACACTGCAGAGTTCATAAGCATCATGGGAAATGTAGTTCCAAAACATCTGGGGTGCCAAGGTTTGCCATCACTGTTATAGGTATTTGCATCCTGAACCTGTAGGGAGTTAGCCCTACAGATTTTCCACATCAGCACCCTATAAGCCAGATAAAGGTTATATGACCTTGTTAAAATCACAAATAACAAGTCTCACTTGGTTATACAATAAGCATCTATAAAATGAGAAACACTAGTACGATTTAAATATCTCACTGCCTAGTTCCAAATTCTTTAAACTGAATTTGTATTTATTAGCATTTATTTGACTGTGCTTGTTCCCTAACAACTGTACCTTAAAGTGTTACTAAACCCAGGACCCTGCATTCACTACTGTATATCTGGTCTCCCACAGTACACAGAACATGGAAATGCAATTATTTTAGTAAATATAAACTAAATACCTTTTCTCATTAGCAGTGTAAAGCAGTCAGTGTTCAGCCGAGCACTGGTTAAAGATTGTAGGAGGAGTTTTCATAGTCCTCTGACTGACCTATGAGGCTGCAAGACCCCTGACCCTCTTGTCTGGACAGTGCTGATTGGCCTTGTGCTGATCACATGCACCCTCTAAAAAAAAAAAAAACTCTAGCAGTACACTCCAACCTGAGCATGTGCAGAGTGTCCCAAGGCTCTGTACTATCCGGAGGTGGATTGGGGACTTTGAAGGAAGGGGAGGATCAGAGAAGACAGGATCAAACAGATTTTATACACAGTGTGCAAGGTTAACCCCTTAGGTTCCACAGGGAGTATAACAAGAATGATTTACTTCATTTAAAGACTGTTTTTACTGTTGTGGGTTTAGCAACACTTTAAGTATGTACAGGGCTTGACTCAAAATAGGTGGAGGGGCCAGAGTAAAAAACACAAATTACTCTTGTTATCAAAGTCTATATTGACTTACAAATTCATAATTTTTTATGGATGAACCTGGTAGATCAGTTCAAGAATTGTAGGTAAAGCATTCTGAAATGAATTTGCAAATGCTTGCATTCTCAAACCCCTAAATGAATATTCACTGTGCTAAAATGGCCTTGTGATGGACAATTTGTTTGCAGCTGTTTAGCACTGTGTGATCTGCAAATTGTATGCAAATGAGACTAAATGTAGGGATTACAACATTCAGTCTCTATGCTAAATGGACCTTTGTGTGTAATACAAATGAGGTGATATGGGAATACTTCTAGTCAAGTTACTACTCAAATCCAAATCATCCTTCAAAAATCCAAGTTAGTGTTCAGCTGTTGTGCATACAAACCAGGAACACTAAAGCCCCGTAAATACGAGACAAAAATCGGAAGTAAAATTTCGTCCGATTCTGATCTTTTTTGTACGACAAAAGCTGGATGTGCAGACTACAAATCTTTAATCGTACTTGAACACAAGTATGGTTTTCGTCAGAAGTAAGCATGCTCAGAAACGAAATACACAAAAAACAATTCAACACATTACATCACTTACGAAGTTGAATTCTGTCATATGAGAATTTTGGTATGGTGAGTAACCACTTTCGACATGAGACTAGCATGCAACAAAAACAGACGAACGGTCATCCGAAACTCTGATCATGTGTACGAGGCTTCACTGAATTGCTATACAATGTAACTCTTTTGGCCAAATAATTATAATCTTAAAAATAACTGACAAATCAGGCTATTGCATGAAACCTTCTCTCATCATATACTGAATGTATTGCTTTCCATTATTTGTGCGTATTCAAACTTATAATGGTTATAAAGGGTGTTAATAAATGCAAGCAGTTTTTTTGATATGTGTGCATTGTTTTCAATTATCTGGACATTTTTGAGCTGAGAAAATAAGTAAATTACTTTGTCATAAAACCTCTTAAATCAAAACAGAACCGTGTAACCCACTGAGAAGGATATTAATCAGATATTGTAAAAAGTAAGCTATGGGAACACAGCAAACTACAATGGTCCATTAAAAGTTCCAGGGGCAGCTTTCAGCGTACCTCCTCTTGGACCTGACACCAACAGCCTGGATCATTGCCCCATGCTTGTCCTCAGAGCCTTCCGTAGCTATATATATGATGTGCCTCGTTGTGCACCAAAAAGGAATTTTCCATGACTTTATAAGTAAACTCACTGCCATCATTCTGACTCCGAAAGCTGGGCCTCAAGCAACTGTCTGCGCATTCTCCTCCAGAGTCTATCTCTGATATGCCTGCAGCTGCTTCTACACACCCAGCTGAGAATAATGAGTCCAACCTATCCTTTTGGAATGATTTTGTGCCTAAGGTTCAGTCTCTTGATAGAACTCCTTGGCTTACAGAAAACCATTTTAGGTTTTATTGACTTAGCGTATACATGTCTAGATATGACGCAACCTGTGTTTGAATTTTTTAAAGTTATCAGTCTGGGTTCCCTTAAAAGTCTCCAACCAGTAACATGATTTTGTATGATTGCTCCTCTTCTGACAAGCTATGTTCTCCTTCCAAACGTTCTGATGCACAGTAACCTATTGAAGAAGCATTTAAGAAGTGGGCCCTCCCTGTTGTGGACCTCAAGAAAGAAGAAACTCTTTCCAATTCCCTCTTTTCCTTGACATGCCTTGCTCTACAATCCACCATTGCTTTTTTCAGACCTTGGAGGTTTTGAACAAGGACATGTCTGAGTCACCTGCAACAATCCTAAATGATCTTTCTGTTTGTACCAATTAGAACTCTTAGTACTAGTCACCTCTCTATACATATGCGGAGGACTTTCTGGCCTAAATGTTGGTCTGCTAAACAGCAGTGCAAAAAACACCTACTGCATATGCCTTTTGATGGCGAGTGCCTGCTTTCCTGGACAAACCTTTATTAAAGACATTACTGGAGGAAAGAGTGCCCTTATACCCCAGCAAAACAAATCCAAGGTTCATGCTGGAATACCACCTTCCTCTGGAACTAACAAGGCCAGGACTTTGTTCCCTAAAAGCTAAGAAGATGCCTCCTAAAAGCTGGGAAATTCACCGTCTACAATCACATGCATAATATGCATGGTACAAGGCAGGGAATTTCCATCCCAGGATATACTCAGTGGGACGCACCCTAACCTTTCTCCAGTCTGGCCTGGATCAACATTTGTCCTCGAGAGCTATCAAAGGTTATATGTCGGTCCTAGCAAATCTTTTTCAAAGACCTCTTGCCTCTAATTTACTGGTGTAAACCTTTGTGCAGGGTGTTGCTCACATTCCTAGTTCACCCTTTATATCCATCGGTGACTTCATCGGTTCTCGGCCTAGTTGTACCAGCTCTTCAAAAACCAACTTTTGAAGATATCAGAGATATGTCTTTGTCCACTCTCATCCACAGCCTTACTCATTGCCATTACCTCTGTGAGGAGAGTTTGAGTTGGCGGCCCTTTCGAGCAAAGGAGCATTTCTTGTGCTACACCGTTGTCATGAGCCCTATGGCCTCCTTTCATCTCAAGATGATTTCTTCCTTCCACCTTAAACAGGGCATTGCACCCTCTTTTTGTTCTGGTCCAGTACATCCCAACTAGAATTTGTATTTATTTATTTTTATACTAGTAATGGTGGCAATCAGCAACTTATAACGGGACTGCAATAGTGTTGTGGGCAATCTGACACTGGGGGGGACTGTCACTAACATCATCAATGACATAATTACAGTGATCAGTGCCAAAAATAGTACTGCCACTGTACTAAGAACATTGGGCAGGAAGGGGTTCACATCTAGGGTGATAAAAGGGTTAATCGTGTGCCTAACAAGTGTTTATGTGTGTACTGTGTGCTGCTTTTACTGGGGATCTAGTTGTTTTCATCCCCTACTTAGCAGGGAATGAACAAACAACAAGATCCCCTGTCACTGAACACAACTCTGTGTTGTTTACATTCAGACAGCTACGTTTGGGGAAGCTCAGGGCTGATCACCAGGTGCTAGCAGTCAATCATTGTCCAGGACCCGGTGATAGGCATGTGCTGTGATGAATCACAGCACTGCAGGGTGGAGGTGCGCACCCCCTACCCGAAAATGCAGAATCACGTATATGTATACAGTCAGGTCCATAAATATTGGGACATCGCCACAATTCTAATCTTTTTGGCTCTATACACCACCACAATGGATTTGAAATGAAATGAACAAGATATGCTTTAACTGCAGACATCCAGCTTTAATTTGAGGGCATTTACATCCAAATCAGGTGAACGGTGTAGGAATTACAATAGTTTGTATATGTGCCTCACACTTTTTAAGGGACCAAAAGTAATAAGACAATTGGCTGCTCAGCTGTTCCATGGCCAGGTGTGTGTTATTCCCTCATTATCCCATTTACAAGAAGCAGATAAAAGGTCCAGAGTTCATTTCAAGTGTGCTATATGCATTTGGAATCTGTTGCTGTCAACTCTCAATATGAGATCCAAAGAGCTGTCACTATCAGTGAAGCAAGCCATCATTAGGCTGAAAAAACAAAACAAACCCATCAGAGAGATAGCAAAAACATTAGGTGTGGCCAAATCAACTGTTTGGAACATCCTTAAAAAGAAAGAACGCACCGGTGAGCTCAGCAAGACCAAAAGACCCGGAAGACCACGGAAAACAACTGTGGTGGATGACCGAAGAATTCTTTCCCTGGTGAAGAAAATACCCTTCACGACAGTTGGCCAGATCAAGAACACTCTCCAGGAGGTAGGTGTATGTGTGTCAAAGTCAACAATCAAGAGAAGACTTCACCAGAGTGAATACAGAGGGTTCACCACAAGATGTAAACCATTGGTGAGCCTCAAAAACAGGAAGGCCAGATTAGAGTTTGCCAAACAACATCTAAAAAAGCCTTCACAGTTCTGGAACAACATCCTATGGACAGATGAGACCAAGATCAACTTGTACCAGAGTGATGGGAAGAGAAGAGTATGGAGAAGGAAAGAAACTGCTCATGATCCAAAGCATACCACCTCATCAGTGAAGCATGCTGGTGGTAGTGTCATGGCGTGGGCATGTATGGCTGCCAATGGAACTGGTTCTCTTGTATTTATTGATGATGTGACTGCTGACAAAAGCATCAGGATTAATTCTGAAGTGTTCCGGGCAATATTATCTGCTCATATTCAGCAAAATGATTCAGAACTCATTGGACCGCGCTTCACAGTGCAGATGGACAATGACCCGAAGCATACTGCGAAAGCAACCAAAGAGTTTTTTAAGGGAAAGAAGTGGAATGTTATGCAATGGCCAAGTCAATCACCTGACCTGAATCTGATTGAGCATGCATTTCACTTGCTGAAGACAAAACTGAAGGGAAAATCCCCCAAAAGCAAGCAGGGACTGAAGACAGTTGCAGTAGAGGCCTGGCAGAGCATCACCAGGGATGAAACCCAGAGTCTGGTGATGTCTATGCGCTCCAGACTTCAGACTGTAATTAACTGCAAAGGATTTGCAACCAAGTATTTAAAAGTTAAAGTTTGATGGATGATTGTTAATCTGTCCCATTACTTGTGGTCCCTTAAAAAGTGGGAGTCACATATACAAACTGTTGTAATTCCTACACCGTTCATCTGATTTGGATGTAAATACCCTTAAAAAATGAAAGCTGAAAGTCTGCAGTTAAAGCACATCTTGTTTGTTTCATTTCAAATCCATATTGGTGTTGTGTAGAGCCAAAAAGATTAGAATTGTGTCAATGTCTCAATATTTATGGACCTGACTGTACGTGGCTCTGAGCACCCAGCCCACACTGTAGGAGGAGCACTGTAGGAAGGGATTGTTAAACCCAAAACAAAAAATGGCATATCAATCATTCTATGTGGAGGCTGCATTAGTTTTCTTTATTTTAGGATTTTTTCCCTCTCTTTTCACCTAATGATCTGGCTAGTAACACACCTCCTATATGGGAGTTCCCCCCACTCCGGATGAATGAGCATAGGGAATGTGGCACCCAACATTTCATATTTCTGATATGTGTCTGTTGTACCATGTACTTGTGTTTAAAACATGTTCTATTCTCTTTGCATGTGTTACTTTGTTCTGAAATACCTGGTGATCCTGCCAGTCTCCCTGCTCTCTTGTTTCAAAATGACAACGCCAAGCATGAGAGTGCATCCTTCCCAATGTGGTCAGTTTTCTGGCTATGCTGGGAGAACAGTCTGCCTTTTCTCCAAAGGGCAGACTTGTGCTGACCCCCCCCCCCCCATACAGCCATTTACTGGGAAGATCAGTGTACTGCAGTTTCTCCACCTTAGAACAGAAACAGAAATGTGATCACCTAAAAAAAAGACAACAAATGCATGTATGTGTGTGTGTGTAATATATATATATATATATATATATATATATATATATATATATATATATATATATATATATATATATATATATATATATATATATATATATATATACATACATACATATACATACACACACACACCACAGTATCTCACAAAAAACGCTGGCAACAAAAGTGAGTACACCCCTAAGTGAAAATGTCCAAATTGGGCCCAAAGTTTCAATATTTTGTGTGGCTACCATTATTTTCCAGCACTGCCTTAACCCTCATGGAGTTCACCAGAGCTTCACAGGTTGCCACTGGAGTCCTCTTGTATGAGAGAGTGAGAGCGATAACACCAAATTTAACATACCTGCTCCCCATTCACACCTTGTAGCACTAACTTTGCACATGACCCCGGGGAGGGAAAATGGCTAATTGGGCCCAATTTGGACATTTTCATTTAGGGGTGCACTAACTTTTGTTACCAGTGGTTTAGACATTAATGGCTGTGTGTTGAGTTATTTTGAGGGGACAGAAAATTTACACTGTTATAGAAGCTGTACACTCACTACTTTACATTGTAGCAAAGTGTAATTTCTTCAGTGTTGTCACATGAAAAGATATAATAAAATATTTACAAAAATTTGAAGGGTGTACTCACTTTTGAGAGATACTGTGTGTGTGTGTGTATATATACACACACACACACACACACACACACACACACACACACACACTGTATACAGTATATACACATAAAAACATTTTGTCATTCACTTCTATTTCAAACTGAATGTGTTGTTTTTGGTTGAAAGGTAAGGGTTCACGTATACCTGAACTCCTGGAGTATAGCTGAACTCCAGGAACTCAGCCACTTTGTAAAATCTGTAGGCATACGATGAGTTAAGTACAACAAGGTGCATGTCACCTCATGGACTTATCTCTTTAATTTACATCTGACAGTTTTATGGATCTCTGGGAGGATAGCTATCACTATAATTCAGGAGCTCTAATGCTGGACCTTCTGGTTTCAGCTCCTTCAGCTGCAGATTCGCATGATGCTACTGTGCCCACCCCTTCCCTCTTCCTGCCCGATAAGAGAATGCTTTGTACTATGTGAACTCTTCACAACTCCCCCCCACCTAGGCAGAGGAGCAAAGAAACTTGCAGAGCTGCAATCTGAATAGAAAAGCTCTCTGCTTATCTATCTCTAAGTTCCCACCTCGATACAAATGTCCAGCTGCTTTTATCTCTTGTGTGGGAGAGCTTGTCAGAAGTGACTCTGCTGATTGCAGAACGGAGCAGCAGAAAGACACTGCACTTAGAGCTTTGGAGAGAGATAAGTAAACACTACAGATATATGTGCCTAGGTCAGATTACATGAATGGGGTTTACAACCACTTTAAGTTTCTTTTAGTGATTAGGTTTAGGTCTTCTTAAATGTACTGTATATGATGTAACAAATTCTTTACAAATAATGTATACAGTAGACATAAACTTGGTAACAAAATATCATTTTATTTATTTTGGAACGGTAGAATTTCTTGCTCTAAAAAAGTGTGCTATTAGCAAAATAGAAATTAAAAAAATTGTGTAGGAGTAAGCTGGCTTGTATAATGTTTAGATACAATGCTTCTGGCAGTGAGTAACAACTGTGAAATTAAATCTTTAAATACTCTTGGATCCTCCATCAAGAAGAGTTTATGCCAACATCAAAAGGGACTGTAATATAATTTATTAAGGACTATATCCTATATTACTGCAACTTCACAGGAAGCAAGGCTACAGACTTTGGGGAAGCATGCAAAATGCTTTACTTTATTCCTGCAAGCATAAACTCATTTTTTGTGCTTTAGCCAAAGGTGGATGTTTTCAAACCATGATAAGCTATATACAAAACATCAGTTCTATTTTGTGAGCTTTTTATTTAGTCACCAAAAATAACCATATATTTTCTTGTGTATCCTTTTATGCAGGAACTACTGCATGGCTCCCTTTTTAATTTAGTAGCACCCTAATGGATTTTCAATGTTCGCACAGCATTTCTAAAACTATATCTAAAATTGTTTTTAAAATATTAAATGATTTTTTCCATGGTATCGCAAATGTCTTGTGACATGTGCACATGAAGAATACCGACAAAGCCAGAACACTCGTTATATAAAGGTAGGAGGGGGTGGTGGAACCAGGAGTGCAGCTTGGAAGGAAACAGAAATAAGAGATGGATTTGGAAATAACTGATAGGATTAGTACTTGCATAATGGAGACAAAGCTAGTCACCTCTAATTGGATATAATTGCATATTTTGGTGGTTCTAGGACTAAAGCATAATTTCAGTGAAAACAAATTGAAATTTAAACTGCTTGGGGGACTTATTAAAAAATATAAATCTCACTTAAAAATATAACAAGAAACAAACTAACTAGGAAAATGGTTCACTTCCATATTATATTTAGTATGTGATTTGCTAAGTCTGTCAGGGGTACAGTTTATTATTTGGTTACTCTGCTGATGGCTAGAAGTGGCATATGTTTTCTTTGAAACCCTTATCTGCTTGGTTTTTAGTTCCAGATGAGTTTTTCAGGTGTGAAAAATACACACATTATGGCATTTCAATGCAGAGGCAAAGGGCCCTAAAAACCTCTGCTGTTTCCGGAGCAGCCCTTTTAGCAGCACAGAATGCCTGCCGCTTAGCACGTTTCACTACCATGGCTTCTCAGGTGGTATGTCCGTTTTCCTTTTTCTTATAAACTAAAAAGTTAAAAAGCCAGCAGTAAAACATGTTGACCAGAAGTTGCAGGGCCCATTTCAAATTTTTGCAGTTATGACTTTCTGTTAATTGAAATATTTTATTGTGCAGAATTATTGTCAACATTGACAATTTTTTTAAGCTTTATAGGCTTTGTATAGCATTAATATAGCCAGGTGTTTAACCAGCATTAAAGGACCAGCTGCAGAGAAACTGTGTTGTTGCTGATGTGTGTACACACAAGACTTCTACACTGATTATGCCACTGTTGTTTCCACCTCCATCTACCAGAGGAAGCCTGTAGGACATGGATAACCAGAGAGACTCTGATGAAAGACTGTGGTGGATTGTGGGAAGTTTAGATTACAGGATGGATGGATATACACAGACTGGCTGGAAAAACTACAACTCCTCTGACAGAAATATTAAAGGGGGTGGGGGGGGGGGCTGGAGTGATTTTCCTAGGTTGAAAGAGGGAGAACCCTCTTTTTTGCTTGAGATACCAAGTTGATACACACTATAACCCACCTGTGTGTAGTTTTAGCAGAGAGTGATTGCTTTCCTTGTTCTTTTGGACTGTGACCTGGACTATGGGGCACCTGCTGTGCAGCAAAGAGCCACAAGCTGGGGATGCCATTAGGGAAAGAAAGAAGTAAGCCCTTTTTCCAAGTACATGGTCTGAAAGCCTCTGTGTACATAAAAATGGTAAGCAGCCGCTGGTTAGCCATACACTATAGCCAGTCTAGCAGAGAGACAGATTTGCCGGCTAAGAACACTTTCCGGCTGCATGAAAAAAGCTCTAAAGAGACTTTACCCCAAGAGTGCCAACACAAGGTTCTGGGCCCCAACTAGCTGGCCAGCAGAAGGTTCAGAGCAAGTGTATTATTAACCGCTTGCCGTCCGGCTCACGCTGATATACGTCGGCAAAAGGGCATGTACAGGCATATTAATGTATCTGTACGTTGCCCTATAACAGTGGTTCTCAACCTTGCTAGTGCTGTGCCCCCTTGATAAAATTTCAAATTGTGGGGACCCCTAAAAGTAAAATTATTTTTGTAGCGTGGGTTGTCAGCACCCAAGGCAAGACAAGTAATTTGCGCCCCTAATGGACATTTAGCACTCCCTAAGCCCTTTCCATTCATATAGTATTGAAACCCCTTATGGTAGATTTTAGGATGTACCACTCTCTCTTTGTTCTCCTTTCTTTCCCTTTTATCCCTCTCTATCCTAATTTCTTGTTTTTTTCCCATCCCTCTCTCTAGCCATCTTTCTTGTTCTTTTTCTTATTCTTTCTCTCCCTTTTTCTTTGTTCCTCCCCCTCTTTTCCTCTTCCTTTCATGCATTCTCTATTTTTATTCCTTTTCTTACTCCTTGGTGGGGGAAATGGGATGAGTGGCAGTGTTGACGAGGAGTTGGGATGAGTGGCAGTGATGATGAGGGGAATGGGATGAGTGGCAGTGTTGACGAGGAGTTGGGATGAGTGGCAGTGATGGTGAGGGGAATGGGATGAGTGGCAGTGTTGGTGGGGGGGAATGGGATGAGTGGCAGTGCTGGGGGAGTTCTGATCAGCCAAATTAGGTGCTCTTGATCAAGGTCATCTGCTGATCTGAGAACTGTAGTGGGGACTTTTAATGGCAAGTATAATCACAGGTAGTGTTACTCACTGTGTCTCCGACTTTGTGGTGTCTCCTGTGACACCTATGCCAAAAGCAGGAGATAAGGTTTCCTCCAGCCCCTCCCACTTCACATTCTTCACCAGTCAGCTGACCTCTAGTCTCTGTCCCCCAGCCATGCCGTGAACTGAATGGGCGGCTGCGAAGAGGCTGAGTGGGCAGCCGTGGGCTCCAGGGATAGCCCTGCTGGGCAGCCGCAAAAAGGCTGGGAGAGCGGTGCGGGCTTCAGGGACAGCCCAGGATTCGTGACCCCTGGCAAATCATCATTCAACCCCCGAGAGGGTCTCGACCCCCAGGTTGAGAACCACTGCCCTATAAGAAGCAGTTTGCGGGCGCAAACAAGCATTTCCCCATTCTGCCTAATGACACTGATTACCGCTCCCTGTAATCGGGAGCGGTGATCAGTGTCGTGTCACACATAGCCCAGCCCCCCACAGTTAGAATCACTCCCTAGGACACACTTAACCCCTTCACTGCCCCCTAGTGGTTAACCCCTTCATTGCCAGTCACGTTTACACAGTAATCAATGCATTTTTAATCGCACTGATCGCTGTATAAATGTGAATGGTCCCAAAATAGCACCAAAAATTATTAATAAAATTGCCATAAAACTATCTCCTATTTTGTAGGCGCTATAACTTTTGTGCAAACCAATCAATAAACGCTTATTGCAATTTATTTTACCAAAAATATTTAGAAAAAGATGAAAAAAATGTTTTTTTATATATTTTTGGGGGATATTTATTAGAGCAAAAAGTAAAAAATAATGCGTTTTTTCAAAATTGTCCTTTTTTTTGTTTATAGCGCAAAAAATAAAAACCAGCAAAGCACTTCGGCAGTGGCGCTACACGGGCGCTATTACCCCGTTAATCACCTGCTAGCGGGGGTTAAAAGCACCCCATTAGCGTCCGAAAAGCACTGCTAAAACGACGGTAAAGCACTGCTAAAAATAGCGCCGCTATTTTTACTGTCATGGGGACATAAAATACTGTCATGGGGACATGTTCCCATGACAGTATTAGGGAGAAAATCATCCAATGTGGACACTAGTACTGGTGGAAAGCATAGATTCCCTCACTTTGAATGGATTTCCTCACACTTTCTGTTTTGGCTATGGGACAGATCTGACCCCAGATCAAAGCTCATACTGTTTCTGGACTTGTGCCTAATTTCTGCTTTCTTCACATCCAAATTCTAGCTGTCAGGGGGGACTATCACTCCATAGACTAAAATAAACCATAGTAGAGCTACAAAATGATGGTGCTTATTTATAACCTATGTAAGTTACAAGCACATGCACAGTACTGCACAACCAGCCAATTAGGATTCAAATGTGAGCAGTCAGGATCTTGTGCAGGTTGGGTAACTGAAAACAGCATACATGTTTTCCTACTTTCATGATCACTCAGGTCTTCAGTCTGCAGAGAGCCAGTGAATATTGGTCCAAGCATCTGGATAGATCCCGACTGTAAAGTCAGGATCTTTCCTGAGCCTGAACTGGCTGAGCGACGTCAGCCAACAGTGGGCTTTAGCTCACCGTTGGCCGAATACTGGTCCCAGAAGTGCAGAATGAACACAACATAGGAGAAGTATTGCTAAAAGAGCTTTGGCCGTTACCTCTTCTAAAAAAATACTGTAGACAAAAAGCATATGGGATGCTTGTTTTTAACCATATTGGCTAGAAAACCCTCCCATATGTGGCTCCCTGAAACTAGTTCCACTTCATTATCAGGAGCCAGACTTCCTTTACATAGGAACTGCCCAGCTACCACCTTGATATAGTGGGAAATTAAACTGTTCAAGTAAAAAAAAGCATAGAAAGGAGCACAGAACAGTGTTTCCTGGTGAATAAAATCCATGGGAGAAAACGTTGTCAAGATTAAAGGCATTGTACACGTTCATTGTTTTAGCTAGATATTATTGTAGTAGTATTCCCTGTGCTGTTTGTTTGCCTTACCTTGCAATGATTGGCTCACATGTTGTGGCTGTAGTTTTTAGAGTCATGGCTGATCGATTCCGCTATGACCATGTATTCACTAATCTAGCTAGTCCCTAGGGACAGGAAACTTCTTGTTCCTGGTTACACTGTGTCCAGTACATGCCTTGCCATTTCCTTGGTGCTACACCACAAACAGGGGAGTACTAATGTGATGAACCAGTAAGGTTCTTTTCCAGCATGGTGATCTCTCTGCTAATTGTGCTGCCTATGTCTGTGACAGATCTAATTATGGACAGCACAGTGGCTAAGTGCTTAGCAGTTCTGCTTAGCAGCACTAGGGTCATTGGTTTGAATCCCAAGCATGGCACTACCTGCCTGGAGTTTGTATGTCCTCCCTGTGCCTGCAGGGGTTTCCTTTGGGTACTCCAGTTTCCACCCACAGTCCAAAGACATGCTAGTAGGTTAATTGGCTCCTGTCTAAATTGTCCTTATTATGTGTATGAATGTTAGTTAGGAACCTTAGATGGAAAGCTCCATGAGGGGCAGTGACTGATGTGAATGTACAATAATTATGTAAAGTGCTGCATAAATTGACAGCACTATATAAGTACCTGTAATAAATAATAATAAATAATCACTTGTAAAGCACTATACTGAGAGATCCAGAGATGGTTGGATATGTCTTCTTTTTTTTTAAAGGAAATGTCAGTTCTTACACTACAGAGGACTAGTGGTGGCCCGCAATGCAAGGTGCAGGGGTGTCGCCCCCTATCCATGCGTCCGGCCCCCTAATCTACATGCAGGGCGCCGGAGGCATGGATTCCAATGGGGTCTTTTTTTTTTTTTGAAGTATGTGATTAGAGCCAGAGGCTATAATAGGCTTCAAAAAAGGGTGGGTTGTGTGTGACAATAGCAAATAAATATTCACTATGGTCACACTGATTCTCCTCCCGGCCAATCAGGAAGTGGTTATTGAGACCCGTTTCCTGATTGGCTGAAAGGAGAAGATCTTATTGTCCTCTGAGGAGGAGATGCACAATCGTTGTGATACCGAGGAGGAGACGCAGGGGAAGCCATTGCCCGGAGGGAATCGCTGACTGCACCATAGATGGGGTAAGTGCAGGGCCGAACTACCAGGGGAGGAGGGGTGCATTCTTCCCCCCCCCCCCTAAAAAAGAAAAACCCACCAGCCGCCAGTGCAGAGGACATGCATTAATCAGTGCAATGCTGAATGCCTCATTTTTTAACACAAAAATAAACTTCTGATGTAGGAATGTGAATATTTACTCTTCTATAGGCTGTGTGTACAAGACAACAAATTACACTATGAAATTACATGATTGATACACATCTTATGCAAGTGAAAAACACAAATTTTAGGTAGAAAGGTTTCTAATGCTTTTAAATCTCAGTTTTCCCTTGTTCACCAATTTAATGGCCCCTATAAAACTTACTTAGTAGAAACAATGGCCTTCAGCTGTGCTACCTAGAAGAGAACAGTAGGTGGTGGGGTGGGTGGTGACTGGTGGCTCGAAAACTTCACAGTTCTATATCGTTGCTCAGGCAGAGTCATGCATAGGCAACCATTCAGGGGCTATTCCTGCACAGAAATCCTTCCTTCCTGGAAATGGACCAGAGATGAGGGGGGAAACTACTAATGCATCTTTGTCATTATAAAAGTAGCAATTTTATATAATTACTCTAAAGGACAACAAGGGGGTGTGAAAAGGGTGGGTTAAATTCTACTTTTTTTTTTTTTTTTTTTTAGACTTTTTTAGACCCTACACCTCTTTATGACAAAGTAGTGTACCTTTACTCATATGCAATTCTCTGTAAATCTCCTGCTAGGAAAAATCTGCAGATGACATCACCAGTTGACATGGAGTCAGGTCATGATACAAGAGCTGGGGCTAATTGATGCTTCGAGGTCTTGTGCATATTCCTTACTTATGGTCACCTGGTGATTGATAACTTCTTCTAAAAACGTTTTAGTTAAAGCTGTACTGTAAATGGTTTTTTTGGACACTAATGTCTCGGTGATATGTACACATGATCATTTTCCTTGGTTCCTGCAATTAAATAGAATGTTATTTTAAGGTGCTGGAAACTGTATATTTTCACTTACTAAAGGGCCCAATAATGACAATGGTCATCTAAGAATGTGTTGAGCTGTTGAATGTAAGAAAGCTTCCTAACAAAAGTATTGTGACTGTATTAGCACTCTTTCCACTATCATAACTTTCACTAGACACATCTGAATCTACAGTTGATGAATTGCAGCACACACGGTGACTAGCCCATTCTTTCAGAAAAAAAAAAAAAACATTTGCAAGCAAGCTCTGAGGAAATGCCTTAAAGGCGTTTGGTAAAATCAAAATGAATCCAACCCAAGGCTAGATATTATACACACAAAATGACATTTCAGAAAAAGATGGACTGAGCTTTTACACCTGAAATGTAAAATTAAAAATAAAGCACTTTTATCTGCCACAAACCTATATAACATCTTGGCCTTACCACAGAGCAATCAACTGTGACATTTGCTTGGAGGGACAGTTGTAGAATGTCTATTTTTACCTAATTCTTTCTCAAGAAAGAAATTGTATAACATGTTTTCCATTCAGTGCTGAGATCAGCCAACAGATTAGTTTGAATTGCATTTTTTTTAATCCATTTGAGTTCTATTCTACTAAAAAGGGTAAACAAAGAACCCATAAAAGCCTTAGTATTTAACCTGTTTAAATAGAAATGAAGCTGGTAAACTGTATATACTCTTTGGTTCTAGTAGATGCTTTCCACAATTTCTAGGACTAATGCCACGTACACACGAGCGGACTTTACGGCGGACTTTGCCCGGCGGACATTTCGACGTACTTTCCGACGGACTTTCTGAATGAACGGACTTGCCTACACACAATCCACCAAAGTCCGTCGAATTCGTACGTGATGACGTACGACCGGACTAAAACAAGGAAGTTCATAGCCAGTAGCCAATAGCTGCCCTAGCGTGGCTTTTTGTCCGTCGAACTAGCATACAGACGGCGGACTTTTCGACCGGACTCGATTTCAACGGATAAATTTTAAACAAGTTTCAAATCTAAGTCCGTCCAACTTTTGAGCAAACAAAGTCCGCTGGAGCCCACACACATCGAATTGTCCGACGAAATCCAGTCCGCCGGGCAAAGTCCACCGTAAAGTTCGCTCGTGTGTACGCGGCATTAGTGGCAGTTATCATGTGGTCTATTCTATGCTGTTTTATACTTCCCAGTTGCTCAAAAATGTTTATCTGTGTTTTTCTGTGTGCCATCACCACACATGTATGGAGTGAACAGAGCACATAGAAAACAATTGCATTCTGTTCACACCATACGTGGTTCACACCATTTGTGGTGGTGTACAGAATCACGCAACCCAGTGGATGAACAAACCGTAAGTGTTTGGATTCAAAGGCTTACAACTTGAAAAGGTGGCTGGTTCATAAAAGCAAACCTGTGCTTTGACCATGTAGGGCAAACAAAAAGAAGTTAGCTTTAAAACCGCAATCCCAGCAGAATGTATTCACCTTTCCGTTATTGCCCTGCCACCAGTGGTGAGAAGGAAGCATTAGGTACTTTCCGATTCACTCAAGCTGAAAGTTAGAGGACTGAGGAATGTCCTCCTGCCCACATGTGACAGAAATAAGCCGATCACCAAGCAGAGCACTGTCACATGAGAAGAATGAGGGCGTGAGTCACATATACCTTTATACCTAGTAATAAATGTTTGCTTCACCCCTGGGGGCTGAATAGAGTGTTGAATTAATGAAGGAAGCGTGAGTAAGTGCTATTGGAGAGCAGGGTATTAATGCAAACTAATAGCTTTGTATGCATGGACAGCAAATTCACCCCCCAAAAAACATGTTATAAATTCTAGGTAACCTAAGAGGTACAGTAGATTGGGAACCAATATACATTTAGGGACATATCTTAGTATCTCCACCAAAATGTTTTTTCCCCTAGTTTTTGATACAGTAGGGAAGGATAAGAACTCCTCAAGTTATATTGCTATCTGTAGCCTTGCTGAGGGGATTATCATTTACTTTGGGTCCTAGTGACAATATTGCATCCACATAGGAAGTGGGATTAAATCTCAAAGAAGGAGATTGGGGATAATAAAAAAGCCAACAGGGGTTCTAGCCTTCTCTACTAAATAAAGGATGTTTTGACTGCTGTCAGTGTTCTGACTGATGTCTCCACACCTCCTGTCTTGGAGATAAGCTGTCACTGGTATAGGAGATTAGTGAACAAAACCCCCAGTGGGGCCACAGAGAGCTGTAAAATGGGACAGACCTCCCAAATCTTCCCTACTCTATCCTAAAAGTATACTTTTTGGCTGATGACTTACTTAAAGCAGAACTTCAAAACCTAAATGCACAGTTAATATACATATGTGCATGTTTTATCTGCCCAAATATTTCCATATTTATTAAGCTGTTTGTGTGGCTCAGACACCTGCCACCCTATATATTGCTGGAGAACTACACCGCTGTCAAAAACATGCAGCACTGTTGCTTTCTGTGGTGCCTTCCAACATCCAGCCTGCTCATATGACTAGGGGTGCCACTATATTGGTGATAAACACCCTGTGCTCTCTCAACCACTGCACGCTTTCTCTTTACATATTATTTGCTATAGCTTCTGGTATTTGGCTTGCAGTACAGCCAGCAGTTCACAATAAACACTCCTATTTTAATATCCCTTTTGCAAAATCATGGATTTATATATAAAGCATTGCTCCAAGAACAGCTCTTTCTCATACATAACTTTTTTTTTTTCCATTAAAAAAAGTAAAAAAACAAATCCTGGTCTGCTTCATAGCAATACACCTCATCAATGCAGCTGCCCTACTCTCAGCCTGTAATTTAATATAAATATAGATTTACGGTAATCATACTAGCAGCTTTTAAAGAAATTGTCAATTATTTTTTAATTGATTCAGAAATAGAATAAGGATGTTTTTATATACTATCAAAAGAAAAAAAGGATATCTCCACTGAAATTAGAATGTTAAACTATATTCTATGCAAAAGCATAATTAAAATGACAATTCTGCTGTACAATGACATGGCACAAGTCCATAGAATTCTGGCCAGCCATAAACCATGATGATCCCAATTAACAATTTGCTGTTAACGTGATTATATCGGCACAATGCACAGAAATGTAAACACAATTGTAAGGAGTCAAACAAAACAATAATTTAAAGTGTATTTATGAACAGAGCTTTATTTTTTTTTTGCGTAGAAAAGGGTTAGAGCCCCAAGATTTTTTGCTGTGTCCCCCCAATGACAGATTCTCTCTCTCTCGATGACCACTGTCACTGGGACATATATATATACCCCCACACAGTATATATAGTGCCTTGAAAAAGTATTCATACCCCTTGGAATTTTCCACATTTTGTAACGTTACAACCAAAAATGTTAATGTATTTTATTGGGATTTTATGTGATAGACCGAAATAAAGTGGCACATAATTGTGAACTGGAAGAAAAATGATCAAAAATGATGGTTTTCAAAAATTTTTACAAATAAATTTCTAAAAAGTGTTGCATGCTTTTGTATTCAGCCCCCTTTACTCTGATACCCCTAATTAAATTTAGTGGAACCAATTGCTAGTCATCTAATTAGTAAATAGAGTCCACCTGTGTGTAATTTAATATCAGTACAGCTGTTCTGTGAAGCCCTCGGAGGTTTGTTAGAGTGTTAAAGAACCTCAGTGAACAGACAGCATCATGAAGCCCAAGAAACACACCAGATTGGTCAGGGATACAGTGGAGAAGTTTAAAGCAGAGTTAGGATATAAAAAAAATATCCGAAGCTTTGAACATCTCACGGACCACTGTTCAATCCATCATCTGAAAATGGAAAGAGTTGAGGTGGGAGAGTGGCTTAAAATTCGCCTTCAGCTGGACGCCCCCTTGACGGCGGAGCTGGCACTGCTGGGGGTGCAGGATGACGAGCAACGACCTAGGTATACTAAGATACTGATCTCGCTTTTACTTTTTTATGCAAAAAAGGAGATTCTGTTGAAATGGACTTCTCGATTCCCACCCACGGTGGGAGCATGGGAAAAATCAGTCAATGCGACTCTCCCATTATATAAACTGACATACATGAGCAGAGGATGCCCCTTGAAATATGAAAAAATTTGGAGGCCATGGACTGATCCCATGTAGTATGTGGCATCTTGGTAATAGATTAGCTCGGTTAAGCTGACCCTGTAGTTTTCTTTTTTTTCCTTATGGGAGACCTGCTTTCCGTCCCCCCCCCCCCCCCCCCCCAGATACCTTCTAAGTCTCTGCTATGTAGAGAAAGTTTACATTAATGTGTGGAGGAGGATACTAATGTATACTCATGCATATGTTACTTGACAATACAGAATATGATACTGCAATTGTTTTGTCTGTTATACTTGTCAGCGAGGAATGTATGTATCATGACATGATTCTCTTTTTTCAATAAAGACCAACCTTGTTGTTAAAAAAAAGAAAATGGAAAGAGTTTGGCACAACTTGAAACCTGTCAAAAAAGGTTAAAATCCTGCGCTTGTGGAGACAAATTGGTAAACTTGTGATATTTAGATGAAAATTAAAAATAAACATAAGTAGAGAAAAGCTGCAACCCAAAAAGGTCCGAGAATAAATAAAGCAATGTGTCCTGCGCGCCACAGTTGAGTAAATACAGTGAATGTGTTAAAATAGTGAATATGTACTAAAAGGTGAATATGTGTCTTGCCGTGAAGTAAGATTGCAGCAAAATCTAAAATGTATTCACACTACATCACCATGAAATAAGTAATAAAAATGATCTTGCGCAATCACATCATATCTCACACAGTAAATATACAGTGCCAAACATAAACGTTTCAATGAAACCGTAATAAATCAAAGTCTTCTGTTAGTGTCACAAAAGCTGTGAAAAAGTGAAAATGTTCTTCCAAAAAGTGGTGGATAAGTGAATGAAGCATAAAAAATACACTAAAAAATTCATTAAAAAATACATAAAAAATATATAAAACATACAAAAAATTGTGGATGAAATAAAGTTCATAAATAACGTCATAAATGGTGTCCTGTGAGTATCAGTCTCTCTAAACTCTCACCTTCATGCATATATAAGCAAGCATTGTATATTGCCATCCAGTGGTGAATAGATGTATGGCAGCAAAATGGAGTTCACATGTTCCTCATTACTTTATCCAGGCTTGAACAGTATCCTCTTATATCCCAATGCCGCTCACTAGCCTGTCACAATATATACCACCGAGGCACAAAAGGCCCGGTGGTATAAGGGAGAATGGAAAGAAGCCTCCAATAGTGTAGTAGTTAAGTGATGAATTAAAGGTTTTATTACAGTGATTAGATGTACTCTTACAATAAAAATGTTTAAAACCAGCAAGATACAGTAAAATGCATAACAGCAGCGTCTGAGGCGCCCTCTCATGTGACTTCCGGTTTGCGTCCTAGCACGGCCACTCCCTACGCGTTACGTCACCGCTCGTGACTTCATCTGGGGAACCGGATTGGCCCACGGACCATTCTATTTATATGGTACAACCGGTAATCTTATGGCGGCCATTTTCTAAAAGACCGCTCGAATCTAACGACGCGGCCATATTTTGGGTGATTTTTCTTTGTAAAATGGCGCCCATTTTTTGTTAGATGTACAGCAACTGTACTCAATCACAAACCCACCTTAAAGGCTATGGGCACAAGTCGGATAGAAGTCGCCTTGAAGTAGTACAGGAAACTTTTCTAAAGTCGGAGTGACTTCAGTAGTGCTAATTAAGACAGCTCTTATTAAATAAAATGGGATTTTACATGTCACATGACTTGGAGTCTCACAAGTCGGATCCTAAGCTACTCGTATTGAAAGACCTCACTCGTTTATCAAGTTAAAATTTCTGAAAAAAATTTTTCCTAATCTTGTAAAACAATCGCAGACCAAATTACTCGCATTCCAAGGTTTTACTCTGTGTGTATGTATATAATATATTGTGTAAAATTTTACAGTTGTCTTTAGAACAAGAGGCAAGGGTACATTTTGTAGTGAAGACCCCTGTTGTGCTGACAATTGGAATGAGCCTTTGCTTTATATGGATTTTCTTTCACATCACATTGCATCCGCAGGACAGAAATTTAAAGAAAATCTTCTCAAGGGTACACAGACAGAAAAAAAAAGCCTGAAAGGGGTTTTAAACTTACTCTACTCTATAGAAGCTAAACAAGTTTTAGCAATAAACAATTTAGGGAGTAGAATTCTTTTACTTCACCTGCCTGAAGTTTAAAGTTTAAATATACCCCCATCTTGTCTATGAGCTAAAAACTGAGATCTGATGTAGCTATAAAATGTTAGTACCCAACTCCATTTACTACTTGCCTCTAGGTGACATTATGTAATACAAATCTATCTTATTAGCTGTGTTGGACATTTAAACTTTGCTCCCTCCACCCATGTTCTGTATATGTGAACTGTAATCTTTTTCATCACAAAAGGATACGTCAGTCAAATTATACATTTTTCTCACATTTCAAGTTGCCCTGCTTGGCATTAGCATCCTGACACATAGAAAAAACAATTCCATATACTGGTATTAACTTCTAAAACCCTTAGTTATGGTACATCAACCTTTAGGAGCTCTGTTACATCAGAGTAATCCCCAACGTGTGACCCTTGCTTTGCACAAAGCTTCTCTCTCCACCTCTGATAACCTTCCCTTACTCATGTCTATAAAGAGCTTCTATTGAACTCCAGATATTCCCTCTATGTCTGTACACATGCTATAAACTTTTTTCAAGCATAATTATTATCCTAACTATATAAATAATGCATTTGGTGGCCTAAACTGCTAAAAACACTTGTGCTACCAACTTTGTATACTGAACCCATAGTGACCGTTTCTGTCTGCTTAGAGGTTTCCTTTTCTTTATAAACTCATTCTTTTTTTACATTGTAGAATTCCATAACTGTACACTAGGCCACTTTTAAAAGTATATATTACATTTTAAGGGAATCTGGCAATGTTTTTATAGAAGGTATTGTCAAAATTTATCGAAATTTGCATTGATAAAAAAACTGGATAGATTAAGGTTAAAGATTATGCTGCACTTTTTTTTTTTTACCAGATCGATTTTGGATCACACCGACCTTAAAAGAAAAGCTACTGGCTTTCTAGAATACCAGGGGACTAAGATATAATCTCTATTATAGCATTACAATTCAGCCTTCTTTGCTCACAAGGCTCCTGTGACCCCCATTTCCTGATGAGCACAGGAATGCCCAATTGCCTCAGCATTCACTATTAAAAATGTAATGACCGGGAAATTCTCCAGTGGGGATGCCCAATTGCCTCAGCATTCACTATTAAAAATGTAATGACCGGGAAATTCTCCAGTGGGGATTACCACAAACGTTTTTTCCTGTAAAATGGGAAAGCCTTAGAACCTATTTTAAAAAGCTAGTATAAAGGAAAATAATGGTTAAAAAGAAAAATTTCTGGGTACAATTATTTTTGGCATATACAGTACTTTCTTGAAGGTCCAGGGTGTGGCAGGGGTGTGTCCATTGCCTGAATAGACTGTGCTAGAAGGTGTACATCTTTTTCATCTCCAAGAGTTGAAAGGTATCTGTAATTACTGTCTGTATTATTATTACACTCTGTCACTGCTTGTCAAGTGATGACCATTCCCCTCATTGCTTATTCCTCTGTAACTGTCAGGCAGAGGGGCAGAAAATGAAGTAAAATCTGCCCAACAGACTATTGGACAGCCTTAAAAAGTACAGAAATAGTTCGTTTTTTCAAGTCTGTCCAAAACTAACAAGCCTATTTTATTATATTTCTTGTACAAACATCTGGGCAAGGTTGGCAGAGTTGGAGATTTGGGATGATCATTAAGATAAAACCTATTCAATCCTGTTTTTGTGTTCAATAGGATATACTGTACAGCAAAATTTTAATATCAATGGAATTTTTTTTTTTGCTTTATAAATTTCATTAGCACTGCCACCTGCTGGTGAAAAGCAGTATGAATGTGTTACTTTGAAATACAACTATCCCCCAATCGTGTATTTTATAGCTTTCACCCCTATCTTTAGTTCACTATGTGTGTAAGTTTCCTCATTCTAACATCTTTTATTGCTAGATTTATATTTTATCTTTCCACATTCATTGAGAGAAGGAGAGAGAAGGAGAGAGGAAGAGAGGGAGGGAGAGAAGGAGAGAGAGGGGGGAGAGAGAAGGCGAGAGACGGAGAGAGAGAGAGAGAGGAGAGAGAGAGAGAGAAGGAGAGAGAGAAGGGGAGAGAGAATGAGACAGAGAAGGAAAGAGAGAGAAAGGAGAGAGAGATAGGAGAGAGAGAAAGGAGAGGGGGAGAGAGGAGAGAGAGAGAGAAGGAGAGAGAGGGGGAGAGGGGGAGAGAGAGAAAGCGAGAGAGGAGAGTGAGAGAGAGAAGGAGAGAGAAGGGAGAGTGAGAGAGGAGAGAGAGAGATGAGAGAGAGGGAGGAGAGAGGAAGAAAGAAGGAGAGAGAGAAGAAGAGAGAGGAGAGAGACAGAGAGAATGGGGAGAGAGGGGGAGAGGGAGAGAAAAGGGGAGGGAGAGAGAAGGAGAGAGAGAGAGGATGAGAGAGAGGGGGAGACGAGAAGGAGAGAGAGAGGAGGGAGAGAGAAGAGAGAGGGGGGAGAGAGGAGAGAGAGAAGGAGAGAGGGGGGAAGCAAAGAGGGGGAGAAGGAAACAAAGAGGGGGGAGAGAGAGAGAGAGAGAGGAGAGGGAGGGGAGGAGAGAGAGAGAAGGGGGAGAGAGAGAAGGGGAGTGAGAGAAGGGGAGCGAGAGAAGGAGAGAGAGAGAAGGAGAGAGAGAGAAGGAGAGAGAGAAGGAGAGAGAGAGAAGCAGAGAGAGGAGAGAGAGAAGAGAGAGAGAAGGAGAGAGAAGGAGAGAGAGATAGAAGGAGAGAGAGATAGAAGGAGAGAGAGAGAGAGAGGAGAGAGAGAGAGAAGGCGAGAGAGAGTGGAGAGAGAGAAGGCGAGAGAGAAGGCGAGAGAGAAGGAGAGAGAGGGGAGGAGAGAGAGAGAAGGGGGAGAGAGAGAAGGGAAGAGAGGAGGAGAGAGAGAGGAGAGAGAAGGAGATAGAGAGAGAAGGAGATAGAGAGAGAAGGAGATAGAGAAGGTGAGAGAGAAGGAGAGAGAGAAGGAGAGAGAGAAGAAGGAGAGAGAAGGAGGGGAGAGAGAGAAGGAGGGGAGAGAGAGAGAAGGAGGGGAGAGAGAGAGAAGGAGGGGAGAGAGAGAGAAGGAGGGGAGAGAGAGAGAAGGAGGGGAGAGAGAGAGAAGGAGGGGAGAGAGAGAGAAGGAGGGGAGAGAGAGAAGGAGGGGAGAGAGAGAAGGAGGGGAGAGAGAGAAGGAGGGGAGAGAGAGAGAGAGAGAAGGAGAGAGAGAGAGGGGAGGGAGAAGGAGAGAGAGGGAGAGAGAGAGAAGGAGAGAGGAGGAGAGAGAAGGAGAGAGAGAAGAATAGAGAGAGAAGGAGAGGAGAGAGAGAGGGAGAGAGAGGGGAGAGAGAGAGGGGAGAGAGAGAGGGGAGAGAGAGAGGGAGAGAGAGGGAAGGGGGGAGAGAGGGGGGAGAGAGAGGAGAGAGAGAGGAGAGACAGATAGAGGGAAGGGGAGAGAGAGGGAGGGGAGAGAGAGGGAGGGGAGAGAGAGGGGAGGGAGGGGGAGAGAAGGAGAGAGAAGGAGAGAGAGAGAGAGAGAGAGAGAGAGAGAGAGAGATAGGGAGAGAGAGAGAGAGAAGGAGAGAGAGAGAGAGAAGGCGAGAGAAGGAGAGAAAGAGAGAGAGAAATATAGATAGATAGATAGATAGATAGATAGATAGATAGATAGATAGATAGATAGATAGATAGATAGATAGATAGATAGATAGATAGATAGATAGATAGATAGAACGTTACCATAGCAAAAAAAAATGCCCTGTTACAGAAAAACTGCCCTGCAAAACTGCTAGATACAGTTCATGTCATAGACTTCATATGTCATTTGACTTAAAGCAGTATTAAACCCAAAACCAAAAATGTAATATATTGCAGCTTACATTCATCATTTTGTTTCCTTCTGGGATAAATGTTTTACATAAATAAACCTGATCATTGTAAGCATATATGTAACTGATCTAACTGCATGAGAGCTTGCAGAGTTTCTCTGCCCAAGACAGAATATGGTCCACCTCCCTTTGGGCCCCGTGGCTTTTGGTGCCCCCTTGGTGATTGATATAGGTCACTGCTGTGGCATTGTCAGATTGTATGCTGACAGGAGCATTCCGCAACCTGGACATCCAGGCTATTAGAGCTAGATGTACTGCCCGAATCTCAAGGATATTGATGGGCAAGGTCTTCTCAGACTCAGACCACTTCCCTTGAACTGTGGTCTCTGCTAGAAATGTTCCCCAGCCCCATAGGCTGGCATCCGTAGTTACTACTTTCCAGGAAACTGGAATGAAGGATTTCCCCATCTATAAATTCCTGGTTATCAACCACCAGTTGAGATTCTGGCGTACTTTTGGAGCCAGATTCATTGGATAATCCAAGGCTTGGATCTTTTTGTTCCAAGCAGACAGAATACTGTGTTGTAATAGTCTTGAATGGAACTGGGCATAGGAAGCTGCTTAGAAAAAGCTACCATCTTCCCTAGTAATCTCATGCAAAGGCAAATGGAAGGACCCTTCTTTGTCTTGACTGTCTTGACCAGCTCTTTTAGAGTGTTGACCTTTGCCTGAGGCAAGAACATCCTTTCCTGGGTTGTGTCTATGACCAAGCCCAAATACTGCAGCCTTCTTACTGGCTGTAAGGATGATTTCTCTAGATTGGGAATCCAACTCAGGTGTCTCTGGACACCCCTTGATTTACCCTGCTATTGACTGATCTACCAGTAGCAGGTCGTCTAGCTATGCTATTACTGCTATACCCTGGCCCCTCAGTCTTGCTAGTACTGGGGCTAACACTTTTGTAAACAGTCGGGGAGCAGTGGCTAACCCGAAAGGCAAGGCCACAAACTGAAAGTGTCGCTGCTCTACCGCAAACCGCAGAAACTTCTGGTGAGCGGAAAAAATTTGTACATGTAGATACGCATCCTTGATCTCTATGGATGCTTGAACTTTTTCTCCCTGTAGGCTGGAAACAACTGACCAAATCGACTCCATTCAAAAGGAGTGGATGTTTAGGAAATGAAAGGGTCTGACATCTCCATTTGGTTTTGGTACCATAAAGAGATTTGAATAAAAGCCCATGTCCCTCTCTTCTGAGGGAACCTCTATTATCACTGCCTGATAGAGTCATCGGTCCAGTGCCATAAATAAGGACTTTTTATTTACTGGGTCCTTGGGAATGTTTAATCTTAGAAAACGCAATGGTGGAAACTCTTGGAACTCTAGTTTGTAGCCTAGGGCTACTACAGAGAGGCCCCCCTTGTCTTGGATTTCCTCTTGCCAAGTTTCTGAAAACCACCACTGTCTTCCCCTCAGTCTCGAGCGGGGGCGCCCCTTCACAAGGAAGCCTTGGGACTTCTGACTCCAGGGCTTTTCGTAGCCCTGTGTCTGGGTATGAGGCTTATCCTTTGCTCCTGACGGTGGAGCCTGTCGAGACTGCCTGGAGGCTGTTGCCCCAGACATCTAAGGAGAAGGTTACAACCTTTCTCCATGAAACGGAAACCCAGCCAAGAGCTTCTTTCATGGTAACTCGGCTGAGAAGCTGTTTAGCCACAGAATCCTGCGCATATGTATCAACATGAGCACAAGGCGAGATGCCTGATGGATAAAATCCTTGATAGCGTCCACTGCAAAGTAGAGGGCCGTATATAGCTGAGCTAAACTTTGGACCTCTTCAGTTTGAGCAGGAACTTTTTTTTTTTTTAAACCTGCTTGAATTCATCCTGAAGGGATTGACAGATGCCTATTGCTGCCACTGCAGGTTGTACTACCGCACCAGCTACAGCAAATGAGGCCTTAAGTAGAGATTCCAACTTCTTATCAGCTGGATCACTAAATACTTGTACATTGTCCACTTGGACAAGTTAAACTCCTGTTCACAGAGGAGATAGCCGCATCTACTGCTGGAAAATCCCATCTCTTTGAGAACTTTTTTTCCATAAGATAAAGAATTCAAAATCTTTTAGGAGGACAAAACTGCTTATCTGGGTGATCCCAATCAGCATAAATCAGTTGCTCCAGTAACGGGTGCATAGGGAAAGCATGAGAACCCTGTGGGGGTTTTAGCGAACCCAAAGAGGAGAAGGAAACCTCATCCACCTCTGCAGGAGGCAACTTATATCCAGAATGAACCAAGTCCGTAAGGGATTGGATTAGCAATTTCTGCGATTGCAAAATTGGGAAAGGTTCTTCAGACGCTGAATCCTCCGAAGAGGAGTCACCTTCTCTCAAAAATACCCCAATATCATCTGCCCATTGTTGCTCCAATACTGGGAGGGCAAGGGCAGGAGAAGGGGGGTTTGCTACCTTTTCTCACCTCCTGGGAGGAAGACGCTAACATCTCGGCTATTTTCCCTTCCAAACCAGCCATAGCCAAAGCCAAATTGTCCTTAGTGACGTATGCAGAGGCTGGGACGTTGGAGGTAGCCACCATGCCTGTGAGACAAAATGGTTCAGATTCGCCAGATGCTCCAGGTCTTTCAGGGGAGGATGGAACTGCGGGCGTGCGACTAGGAGCCTCAGGCTCTGACTGCAGTGACTTTGCACTCCCCCTAATGAATCATCCCTCCTGGGGGAAGACATAGTCCTAAGCACAAAAAAAGCAGAGGTACTAAACAAAGTGCATCTTCTGCCGAGCTTTACTCTAGCAATTACATAACATGCTGCTATAAATACTCAGTCTCAATGCTGAGTAAAAATGTGCCCCTTAAAAATGCCTTTATCCACACACCCATCTTACATACCACTTGTATGCTCTGTGTCCCTCTGTCAGCCAACACTTCCAGAGTGTAAAGCTTTTAAGAAGTGAGCCTTGTGCTCCATGTGCACGCCGTGCAGCCACACCTCCCCACAGACTTAGGCTCCGCCCCCTCCTCTGGCGGCCCGTGTCTTGTCAGACCTTCAAGGACCTGGTCCCCTTTCACAGTCCAATCCCTTAGACCTTTACAGCACCACTGCCGGAAAACTCTTTGGCTGTATTAACATGACCAAGGTACTGGATCCCAGGGTCCAGCTCTCAAAAGAGAAGCCTTTCAGGCAAAAACCTAATTTCTTCTTGTACGAGGCCCGGGTACCATCCGTTTGGCTTTCAAGCACTTTAGATGGATCAGTTTGCACAGCCCCTTGATCCCGTCAGGGATTACTTAGCGGAGCTCTGTTAGCACTTCATCAACTGTGACCAACACCTTAAACACTGGCGAAAAAACTGAGATACTCCCAGTATGGGAGGGGTTATAAAGGGAGGGGCACTTCCTGTTTCCTTTTTGGTTATACCAGTGTCCATTCACCTAAAGGTGGCCTATAACCCATATAGTTATTACTATGGCGCTCTGTGTCCCGTGATGTATGATAAAGAAATAGCCTGAACAACAGGCTTTGTCTAATTCACAAAGAATGAATGTACACGCATATTCATGGGGCAAATGGCTACGCATTTTTTATAAATATAAACTCCTTGAAGAATTTGAAAACCATTCTTGAATCCCAAAGGGGCCCGGTGCACATAGGATTTAGTCCCACTTAGATCTGTGAGGTGGTTGTTGAGCTAGAGTAGTTGACAGCAACCCCCCACCACCATCACCACCAACACACACACTCCTCTTAGACAGTGGCGGTTGAGCTAGTATGGTCAATAGCACATCCAGTTCCCCCCACAAGTGTCCAACAATGTTGCTTATAAGAAGACAAATACATCATTAATTTTAACTTACAGTGCAAACAGAGGAGAGAGGACATGACAGACTGCATACAGAGGACCCGACACATGCCAGATATTTCCCTAGTCTCTCTCAGAAGACTGTATCCAGACCTGTCCATCTGCTATTATGAGAGGGGAGACCTAGTATGTGATGCTGTGGGCTTGTGTTGTTGTGAATGAGAGTGCTGGTCTCCATTTGGCCACCATTGACAACACAGGCCACCAGCTAGTATTCTAATCTCTCTCCCTAAAATAGCTAGTGGATGGCAGGTGAGTCTAGTTTTCGGGAGATGGAAGATGGCAAAGGGTTAGGGAAGAACAGACAAAGGGCTGGGAGATTAAATGACAAAGCTGCATATGTTAGAATGAAGAGGGGGAGGTGACTTCAGCACTGCAGCCCTCCCATAGCAATGCCTATAAATTGAGCTATGATATATTATCAATTAATGTCTTGAGTGCATATATCCCTGTATTTTCAGTCGCATTTATATAATATGGTATATCCTATTATCCATTTAGAAAATATTTAAGTCTTTAAAATGTTTCGATTCTAAATTTATTTTTTACAAACATGTTTGGAAACGAAAATAAATAAACAATAGGGAAGAATGGTATAAAGCAGTCTTATGTAACATGTGGCTCACTAGTTGTAGAATGACAAGTCACAGCATTCCCTGCCAGATGCCAGACGGAAGGGCATGCTGGAAGCTTGTTCTACAACAGCTGGAGAGCTACATGTTGCTAACCACTGCAATATGTGCTTGCTGGTAATAAATTTAAGATTCCAGCTTTTTTTCAACTGTATGAGTCGATGATATACCTGTACCAAGCAAAATCATGCAAAACCATGTAGACGGTCCTAAGTATATGTGTTCTAATCAGATGCTCCACTTGCAAACAATGCACTGTCCACAGCTATCTTTTTTTAGGGCTGGTTTAGTGGCCACCTCCTCCACTCCATATAAAAAGTATATTTCAGCTATAGGTAGAACCGGATTTATATATCGTGTTCTTTCACCTCTCGGGTGCTCCAGCAATACCATTTCCTCCAATAATTTTCAGCTTTGTACCCAGCAATTGTGAAATTTTGACAGCCTTTAGGGTTTCCCATTTCTCCAATTTCCTTATGTGTGACTAGTTTTTGTAGATGGGTCCTGGTTGTGTATTTAACACAATATGATTTAGTTATTTATAGACCTTTTGGTCTTCACACGCTTTGTTCATGTAAACAAGTATGGATAATGTACTATAGAATTTAGGGTTGCTCTTTTCAAAACATTTGATTGATCATGTTCTGATCAAAGTATTTCTTGCTCCTCTTTACTGCCCCAGGTTACTGTCCCAAGCAAAACCTATACCCCAAGCCCAGACTGGTTCTGCTTGAGACCCATAGCAGCCATACAGACTGCAAATCAAGAACAGATAAAAGTGAAAACAAAAACGTAAGAAATATTGAACTGAGGAGTACAACCACAATGGGTGAGACACTGTTGTGTCATGTTTATGGGAACAGACATATAAACCAATCCACATTTGTCTAAAATATCGAATTTATCAATCACCTTTACTCCAAATTTTATAATGGCATGCCATATATAAATAGGGCAAAAAAATTCTGAAAAGTATTTCATCACAAGAAAGTATCCTTAAACAGGGTTGCCCCTTATCTAACTTGACATTCCCTTGCATTCAGTACGGGTGCCTTGACAGAACTGGTTTACTGAATGCACTTTTCTTTAGCGTTAGACAATGGGAACTGACAGTCTCAAGTCATTTGTCATGCTCACAGAAAATTACACTATAAGGCTTGCAGTTCATATTAAAGGTATGTGTTAGCAAAGAGGAATAATCCAGTCAGAATATGAAACACACAGTTTTCCCAAACCTACATTAAGTCAATAATTACAAGCATCACCTACTTGGCTCAAGCAATCAAATCAGGTAGTTCCTCATGAATTACAATTAGGTATCGCAATGCTAATGGAGGTCCAGATACAGTGCTTTTCAATATTCATGTCATTAAATCCTTTTAGTGACTAGTTGTCCTCCATTTGACTGGAGATGAAAACAAAGGTGTGAGATTTAGCCCTGCAAAGGCGCATGCCATATGAATAATCCTTTTCATGACTGATGGGAATAGTAATCAGTAGAGAAAATAGAGCAACAAGAGAATGGAATGAAACCATTATAGATATACATCTTACTATATAATAGGTAATCACTCCTCATTTATGCCTATACAAAAAGCCGAATAATGCAGAGACTACCATATCCAGAGAGCATATCTTTCATATGCTGGAACTCTTACAGGGATTTGGAGCTGTCATGTTTGTAGTAAATACATTAATGCCATTATCATTAGCAACATCACTGATTATTAACTCACAGAAGAAATGCTTCTCTAAGAACCCTCCAATGTCTTTCATGTGACTTAAAGTCTAGGCATTTGGTCATGAGATCTATATAAAAAAATGATCCCACCTGAATTAGCCCACGCGAAGATCGAAAAACCCAATGCCTTCGCTTTTGATCTCATGACCAGCACTACAGGGAGTTTAGAGATGACTTTTCTTACCTTTTTTCTACCTGAACAAAACTGTTAACCTAGCTTTAGAGGGAATCTGATGTGTCCAAAGCAATTAAACTAACATAACTGGTAAATATAGTCAGACTCTGGTGCATACAAGTACCTACATTGTCTTCAAATTTGTTCCTTTGTGTCTGTCCACATAAAGCAAACCATCTTTCAACTAAGCCCTCCTAATTAATACAAATGGCAGAATTTCAAATGACTATAAAGCTTTTTCTAAACCTTTTTTCAGTTAAAAAAGTATCCAGGCAGTAAAAAAAAAAAAATATATTCAAGGGTTCTTCAAAAAGTTTCCGCACTTTTTTTAAATCCTTTATTAAAAACTTCAAAAACAAATTACATCACTTTTCTACATAGTTACCTTGTTTTGTGATGCATTTTTCCCATTCACATGACACTCTTAGCCAAGGCCAGGCCCCTCCGTGCTCACCATTTACAACGAAAATATAAAAGCGCAGAAACTTTTTGAAGACCCCTTGTATGTATATATAGTATTTTTATTTGCACACAAACACATCATAATCTATAATCTTTCCTTCCAAAGATGCAACTCTGTCAATTTAATAAGTACCAAATATGTCTTCACATTCGCTTATGAAACCGCAAAGAACTACAATGCCTAAAATTGCAAGTAGGCTACACATTAAATATCTTTAGGCTCATCACTTAGAGGCAAACCTAATTGATGGGTTTCAAGTTTTTCTCTGGTGTGGATAAGAATACCAAAAATGTGTTGACAATAAATGTTGACTAACACATAGGCCTGATGGAGCAGGTTTTAACCAGTTCCTGCACGGCCAATAGACAATAGACGGCGGGCGGGACATTCCTCATTTTGGTGGAGGTCATTTTATTTATTTATAAAAAAAATAAAGACTCAGTGGTGTTTACATACCACCAAAAGAGAGCTCTATTTGTGTGAAAAAAAATTATAAAAATTTCATATGCATACAGTGTGGCATGACAAAGTGCGACAAAGCGCTAAAAGCTGAAAATTGGCCTGGGCAAGAAGGGGGGTAAAATTGTCCAGTATTGAAGTGGTGAAGAAGGAGATCCATGATCTTGCTGGGTCAGGGACAGGTGTGTATAAGGCGTGAAGAAATGAGGAGAGTGCAATTCTTTATATGACATTTTATAAGTCTTTATGTAGTGTGTATATATGTATGTGCACATTTATACACATTCTTACACCTTTAGGTGATTCAGGGTGCATGAAGCTATAGTTAATAATACATTCATTATAATTATTTGTCCTAATTTTCATGGCTCTTTTGGGGTCTATTCATAGTAACAAATGCACACATGCATATTGATTGTTATCTGTGCTCTCTGTGTGACAATGGATCATGACCTATTGTGTAATTTATGTGTATTTTATGTATAATCAATCCATGGTCTATTATATAGAGGTTGGATGCCCAAAATGTTTTTTACATACCATGGATTATACCAAATAAATGAATGTTGGTCACTTGACCTGCGTTGTGCTGCGGTGTGCTCCATTTAAAGTCCCACTTCTCTCTCTCTTTTTCATTTTAACCAATGACCGGGATGGAGACGAGCATCCCTTTGGTGCTAGTCACATTTAAATTCCCCAAACTTTCCTTTTTTGAATACATAACCCGGGATGGAAGCACACAGCAGCAGTCACACAATTACTTCCTACATTTATGTGGGTCATTGGCATCAGTGGTCCCTCAATCAACCCTTCATACTGTTGATTGGTTGATGTGTCCTGCTGGGTCTGCATCTGCGATCCCTGGACAGTGTTTTTGATATCACTGATCTGTCTGTATTTGCTCGCCTCCGTCAGCTGTGGTGTTTCATGTGGGTCTCCTACCCCTCTCCCTGCCCTTGGGTGTGGGGGAGAGGGCGGATGCATGGTCCTTCCCTCTCCGCGTCACGTCACATCTGGCCGGTTGCAGGGCATCCTTGTGGTGCTATGTTTCCGGCGGTGTGTCGCTGTTCAGTGGACACACTGGGGAGATGGATTGGCGCTAATCGCCTGACGGCTGAGCCGCCCAAGTGAAAGTGCTCCACTCTCAGGTGTTGTCTGTTGACTTGATGTGGGGGGTTGGGCCATGATGGAACACCTATATAGGCATCTCCAAAGCTGGCCTTCACACACTCCACTTTCCTTCATGTTCAGCATCACACTCACATGCTTGGAATTGTCCACTCTGTGCACACCAGGTATCATTCCTTTTACTCTAATTTTTCTTTTTCATCAGTCTTTATTGTTCATGTTTTTTCTTAGCCTCATTTTTCTCTTAGATTTTTTTGTTCTCCACTCCTTCCTATACCACTTTCTCTCCTCATTTCCATGTTGTCACCACATCAATCTTTTCACATTTTCTCATACTTACACATCAACACATATCACTATGATTTGTTTCATATAGGTTTCCCACATGGAGGTCCGCATCCTACACTCATTGCACCCACCAGCAATGGTTTTGCCTATGGCTGTTGTTCCCATTCCCGCAGATCACCCTGGCGTCGGGCGGCTTTGCTTTGCAGCTCTCTGTGATTCTGGATGCTGTTTCACTGTATCGCTAAAGCAGACGTGAGTTTGGACGCACAACCTTTAATTCATTCTATACAAGTAAAATATTTGTATACAAAACCTTTTTTCATTTCCTGTTTATTTACTGAAAAACATTTTTTTTTCTTTTTTTTTTTTTAAATAAAAATATTTTTTAGAATCATTCCATGACGTATGCTCCTGATGAGTGGTTACTTTATGTTAGTTTTATGGACATGACAGTCTACTTCAGTTTAACATCTGAGTATATGCCTTTTTAAGAATCATAAATTGCTTTAAACTTTCAGATGTAATGCACTGAAACATGAACATTAGTAAGTTGACTATTTGGTTTTACTAAGTACAGTATCTCACAAAAATGAGTACACCCCTCACTTTTTGTAAATATTTTATTATAGCTTTTCAAGTGACAACACTAAAGAAATAACACTTTGCTATAATGTAAAGTAGTGAGTGTACAGCTTGTATAACAGTGTAAATTTGCTGTCCCCTCAAAATAACTCAACACACAGCCACTAATGTGTAAACCGCTGGCAACAAAAATGAGTACACCCCAAATTGGGCCCAATTAGCCATTTTCCCTCCCCGGTGTCATGTGACTCATTAGTGTTACAAGGTCTTAGGTGTAAATGGGGAGCAGGTGTGTTAAATTTGGTGTTATTGCTCTCACTCTCTCATACTGGTCACTGGAAGTTTAACATGGCACCTCATGGCAAAGAACTCTCTGAGGATCTGAAAAAAAGAATTGTTGCTCTACATAAAGATGGCCTAGGCTATAAGGAGATTGCCAAGACCCTGAAACTGAGCTGTAGCACAGTGGCCAAGACCATACAGTGGTTTAACAGGACAGGTTCCACTCAGAACAGAGCTCACCATGGTTGACCAAAGAATTTGAGTGCACGTGTTCAGCGTCATATCCAGAGGTTGTCTTTGGGAAATAAATGTATGAGTGCTGCCAGCATTGCTGCAGATTGAAGGGGTGGGGGTTCAGCCTGTCAGTGCTCAGAACATATGCCGCACACTGCATCAAATTGGTCTGCATGGCTGTCATTCCAGAAGGAAGCCTCTTCTAAAGATGATGCACAAGAGGCCCACAAACAGTTTGCTGAAGACAAGCAGACTAAGGACATGGATTACTGGAACCATGTCCTGTGGTCTGATGAGACCAAGATAAACTTATTTGGTTCAGATGGTGTCAAGCGTGTGTGGCGGCAACCAGGTGAGGAGTACAAAGACAAGTGTGTCTTGTTTACAGTCAAGCATGGTGGTGGGAGTGTAATGGTCTGGGGCTGCATGATTGCTGCTGGCACTGGGGAGCTACAGTTAATTGAGGGAACCATGAATGCCAACATGTACTGTGACATACTGAAGCAGAGCATGATCCCCTCCCTTCGGAGACTGGGCGGCAGGGCAGTATTTTAATATGATATCGACCCCAAATACACCTCCAAGACAACCACGGCCTATCTAAAGAAGCTGAGGGTAAAGGTGATGGACTGGCCAAGCATGTCTCCAGACCTAAACCCTATTGGGCATCTGTGGTGCATCCTCAAATAGAAGGTGGAGGAGTGCAAGGTCTCTAACATCCACCAGCTCTGTGATGTCATCATGGAGGAGTGGAAGAGGACTCCAGTGGCAAACTGTGAAGCTCTGGTGAACTTCATGCCCAAGAGGGTTAAGGCAGTGCTGGAAAATAATGGTGGCCACACAAAATATTGACACTTTGGACCCAGTTTGGACATTTTCACTTAGTGGTGTACTCACTTTTGCTGCCAGCGGTTTAGACATTAATGGCTGTGTGAGTTATTTTGAGAGGACAGCAAATTTACACTGTTATACAAGCTGTACACTCACTACTTTACAATGTAGCAAAGTGTAATTTCTTCAGTGTTGTCATATTAAAAGATAATAATAATAATAAAATATTTTCAAAAATGTGAGGCGTGTACTCACTTTTGTGAGATACTGTATATCATATCACAAGAAAACTGGCACTGTCAAAAAAAATAATTACCACAATCCAAAAACACAATTCATGCATTTATAGGAACAGCTAACCCAAACTGCAATGTAACTTTAAACAAAAGAACCAATAAAAACATTCACAAGCATAAAGCCAAGAAAGTTTTTTCTGGATTTCATCATGTAAAATGTCAATAGACCAACAAAGACAGCAATTTAAGAAATAAAAAACAAAACAAAAATCAGCGCGTAGAAGAAATGCGTAGGTTACTGGATCTCCAAAAGCAGTAGGTGTTCTTTGACAGGTTTTAGGCAGTGTAGAGGGAACAATTCTCCTTGGGCAGCTCTCCCTGGAGTGGTGGCCAAACATAGTCTCTTTGTATGAGTAGGGATTGGATGTGCAAGGAAAAACATGCCAAATGCAGAATATATAAAGTTCAGACTAAATTTTATTCAGGATCTCAAATCCTAAAAATCCAATGCATTTGGGGTTTCAATGGGTGCTCCTTCATTAGGAGTTGGTGATGTTGAACAAATTGTTCTCTAGACTGATAAAATATGAGAGATTCCGAGGGATAATTAGTATGATTGCTGAAGATGCAGGTGAAGTACGATTAGCAGGGGGACACTTAACTTCAAACAAGTGACAAAGATGTTAAGGTAGCTAATAAGGATGTAAAGCCTTCTCTTAGAGTTGAGTTTGCCATAGTGTACATGGGAGGTATTCCTTTCAAGATTGTTACAGATGTTGCACAGCTTTACTGGAACAATTATGAAACTTTTGGTAAGTGTGCAGTATTGTGTTTGAAGGAAGCAAGACACTGCATACCAACACAAAGTGCATCAATCCAGATGTGAAACTGTGTTGCATCAGGACATGGATGGCCTGTAATTACTTTTTAAATTCCATGCTGTATCAGGAAATGCTATGGCAGCGTTAGGGAAAAAGAGTTATAAAAAATTCAAAAGACAGTGGGGCATGAAATATGACAACGATCACACAAGAAAATCAACAAGAGAACGGTTTTTAAGAGTGGCAGATTGAGAGTCTTGACCTGCATTCTACTGAAACTATGAGGCATGATCTGAAGCAAACCATTCAATCACGACATATCAAAAATACATATGAAGTTGTAAACAAGAATGGAACAATATTCAGATTGTACCTGTTGTGCAGCAGCTACAGAGAGCATTTGGCAGAGGTTGTCACTAGTAAAGACAAAAAGGCCACACACTGGTTCTATCTATTCCGTAGGCATTTGAATTCAGATGTTCCATAAGGTTGGCATATAAAACCTCTGTATGCTCCTTGTAGCTACCAACTCAATTTTTCATGGAAAGTTCCCTTTCCCAATGTGAATTTACTTTTACATTTTACTTTAGGAGAGCTTTATTTTATTTAAATGCTATGTTGCGACACACATAGGCAAAAAAATGTTTACATAAATTGTTTTGTATATAATTATGATAAAGTTGGGTTGATTTCTTTCAGTAAATAATTGCAGAACTGGGAGACCTTTAAGCCTCGTACACATGATCAGATTTTTGGACAACCGAATGGCTGTTTTTTGTGGCATGCTAGTCTCATCTCGAAAGTGACGAGGTTACTCACAATACAAACATTTTCGTACGACAGAATCCAAAGTCAGAAGTGACGTAATCTGTTGAATAGTTTTGTATGTATTCTTTCATTTCTGAGCATGCATAGTCTTGCTCTTACGATTTTTTTTGTACGAAAACCGTACTGGTGAAACGAAAATCGGACGTTGAGTTCACATCCTATAAAAATGTTATAGTCTGCACATCCAGCTTTTGTCTGACAAAAAAGCGAAATCGGCTGTCGAAAGCACCGCACTAACGATCCGAAAATAGGCAGACAGCTTGTACGAATTCTAAGGGGGGTAGTCATTACTTTTGATGTTAGATACCCCTCACAGAACTAAATGTTCCATGATCCTTTGGTAATGTGGTCATAGTGAAAGTTGGATGACTGATACTCTAAAATGCAAGACAAGTGTAGGGCAGATATTTGGGCAATGACAGTGAGAGGGGATGGATTTTAAAGGAAACCAAAAGAAAATCAAGAAAAAAGGTGTTCCCCCCCCCCACATCCATACCAGACCCTTAATCTGAACATGCAGCCTGGCTGGCCAAGAAAGGACAGCTGAGTGTGTGACCACCCCGGTCAATACCAGGCTACATGACCTCAACAATCAGAAGTACTTTGCCAGGGGGAACTCCCTGCCAAAGCACCCTGTTCTCATGTTGTCCCAGTAGTTGTGGGGGTCTGTGGGCGGGCAGCTTATTGGATCTGAAAGCCCCCTTTAACCATAATGGGGCATTCAGATACCCCCTCTATATGAATGAATATGGGGTACATATTACAACTCATTTTCCAAAAATGTACAAAAAATGTTGAAAGTCCTTTAATAAAAAAGAAACCTACTGAAAAAAAACAAAAAATATTCCACCCCGCTGAGTCGCGTTCCCTTCTGCTGAATGACAAGGCGAGCGAATAACAGCTGTTATATACAAAGGGTAGGGTCTTCCAGGTGTCATCATTTACCATAAATGGCCATGATCATATTTGATCAATGACATTAATGGGATACCAGGAGCAAACTGTCAGGTGAAGGTTTACTTGGTCACTCATTCATTCAACCTTTTGCCATAGAGTGTACACAGTGCTAAGGTCTACCTTATTTTATTTCCCCTGCTGTTCAAAAATTCTCAGCCTATAGTGTTAGCCTATTTTATCTATTGGTGAATATCATCTCCCGGTTTAATGTTCTTATGGCATTTGGCTATTTTTCTCTTAAGATTGAATGTAAGGGAATGTTACATTTGCCCAGTGAAAGGCAACAAAGAAACTATTGCACACATTACGAGTATTAAAGGTTAAACATTACACTTGTGAAAATGTTGAGCTAGCCACAAAGCAAATTTTTATAAATAAACTCCAAAGTACATATTCCGCCCAATTTTCTTTTTTTATTTGATATACGTATGTGTGTTTGCCCTTTTGGGTGTTTAATATTATAATCTGATATCTTTATGTTTCCTTATTTATTTAGAATAACCTGGCGAGACCACCAGCCCCCATTCTTCCTTGTTGTAAACTGACTGTGCCAAGCATAGTAGCAGATCCATGCTTGCATAGTCAGTGTATATCCCCAGGCTGCAAGTGGGTACTGAACATAACAAATTGACACAGGAGGGCCTGTATCTCATGTAGTTTGTTTACCATCATTGTCCCCTGCTCAGCCCTACCTTGATAGCTGTCAAACTGCAGCCACTACTAGCTAAACTGCATACCTTCTTCATAAGAAGACCCCTGCACTGTCCAGAAGAATACTCAAAATAAAGCTTTGTGGTCATATGACCTGAGAATAAAAGGGGAACAAAAAACATAGAAACTATTTAAATATATATGGCTTTATATGAACTTCAATTTGTCTAACACTTAAAGAGAAACTCCAACCAAAACATTATTTATGTACACTCACCAGCATATTACAAATAAACATATAATAAAAAAGAATAATAAAGACTTTTTTTAATCGATTTTTTTTCTCCAACTGAGATATTTCTCCTCCTATGATACTTGCACATAATGTTATAATAAATGCGCTGACAGTTTGAAAGTGTAATGAGAAAAAGTTCTCTAATGCAATCGGAGAGTAAAATGATATTAATATAAGTACATACATTACAATTATAAAGCAAAGCATACATAGATAGATAGAAGATATGTGACTAATAACTAAAAAAGCTGTTAAATATCTAACAGATGGTATGGTCAATGTTGTCCTACCATGAATACATCTTCATACAGACGTCATATGATTATGTCCATGGTCCCCGGTATGATACAGTAGTTTAGCTCACAAGCATCAGATTGTGCCAACCCAATCTGTTAAAGTCTGGAAGTAGAAGCTGAATTTTCCAACACAGAGACCACTTACGCATTATACATTCTGTTACTTTTGTATGTGTGATAAATTGGCTAGTTATGATACACAGTATAAGTTGGAAGCACTGAAAGAGAGAGAACTACATTTCTGTTTTAATCAAGATATATTATATTCCTTTTACACTGGTATGACTTATTATTGCCTAGGAAATTATGTCAATTCTAATTAAAGTAAAGAACTGTGCTCCCTTATTAAAAAAACAAAAACGAATGGCATTTCCATTAGCAGTTGTCAAGAAGACCCCCAAAGCCTACACAAATGGTAAAAATTCTTTGGCTATTGGCAAAATACTTAAATTATATTTTAAATAACCACTGGGTGTCACTGTTGTTCCAAACCACTAAGTTGGTGATCACTATTTGAATAAAGAAATGTATTTGGCTAGCAGAGATCAAATATTACATTTCATTAAACTCATTAAATTGTGCTTTATTAAAGGTTTCCCAAAAATAAAGGTTATAATAATATATTTTTTTTAATACAGCAACACAAACATAACTGAACTACAAACAAATCGTCTATTTGTGTGTTAATCAGTAAATCAGGGAGTGATTTACCAAAATGAAACATGCATTTTTCAGACAACTCATTTTGTTATATTTTGTATTGTCTGTACACAGTTGAATGGTTGGCTTGAGTTGTGATGCATGCGCTTTTCTAGTAAATAACCTCTAGAGTGTCGTTTATGCACAAATGGGCATCAACCTATTGCTGCAAAGATTTGCTGAACAAATATTTTTAATATAACGCTAATATTATATTTTACGCTGCAAAATTACACATGCAGCTAAAATGAAGAATAAATAGGTGTAAAATGGACAATAGAGAAGTCTACACTTCTGTCTAAACTGTCTAAGTTATGTCTAGAAAACTATTTCACAATCAACTATACTCCTGCAACCATTCACAACACTTCTCAACAGAAAATGACTGTCAATGAATATTGCCAAAGTCCTGTGTCTAGAAAACACTTTTATTATCAATAAGCATCATCTCATGGATGTGATGACATATGTCCAAGCACTATATAATAATTGCCATGTTACATTACTTTGAATTTATGTAGTTACTACTGTAAACCCTGGCTTAAAAATATTTTCAATGTTTATTCTTAACTTAAAAACGTACCCCCTATTGCTCTCAGCCTTTTTTTTTGCTACGGTGATCTGACTTGTTAGAGGGTGAATACATTCGTTCTCCATGGTCCCAATGCATCTAGGTTTGCAGCCACCCTCTCTTGCTCACTCCCAAGGTGGACTAAAGCCTAGTACACACCACTAGTTTTTTTTTTTCCATTCAACCCAGTTGGCAGACCTTTTTCGGCCCGTGTGTACTAGGCTTAAGGCCGGGTTCACATATTTGCGGCCGCAGTTCCCAGCATGGGGTCCAGTGCGTTCCTGTTCATGGGTTCAGGTGCGAATCAGGTCAGAATTTTTGCCTGAATTTGCACCTGATCTGGACCCAAAATCGCACAGGACCCTTTTGGAATGTGAACCACGGCCGCCCCGGACCTGTGTAATCCGGCACATATGTGAACTTGGTCATAGGGATATGTAGTGTGCATAGAGCAGTGCACATGTCCACAACTAACGGTCACCTCACTTTCAAACAGTGAGGTTGAAAAGGTGAGCTTCAGAAGCTCACAAATGATGTTACATGGAGTCAGAGTGTCACAGTAAGAAACAATTTAATCAAATATAGATTACAGCATCATTGAGTAGTGCATGTGTACAGATATATTTTTTTTTTTATTAAGATACCCTTCAGTATCACTTACAAAGATAACCACTAGAGCTTACAAGCATGTAATACAAAATCATTTAGGCTCCATGCACACTAGCTTTTTTTATAAGCTCAAAAAAAGCTAGAAAAAAAACGCTGGATGAAAAATGCTGATAATAGCATTTTTGTGCCAGATTCTGGTAGCATTTTAGTAGCATTAGCATTTTATTAGCGTTTTTGCAGTACTTAAATAAAAAAAGCTGTTGGTAGAATTTTAGTAGCATTTAGAAGGAGTTAGGAGCAGTTAGCATTTTTTCTGCTAGAAAAATGCTCCAAAAAACTCTACAAAAACTATTTTTTTTTTCTGCTCCTAGACGCTGAAGCTCAAAAAATACTAATGGACACAGGATAACACTTATTAGCTTCAAGGAGCAGAAAGAAAAATGCTAATAACAGCTTCTAGGAGCTTTAAAAAACGTTAGTGTACATGGAGCTTAAAGGAAATACTCCTAGCAAATGTAAACACTAAGCTACATCTTAAGTGGAAAGTACAAGTTCTATTCCTAGAAAATCTTTACACTTACACAAAGCTTTATTGGTATTTAAATGTGTTTTTGGCTTAGAACTTTACTATACCCTGCAGTGACCAGGTTTTTAAGACTCACTGTCACTCCTGCAAATGGATTCAAACTTTGCCACAATATAACACTTCACAGTGCCTATTCACAGGAAAATGCACTAGCATCCCCAGACTGATGCAGTCATTTACCTTGTCTAACCCCCAGTTATTAAAACATTCTTTTTTAATAAATGTTTGTTGACTCCAGTGTACGATGCATACAAATCTTAACTGACTTCTTTCCACCTTGAAAGAAAGGTGTAGCATCTAGGAAACTCGTGCATACGAGCTGTAGACAATGATGTGGAAAGATGCAGAGGCTCCGGATTAAGAGGGATTAGTTATTAAAGGAAAGATCGCTGAAAATAAATCAGTGTGAATGGTACATCATGGGACTGCAATGTCATTAATTAGCCCTTGGAGTGGATGGGAAAATATTACTCTCTCTAGCTGCTGCTTGTGATAAGAGTAATAAGAATATGTTATAAGAACATAGTATTTGTATGTATTTGCAGCTTTCTTTTTATTTTTCCAGGATATAAATTGATGTGGCTGGTGACACCTACATATATGTCAAAATGGATGGACACAAGCAGGGCCGGACTTACAATTGGGCTTGACTGGGCTTAAGCCCATGGGCCCCCAGTCCAATAGGGGGCCTCGCGGGCAGGGCCGGATCCACAGCAAACACCCGCCCGCTAGCCAGCCCGTTTCGTCTGTACCGCTGCTTATTTCACAGCGACTGATCAGGCTTTTGTTTACTTCCACTTCCTGATAGCGGTGGAACGCACCATAGGGCGGACGTGATGTCATCTGCCAGAAATTACTCCCACCGCTACCAGGAAGTGGGAGTACACAAGCCCGATCGGTCACCGTGAAATAAGCAGCGGTGCCGGCGAAATGGGCTTGCTAGTGGGCGAGAGTTTGCCGCCCCCCTGAATGTGCCCCTGAATGTTAGAAATCATGGGGCCCCCGTACATCCTACCTGATGGTGCCCCCTTCGACCCGGTGGCAAGTGACACCCTGCATCAGCTGAAAAGTGACACCCTGCATCTGCTGACAAGTGACACCCTGCATCCGCTGACAAGTGATGTGGCAAGTGACACCCTGCATCCGCTGACAAGTGACACCCTGCATCCGCTGACAAGTGACACCCTGCATCCGCTGACAAGTGATGTGGCAAGTGACACCCTGCATCCGCTGACAAGTGACACCCTGCATCTGCTGACAAGTGATGTGGCAAGTGACACCCTGCATCCGCTGACAAGTGACACCCTGCATCCGTTGACAAGTGACACCTTGCATCGCTGACAAGTGATGTGGCAAGTGACACCTTGCATCCGCTGACAAGTGACACCTTGCATCGCTGACAAGTGACGTGACAAGTGACAGCCTGCATCCGCTGACAAGTGACACCCTGCATCCGCTGACAAGTGACACCCTGCATTCGCTGACAAGTGACACCCTGCATCCGATGACAAGTGACGTGGCAAGTGACAATCCGCATCTGAAGGCAGGTGACGTTGGCAAGTGACACGCTCAGGCTCCGACTGATTCTGCTTATGGTGAGTTGAACTATTTTATTTTATATAACAATGTAATAATAGAAATATTGCATTTCAATCATTTTTTTCGCGATACGGCACTGCGTCGATTTAGCTGACAATTGCGCAGTTGTGTGATGCTGTACCCAAACACTCGGCTACTCTCGGCTCCGCTCGGGACTGCGAAAGGACCCGAGAGCCGCCGAGATACACAGGACTCTGTATCTCGGCGATGCCATTTTTAAACTTCAAGACTGCAATGACAAGGCTGCAAATGACACTGGGGCAAGGCTGCAAATGACAAGGGTACACTGACAAGGCAAATGGACCCTGTGCAAGGCTGCATTAATGGGCATTTAAATGTAAGTTTTTTTCCTTAAACTTCCCTCCTAAAATTGTTTTTCCTTAAAATTTCCTCCTAAACTTGGGGTGCGTGTTATACGCCAATAAATACGGTAATGTAGGAAGGTAGGGCCCGGAAGTGACTCAAGCCCAGGGGCCCCCACCACTCTAAGTCCTGCCCTGGACACAAGAGACAGTTATTTCTTTAGTGCTTCTTTCAGAATAAAAAAAAATATTTTTTTTCTTCAATAGCAAACACAGAATTCACACACACACCGTCATACCACCAGGCCAGCATAACTTAAACTAGTTGTAAAGTTGCCAAATGTATAGTGCAGGTCAGGTGAACGCTATAGCTTCCTGAATGATTCATGGAACTGCTAACGGACATGTACAGACCGGGAGCACTACATCATTGCCGGAAATGATGTTGCCACCATTCTGTTCCAAGAGGAGGGGAGGAGCGGCTAGAGGCAGGATGGATAGGCAGTGAAAAGCGACTGGTGCAAGATGAATGGGTGGGGAGGAGGTAGGACAGATGAGCAAGGAGGAGGGTGGGCGAGACTTTCCACAGACCTTACAGACCTCTTGCACAGCATGCCTGTACAGTCAGCGGCATTACATGAGATGTAAAATTAGCATGCTGTCATGGAGCAGCAGCCATGATTAGCATGGTCAGTTTACTGCTAGGAAGTGAGGCAAAGGCAGGATCAACCAGGTATTATTTAACATATTACAGGGTCAGACCATATTATCTTGCAATAAAGAGGCAGCACCAAAATTATATTTTTTTTAGACACTTTAAAGAGAACGTGTATGTCTGATAAAAAACTGAACTAATAGTGTTTGCCTGTATGTGATAACATAAGCCAGTAGCACATAGCATCAGTGCTGGGGTCACCTGAAGCCCTAAGAGACCAAGTATACTGATAGCAAGTCCTTGAAAACTGCTACCTGCATAAGCATAGGCATGCCCCCCAAATGACAGTCCTTGGAACTGCTAATAGATCACTTGGACACAAAGCAGTGTGTTGTGGGATGGAGAATGGTCTAGGCCCCAAGACCACCAGCAAGGAAACCCTCACCAGGGCTTCAGTAGCACTTGGGGTGGGAGGGATATAGTCTGAAAACAGAAGTTTTGAACAAAGCTTTAAGAAATGCAGCAGTACAGACTAAAGCTGGCCACACATGGCTCAGTTTTTTGGTTCAGCCAGTGGTGAATAAAGGTGAATGCAGGAATTCTCTTTACTGTGTCACTGTATTCTGACAGTGGAGGAATCAGCCAGACTCCTCCACTGTCAGAATACACTAATTGAATTAAAATTTTCCAGCAAGCCTGTTATAGAGCAGTCGATCGGTACACTGACTCACTGACTGCTCTCAAACAGGACTGGCCATAGACAGTGGCGGAACTACCGCCATAGCGACACACGCGGGCGCTATGGGGCCCGCAGCTGTATGTGTTTTTTAAAATATATGCAGCGTCATACCTAATTTCTGTCTGTGTATAACTGTATATGCCACTCACATGTGACTGCCAGGTCCGGCCCGCCCCTCTCCTCTCTCTCCTGATGTCAGCCCCGCCCACCTCTCTTCTGATCTGATAGCTTCAGTCGGTGGGCGGGGCTGAGAACTCCCACTGACGTTAGGAGAGACGAGAGACGTGAGAGGAGAGAGGCGTGCAGACCGAGCAGTCACATGAGCGGCATATACAGTTATACACCCACTAAGAAATGAGGTATGAAGCTGCATATATTTTAAAATGCACATACAGCGGTGGGCACTTAATGGATTATAACTCTGCATTTATTACCACACAGGTATTTTAACAGCAGTATGTAGAGTACAAATGTGTTTGTACTCTACTTACACTGACTCCTACACATGCTCTGTGCTGACATTTCCCCGGCTTCCCCCATTTGCACATTCCACTGTGTTAACTCCTAGTGTGCTGGAAGGTTCAAACGGGGGAGCCCAAAGAAATGTCAGCACATAGACAGTACAGGGAACTTCACAGGGCTGTTTGTCAGTTCTGAATTCTAATCCCTCCTGACGTCCCATCAGCCGTGTGTGTGAATTCCTGTACCCTTTAGTGCACCGGATTAGTGCACACCTTAAAGTGGAGTTCCACCCATTTTTTTAGTTTATTAAAAGTCAGCAGCTACAAAAAGTTTAGCTACTGACTTTTAATAAACAGACACTCACCTGTCACATGGTCCATCGAGGCGGCCGCACCGAGCCTGGCTCCTCTCCCCCTCCTCTCCTTGGGGTGTGGTAATCTGTTCAATGACATTAGTTCCTTTTTTTTGGGGGGGGGGGTGTTTGCAGGGGGGGCCCCATACAACATTTTGCTATGGGTTCCTGTGACTTCTAGTTACTCCCCTGGCCACGGATGAATCTAAATTTGTCTGGTCCCTGCTGAACCGGCCGAAATTTGATCCATCTATGTCTAGCTTTAGGCAACCTACCAATATCTGCCATACAAATATCAACATATAAATATATAAACTGTAGTGCAATAGTTGGAGTTTTAGCAATGATGATTAATTTCTGTACTGCAATCATTTCTGTGATGAAAAGCAGCTTGAAAATAGTGTTAATTGCTACAAAAATTGTCCACTGTATACCAAGAGTTTTATTATAATAAAACTTGTAGCATAACAAGAGGGGAGGGAGAGACACAGTGCAAAAAATCATAGTGAAGTGCAGTGAATGTAAACACTTTATTAATAACAAGACAGGATATCTTAGCATTAATAAAGTGCCTACATTCACCACACTACATTACAGTTTTTGCATCCCTCCCTTCCCTCTTGTTTTGTTGCCACAGATGGCATTTACCCTCCGCAGTATGCTGCAGCAAACCCGGTCTTAGTGCTAAATGTATAGTCCTGGGCTACCCACTTTTCTTGATCTATAATGTTTTCATTGTGCTTTGAGTCATTCCTCATCACCACTGTTTTGGATTCAATAGGCAGTTTGCTATATATTTTTTAATATATCATTTATTCACATATCAGTTAGGCCTGGTTTGAGCTCTGTGTTGCATGCTTCACATGCAATTCAAAAATGGATGCCTCTCTTTTGAGAAATTGGAATAAAAGAATAACTTTTTTTATTAGCAAATGATAGTAATTTTTATGAGCTATTGGTATCCATTACACATTTATACTCGAGATGTTATATATTCTAAAGTTACCACTTTTGAGCCCTACGCTGTATGGACCGATGCTTGGAAACAACAAAGAGGACCTAAATCCTTAATAAAAGGATGCTGGAAAAGATGAACTGTGGAGGAGTGAAGACAGACCGTATTAACCGTAGACTCCAGAAATGTCAGCATGGGCTACACAGCTATAAAATGATTGAAAGGCAAGATGTCATTTCAGACACATAATTCTTCTGCACAGCAGATACCATTTGAGGAAAACTAGTGTATTTACTGAACCTTTCTACCCATTTAATAATGTTATTTGTCAAAAGGACACTTGCCCACTACGGTCAAATGACTAAGGTTTATAGAAGATTTAGCTATGGCAATGCAGTAATGACATGTTACAAGACAAAAAACTCACATACTATTATGCAAATAACTCTCAATGATACATTATCATGTGTAGATGTGCATTACTGTGGGGAAATCATTATCTGTATATTCAAATGGCCTCCATTAGTCTATGATTGACTATACATGTTTACATACAGTAATGAAGGCCACGGTTTCATTTAAAGGCAACCCAAAGTTAATAATTCAGTATTTGGTGGACTCTTGTGTGATATAAAAGCACCTTATGTTTCTTTTCCGAGGCTCTATATGTGATGGCTACTGTTAGTTCTTGTTGGATCCCTCTAATATCTTCATTAAAGTCAATTTCAAAGCCTACCCATCTCATCTGGTCGAAAGGAAATCAAAAGGCTTGTAGTAATAATAGGAGATGGGTAAAATATATAAGCTGCCATGTTTATAGTAAATTGTAATACATATACGGATCAAATTTTACCTGATTCCTGCAGAATCTGCTAAAATGTGACCCTGTTGAAACCACCCGGTTCAACAAAAGTCAATTTTTCAATTGAATTTTGTTGAAGAAGCTAGGTGGAACATTCAGGCATTGTTGAAGTATTTGGACAGCTGCAGTTACTGGCTGTAAAAATACAATAGTTAGCACTGCAGATTTGTCTATCCACGCTGTGGGCTAAACCAGAGAAATCTTACCATGTGTGGCCAACTTTAGACCACAGAGTCCACTCATTGCTGAAGTACTGTATCAACTTTGGCTAGCATTTGTCTTTTCTGAGAGGAAAGTGAATGTGATTTACTTGCGTTCCTGCAGCCACACAGATGTAAACCTAGTCTAAGACAGGAAGTGTGTTACTGGTCTGATCACCAGGTAGAAAAAAGGAAAAAAAAAACTAAACACGAACGCAGATGCCACATATAGGGATTGGTAAACTGCAATAGATTACATTTTAGCTGTTGGGTTTAGATACGCTTTAAGCCAAGGAAAATGTATCATTTATTCCAATGGTTACAAATATTTTTCAGTTATTATACTAGAGGGCATCTTTTTTAAATGACGATTGAAGGTGTTCCAACATTATGTCATACATACTAAACTATCTCTGATTCTTTGCCCCTTTTTCTCTTTCCTAATAGAGCATAAGGCCTTTTGCTTTTTACCAAACAAAAGCATTATTAAGTGTATGTGAGGGTTATTGTATGTTGTTACCTACCACAGAGCACATACATTAACCAAAAACAAAAACCTTACTGAAGAGACAGGTGAAAAAAGCATTTGTGCTTTGGCAGTACTGAAATGTTGGCCTAAAAATGTGTTCTTGTACAGGGACCCTATGGTGACAATGTCTGCCGCTGGCCCTAGTCACTCACTGGCACACGCATAAGCATTCAGTCCTATGTGGAGCATGTAATTCAGTCTTTACAACACACTTTTCCTCTATACTTTCTGGCTGCATTCCTGGATCTTTACAGCAAACAGCATAATGAACCACACAGTTGCATTGCTATTCAGCTTCAAAGTTCTAACACAACTTTACTTCAGCCCGTCCGCTGTTGCCCCATGTTCTTGGCAGTCACTGCAGCTTCCTTTAGCTTCTCTTGTCTCCGAATCACCCAGGGCTTCATGTTGTTTTTTTTTTAGAGCCTTAGCAGTCTTTAGATGATCCTACTCTGTAGGTGAAGCATAACCTTCACAACTGTGATAAGTACCAAACAGAAAAAAAGAGGAGATAGTTTGTGTAGCAGGTTTAATTAAACTTTAAAGCACGTAGAAACACTCAGCTTCCTTCCCATCGGAGACCAGAGCTGCTGAGGGGAACTAGGGAAGCTGTCGAGTCGTAGGAACGGAGAGAGCCATGTCCAGGGCTAAGACAGGGAATATGCAGATTGGGACAGTATACTGCAAACATGCTTAGACCTGCCAAAATGTTGGTCTAAGTGCTTGTGGTGAGCATAACAGCTGATTGGCAAAAGTATAACGGAATTAGAAGTGTTAGGTTGAATAGCAGTACAGCTGTGTGATTCATTGCATTGTGCTATGTGAAGCATTTTTTTTTGTTGACTTCACCTACTATTCACATCTGAAAAGTAGCACTACAACCTTAACAACACAGCCACATACATGGTCTCTAACACCGGACAGTTTCCGTGTAAAAGAGATCTTAGGACATTTGGCCTCTTGGTTTTGTTAGACCTAGGTGCAACAGTTCCTGCCTAGCTTACCTTAACATGAAGTGTAGGGAGGATAGAATGCCCATCCAAAATATTCAGGATCCATCCAGAGTCATCTTCTCGTTTTGTGTGTGTAGGTGTACACCCTTTATTTTATGCATGCACTTAGTTCACACAAACACTGCATGTGTGTTTCCACCATTCAAGTGTGGGCTAATAACAAAATATAGGGGCTTATTTACTAGTAAATCTACCCCATAGTATACTTAAGTTGCTATTGCTGAGCGTTTTTATGTTTTTTTTTTGTTTTTTTTAAACATGCAACTCTAACAATAGAATTTGGTTGTGTGAGTGAAATGCATGCCTTTCCTCTATTCTTCATACTGGGGGCACAATGTATTTATAAACATTAAATGTGCCAACATAAAAAAAAACTCACTAGCTACTTGAATAACATTCAGGTGTTGGTTCCTAGTACAAACAACTATAACAGTTCAAAATATCCCAAATATTTAGATAGGCTAACACCTAAATTGCCCATAATTTTGCCAGTGCACAACCTACATTACATTATGTCTCTATACATCTTTTCTGAAAGAAAAAATATAAGCCGCCAACTGTTTCAATTGCTTTCCATCAGCTAGTAGCTTGTTTACCTCCAGGAACCTTCAGTAAGGAACACATTTACATTCCAGAACACGTATGACGCACAAGTTATTGGGGTCTATGGAGGGTTAACACATCATATTCTGTTGGGTTTTACATTAACACAATATCAAGGGATAAACACAAGATGACAGAAAACATTATATGAGGCACAAGTGATATGTTATTGTGTTGTCACAGTATTATTACTCACTATATTGTCACAATGTGTTTCTACCTTGCACATATTTATCCACTGGGACTACTGTAAGACTGGGGGAAAACATGTCATTAAATAGCACAAGGAGATTTTTTAAAACTAAACCAGTTTTAGTAGACATTAACTGCTGGGCCACCAAGTAAAGAAATATGGGTTTACGAGACTCGACTGGTAAGCTCTTATTATTAGTTACCTACTCTTGCTGCACTTTACTGTCTATATATACAAAATTATAATCTACAAACTGTATATTGTAGTGTACAGGCAGACTCAGATGGGACCACCCGGTTCTTTATTCTGCTGTCACATTTCTATGTTTTTAATGTGATTCAATTCATAAGATTCATAAAAAGATGACTTAAAAGGTTAGATCTTGGTGATATTGTTTGGTCTTTGCACCCAGATCACTCCTCAGAGGCATTCTGAGCCTCAGATCAGCAACACCCTAAACCTCATTGGAAGTAGTGGGGTTGATTTACTAAAACTAGAGAGTGCAACATCTGGTGCAGTTGTACAGGTTGGCAACCAGCTTCTAACTTCAGCTTGTTCAATTAAGCTTTGGCAAAAAAAAAAAACTGGAAGCTTGTTGGTTTCTATGCAAAGCCATAATGACAGATTCTAAAAGTGGTGGTAGTAAGAACTACCTGAATCTGGTGCACGTGTTGGTAATTGTACCAAAACTGACCCAAGGCTTTCATGGAGTAGGTGCAGGCCATATTAGAGGGGCCATTGGGCGAAGGCCATTTTAAAGGGGCCATACAGTCAGAAAACGTTATTAAATTCCCCTGCATAAGTATTTATGTAGCCAGGCTGTTGGGAATTCACTTCACTAGGAATTCACTTATAAATATATATATATCTATATCTATATTTATCTATATATATATATATATATATATATATATATATATATAGATAGATATATATATATAATTACTATACACATGTTTTAAGCATATAGTACAGTATATATATATATATATATATATATATATATATATATATATATATATATATATATATATGGTATATTTATATCTGCATGTATATATGAATACAGTATATTTTGTATTTTTTTTTTTTACATATGTGCATATGGGGTGTGTGTGTGTGTAGCAATAAGGAAATGTGAAATTTCCCCATCAAGCATAAACACAGTTTCTAACAGAACTGCAACATTAGTCTAAGGACCTGCTTTCCTCATATGCATATATATGAGGATGCCTGATGCAGATCAAGTGGAGCAGTAGATTCTGTTCCTCTGACAAGATGATAAATGCAAATTCCATCCTATAATTTATGTGCTTGCAGTTCCTGAAACTTCTGCACTTTCCTGTCTAATCTCTCCCAAAAGCAATTCAATATTAAATTTGTAATTACCGGTATTTGTGCTGCAAAATTAAATTTCGTGACACTCTGGTATTGTGTAGAAACAGCGGTGCTTAAAAACGTGATGAAAAAAAAAAGTGTAAACAGAAACTCAGATTATGTATCGTTCAGAAATGTGTTGATTTATCTTAACTTTCACAATAATTATAACAGAGAATTTGTGACCATACAGCCTCGAATGTACTCTAACGAAGGAGAGAATCAATTTTAATTGGGCCTCCAAGCTGAATTTCTGACACCCTCTAACATTACCTGATATGTGTAATTAATATAATTTTCAATTTCATTAAACAGTTCATGTTGACAATTGTATTCCTGGCTAGTCTTAGTTGCCTTGCCTGTCGTACTTTTCAAACTAGAAAGCCCCTGGGATAACGTAGGAACAAACAATACCATGTATGCACACAGGTATCTTTAGTCACAGCAAGAAGCACAAAGTGAAGTCAACTGTGCATCTATATTTATTATTTTAGATCATTTTGATCTGACTGTTTAAATAGCCTGATCTAACTGCTTCACAAAGATTTACTGGAGTCCAGATGGCTTTACTGTCCTGTGCCCACTGAGCCAAAGAGCAGCATTATGAGCTCTTACTAGGCCCTGGAGAATAACACACTTCCAGCTGTCATTCCATGCTCCTGGAGCCCATTCAGTTTTCTTGTGTTGATCTACATAAAATAATATCAATGTGGCTGAATGTGGTCGAAATTCCAGGCTTCCCCATACAAAGCATGAAAAACACTGGAATGTTAAAAATGAGCATTCTACTGAATTTAGAAATTTAACCTTAACAGTGATAGCTTGACATTGGTGAATTTGTTGTCCAAATTGTATTGCATTTTGTCATAGTTTTAGTTCTTATTAAATTTTAGGTTTAAATACATAATTCTTTATACCTACAAGAAATGATAATCAATGGTGTAAAAAAAAAGGTTAAAAGAGAGGAAAAATGACCTAGGGAACCCAGGAATACATAAACCTATGAGGTTTGTGAATGAGGTTTATAGGTGAACCTGATTCTTAAAAAATATACATTTTCCAGGATTTGCATATTCCTTGGAGGGATGAAGGGGTAGGTGATGTTAAAAACCCTTTGACCAGAGGGAACATACCAATACATTGATGCTTCACTTCTGAAAACTGGTGCAAGAGAACTACTGCAAAAGTTATAAGTACAGTAAAACCTCGGTTTGAGAGTAACTTGGTTTGAGAGCGTTTTGCAAGACAAGCAAAATGTTTTAATAAATTTGACCTTGATACACAAGCTATGTCTTGATATAATAGTAGCGCCATGTCACAACTGAGTATAAAAAGGAAGAGAGGAGCCTCTAAGTGTAGCAATATGGTTACATTTAATGAAGGTACAACATTTAGCAACTTATTGCTACACTTAGAGGTGCCTCTCTTCTCTTTTATACCCTGTAAAAAAATGCTTTGATATACAAGTGCTTTGGATTACAAGCATGTTTCTGGAATGAATTATGCTCGCAAACCAAGGTTTTACTGTACTTGGATTTTTGATACCAATAAATTAATCTGTATATTATGCAAAAACACAACACATATGATGTTTTGATACAGCAATAATGTTTAACGTTTCTAAATGTCCTTAACCATTAAACCTAAATTCTCCAATCTCACCCCTTTAAATGCCAGATTAAATTAGCATTAAACACAAAAGCAAACATTTATTATATTGCAGCTTCCTAATTCTTATGCCCTGTACACACGGTCGGATTGTCAGACGGAAAATGTGTGATAGGACCTTGTTGTCGGAAACTCCGACTGTGTGTAGGCTCCATCACACATTTTCCATCGGAATTTCCGACACACAAAGTTTGAGAGCTTGCTATAAAAATTTTCCGACAACAAAATTCGTTGTCAGAAATTCTGATAGTGTGTACACAAATCTGAAGCATAAATTAAGAGACGAAAGCTATTGGCTACTGCCCCATTTATAGTCCCGACGCACGTGTTTTACATCACCACGTTCAGAACGATTTATGATTTTCCGACAACTTTGTGTGACCGTGTGTATGCAAGACAAGTTTGAGCCAACATCCGTCAGAAAAAAACCTAGGATTTTGTTGTCGGAATGTCCGATCAATGTCCGGCCGTGTGTACGGGGCATTAGATGTGATGGCTACATTAGTTTCCTTTTTTAGGCTTGCTTTCTTTTTATCTGGTGATCCAGCCAGTAAGTTTCTTGTTATTCAACAGAAATACTCTTTTGCAGTTTACAGGGATGAGACAGACCATTTAACACTGGTGGGGGTGTTTAACCACTTAAGCCCCGGAAGGATTTGCCCCCTTACTGACCGGGCCATTTTTTGCAATACAGCACTGCGTCGCTTTAACTGACAATTGCGCAGTCGTGCAACGCTGTACCTAAACAAAATTGACGTCCTTTTTTTCCCACAAATAGAGATTTCTTTTGGTGGTATTTGATCACTTCTGCGGTTTTTCTTTTTTGCTATAAACAAAAAAAGAGTGACAATTTTGAAAAAAAAGCAATATTTTTTTACTTTTTTGCTATAATAAATATCCCAAAAAAATGTAAAAAACTAATTTCTTCCTCGGTTTAGGCTGATATGTATTCTTATACATATTTTTGGTAAAAATAATTACAGTAAGCATATATTCATTGGTTTGCGCAAAAGTTATCGTGTCTACAAAATAGAGGATATATTTATGGCATTTTTATTATCCTTTTTTTTTTTTGCTAGTAATGACGGCAATCTGCAATTTTTAGCGGGGCTGCGACATTGCGGTAGACGAATTGGAAACTTTTGACACTTTTTTGGGACCATTGACATTTATGCAGCGATCACAGCTGAAAATAGCCACTGATTACTGTATAAATGTCATTGGCAGGGAAGGGGTTAACACTAGGGGGCGATCAAGGGGTTAAATGTGTGTCCTAAGAAGTGATTCTAACTGTGGGGGGGGATGGGACTGCCTGGAGGAGGAGCCCAATTGCTGTTCATACTTAGTATGAACAGGAGATCTGTCCCTTCTCTCCTGACAGAACGGAGATCTGTCTGTTTACACAGACAGATCACCGTTCTGTCTCTCTCAGGAGCGATTGCGGGTGCCCGGTGGTCATCGCAGCCACCGGGCACTCGCATCAGCTCCGTCGTCGTGCCGCGTGCATGCCCCCTAGTGGTTTTTAAAGCGGCCAACATACAGATTTGACGGCTCGCCCAGGAGAGCCAACCTGCCACAGTATAACTGCGGCGGTTGGTTCTCTAGTGGTTAAGATGATCAGTTTTTATTTATGTAAAACCTTTATCCCATTTGGCCAGCATTTGTCAGATGAGCATGCTGGAAAACCAGCAGCTGACCGGCTCCCGATCAGCGCTCTGAGCCAATGGCTAAGAGTGCTGACCAGAGTGTGGCTGCCCCCCTATCAAAGCACAAAACAGCAGCAGGGGAGATCACTGTAACTTCAGATCGTTAGGACAGTGGCTCCAACCGGAGCTGTCAGTTTTTCTTTCGTTCAACCTAAAAACTAATGGTGTGTACCAGGCTTTACATTCCCCTCTCCCCAGACTGACAATGTTGCTGTCTAAATCTGCCCTCTGTGCTCCTTCATCCAGAGTAGGAAAACTTTAATACAGGAAGTGTGTTACTGGTTAGATCACCAGGTGAAAACAGAAGGGGAAAAGCATATAAAAAGTAAACTATTACAGCCACTATATTTGAAGATTGGTAAGCTGCAATAGATTACATTTTTGATTTTGGGTTTAATACCTCTTTAATCTATTATTCTAAAATATTGCCCTAACCACTTGGCACCCATGCTATAGCCGAAAGATGGCTACAGTGTGGGCTAAAAATGCCGGGAGGGCGTACATGGATGTCCTCCCATTCTTGCTCTGCCGGCGCACCCCCTAGGACTCGGCTGATTACTGATCAAGGTAAAGGGCCAGTCACAGTGGGCCCTTTACCATGTGATCAGCTGTCAGCCAATGACAGCAGATCGCGAAAGTAAACAAAAGCCGGCTATCCAGTGCTGCTAATCAGTGCCCACACGTGCCATCTATCAGTGTCCATTAGTGCTGCCAATCAGTGCCCTAGACTGCCTTACCATCAGTGTCACTTATCAGTGCTGTCTATCAGTGCCACCTCTCCATGCCGCCTATCAGTGCCACTTATCAGTGTCCATCAGTGCCACCCATCAGTGCCATCTCATCAGTGCCCATCAGTGAAGGAGAAAAATTACCTATTTGCAAAATTTTATAACAAAATATGAAAAACTTTTTTTTTTATCTTTTTTTTGTTTGTTTAGCAAAAAATGAAAAACCCAGTGGTGATTAAAGGAGTTGTAAAGCCTCAAGGTTTTTCACCTTAATGCATATGCATTATATGCGACGAGCAGGAGCCCAGCAGCTCCAGCTGCTGTCTCAGGTCTTCATTGGATAGATTGATAGCAGCCGGAGCCATTGGTTACCGCTGCTGTCAATCAAATCCAGTGACATGGGAGCCGGGGGTGGGGTCGATTCCTGCTGTGTTAATGGATGCAGCAGCAGGACTCAGGAGCACGCCTGCATGAGTGCTCCCATGGAATGCGGCTCTCTGTGGGGGCACTCGATGAGGAGGAGGAGGAGCCAGAAGCGCCACCGGGGGACTCCAGAAATGGTGGATCGGGGCTGCTCTGTGCAAAACCCTTGTACAGAGGAGGTAAGTATAACATGTTTGTAATTAAAAAAAAAACAACAAAAAAAACAACTTTTACAATCACTTTAAATACCACCAAAAGGAAGCTCTTAACTATAACAGTTTCATATGGGTACATTGTTGCATGGCCGTGCAATTGTCATTCAAAGTGTGACAGCTCTGAAAGCTGAAAATTGGCCTAGGCAGGAAGGGGGTTTAAGTGCCCAGTAAGCAAGTGGTTAAAGGATAACTAAACTCAAACAAACATTTTAAGTTGTTAGATGTGTTGGCTTCATTCATTTTCTTTTTTTCAGGCTAAGAACATTTTCAGCAAGCACAGAAAAATACCTGATGATATTGCCAGAAATGTTATGTAATTGTAAGCTGACCTGAAAGCATAAAATAAGGTTATCGTCCTCCTGTAAACTTCTAATTTCTTTGTCCCTCGTGTATTTGGGATGAATAATAGCAGACAACATGTTTGTAGCCCAGTTTAAGTTGGCAATCATCATAACTCCCCCCTCCATAGATGAAGTGAAAGAGTGAGAGTAGCCATCAAAGGAAAGGAAGTGTTTTACTCACAGGATTACCTGATTAACTTAAAGAAAAAAAGCCTGAAATAAAGAAAACTGATACAGCCACCACATCTTTAGACTGCCAAGTTGCAATATAAACTTGTTTTTTTTTTTTTTTTTTTTAAATATTCTTTGACTTCTGGCGGCTATTCAGACGAGGTGCAACATTTTACACCTACGCTCCCTAGTGCATAAGAGGCGAGAACAATTTCTCAAGTTACCTTTTCTGCAATGCTATTCAAGTTTAGTTCATCCATAAAAAAAAATTGTAATGACAGGCATTTTGAAGCAGAATGGCCAAAAGTTACACAGCAGTTTTATCGTGATTTTGGTTTATATTAACCGCCGTGCCTTTGGGAATCACAAACTTAAAAGAGATACATTGCAGCTTTTAGTTTCAAACAGGTTTTCCTGGATTTTGATTTGACAAAGGGGGTGCACATTGTAGTTAGTGTGACAAGACGTGATAGGGTCAGGACACAAATTACTTCAATAATTGTGACGTGAATGTTTTGCTGTGCAAAGATAGATTTTTGATTGATTTGATGTACCCTGACTTTTATTTGTAAAGGTTTATTTTTTTTATCTGACATCTTTATTTTATCTCAAGTTTTTCAGTGAATTTAACATGCTCCAGTTGAGATATGACTTAAAAGGTTTTGAAATTACAGTTCAAACACGGCAACAAAGTGGCTTTAACTTTTAATGTTTGCTGTCACCAGCGTGGAGAATTTTTAGAACTCTGGGGCTATCTTGGATGCTGCAGATTGCCGGCTTTCCCAAGCACTTCTGAAGAATTTATTTTACATATTATGGAATTGTAAAGCACACATGTTGCTGATGCATATTTTTGCATGCATTTGTTTTCTTAATGAGCTTTCTGTAATGCTTCATTATTCGGATTCTCCAAAATTTTAGAATAAATGTTTATTAAATAATGATATACACCTAGTAAACTCGGAATGTCGTCCTCATATTTTGAACAAGCGCAAAAGGTAAGCTCTAAACATATTTTTACTTTTAATAGTGAACAAAACATATTCTGCACACCTGGTCTGCCTCAGCCCTTGAATATCTGTACCCAAGCCACCTCCATCAGATCATCTCCCGCAGCCATTACTTTTTGTACCACCTCCCTAGGGTTGCCACCTCATCCCTTTAAACCCGGACACATATTAATTGCACAGATTCTGTGACTGATTAAGATGGTAATTTAACTCATTTGATGCCTTATGCCGTGTACACACGGGCGGACTTTTCGACCGGACTGGTCCGACGGAACGAATCCGTCGGACAATCTGACCTTCAGCTGACTTTTTCTGTCAAAAATCAGGCAGACTTTAGATTTGGAACATGTTTCAAATCTTTCCGATGGACTCGAGTCCGGTCGAAAAATCCGTTTGTCTGTATGCTAGTCCGACGGACAAAAAAGGACGCAAGGGCAGCTATTGGCTACTGCCTATGAACTTCCTTATTCTAGTCCCTTCATACTTCATCACGTTCATACCAACGGACGTTCGAACGGACTTTAGTCCATTCGTGTGTGGGCAAGTCCGGTCGTCCAAAAGTCCGTCGTAACTCCGTTGAAAGTCCGTCGGAAAGACCGTCGGATGTTTGATGCTGAAAAGTCCGCCCATGTGTGCACAGCTTTATCTGCAATAAATTAGCCTCAGAACCTGTGTAATTCATATGTGTCCGGGTTTAAAGGGATGAGGTGGCAACCCCACACCTCCCCCTCCCTTTAGATTGTAAGCTCCATGAGCAGGGCCCTCCTATTCCTTCTGTATTAAACTGTATTGTAATTGTACTGTCCCTCCTCAAAATTGTAGAGTGCTGCGTAAACTGTTGACTCTACATAAATCCTGTATTATAATTATAATAATATCTGTATATTAAACTGAGCAATGGAATCAGCATACTCACACATCAACTCTCAATTCAATGCAGAAATCCCAGCAGCTAAATGAGTCCTAAAAATAGTATGAACATTTCTGGACCATTTACGGCCAATACAGACAAACATATTAACGAAACATGTTATTCAGCATTATTCATTGATGGGATAAGAACATGATCAATTGAGGGTGAATTCACACATGGTGCAGTGGCAGGCATTTTACTGCATTAGAAAATGACTGTCACCACAAGGACACACAGAAAACAATTGTTCTGTGTGTGTCCAATCCACACTGCAGCACAGTCTGGAGCTGCGCTGCAGTGTGCTGCGATAAAATGCAGACATGCTGCATGTATGGGATTCAGAACGGGCAGAGGGTGAGGAAAGATATCCTAAAATAAAGGGGTCCGTACCCTCAGGAAGAGAGGTGGGAACACACAGCGGAGTACTCCTAAGATAAGCTTTATTAAAAATTAGCACACAATTAAACAATTTGTAAACATTCACAAAAGATGGCAAAAAAGTTACAATTTTAAAAGTTTATCATTGACCTGGCCAGTTGACACCCTGGCCAAAAGGTCCACGTCCTTTACCTTATCCCCTTCCCCTTTTTGATACAGAATTGTATGGCCCTGTACAGCAGTGCAGAACATCGTGCTTCTGTAAAGCACCATGAATGTAGTGTACTTTTGTACCTTCAATAAAGTTTGTACAAAAAAAAAAAAAGAGCCATGTGATGCAATGAATAGCGCACCACACTGCCCCCTAATCACAGTCAGGCACAGACAGCTGTCGAAGAGGTAAAGCAACCTGCAGCTGTCTGTTTTAGTGTGAATTCAGCCTAAGTGGCAAATGGCAAATGTATACGGTTAGGTTTACGAATTTCAAATGCAGATCTTGATTTGTGTGGTATAGATCAGAACACACCATTTCATTCTGACTTTATATTGCAATTAACTCTTTAAATCAAAATAGTTATTGCTCCACATAAATATTCTCACACAATTGTCAGTTTATATAGCCATTGGGCAAAAGAATATTGCCTTGTGGGGTAAGGCCAGCCATACACAGTTTGAATCTTGGCTGGTTACCTTTGTAAAAGAAAAAAAAACCTTTGTGAAAGAACCTTGGCTGGTTCAGCAGGAACCGGCCGAGAATTGAACCGTTGATGAGCTGGCTGAATGTACTAAGTTGATCGATCAATCAGCTTGGGTACAACCAGCATGCTGGATTCTCTTGCGATTATCGCTAGCGGCTGCTATAGCCGCTAGCAGTAATCACTGTCTCATCCCGGAGGGGACGGCTTTCCCCACCCACCCTGACCCCCTGCTGGAAGAAGACAACTGCTGATTCCCTTGCCAACGCTTTATGTGTTGATGGTTTGGGCAGGAAGGGGTTATAAGTGCCCAGTAAGCAAATGGTTAAAGGATAACTAAACTCAAGTACAAACATTTTAAGTTCTTAGATGTGTTGGCTTCATTAGTTTTTTTTTTTTCAGGCTAGGAACATTTTCAGCAAGTACAGAACCCGTGGTTGCAGGAAAGAAATTTGCACCGTGTATGGCCAGCCTAAAGCCTCATTCACACGATCAGATTTTCGGACGACCGTTCGCCTGTTTTTTGTTGCACGCTAGTCTCATATCAAAAGTGCAGAGGTTACGTAACATATGAAAATTCGTGTACGGCAGAATACAACTTCAGAAGTGACACAATGTGTTGAATAGTTTTGTATGCGTTCTTTCTTTTCTGAGCATGCGTAGTCTTGCTCTTACAATTTTGTTCATACGAAAACCATACAAATTAAATGAAAATTGGACGTTGAGTTCACGTATGACAAAAATGTTATAGTCTGCACATCTAGCTTTTGTCGGACGAAAAACCGGAATCGGCTGACGAAAACACCATACTAACTATTCGAAAATAGATAGTTCGTCGGATTAAATTTTTCTTCTGATTTTCGTATCTTGTGTACGGGCCTTGAGTCACAGCAGTTAACATATTATCTACCGGCTTGCTGGTTGTAAAAAAGAAGACATACATTCATACATTACAGGCCTATAAAGCCCAAATATTATTCAAACATGCTTAGAACGGTGGTTCCAAATGCAAAACGAAAAACAAAAAAAGTTGCAATATTATTATTATACAGGATTTATATAGCGCCAACAGTTTATGTAGCGCTTTACAACTTGAGGGTAGACAGTACAAATACAATACACTTTAATACAGTAGGAATCAGAGGGCCCTGCTCCTTAGAGCTTACAATCTAAGAGGGAAGGTCAAGAGATACAAGAGGTAATAACTGTGGGTGATGTGCTGATTGAAAGGATAAATGTACAGTTGTTAGGTGGGGGCCAGATAGGAGTTTTCAGGGAAAGTAAGAGAAAATCAGACGGATTGGGGTGGAGCATTCCAGAGAATGGGAGAGGCTCTGGAGAAGTCCTGAAGGCGAGCATGGGATGAGGTGACAAGGGAGTTTGAGAGCAGGAGGTCTTGGGAGGAGCAAAGAGAACGATTAGGTTGGTATTTTGTGACTAGGTTAGAGATGTAGCTGGGGGCCAGGTTGTGGATGGCTTTGTAAGTTATAGTTAGTATCTTGAATTTAGTTTGGTGACTAAGTGGCAGCCAACGGAGGGATTGGCAGAGGGGTGTAGCAGACGCTGAGCGGTTTGTGAGGTGGATGAGCCTGGCAACAGCGTTCATGATGGACTGAAGTGGGGATAGCCTATTTAGAGGTAAACCAATGAGGAGGGAGTTGCAATAGTCGAGGCGGGAGATGACCAGGGAGTGGATTAGAAGCTTTGTAGTGACATTGTTTAGGAAGGGGCGTATCTTGGAAATGTTGCGGAGATTGGGGCGGCATGTTTTGGATAGTGATAGAATGTGGGGTCGAAAGGTTAGTTCAGAGTCCAGGATTACACTTAGGACCTTGGCGTGGGGAGATGAGTTGATGGTTGAGCCGTTGATATTGACAGAGAAATTAGGGGAAGTGGCACCTGAGGGAGGAAATATCATGAGCTTGGTTTTGGATAGGTTGAGTTTGAGGAAGTGATGTGACATCCAGGCTGATATGTCTGCTAGTAAGTTGGTAATGCGTGAGGAGACAGATGGAAAGAGCTGGGGGGTGGAGAGATAGATTTGGGTGTCATCAGCGTAGAGATGATATTTAAAGCCATGGGAGGCAATTAACTGACCCAAGGAGGTGGTGTAGATTGAGAAAAGGAGAGGTCCAAGAACAGAACCTTGGGGGACCCCAACGGAGAAAGGAAGAAGAGAGGAGGAAGTAGAGTTGTAAGTGACACCGAAGGAGCGGTGGGATAGGTAGGATGAGAACCAGAAGAGTACAGTCACAGAGACCAAAGGAGTGGAGTTTTTTGAGGAGGAGGGGGTGGTCCACTGTGTCAAAGGCAGCAGAGAGAACCAGGAGAAGTAGTACAGAATAGTATCCATTGGTTTTAGCCATTAGTAGGTCATTTGAGAGTTTAAGGAGAGCAGTTTCCGTGGAGTGTTGAGGGCGAAAACTGGACTGAAGGGGATCAAGAAATTTATTCATGGTCAGATGGTCGCTTAGTCGGTTGTAGACCAGTCTTTCAAGAAGTTTGGAGGAGAGTAAGGAGATGGGACGTAAGTTGTTGAGATTGGTGGGGTCCAGTGAAGGTTTTTTATGGGGGTGACTAGCGCATGTTTTAGAGCGTTTGGGAAGATTCCACAAGAGAGGGAGAGGTTGAAAATGTGAGTTAGAGAGTGTAGAATCGAGTCAGAGGGTGAGGGTAGCATTTGCGAGGGAGCAGGATCCAGGGGACAGGTGGTTAGATGAGTGTTAGATAAAAGTTTAGCAACCTCAGTAATAGTAGCAGGGTTGAATGAGGGAAGTAATGATTGTATCTGTGGACATGGGGTGTTGCATGGGGGAGGTTTTTGCACACTGGCAATCTCCTCATATTATACAATGTAAAATTTCTGTTTTGTCCAAATTATTATTTTGGTGTATTTGTTTTATGATTGCGTAGAAAGAGTTTATAAGACTCTGTGTCATATGTACCTGCTCCCATATGGTGGAGAGCAAGGGGGGAGCATGGTTTCCATGTAATTTCTGAGAATGAAAACTTGAGAATGGTCTGCATCATTTTCCTGTCAACCACTAAGTCGATGGGGCAGAGTTAAGCCTCGTACACACGATCTGATTTTCGTATGGGGATTGTGTGATGACAGACTGTTTGCCTAAAATCCGACCATTAGTAAGCTCCATCAGACAACTGTTGGCCAACTTTCCGCCAACAAATGTTGGATAGTAAATTTTCTGCGGACAACGGTCTGTTAGATTTTCATCTCGTGTACGCAAGTCCGTCACACAAAAGTCCAAAGTACAAACACGCATGCTCGGAATCAATGCTCACCAAACACGACATTAGAAGAAGGTGCCCAAAGGGTGGCACTCAAGAGCTGAAATTCCATGTAGTACAGCACTACGTTCGTGTTTGTTGGCTGTCAATTGTGTACCGTTAGTATGCAAGACAAAATCCAGGCACACGCCCTTTGGACAAAAGTCTGGCACTTTGTCTGCGGAAAATCCGATCGCGTGTAAGAGGCTTTAGGCCTGGTCAACTATTATCTAGTGAGGAGAACTAGCTTAGGAAAATGCACTGCCAACAGTTCAGCTGCCAAGATCATTAGGCATTTTTATACTTTTAAAAGGGGCATAAAGACAAACGGTCTAATTAACATTACATTTTCGGTTTTGCCCAAAGTTCCTCTTTACAAATTCCTGCTAGAAATTGTCTGAACAGAAACACTTCTATGCATTCTAATGTTAATAGCAACCTTTTTCGATTGCAATGTTGTGGAATATCTGGCTCAGGAAAAAAAAAAAAAATAGCTTCCCCTATGCAAGGAAAAGATAATGGGTTCTCCTGTTGTGCAAGCATTTAACCACAAAGGCCAACTCTACAAGCAAAGGATGTCACTTAGTTAATTGAACAAAATTACCATTTAGTAATTTTCTTCTTCAACTTTAGCCAAGTAGACGCAAATAACCTGGCAGTGGGATTGGCTACATAAGCAACGTAAAAAAAACTGCTCATCTTTATTAAAGATAAAATGGAACTGTATTATATACACCTGAGTAATAGCCTGCTACATCTAATAGATGCATTAACCCTTCAAATAATTTGTAACTTTGAAATAAAAATAGCAGCAACTAAATATAAAGATGAATAGGTAGATGCATTTGACAACGTTACTGCAGCAAATCACATGGCATGTAATAGTAATGTAAAACCAGTGGATGGGGTCCTGCACAACAAAAACCATTCATGTTATTCCTTGTGCTATGGAAGCATTTTTATAACCACTTTCACCTTGTTATTGATCCTTCAGTAAAACAGACTTTTATGGACGGGGGGGTGGTATAGTTTTCCCATATGACAGCTTAGGGGGCTTTCTCATTTATATAACCTACTCTTGTAATATGGAACATTCTTGTCGTAGTTTTATTTCTGCTTTATTACAATTAGAAATACTGTAAAGATGCTGCTTCCACCGTAACCTTTTCACACATCTTTCTTTCATCCACATTCCCTGTAGCCCTTCGGCACTGCAGTTTTTTTAGCTATTTCACTGCTGACAGTATGTGAAAGGATTTCAGATGAAAATTAATTGCACTGATACAAATTTACCAAGGGATATGCCTGTGTGGGTTGCTCATTTACCCCATGGGATAATGTGCCAGAAAAACAACAGCAGCAATATATCAGTGAACCTAACGTTTGCTACGCTTGGTGCAACACGATACACCAATAAGAGAAGTTGTGTTTTTTGTTACACTCACAATAGACATACGGCTGTAAATAAATCTTCTTAAAGACCTTGCATTTATTACTGTGCCTTCTTTAATAAATATAAGGAATTGCATTTTATGTTCTGTTTGCATTGAATAACTGAACACGCCTGTAAATCGAAAGACCTTTGCAACTTGTTTCCCCCATAGCACTGTGGTGATTCCCCTTTTTTGTATCATGTTGTTTTCCTAACAAAGCACTGCTGCTGCATCACATGCACTTGGAACTTGTTTGATGCCTATTTAACAGAAGTAAGCAGACACATCACTAGAATAACAGAAAAGGATTTCCCCAATCTATTCCAAATGTTTTCACATAGTAAAGTTTGTTAAATATATATATATATATATATATATATATATATATATATATATATATATATATATATATATATATATATATATATACTATATTGTCAAAAGTATTGGGACACCTGCCTTTACATCAGGGGTGTATGTGACCCGTGGAGCCTTCTAATGTGGCCCGCAACCTCCTGCTCTGGGATGATGGGTTGGCAAGTTCAGAATACGCATGCACTCATATTGGACTGAAACCTCACATGCTAGCTTAGATTAAGACCCTATACCATAACCCCACAGCACAAATTAAAGTTATCGGGAAGTTATCAGACACAGTAAAAATCCTGAACGGGACATGGCAGGGGTGCCCTATTTTACTGATATAGAAAAAAGAAAATGACTCCTGCGCACAAGTGGTCAACCAAATATATGGAAAAAGATCAATCACAGGCCTTGCTGCCCTCAAGGATGGGGAATCCTAGCAAACAAAGACATAAAAAGAGAGAGGGGCGCACCGGCCATGTGCATTATCTTTTGTAAAACATTTATTGAATAAAATAATAAAAGAAATTACTCACAAGCAGTAGTACAATCAGGTGCCATAAAACTCGAGCAGCAACAAGCAGACAAGCAGACTGCTGAGCTCTGATGAAGAAGGGACGTGCCCTTCAAAACGCGTTAGCTAGTAGTGATGCCTGTATGCTCCTCTAAGACCTTTGGATAGCTTCGCTCATCACTATAACTACTTGCTGCTTGTTGCTGCTCGAGTTTTATGGCACCTGATTGTACTACTGCTTGTGAGTAATTTCTTTTATTATTTTATTCAATAAATGTTTTACAAAAGATAATGCACATGGCCGGTGCGCCCCTCTCTCTTTTTATGTCTTTGTGCCCCATTTTACCCCTGTTGTTCATTCTCACACTGGAGCCATTGATTCGCATAGTAAATGTTTCACCATCCACACAAGGCTTTCATTTAGGAGACAAAACTTACAAATGCGTGGCATATGCCGATGATCTTTTATTCTTCATAACCCAACCACACATTACCATGCTCAATCTATGCAACATATTTACCCATTATAGCTACGTATTGAACTTTAAGATCATCTATAAAAAAATCACATTCCTACTCACAGCTGAGAAGGCAGTGATACCCAGACATTGGAGAAATACCACCACCCCTACGACAAAAGAATGGTTAGAAGAGGTACACCTTCTTTACAAAATGGAAGAGATCAGGGCAATAGCTCACAAAAAGATAGAAAAGATAGAAAAACATGGCAACCCTGGGTCATCTTTAAATATTCTACATCATTTAACTCTTTCATGCAAACATAAAAACTGGTCAAATATAGGACCTTGACATACTATTATCTTCTCCTTGCTTCTTTCTATCTCTTTCTTCTTTCCTACGTGGCATCCTCCTTGGGGCCCGACGTCCTTTTTCTTTCCTTTCTACTTTGACCTCTTGAGCTATATATACGTATTTATGTTATTGAATAACGATCGGCTGATCATCACATCATACCTCATCTAAGATTAGATACCACATATGTTTCTCACGTTGAGGCTACCGTTATTGACAACTCTAATGGTGTAATTTGTTCTACTTACAGTTGAATTCACTATGCTCAAGTACGTGTACAAATGTTATTATGACTGTAGAAATGCTTTATTTTTGAACATACAATAAAAACTTTTATGGAAAAAAAAAAGTTTCAGAATACGCGTTCCTCATCCCGGAGCATGAATGTTGTGAATGAAGTCGGTGGTAGAGGAAGCAAACGGCTGCGGAGCAGAGCCGCATAAGCCAATGCTTCTGGTATAGCAGTGGCTCCTGTCACAGGTGTAGTGATACTAAATGCACTCTGCCTGGGACAGCAACAGCCGGTGATAGCTGAATGGAAAACTGTTATTAAAGGTAAGTTTATAGCTATGTTATTACCTGCGGGTTTGGTGTGCTTTCATAAAGTGCACCACACCTGCAGGATATAATAGAAATCTATGGCAAAGTGCAGCTAACCCACAGGAAAGCCACAGGTGCACTGCGCTGCACCCCCGGGGTGGGTAAACCACAGCTTATCAGTGTGAAAGCAGCCTTAGGCCCCTTTCACATGATCTGTCCGACCCAAACGGACCCTCTATTCACCTTAAGGAGCGGCAGATGTAAATGGACTTGTGTCCATTTACACATGCCTACCTCCAATCCACTCTACTAAAAAAAAAAAAAGAGTAGAGTGGGCTGTACCCGTGTCTGCTCTACATATGCAGAGTGAACACAGACCTGCCATCCGCCGCCTCCATTTGTGGCCCATGACCAGTTTCCAAGTCGCTTAAGTGGCCCTCGCTCTTCAAAAGGTTGGGCACCCCTGCTTTACATGGACATGAACTTTAATGGCATCCCAGTCTTAGTCCATAAGGTTCAATATTGAGTTGGCGCACCCTTTGCAGCTTCAACTCTTCTGAGAAGACTGTCCACAAGGTTTAGGAGTGTCTATGGGAATGTTTGATAATTCTTCCAAAAGCACATTTGTGAGGTCAGGCACTGATGTGGACGAGAAGGTCTGGCTCGCAATCTCTGCTCTAATTCATCCCAAAGGTGTTCTATTGGGTTGAGGTCAGGACTCTGTACAGGCCAGTCAAGTTCCTACACCCCAAACTCACTCACCCATGTCTTTATGAACCTTGCTTTGTGCAATGGTCAAAATCATTTGGTGGAGGGGGGATTATGGTGTGGGGTTGTTTTTCAGAGGTTAGGCTTGGCCCCTTAGTTCCAGTGACAATTTCATGCTCCTAACTTTGCGGGAACAGTTTTGGGATGGCCCTTTCTGTTCCAAAATAATTGCGCACCAGTGCACAAAGCAGTGTTCATAAAGACATGGGTGAGTGAGTCCTGACCCCAGCCCAATAGAACACCTTTGGGATGAATTTGTGCGGAGACTGGGAGCCAGGCCTTGTCCACATCAGTGCCTGACCTCACAAATGCGCTTTTGGAAGAATTGTCAAACATTCCCATAGACACACTCTTAAATCTTGCGGACAGCCTTTCCAGAAGAGTTGAAGCTGTTATAGCTGCAAAGGTGGAAAGCAAATTATATATATATATATATGTATATATATATATATATATATAGATATATACATATATATACACACACACATATATATATATATATATATATATATATATATAGATATATAGATATATCTATATATATATATATATATAGAGAGAGAGAGAGGGAGAGAGAGAGAGAGAGAGAGAGAGAGAGAGAGAGTTACATAGTTAGTCAGGTTTAAAAAAGTCCATCTAGTTCAACCAAAAAAAATAAAAAAATACAATCCCATATACACAATCCGTCACCCACAGTTGATCCAGAGGAAGGCGAAAAACCCCAGCAAAGCATGATCCAATTTGCTACAGCAGGGGAAAAATTTCCTTTCTGATCCCCCGAGAGGCAATCAGATTTTCCCTGGATCAACTTTACCTATAAATGTTAGTATCCAGTTATATTATGTACAGATTTTTTAGAATCCTAATAGGTCCCCCTGGGTCCTGGAGCCCAGAGACTTTGTAGAGCTTTAGGTGGGAATAAGCCTCTATTCCTATGACCACATCTTACCTGGCAGCCAGACCTGGTGCACATCTGGCTAATATCTTACCTGGTGCACAGTGGTGGACTGCACCCACCCGACATCAAAATTGTGTTTGTTTGCTGCTGTGCTGAATAAAAGTGCAGGACAATCCAGATTAGAATATTCCTGGTGTCCCTGTCTTATTTATAGATTACTACTGCCAATACTAGTTGAGCTTGACCCCCTTACAATATTTAGTCTCATTTTACAAACCCACATGAAAATTCACTATGCTGTATGAGTTTTTTTGTTTTCTTTTTGTTTTTTTATGGGCCTTAGCAACCTCATCTTTCAGTTTGAATGATAGATCATGTACAGTAGGCATTCTGCAGCAGTTCTTCTGCCCAGGCCCACTTTTTCATCCAAAAAAAAAAAAAACTCAATTTACATGTGATTCATGAATTTCAGAGTATAGAAAGGCTAGGAGCACTACACAAACTAAAATGAGTTATTACTAGTGACACATATACGTAGATAGAAGTTGTTGCCACTAGTGTTTGAGCTTTATATACCATTCAAACATTTTTTTGTTCATGTAATAGTAGTGGTGGTATATTAACAATGGCACTTACTGTCGTCCAAACCATAGTACTGTGTGGCTGAGAGGCAACCACCATATCCGCGGATGTGGAAGCTATTAAAGTGGTTGTAAACCCTTACAATCCACTTTTTGCTACAGGTAAGTCTATATTAAGGCTTACCTGTAGCTACCCCACGGCTTAGGAGATATCCCCTGTATCTGCATCTGCCAATGTCATCGGCACATGCACACTGAAGCAATGGTACGTACGTGGCGTTTGCTCCAGTGAGTGTGCCGTTACTGGTGGCTTCCACGCGCATCCGCGGGAGTGACGTCATCGCAGCTCCGGCCAATCACAGAGCCGGAGCTGCGATACCTGGAAGTAACTCCGGGGAGAAATGTCACTGGCTGGTGCTGTGTACGGGCACTGCAGCGGGGGCTTCGATCTCAGGTGAGTATTACATAATGTGCTAGTATGCTATGCATACTAGCTCATTATGCCTTTGTCTTGCAGGTCTTTTTTTTTTTTTTTTATGTGGGTTTACAACCACTTTAGCTCTTCCCCTTCCTAGATTGTGTCATCTGACGACAGCATCAGTGTAAGCAGAAATGGGTTGCTGATGATATCAAACTCCTGAATGATTCCTATGAGGCTAGAAGAGGGAAGGGCTCCTAGAGAAAGTTCTTTGCTGCTTCTAATCAGGAATTACATACACTAAAAGTACATTTTTCTCACTGATTTTACTTGTCACATAAAAACTGTGCTAATGGATCTCTTTGAGACAGCCAAACTGAATTTTAAGTATAGGTCTACTTTAACCTCTATTGTTATATTACCTTATAATATTTTCTCGTTAAAACATTTAATTCACAGAAATATCGCATAGGTGTGGATTTTGTGTGTGTGTGTGAAATGGATATTTCTATTTAAACATTGAAAGCAAAATCTTTTTTTTTTTTTTTTTTTTTTTTTTTTTTTAGATACAGCAATAATTCTTTATTTCTCATGAACTGGTACTGAATCTCCTGAATAGTTATTTTTATCACTTGCTCAAAGGGCTCCATTTTTTGCTCTCCATGATAGACATTTCAAATAACTGCACAATTATCACCACTCAAATCCTAGCAGGATTTTAACCATTTGAGTTCCAGGTGCCATTTTAAAACAGCCAGAAATACATCACTATTACTAATGTTCTTTTGTTCTGCTGTCTACATGGGAGTTTGGATCAAGTCCCCACTGACTCGTCTAAAAAAAAATGCAAGAAAAAGAAAAATAAGGATCACAAACCTATGCAAGTAGCTCATGTGTCTTACTAATTTGTGTCCCTGCAAACCTAACTTGATTTTATCTTAATCGTATGCTAATTATTTTACACAAACCGATTATTTGCTTTCACATGCATCAGAATGAAGCATCAAAAGGCAAGAAAAAAGCTCTCCTAAATTATCAGCAAACATTCATTTTTAGCTTTCTAATTTTGTTATATCTTTTACCTAGGAAGATTTAAAGCCCTGGCTCTCCTGAAAAAATATGTTTATTATTTTAACCACTTCAGCCCTTGAAGAATTTATCCCCTTCCTGACCAGAGCGTTTTTTGAGATTCGGCACTGCGTCGCTTTAATGACAATTGCGCGGTCGTGTGACGTTGTACCCAAACAAAATTTATGTCCTTTTTTCCCACAAATAGAGCTTTCTTTTGGTGGTATTTGATCGCCTCTGCGGTTTTTATTTTTTTGCGCTATAAACAAAAAAAGAGCGACATTTTTGAAAGAAACACAATATTTTGTACTTTTTGCTATAATTAATATCCCCATTTTTTTTTAAAAAAAAGCTAATTTTTAATCAGTTTAGGCCGATATGTATTCTTCTACATATTTTTGGTAAAAAATAAAATTGCAATAAGCGTATATTGATTGGTTTGCACACAAGTTATAGCATCTACAAAAATAGGGGATATATTTATAGCATTTTTATTTATTTATTTATTTTTTTACTAGTAATGGTGGCAATCTGCGATTTTTATCGTGACTGCAACATTATGGCGAACACATCAGGCAATTTTGACACATTTTTGGAACCATTGGCATTAGTACAGTGGTCATTAAAAATGCATTGATTACTGTAAAAATGTCACTGGCAGTGAAGGGGTTCACACTAGGGGGCGGTGAAGGGGTTAACTATGTTCCCTGGGAGGTGATTCTAACTGAAGGGGGAGGAAACTAACTAGAGGAAGTGACAGATCGTGGTTCCTAGCCAATAGGAACACACGATCTGTCACTCCTGTCAGAACAGAACAGAGAAGTGTGTGTTTACACGCACTCATCCCTGTTCTGTCTCTCCTGCTCACGATCGCTCGTGGCCGGTGGTCATCGCGACCGCCGGCCACGAGCATTGGCCCCCCCGCCTTGCAGCGCGCGCGCATGCCTCCTATCCGGACCCCGCGAGCCAGCATACAGTATAACTGAGGCGCATCTAAACAAAATACAATATATGTGACTGAATTAATTTAAAACAAAAGTGCAGGAAACCATATGTGCATATAATAAACTCAAAATAGGTACGAGGTTTAAATGATCCAACCTCCCCCTAAGCAAGTATGATAGACCATATGAATATGGAACATTGGTGCAGAAAAAGAACGTGAAAAAAAACTGCAATATATTAAAATAAAAAGTGTAATAAAAAGTCCACACACATAAACACCAAAGGGTGATGTTGCAATCCAAAATGTATCCAATTGTTGTGAAATCCTAGGTATATGGGTCCACCACCATGAATAAAGAGCCTGGCCGCTTACCAGAACCCCATGACCCCCCGTTACAGAGGGTCTAAATGGACTTTGAAATCCTGCTGTTCAAATCGCCAAGGAATCAGGTGGGAGCTGTGCTAGGACATCAAGAACTTAAATGCAGATAGATGGATCCACAAGGAAAGGAGGCTCATCCCTCAGCGAAGTATTATCATCATAAAGGGAAAAAACTTTTTTGTACCATCTACGCTCACCTTCAGCACGGGGCTCCCTCGGTACGGCGGCAGCATTTATCCTGGCAGACCTACCCCGTTCTCCCCTCTTTCCCCCCCATCTTCTAGGAGATACAGCCCTTTGTTTTTTCCCTTTATGATGATAATACTTCGCTGAGGGATGAGCCTCCTTTCCTTGTGGATCCATCTATCTGCATTTAAGTTCTTGATGTCCTACCACAGCTCCCACCTGATTCCTTGGCGATTTGAACAGCAGGATTTCAAAGTCCATTTAGACCCTCTGTAACGGGGGGTCATGGGGTTCTGGTAAGCGGCCAGGCTCTTTATTCATGGTGGTGGACCCATATACCTAGGATTTCACAACAATTGGATAAATTTTGGATTGCAACATCACCCTTTGGTGTTTATGTGTGTGGACTTTTTATTACACTTTTTATTTTAATATATTGCAGTTTTTTTTCACGTTCTTTTTCTGCACCAATGTTCCATATTCATATGGTCTATCATACTTGCTTAGGGGGAGGTTGGATCATTTAAACCTCGTACCTATTTTGAGTTTATTATATGCACATATGGTTTCCTGCACTTTTGTTTTAAATTAATTCAGTCACATATATTGTATTTTGTTTAGATGCGCGAGTCAATATTTTTCTTATTTACGTTTGTGTGTTTGTGTCACATATAGGACTCTGCAGCACATATTATTGTTATTATTCTTTTTGATGCGCAGTTTTTTTCCCAATTTTTCTCAGTATAACTGAGGCGGCTGGTCCAGAAGTGGTTAAGGTAGACAAAAAGATATAAGACTTCATGTTAGATTCACACCTTCGCGTTTTTTGTGGCTCGTGTTTGTGCAGGCACAGCAGCCCATTCATTTGAATGGGCTGCCGTGCCTGCGCTTCACGCAGAAAAATGTGCGTGCAACTTTCTCAAAACAGCTTCACGCTAGGTTCACACCTTTGCATTTTTTCAGCGCACGCTTGCATGCGCACAGAAGCCTATTTATTTGAAAATGAAAAGTGAAAGAAAAATGTGCGTTCATCTTTTTCAAAATGTGGCCTACAGGGAAATTGCATTTCCCTGTGGTTCATGCCCCCACAAAGGTTCTGTTTGTGGAGATGCCAGTCTGAATGAATAGCGCATGTTTTCTCACAGCACTGCATTTTCACTGCGGGTGGTTGCGGGAATCGATGCGATTCCCGTACTGACAGCCACGCGCATAGGTGCGCATAGGTGGTGGACCTAGAATCAAACAAAAGCATCTTCAAATTAAAAAAAAAAACACATTGGGGCACTAAGGGTTGAACTGGCAGATGCAGGTACACAGCGGCAGGGGCAGGACAGCAGACAGAAGCCAAGCTGGAGAGCAGGCGAATGCAGGTCTCGGGTGGTCAGGCAGGCAGATGTCAGTAATGACCAAGCAGCGGAGGTACAGAATTGGATCCAGGGAGGAGTCAGGGCAGGATAGGGTCGGTATCAAATGAGTAGAGAAGGTACCGGAACAGTAGGCAGAAGGCAGAGTCGGGTCACAAGCTGGGTCAGCAATCAGGTATCAGGAACCAGGAACAAGCAGAGTCAAACAGGCCGGGTATACACAGGAACAAGCACAGGATCAAGTCACAGATGATAGAAGCTGATGACCACTCAGCAATCTTCCGGTCTATGGAACCAGTTTAAATAGGCATGAGGGCGCCAAGTACTCACGATCACGCAAATGCGCATGCGCACGTGCGCGGAATATGTTAGCGAGTCAGGAATGTCTAGTTGTCACTCTCGAATTCCTATGCACATGCATGCGGGTTACGGAACCTCTAGCTGCCACTCGAGAATTCCTATTAGCAAGTACACATCTTATTGCACGTCTTTGTGTACGATTATGCACATGATTTCCCTGACAGATATCAACTAGACCAGCCACTTTAAGCAGGAGGTTTATGGAGACACAGTTCTGTCTATGTTTGTTTTTAATAGCTCTATGGAATGTTTTCATTGGGGACACCATAACAATATACATACCTTCTCAGAACACCCCTGAAGAAAGAGATTTGATACTCTGAAATGCGTCGGGTGAACCTCGAGAATTTCATAGTGCAATCTGTATGGTGATTTTGTGTACAGCAACTGTAATCATTCCAATACATTTTATTGTTTTTTTTGTACTATGTTTAAATAATTATACCTTTTTCAATAAACTACTATGCCTGTGCCTTTAAAGTCCAGTTAGGGGTTTCTTTTTTGTGTTTTCCTGTACTGTGGTGGGGTGCATTCTTGTGGGGTGTAAAGCAGCTAGCTTTTTCAGCCAATGCAATTGGTATTTTTGGATTTTATTATTTTTGTCCTAAAACACTTTTTTGTTCACTGCACCTTTCGTAATGCAAAATAAAATCCTGACCTGATGAACATGTTCGACCGGCGACATATGTTATAATCCACAGTTACTATGGCTTCCCTGAGTCATTTGGTAAGAGCTGGCTTTGGAAAACATCATACATTGGTGAAAGCAATCCCTGTACCAAGATAGACAGATTACCAAGTCTATTTTGAAGCCATGTTCCTAGGCAAGTAACTTTTTGCTTAAAACATATTTTTTAAGGACTGTTTATACGGCTTTTTTTTTAAATAGAGGTGGTACAGGGCTGCCTTCTAAGCAGACCTTCCTTTTTTTAAAGGTCCGATTTAAGACCCCATGTTGATACTTTTAGAATCTTTTTATTTGCCCACTAAGCTGTTTACAAAAGAAATTTCCTCAATGCAACAAATGCAATCAAGCAATCCCACATTTTGGCCTTTCCAACTGAACATAAACATACAGTGACAATCCAGTGTATTTGGTATTCCTGCAGTAATATCCATTTACTATTATGTCACTGTGAGATCTCACACAGTATTACATGCTGGCTAAAATATTCCTGCTGTAATATCACTATGACTGGTAAACACTGATATGAACTTTACAGTGCATAATAACTACTGTATGTGAGGAATCTTGCCCAAAGTATGTTACACAGCTCCAGGGCAATTATCATGAACTGGGACTGGTTAAATTGATTCGTTTAGACACAACAAGCTCATCCCACTACTTTCACAGTACCTCAGCAAAAAGGAGAAAAAAAAGCAAACCTAGTATGACTACATACATAATTTGGCTGAGTATAAACTGCAATCAGGGGACTAGAGACCTAAATTATGAGCACTTCTAGACACATCAAATCACATTTCAGCAGAATGAAGAAGAGCTTGGATAAAACTGTAGCCTGCAGCCAAAGGCATGAGCAAGTTATTATGTTCCATTTATTGCTGCAGATCTGTAATGGGGTCATATAAGCTATGGATGCCTACAGTTCTACTCTTCAAACACGCCGTGTAACTATGAAGTGCTTTGCAAGCATTGCGTCAAAAAAAGAATACATGATTTGTAAACAAGCCACACTTCGTATACATAGATTTTAGTAAATTAAAGCCTGGGCAGTAATTTTTTAGAAGATATACTTGTTATTATGGCTAATTCACTAAACTGAGATAGCTGCCTAATAACAGGCACACCAAAGTACCTACTCATACCTTAAAGTGTATAACATTTTGTTTTGGTATTAGAACAAGGAAGCATTAGGCTTCATGTACACGGGACGTTGTTCAACCTCTCCTGAACGATTTAACTTGACAGCTAGAAACCAGCATCTAAAAACAGCTGTTTAGCTGCGTTTACATGCCACTTGCGCCTAGAAGCATTTGAAAAAAAATTCTATTTATTTTTTTTGGTTAAAATGAAAAACGTCTTTAAACAAAATGCTGCTAAAGACGAGTTAACGCGTTTACCTGCTTTTGGCGCTTGAAATGCCTCTAAACACAGCTTCTAAACGCATTTTTTTGGGTTCCAAAAAAAGCCTCTAAACTCCACTGCCTAGAAACGACTATAAATGACCCTGTGTACATGTACTGATAAGATAACATAGAGGAGAGTTCAGGAGCAGTTAAAAAAAATGCCCAACTGATCCTAAATGTCTGTTTACCAGCAGCAGTGTACATGAGGCCTAAGAACCTCTGTGTGGGTGCCTATTAGATTTTCCTCTCTTTCTATAATGAGGACATTGGATTTGGAGCTGGAGCTCGGGAGGCTGGCCTAAAAGAATCCCACCACAGGAGGCAGTTGGAGGGATTCAAGGTGGAGAGAGCAAGGAGAAACAGTGAGTAGATCAGCATGGTGCAGGGACAAACAAGGGAAGAGACTGCCAGCCAGTGCTCTCTTGAAGACTGTGGTGTGCCAAGTCTTCATCAAACCTTGCCCTGAGGAATTCTCCATGTACATGTCAGCCGGGAGGACTGGGGAGAGGAAAGCAGCCAGGTGGGCTAGCAACTTTTGAAAGCAGTGGAACTGGGATCAGTGACCATATGGAAGCGGAAGGTGATGTGTTTTACTGTTCACTCCTTATGTGCTACTTTGCTAAGAGACTGAGAGTTCCTACCTGTAATGAGCTGTTGCCCCTAGTTCCCCCAGAAGTGAACCAGCAGAAGCTGTGCAAGGAGTTTTTGTAGGAGGAAGGAAGAAGAGGAGCTTGACACACTGTTTAGAGCTGAAAACTAAAAAATCCTTGCAGTGGGGCCCCACACTGCAAGGGATAAATGCTCATTTATGCCTAGAATACCAGGAAAAAAAGGACCTTTACTTACTTAATCCTTTGTTCCATGCTATAAGAACATCTTCTCTAAGGTGCTCCAATGGTCACAGACACTCTGACATCATCAAGTACAATAGTCCTTCATTGTACATGAGGACACCGAGGGACCTCCCACAAGCTGGGGAAGACTTGACAGCCAGCTGCATAGGCAAGCGAGGGATATGGTAAGTATAAGTACATTTTACTGAGCATTAATAAGCATTTAACCCTTGAAATACAGGTGGAGCCCAGCTGCAAAGGGATTTTTTTTTTCGTTTTCCTGGAAGTTCAGCTTTAAACTTTGTAAAAGCAGTTATGCAAACCCAGGTACATGCTCAAAGCAAATACCAACTTCTGACAATCTGAGCTCTTACCCACCTCCCAACATTGCAGTCCATGTTATAATTACTCAATGACGACAGTATAAATTTAAAAGTGTAAAAGTGTTGTGCACACTAAAAAAAGTAAAATGGATGCTTAAATTATGAAGGTGATGCATGCTCTGCAGCTCTAATGTTATCATCCTTCAAACTGGACATACTCACTTTAAAGTCAGCCTGTGCCATCCTCAAACCTATCTAACAGACACCCATTTACTGTCTATACCAACCTTTTTATCTGGAAAAAAATAATGTGTGCTTCCAAGGTGGCCAAACAATTTGGGGCAAATTATTCCTGAACACCTGGACTAACACAGAACTCTGACCTGCTCCAGCTCCACATAGCACCCCATGGCACCCAAATTAAATTGTCAGTTGCAGAAGAGTGGAATGGGGGGCATAAGATTTCAGGAAGTGTGTCCTGCTGAGAGGAGGCTTCTGGGGGGTGGTTACACAAAAATCTTTTGTGACTATTATGCTGGGGTGCTGTTTAAAGACTTCCAGGAGCTGCAAATTACTTGAATTAAGGCAGCTGGTAATAGAAGTGCATAGCACTAGTTAAATGACACAGTGCACTTCTTTTCACTAGCCAAGAGTCAAAACGATCCAGCACTGTTTACTTTTTTATTTAATTATATATATATATTTTTTTATCTTTATTGAAATGTAAAAGTAACATTTCATTCATTCCTATGCACCGCAGTGGAGCTGTAGTGTGAACATGGACAGTGATTTCAGGTGAGCTTTGATGCGCTGCAAAAAAATGCAGCATGTATACATTTTTCTGAAATATACTGCAATCCATCTGAAGGCAGTGTTGCAGTATGAACAGGGCCCGTAGAGTTTTGGCAGCGATCAAATGCAGAAAACTGCTTTTCACTGTATATAGTATGAACAGGCCCTAAACCTTGTACACACAATCGGATTTTCCACAGACAAAGCCTCGGACTTTTGTCCGAAGGGCGTTGGCCAAAAACTTGTCTTGCATACAAACGGCACACAACTGTCGGCCAACAAACATGAACGCAGTGACATACTACGAGCCGATAAAGAGGAAGTTCAATTGTCAGGCACCACCCTTTGAGCTCCTTCTGCTAATTTCGTGTTAGTAGAAGTTTTGTGAGTGTTGATTTGCGCTTTTCATTTTGTGCTTTTCATTTCGTGCTTTTCAGTTTGTTTCTGAATGGCCGTTCATCAACCAGACATGTTGTAGAATCGGAGGAGATAATGTTTTATTTATTATTGGTCTTGGAGTTATTGCTTTGACCCAAGTCCAGTCCAGGAACAGGAGGAGAAGGATTTCTTGGACCAAAAATTGGTTGCTTTATTAATCGTGACCAATTATGTCATATGCCTTTGCTGTGGGAGCTCCAGGAGAATAATCCAGATGATTTTCAGTATTATCTCCGGATGATGGACCCCTGCTTTCACCAACCCTTGGCATTGTTGACCCCCTATAGTAAGAAGCAGGACACATGCATGAGGTTTTTATGTTATTTTTTGGTTGAATAAAGATTTGAATTGATGTATTTTCTAGATTTTTGGATACATAGAATGCACTTTTTGGTTAAGTTCTATTGGCAGATAGCATGTCTAATTTTATTTGTTTTCTTTTTTTAATGCACAATAGAAAAATTGTGGAGAATAATACTTGGCTATGTGTTTTACTTCAAATGACAGTTTGGGAGTAGGCAGTTACATTTAAAAAAATACAATGTAAAATTAACAAGGGATACCAACATAGTTGTATCTTTAATCTTAAAAACTACGGGATAATGGTGTGGTGGTAACTTGCCCCAAAAAAAAAAAAAAAAAAAAAAAAGCATATTAATATTATTCTTGATATCACTAGAAAATAAAAGCCTTTTAAAATACGTTTGGCAGAACTCCATCAGTATCACCAGCAAAGCAGCTTCAATATTATCCCATTAAAGAAGAATAGAATTGTGCTCTGCATTTTGACATTTCATAATTTGCTGCGTCAGAAATGTTAATTCTCCATTACAAACACTAGTTTACAAGACTGACTGCTTCTGGCTCGTTCTTCTTCCGAGCATGCGTGTTTGTACTTTGGACTTTTGTCTGATGGATTTGTGTACACACAATCGGAAAATCCGACAACAGACATTTGTCCGCGGAAAATTTTAAAGCCTGCCATCCAACATTTGTCCGCGGAAAATCTGACGACAATGGAGCGTACAAACGGTCGGGATTTCCGCCAACAGCCTGTCATCACACAATTCCCATCGGAAAATCTGATCGTGTGTACAAGGCTTTAAACTTCCTGGAGCTCCTCTTTGAAATAAACCTGTGCTAAAAAAAAAAGTAAATAAACTCCCACCACTGACTTTTCTCTTAAATGATTGTTTTCTAGCTGTCATACTGATCCAGTGGCTTCATGCCATTTGAGTACTTGACCCACTGTGCAGACCAGATGTCCTGCCTTTACTTTGACTGCACTGGCTGCATGCTTGTTATGGGTCAGTGACTTAGGCTGGGTTCACACCGCAGCACGTAGTAGCTCACAGCAGGGGTCCGGTGCATCCTCATTCACCGTTTCAGATCCGCTCTCAGCCCAAATATTTGCTGAATTCGGACCTGAATTGAACCAGAAGACGCACAGGACTCCTGTGCAATTCACACCGAAGGCGTTCCGGACATGTGTGAACCAGCCCCACAGAGAGCCGGTCACAATCTCCTGACATGCAAATTAAATGTGGGTAAACCCACATACAATGTGCAATAGTGTGAACCCAGCCTGAATGCTGAATGCAAAAAATCAAAGGAACATGCATTTTCCGAAGAAAGTCAACAACAGCAGCCTACATACAGTATTTCTCTCATATCCGCTTTGCCTTAAATGATACATACTATGGGCAGCACAAGGTGAGATCAGCATAAACTGCCAAAATGTCTGATTCCCAGATGTATTTGCAGAATTTGAATTGAACAACTTAATGGGTTTACAAAGTAGAAAGATGTCCTTAGAATGACCTCATCCACATGCCTGGAACTAATAGCTGAAGCTGCCTGCTTGTCATACGTAGATAACACATTTCTTGCAGAAACCAGGCTATTGCTAACATGTTCTCCAGTAAGGAAAACCCTTTATCCTTTTTACATTAAAACATAGATTGTTTTTCAATAGCCATAGCAACAGCAAGATGAGACTAACAGTACAGCAGACGCCTTTGTCACTGTTATAATTAATTATGATTGTCGTTTTTTTCCATCTTCTTGCACATCAGGTGGCATATGGCAGCAAGTGTGTTAAATGCACAGAAATATTCTGCCTAGCAACATCTCCTGGGAGGAGGGGATGCCTCTGTCATGATGCCAACGTAACACCCAGCTAACAAGCTCAACCTGACCTTGACTTGATTCCTTGAAAATAGATTAACATCTAGTGATTGTATCACGTGAGGTGCTTTAATGTGTGTGACATTTGTCCCTAGCTATGGGCGTCTTCAGGCTCAACGATGAATGCAGTCGATAGCTGTAATGTATTTTACACCACACAAGGTTTTCAAATTTGTTCTGCCTAAATGATACAAACACCAAAGTGATTCTACGGTTGTGATTGCTAAAGATGGGCGCACACACAGTCAGATCAATAGTTGTTACTGATGACTGTGTCTAGTGAGGGGTCTACCTGAATGGAAAGAATTTGAATGGATATTTTAGGTACTACACATAAAATTGACAGATCAAAATCTGTGTATGGGCAGCTTGAAATACCATTGAGTGCTTAATGGAAATCTGCCATTCATGGACTCCTTTTGAAAATGCTAGCTGCCTGGCTTTCACACTGTTAAGGCCTCATGCACAAGGCCACTTTTGCCCATTCAGCATGAAAAGTGGGATGTACAGATGCAATGACAGGTTGCAATACATGGAGGCTGTACACTGTTCTACACAGTACAGGCATGTATACCCCAAATGCAGGGTTTATGTGTTCGGCATATGTCCCTGAACATTTACTACCATGTACAGGAGGAGTACTGCTCGAAACAGTGTACAGACCAGTAAGGCCAGCCATACACGGTTCGAATCTTGGCCGGTTCCGCAGGAACCGGACAAAATTCAAACCATTAATGGGCAGGCTTAATGTACCATGTTGATCGAGTCATCAACTTGGGTACAACCAGCCTGCCGGATTTGCTTGCGATTATCACCGTCGGCTGCTATTGCTGTTAATGATAGTCACTGTTTTCTCCCGGGCGGGGACACTTCCCCCACCCTTCCACCAATGGCTCAGCAGGAGGGAAATAGAGGAAATTTATTTTCTGCAACCCATGGTTGCAGGAAAGAAATTTGCTCCATGTATGGCTGGCCTTACTCAAAAGGCATTGACGCCAGATGATCAGCATAACAGCCAGTTACTGTAAGAAAGTGAGATCGGCAATGGCAACCTTTATATTTCTTGCATGGCAGGTCACCTTTAAATAAATGTTCATGGATTTTGCAGGATGGTATTTATAGAATAATAATATAAACCTATTGTCTCTACCCACTCTGGTTTATATCAGTCACTAACAATCCCTATATCTTTGTTATAGTCCTAAGGTCACTGCACCCTTGTTGGTTTGCCCCCTTCTTTGCCCGCCGTGTCTGCCCCGTTCGGCCGGCTTCTGTCGAAGGGTAACAACCAAAAAAGGTCTGCAGACTGACTCCCGAATAAGCGCTCTTAGCCAATGGCTGAGAGCGCTGACTGGAGTGTTCTGGCTGTCCCCTTGTCAGAACACAATAGCACAGCAGGTGAGAAAGTTGTACATCAGTACAGCGGCTTCAACCTGAGCTGTCAGTAGTAGTGTGTATGAGGCTTAACAGTGCACTCAGAGGGTCAAGGGCCAGATTCTCATGAGAACAGTTCAATATTTTCATATCAGAGGTCCCACAGCAGAAAAAAATAGTCATACTGAGGACAACTCTTATTTTACTGCGATTTTGCCACAATTTGCATTTTGCTTTTTTTATGCTTTTTTGGGAAAATTTGTTGTTGGGCAGATTAAAAAAAAACACAACTACATGTTGTTCTGTAGCTTCTCCATTGAAGTCTATTCAACCAAAAAAAGCACAGTTTTGCGTTAAAAAAAAGTCTCTGACCTTTTCCAAAAACGCAGAGGCACAAAAATTGCATTGGTGTGAACATGTTTCATAGGAACCCGTGTTAAAAAATAATGTCCTGCCTTTCTGCAAAAAGCATGAAAAAACACATAGCTGTGAACCAAGCCTTAGCAGCTAAATTTTGTACTACTATTGTAACCTATTCTTTTTGTGTTTAACAAGCAGGATTGCTCTGTATTAGTACACATAAGTGGTACATAGACAACAGGTATCCAAACAGTAGTACAGATCAAAAGGGAAGACAACTCATCAAATAAGACATAAAAGTGCACAAAAACGAATAAATACAAAAAACGTAGGGGGGGGAGGGCAGTATATTTCAGTCTTACAGATAGTCAGCAGTGAATATAATTAGAAATATTCATATACACAACCAATATTAACACTCCAACCATGGTTGCCAAGTTTTCTCATTATTCTGGGGGCAATTTCAATTTATACATGGACAGTACAGTATTGATGGTAGATTCCCAAGAGGATATCAAAGGGTGGGAGGGGGAAGCCCACCTGAAAATATTTCCTTTTTCGCATAATACAATAAGTAAGAGATCAACAATTTAGTGTATCTAGGTCTCTACTCATCATGTATGCCCAGTAACGCTAGTTCTGGAGTACAGAGAAGAGACAGTTGTAAACAGGTGTTGAGTTGAAAAAATTCCATCCAGAACTATGTCACCCATGGGCATGTCCAAAACATATGAAAGTAAATGCCCACCTCTGAGAGACACTGAGTACAATCAGGAGATTGCTGTGGATAGATTCTGTGCAACCTCTGTGGCGTAAAATAAACCCTATGTAGGAGCTTTGTTTGAATTAATTTACTGTATATCTGGATGCTATAACTAACCTGGAACAGTCCTCAAAGCATTCCTCCCAAATTTCCTTATCAAGAGCTGGTATAACCACATGCCAGTATTCCCACAGCGTGTCCATCTTAGGAGATTCTACACTAAGCAGGGCCATATCAAATGTAGACAGGGGCTTTGTCATGGTATCCTGCCCTAGAAGCTCTTCATTCAGGTCCATTTCTAACAGGGGCAGAACTGGGAATCGGGAGTGAACCGCATTCTGTAATTGATAGTAGCAGAAATACATCCAGCGGGGTAATCCAAACCTAGCAGATAAGTCTCTAAAGGGCAATAGTATCCCTGAAGGCAAAATGTAACAAAGTCTCTGAATACCATATTTAGCCCAAATCTGAGGGTCAAGAACCATCCTTATATGGGAAGGGAGGGATTTCCTCACAAAGGGTGATAAGGAGACCAACAGCCAGGCTTCCTGAAACGCAATCTAGCAGCTATCCAGACCCTTTAAGTAACCCTAGCCGGAAGTGGGAGAGATGGGTACGCCACTGAGCCCCTGTATACTAAATTGCTAAGCTCCAAAAGGGACCCCATGAAAGTCACTTCTAGATAAACTGCTGCCTTATCCCTAGAGCCCACAAACCAACAAGGAACAGTGACCAACATGGCAGCCCAACAGTATACTAGATAATTAGTCCCCCACAAGATAAAACAAATGATAAGTCCCCCACAACTAACCAGTAGCTGAAGAGTCGACCTCGCCAGTCGAGGGGCAGCACCCGCCCATAGGAAGGAGCTCACACAGCACTCAAGTTCCCTAAAAAGGAGCTTCGCAGGCAGATGGGACAACTACGAAAATACATAATTGAATTTGGGAAGGAAATTTTTAATATATTAATGCAACCCAGCAGATATAAACGCAAGTAATAGTACCAGTACAGGGTAAGGATTAAGACTGTAATATTTACTCACATCACTAGATACCCTTATGCCTAAATATTTAAATTCGTCCACCCAGAGCAGGGGGGTACGGGCAGCCGAATCCCCAGCCTTAGGGTCTAAGGGGAAAAGGACCGACTTATTCCAGTTTATCTGTATACCCGGCTATTGTCCAAACCCATCAAAGATTGCCAGGGCAGCCCGCATGGAGGAGTCCACATCACTAAAATAAAGCAGGGTGTAATCAGCATAAAGTGACATTTTTTCCTCCAAGAGGCCAATCCGCCATCCTCCGAGTCAGGAGTCCCTCACCAAAATTGGTAGAGGCTCCAGAGCCAAGGCAAAAAGACTTGGTGATAAAGGGCATCCCTGACAGGTACCTCTGCCCAGGGTGGAAAAAATCTGAGATTCCATCATTTGTATGCATCCGCGATTGTAACCTATTCTTAGGAAGGCCTTGGTAAATGGCATTGCTAAAGTCATGCTGTGAGGATATTGAATCATGGATTAACTTGGGTGTATCCGCAACTGAAAAAAGATGGGTTTTTTTCAGTTTTCTTGAAAAAATTAATTTAATGGTTTCTGATCATTATCAAATATCACACCTAAACTTCATACATGGTGTGAAGTGTGTGTTGATTTTCAACCCTTCTATCCATGTTAACCATTTTACTCTAATTTTTTCGAACTTTGCTCTTTCTACCAGAGCTATCTTTGTCTCACCAGGGTTTGATCACACCCAGCAAGCACTCATCATTTCTTCCTGATCAGCTAGGCATGCATTAATTATTGGCATTATCTTAAAGCAGTCTGCTTGAAGGGTGTCTTTAGCTGGATGTACTAGAGCTGGATGGTATAACTCAGTTGTAACATATATACTGCAAATATCAGCAGGAATTGAAGTGATTCCTGTAGTCCATAAAACAAATTATATATGTGTACATGAATATCTTTCTTGTGTGGGCCTTCGGGATCGGAATGACAAGAAGGATTTAAGCTAGCTGATAACTGAGCCATCTATACCATGATACTGTGTTGGACATTCGATTAGGATGCGTGGTCTACCATACCAATGTTTGAGAAGGATTAAGGTGGGATAGCTTACTTTTCTCTGGGTTTTAACATAATATTAGACCTTAGATTGTAAGCTCCTTGAGGGTAGGGACTGATGTGAATGTACAATGTATATGTAAAGCGCTGCGTAAATTGATGGCGCTATATAAGTACCTGAAATAAATAAAAATAAATAATATTTATTACACAAGTATAACTAGATTTGTGTAGAGTTAAAGAGGAATGCCATACAAATAGATACATTCACAGTTAAAATATGTACATAGGAACTGCTACTTGCCAAATGATTGGACATTCTATGAAGCCATTCAGACCACTTTCCTCTACAGCAGCTTAGTAAAAACACAAAGCTGATTGGACATTGAAGGAGTAGCAGCACAGTCATGAGCCAACAGTCTGCTCTCTCCTCATGGTGACCTTTCCCAGTCTGGGTCCTGTTGTAAAAGGGATTACAAAACCAAATAATATTCAGGCATTGCAGAAGTTTCATTTAAAAATACATTTTTACTTTTTTCTTAGTTTTTTTCTTTCTGTGAATAGAAAGAAAAGAAAAAAGTAAGATCCAGGATAGTTGAAATGAGCTTCCATAACACTCAAGAGCCCTTTATACCCCTTTGCTGTCCTAAAAAAAAAAAAAAAAATTCAAAATCACCTAAATTTTGCTTTCCCTATTGATTCCAATGCATTTCACAAAAATTGCAAACGTTTGCCAAAATCTCCTGATTTTTGCTTAAATTTCAGGAATAATAAATGAAAAAATTAGTCGCTTATAGAAAAAAAAATGCGTACAGCTTGTAAAGTGTCATATCAGCACATATTTGAACCGAGTTAAGGAACCACAAAGTAGAGAAGTAAAGATCTAAATAACAACACAGATCATGAGCTTTTAAAAAGGACTTAGCAACGGCGGTTTCCATAATTCTATCTTGAAGGGTTTTCTTTTAAACTGTGTCCAGTTTATATGTGTTATTATGTGTTATGCTATATGTGTTATACACATTTTTAATTACAGTTCCTTTAAATGCTGAAAGTGTACAAAAATAACAGAAAAAAAATATCAAAAATTTAATGAATTCACAGCTAAGAAGACAAATTATGATGTGTATTAGTATTGTCAGTGAGTTCTTGTTAGAAGAATATTTTAACACAGACAAGCCCCTGGAAGAGAGCTTGGATAATTAACTGGTAATGATCTATTCTTTGTTTTCTCCCTAGGTTCCTGTGTAGTAAGCGTGTGACAGACTTAAGGCAATGTGGTTGGAGCACATTATATACATGATATATGAAATAAACTGTTATTCAATTCACTCTCATGGTGTCTGCCCTCTTAATTGTGTCAATGACATGGCCAAAGTGTCCATTGAGCTTGTTTATAAAGAAAAGGCATGCTTATATTTGTACACTATTTCCTTGTATGCCGCTTTGGAGAGCCTACACACAAGCTTTTTCCACCACTTTTAATAGGATTGAACCATTAACTCCAGTATTTTCAGAGAAATATGACGTATTTTTGGTAATAACCTAGAAAACAAACTGCTAAACTAAAAAAAAAACCTTGTAAAATTTAAAGTGGAATTCCAGCTTTATCCTAATGACTCTTAAAACTGTCCTCTTCCTCCTCCTAACACCTATGTCAACAAACCTGTCTAAGAAAGATGCATATACTTACCTATTTTCAGGCCACTCTGGTTTAGCTACGTGACCCTGCTTACCGTATCAGGCAGAGCTGCTGCAGGGGAGAGGAGAGAGTGCAAACAATGAATGGGCCATTGAAGTCTATAGGTGATGTCACTTCTCCAGGCATAACCAGCCGTTGTTGAAGCACTCTCTCCTGCAACAACGCAGGCTGACATTGGGGAGTTCATGTTACCGAACCAGAGCGGGCTGAAAATAGGTAAGTATACAGATCTTTTTTACACAAGTTAGTTAAAAGAGTAGTAAAGATGAAGCTGGAATTTCACTTTTATAGGGTGTACACACGGTCGGACTTTGTTCGGACATTCCGACAACAAAATCCTAGGATTTTTTCCGACGGATGTTGGCTCAAACTTGTTTTGACTATACACGGTCACACAAAGTTGTCGGAAAATCCGATCGTTCTAAACGCGGTGACGTAAAACACGTACGTCGGGACTATAAACGGGGCAGTGGCCAATAGCTTTCATCTCTTTATTTATTCTGAGCATGCGTGGCACTTTGTCCGTCGGATTTGTGTACACACGATCGAAATTTCCGACAACGGATTTTGTTGTTGGAAAATTTTATCTCCTGCTCTCCAACTTTGTGTGTCAGAAAATCCGATGGAAAATGTCCGATGGAGCCCACACACGGTCGGAATTTCCGACAACACGCTCCAATCGGACATTTTCCATCGGAAAATCCGACCGTGTGTACGGGGCATTAGAGGAAGATGGAGAGGCTGGCTTACATTCACTACTGTCATAGTGTTATACTAAATTTGCAAACATGTGCTCTCATGTCCAAGTATACCGCTTGATGAATGTGTCGTATGTCAGAAAAAAAAGCAAAAGATTGCCTAAAAACCTTAGAAAATGGTGGAAAATTCTGAACAGGAAAAGGGCCAAACTGACAAATTCTTCTGGTGTACAAAACATGCTTTTAAAAATAGGTTGAAAGCTATAAAGGAAAGTTCACCATATGTGGCTCACACATTTATTGTATTCAACCCTTTATAAATAGCCAATAATATTAATGTTATTATTTCTGTGACGATACGCGTCAGGATTGGAGCAATAGGCGTAAACCGGAAGTGACGTGATCTGTTTTGCTAATTATTTGAGAATGTTATTTTGTTCATTTAAAATAAAATAGTCAGTGCTTTAAAACAACTACTTTTGGGGCTATTAGAAGTTGAACTCGGAACCAAATTTAATGAACAGTGTCTTTCGATACACTTATGTTTAACATGGGTATTTGCCTATTTTCTAATGTTTGAAAAGAGGTCATGGAATGCCTTAAAGCTGAAGTCTAGACAGATATAAAAGATATAAATGAATGCAGCCCCCTAGTCAATAATGTGTCATTAAATATATTTTTTTCTTGCAGTCCCTGTACAACAGGGCTGGAGTGTGAGAGGAAGAAGCAATACAAGGAGCCAATCAGTTCATGTGCTGACAAGAAGCATGCTGATAGGTGGAGATAGCGTGACCGAAAGATTAGCTTGTCACTGTGCTGCTACTCCATTCACTGTCCAGTCACATACTGGGGTGGGTTCCAGGATAACCTGGGCTCAGAAGCAGCGGGTTAAATGATACATAATGAATGAGACGATCATTTTAAATCTAGTGGCAGAAAAAAATACTGAGAGGGAAATCTTTGGAATGAGGTTAAACATTGCAGACAAAAAAAGAAGGGAGGTTTATTATTTTATCTTTCAATGACCTGTTCACTTTTATCTTGTTATATTTGGCTGGAGATATGCGATAAAGCTGAACTCCATGCAAGCTTCTAAAAACAATTACATATAAGGGTGCTGTTTTACCTGCCAAAAGATTTTAATTCTCATCCATTCAATCCTGAGAGTTACCCAGCCCCAACGCACAGCACAGCCAGATGGATAACAACACTTTCTTTGCTAAAGTTTAAGGAATATACTGCTGACACCACCCTGCTCCCACCATGATGACTGGACAGTGAGGGAACTTCAGAAGACTGATGAGGTCTTTGTCAATCAACTCTCAACTCCATCCAGATTAATACTTTTTAGTACATATACATGTAGTTCACCTTACTGGCTTGCAGTCCTGCCCCATCCTACCGTAAGAGCTGCAAAAGGCTGACAAATAAGTTAAATTAAGTTACTTCTCTGGTGGACTTTAAAAATACATTTAAAGAATGATTGATGAATATCAATTTGAGGCTTTTAGATCTGCTGAGATCTCAGCCTTACCTTCAGCATCAATAATATTCAGAAGCCCTTGATTCCTAGCAATAGCCTCAAGTGGCATAAGAGCTTTGTTTCCATGTGGGTTCAGTTCAGGGACTGCTGTCCCACCTTTATCTGTAGTAGATTCTCTTGTAAAGAATAGTATATACATTATATTACCAAAAGTATTGGGACAGATGCCTTTATATGCACATGAACTTTAATGGCATCCCAGTCTTAGGCTGTAGGGCTCAATATTGAGTTGGCCCACCCTTTGCAGCTATAACAGCTTAATGGGTAAGGTTGTGATGATGCGCTGTGAACTCTCTGACGAATAATGTGAATCACTATAATAAAGTGCTGGTGCAAGAGTGATTTTTGTAACAAATAGAGGTAAACACAGACAGAGCTATACTAAGTGCCAATAAAATAAATCATAAACTATGACACATATCACAAAATTTTAAGTGCTAAAGTGCAAAGTGAAACAGTTGCTCAGTGCAGCAATCATAATATACAGCACATGGTCATAATAACCACTAGACAATAATGCATAACCATGCAAATGCTAAGTGTATAAAACTGCGGGTGTTGCTGGGTGCAATCTTAGAACAAAGAAATATTATAACGCTTGGTGGTAATAATATAGGGGTAAAACGTCCACTGAGCCACCCTGGGCTCTGATATCAAAGTGCCCCAAAAAAACTGTGACAATCAAAAATTGTTAAATAAGTGGTATTTCCCTTCACTGTGAAATGTGAAAATAACGGCCGATGCCAGGCCAATCCACTGCAGTGACACCTTAATGTGCACAAGCCCCTCACCTTACTGCTGTATGGTTACAGCATGAATAAATCAGATGCTTTAGATAGGGGTCTTCAGAGGGTCCCTCTTTGGTAGATGCAGCAATGGATCATAGATATGGGCACAGCCTTCGCCTCCAGTTAGCTCAATTGAGATAATAGAAATGGAAGAAAGATCCCAATAGCATAATACCACTTAAAATTAAAATTTATTAAAAGTGCACACAGTAGATACACTCACTTTGTATAAAAAACTCTGAGATAACACTCCACAAGCGGCGAGCTCGTATGCTTACTTCACTTCCGGTTTCCACCTGTTGCTCCAATCGCGTATCGTCACATCGAGTGACTTCATCAGGGAATGAACCCTACGGACTAAGACGCCTTTAAAGTTCATGTGCGTGTAAAGGCAGGTGTCCCAATACTTTTGGTAATATAGTGTGTATATATGATATATATATTTATATTTTTGTCATGAGTATGACAGATTATTACAATGCATGCCATGCTTATAGATAAAAAGAGAATGCAATGAAGAAAACAACATTACCAGAATCTAAGCCAGTGTCAATAAGACGGATAGAACTGGTTTGGGCAACATAAGAAGTTTGCCAATGATCCGTCCCATTTTTGGAGGACCTTCAAATGTTTCACTTTCAAGGCAATATACCCTCTTTTTATATCAGCCTTTCTCAACCTTTTTACACCAGAGACCACCCTAAAATAAGTTTCAGGCCTCATGGAAACCCTACAAAAACCAATTAATCAGGGGACAATGGGGAAAATGTCTCTTACATTAGTTGTCAGTTTGAAGAATGATACCCTTGAAGTGGTGTTTGGAATGGAACTCTTATAGACAGCTAAAAAGATAACTGGTATTATACTTCTGGCTTTGCCTTGGACCATTAAATGGGAGGTCAATCAACCACAGCTTAAGGCAGGACAGTTTTTAAGGCAGGGCAAAAGGGGCAGCTGCCCTGGGCCCCATCATTGTTGTGGGGCCCACAGCAGCTGCCTCATACTTGCCAACTATCCCAGTTTAAATTCACTTATCCCTTGAAGTTTTAGTCCCATGCTGTGTCCTGATATCTCAGTGTAAAGTTCTGTTGCTGCTGCCCTATTGCCATGTACAGATGACTCATCTGCAGACCTTGTGATTATATGTAAATAACCATCATTGATGAGTAAATAGCGGCAGCATTAATATGTAAAAAGCCAGGGACTGCTGTATTGATATGAAAATAGAGGTGGCATTCATATGTATATCATATCCCCCTGAGGTCATATCTACCATCACTTCTGCTGAATGCGGGCCACTGGAGAGATAAAGGAGCATGCTTGAAGTCCTGCCTACAACTGTGGTCATTCAGCCTAACATCAGCCTGTTCTGCAAAGGTAAGCAAATTGGAGGTGGAACCCTTCTTCAAAAAAAACATGGTGCCACAGCAACCTAAATTTTGGTGTATGTGAATACGCACATCACAATTACACATAACAATTAATGGATCCCTCACCTCCCCAGTTCATGGTGTGCAGGCAGTGAGGAGATGATGTGCTGTAATCTTTAGCAATCAATCAGTGAGCAGTAATGCTGTGCACTAACCTCTTGCAACCAATCATTGAGCGTCAAGGATATGCAGTAACCTCTAGGAACCAATCAGTGAGCAGTAATAATGTGCAGTAACCTCTAGCAACCAATTAGTGAGCAGTATTGATGTACAGTATTCTCTAGCAACCAATCTACAAGCAGATGTCATGTGCTGTAACCCTTTAGAAAATAAACAGTGAGCCATAATGTGTGCTGTAACCTCTAGCAGCCAGTTGGTCAGCGGTAATGATACACTGTAACCTCCGGAAACCAATCGCAATCGCTGCCTGATCTGATTCAGTAAACTGTTTTTGAGTCTAGCTGTTATTTATTGTATGTCTCAGAGTAATTGAAGAGTGAAATTGCATGGAAGAGGGGGCCCAATCAATATTAAAGACGGCCCTAGCTTAAGGAACCCCTTGCAACCTCTGGAGCAACCCTAGGTTTCATGGATGCCTAGTTGAGAATGGCTGTTCTTCATAGATGAATATGGCTAAAATCTTTCCTCAGGTTTATTTCAGTTTACAAAACACAACACACACAAAGCAGAATACTGTATATTACAAAGGTCAGTTGCATTTACCTCAATTCAAGAGGTCAAAGCAGCACAAACACGTTTTAGATAGGGAATTGCTTTTCGAATAATGTGTGTGTTTCCTTCTGGGCAGAATATATAATCATCCACTACACCAGTTACCAACATTATATTTCAGTGTTAGTTCTCAGACATATACAGATTGCATGTTTCTGCCAAGCACAAAAAGCCGTGTGGGTTTAGAACAATGACAAAAACATTAATACAGGCTGGATTCCATTCATTCCACATTGTCACACAGCTTGTCAAATTATTACCTATGCTCAAATGTTGTAGCTGTTAGAGCGGATTCTATTTCAGAGGGAAATACACTCACTTTCACAGACAATATAATGTGTTGAAATATACAAGTTATATTTAAATATGACATTTGAATTGTTTAAAGAATTCCTGTCAGACATCATCTGAAACATATATATAATTCAACTGAAGCTCCCGATAGTCATGCTTCTTATGACTGTATCAAGATAATACACTGGCAATTAGGAATGTCAAAAGAAAGTTCAGAAAACAGATAAAAATGAAATCTATACTCAACAGATGTACTAGAATCTTAAACTGGCATAAAAACTGTTCCAAGCTGAAACGTTCTAAAAACAATAACACTGAAGGTTTTGTTGCATTAGGGTCCATTCTCAACTAACATGTATCTGTATGTTGCGGTGCAATTGACTGCAAATGGATCCCTCAACACACCTCCAAGAAGCATGAGTGCTGCAAAGCACAGCACATGGGTGTTGATTTACTAAAGGCAAATAGGCTGTTCACTTTGCAAGGGAATTTGCCTTGAAGGCTAACTCCACCTTTTGCAACATGTTACTTGCTACATCCCTATTTATGGACGTAACGTGTTGCTAAGTGACCTCCACCTCCAAAATTCCCTCTCCCTCCACACCCCCCTATGGCAGCATGAGAGGGTTCTTCTCCTTCACAGATGTTACTTTTGAAATTGTTGTGGGTGTGTGGGGCTCCAGCATATCATTCATTCATAGAAATCTGTTAAGGCAGGCAGAAGGACCTGGAGGAGGAGTCTTCAGGAGCCTGGCATTGAACCCGCAATCCACTGATTAGGAGTGTAATACTCTGGTGAAAATAAGTAATTAAATAAATGCTCATTGTTTTCCTGCTAAAATGCATGCATGTATTATTTTTTTAAAGGTGAACTTAACCTTTAACTTAGTGAATAAGTTGAAGCTTTGATAACTTCATCATCCAATCACGTGCAACCAAAAATATATTTTTTTACATTTTCCTTGCGTGTGATTTTGTATTCTTTGCAAAGTGAATTTTTACCACATTCATTAAGCTAAAGCGGAGTTCCACCCAAAAATGGAACTTCCGCTTTAAGGGAAGGTGACCCCCTGACATGCCACATTTGGCATGTCATTTTTTGAGGGGGGAGCAGAAACCCTCTTTTTAGAGGGATCCAGCTCCCACTTCCTCCCGGGGCACTGGAAGAAAGTTCACCTCTCCCCCCTCCCTCTCAGCAAGCATCTGGGACACGTCACAGGTCCCAGATGATTGCCCGGCCAGTCACAGCGCAACGCACGGCTCACGCATGCGCAGTGCGTGCCCGGCTACAGTGATAATGCCGGCGCCGCAGAGAGGAGGAGGGGCAGACGAGCGGGGCTTCGTTCCTCCACATCGCTGGATCCTGGAACAGGTAAGCGTCCGACTGTTAAAAGTCAGCAGCTGCAGCATTTGTAGCTGCTGACTTTTCATTTTTTTTTTAAGCGGAACTCCGCTTTAAGGTAAAATTCCCTTGTAAAGTGAACAGCCTAGTTCAGGGATCCTCAAACTACGGCCCTTCAGCTGTTGCGGAACTACGCATTCCCATGAGGCATTGTAAAACTCTGATATTCACAGACATGACTAGGCATGATGGGAATTGTCGTTTCTGAACAACTGGAGGGCCGTAGTTTGAAGACCCCTGGCCTAGTTGCCTTTAGTACACCAACTGTATGGTGTGCTGTGTGTTTTGATGCAATAAAATGCAGCCTGCCTCTTTTCCAAGCGTGTCACTGTGCATTTCAGCCCAATCATTTTTTATGAGCGGTTTAACACACCGCAACACAAGACAATGCATGTGCATCACAGTGCATAGCCTAGTGGTGTGAAAGATCCCTAATGCAGACCAAAGTATACAGTATGTCGATTATGTTTTGTTATTATTATACAGGATTTATATAGTGCCAACAGTTTGCGCAGAGCTTTACAACATGAAGGCAGACAGTACAGTTACAATACAATTCAATACAATTCATAATTGCCAAGTTTAAACCAAACCATGTTACCTTTAAACAAAAAAGCTTTTATTTCATAATGACAAAGCTGTTAGCCAAATGAAGAAGTTCAGCAATAATACACACCAAGGACCTGTTCATTATTTTGGCTGCAGCCTTGATCAGACCTCCTCTATGTGGAAAGAGATGGTCGAAAGCTATAAAAGTGAAATAAACAATCATTTCTAACTAGAATGCTGGTCTTCTGCTAGTATGTAAGAAATAGCGTCCTCATCAGTGAGGTGTTTCTGCTAATAAACTTCAGAAGGAATACAGAAGAAATAATGATGGGTCACATTTTATTTTTTTTTTTAAAAAGGAGGGCTTCTCTGTTCACATTTCACATTTATAAGCATATAAAACAGTGACTGAAAATTAAAAATAAAATGAAAACCCGAATAAGCACAGAACATTGCAACCAGTAAAAATGCTTGTTTAAAGTGTATCTAAACTCAAGAACAAGAAATGTAATATACATTGCAGCTTTCCTGTCCTTGGATACGGTGGCTGCATTCGTTTTCTTTTTTCAGGAATTTTAAACTTTATTTTCACCTGGTGATTCTGCGAGTAGCACACTTGCTTTCCCAGTGTGACCGCGCTCATTTTTTTGTTCCATAAATCTGTCAAGGAACAATGCTGTTAACCTAGGACATAGGTGGGGGGAATTCAATAAAGTTCAAGCAACACTTTTCTTATGGCCAGGGCCACTGATAAGGCAGTACAGCCAGCCCTTCCTTACGAGGCCTGAGCCCCATCAGTTTAACAGGATGCCCTGGGCGCCTGAAAAGCCGGAAGGCTGACTGTACTGCAGTATCAATTAATTCGATCTTCATGTGGCTGCAATGCAGCTGGCTTCTGCTCCTCTCTCTCTCACTGGCATACAACTGCTGCAGGGAGATTGGTTTCAGGATTTGGTATTTGTGCCCCCTGATGCTCTGGTCACCCCCCTTTCCACTGCTCTAAACCCTCTATGTGCCCCCCTGCAGCACTGCTGCCTTCTTTTTCTTTTCTTCCTGTTGGCTGCAGAACCTCAGATCGGTGAAAAGCTGTGGGCCAGTAAATATGTCATATTTACCTGGCCCTTCCTTTCTTGATTGAACACAGGGAGTAATCGGTACAAATATCTCCTGTGCTCATGCATCACTGAAGCATAGTAAACTGTTTTAACCATGCTTCCGTTTGTGAGTGAGCAAGGAGCATTTCCTGATCAGTCATCTGCAGTGCAGTGAGGCTGCACAAAAAAGGGATTGATGAATCTGTATCCTTAGTCCCTTTTATTGTCCAACAAGGCTGTTAAAATGTTTTTTTAATTGAATTAAAAAAAAAGAAAGCTTAAAGTGATAGTAAGGTCTTGTTTTTTTTTTTATCAATAACAATAAACATGTTATACTTACCTGCTCTGTGCAGTGGATTTGCACAGAGCAGCCCAGATCCTCCTCTTTTCAGCAACCCCTTCGGCTCTCCTGGCCCCTCCCTCCTGTTGAGTGCCCCCACAGCAAGCAGCTTGGAATGGGGGCACCCTAGCTGACTCACAGGTCCCTGTGTCCCTTCAGAAATGGAGCTGCAGCCCGGCCCCACCCCCTCTGTATACTGATTGGCTGACTGACTTTGATTGACAGCAGCGGGAGCCAATGGCACTGCTGCTGTGTCTCAGCCAATCAGGAGGGAGAGTCTCGGACTGCTGAGACACTTGTGGACATGGCTGGAGAGATATGAGGCTCAGGTAAGTATAAGGGGGTGCTGGGGTTGTCTGCTGCACACAGAAGGCTTTTTATCTTAATACATAGAAAGCGTTAAGATAAAAAAAAAAAACCTTCTGCCTTTAAAACACCTTTAAGGGCTCGTTCACACGTTCTTTGTTCCCTGAAGAGTATAATTCCTGCCACAGTATGTGCAGCTAACGGGAGTAGAGGTTGGGGGGGGGGGGGTAAAAGCTCAACTATGGGGTTTAAATGCTTCTGAACCTCACATGTTCATTCATGCATGAACCCCTTAGTTATTAAGTGGCTCAGAAAGGAATGAATAAAAGTAGAAAAGCCACTTTTTCTGAGAAAGAAACAACATCTCAAGAGCTATAATAAAGGCAAGGAATTTGGCAAACTTTTTTTGCAGATTTATACCATTAAATGTTTTGAAGAAACTACTAGATGTTTTCTTTATGTCCCTTCTTCAACTGACTTCTTAGTGGGAGGGTTTTACCATCAATAAAATCACATGAGTAAAGTCAGTATTGCATTAAAGCCTGCATTGTCTGCATCTGGGTGAGGCAAGACATACCTTTAGAAAGTAACACAAATACAACTTGCAGGGAACATATATTATTTAACCAGTATTTCTGTGCAGAATACCATGTGTGGAGAGAATGTTTAGTAATGTTATTTGTGTGTCGATTTTATATGATCCTATATATGTCATATTGTTCTAGTAATGTTCTTGGTCATATCATCTATGAGATGTTGTTAGCATCTTCGAACATATGCATAGGTATGCCAGTGATGAATCCATAGCATCATCGAAACAATGAACATGAAATTGAACAAGCTCTGGGAGGCAGTGGAGGACAGCAAAGACTGGAGCACTATGGTCCATGAGGTCACGAAGAGTCGGACAATGCTAAACGACTGAACAACAACAATATCAGTGTGTACGAGCTTTATCTTGGAACAGCTAAAAGAGGCACAGTTCCTATTGTCACTTTTATAGTAAGGTTGTATTGCTATTACATTTAATAACACATATAACTATAATGCCATGTACACACGATCGGACATTCCGACAACAAAATCTTGGATTTATTTCCGAAGGAATGTTGGCTCAAACTTGTCTTGCATACACACGGTCGCACAAATGTCGTCAGAAATTCCGAACGTCAAGAACGCAGTGACGTAAAACACGTACGACGAGCTGAGAAAAATGAAGTTCAATAGCCAGTGCGGTTCTTCTGCTAAATTCAGAGCATGTGTGGAATTTTGTGCGTCGGAATTGTGTACACACGATCGGAATTTCCGACAATGGATTTTGTTGTTGGAAAATTTGAGAACCAGCTCTCAAATTTTTGTTGTCGGAAATTCCAACAACAAATGTCCGATGGAGCCTACACACGGTCGGAATTTTCGACAACAAGCTCACATCGAACATTTGTTGTCGGAATTTCCGACCGTGTGAACGCGGCATTAGTCCACATGAACAAAAAAAACGTAATAACTGAATAGCAAAACCTGTACTTAAAAATGAATAAGCATGAATACTTAAGAATTCAAAGTTCTGCTATATTTTACTTGCATGGTAACACCAAAGATATTACTAATTCTCCGCTTCCACAGTTGCTGAAGTTGCCATCTGTCAAAGAAAGTTTAGAAACTATATTTTTAGCTTGGGTGAAACTGCATATTTCAAGACAAATAGTAACTTTCCACAGTTCAAAAGAAGACAAATGCAAACTACAGTAAACATACATTTTACTGGAAAAATTATTTTTCGGAAAAAAATGATAGCAGAGAAAGAGTGAACAAATTTAAAGTTCCCAGTAATTAAAGAGCGATTGTAGGCAACAAGCAAAAGCATAATTTATATCCAGTACACGTGCAACTGTGCCAAGAGAAAAATACATTAAAAAAAAAACAGTACATCTCTACAATACATGCACATTTGTTCCATGTTTTATCTCTTTAAAAAGACCCCTCTGTCCCATTCCACATGCTTGATGGTCAAGCAATATGGTCCTTCTTGTATCTGCGGCTGGATTGCCTATCTATTCCTTTAGTAAGTCAAGCAGGAACACATCACTATATTGTCTGCAAAGGTGCACAGAGAGGCAAGTGGGCCCAAAACAAGGGTGGGGGAAAGGGTTTTGACTATGAATGGTAATGGTAATGGGTCCACAAGTAACTAACTGGTGTCTTCTTACATCAGTGTCTAATTGCTAGCCACATGTATCTTTACATTTATAAAGGATAAAAAACACAAATGTCAGCTTTGCACTGAAAATAATAAAGTCATCAAATACCATATGCTTCCAGCAAATTTATCAGTGATCAATTTAAAGAAAGCCACAGGTCCAACCTACTGGCAACCCCCAAGTGTTAAAAAAGGTTTCCTGTTTAACGTAAAAAAAAAAAAATCAATCATGATCATCAGCCAAGCATATAGTTTTGGTTCTAATAAAGTACAGTGCAGTTCAAGCTACAATTCCCTGACCTGCCCATTTGTATAAGTCTTAGGTCAGGGTTTCTTAACTCCAGTCCTTAAAGCGCCCCAACAGGTAATGTTTTCAGGCTCTTCATTATTTTGCACAGGTGATTTGATCAGTTTCACTGCCTTGGAATTACCACAGCTGTTTCATCCGAGGAAAATCCTGAAAACATGACCTGTTGGGGCGCCTTGAGGACTGGAGTTTTGAAACACTGGTTTAGGTTAAAGTGTTAATTAAAACAACAAACATGTTATACTTACCTGCTTTGTGGAGTTGGCTTTGCACAGAAGAGCCCCGGATCCTCCTCTTCTCGGGTACCTTGCTGGAGCTCCTGGCTCCTCCCTCCTGTTGAGCTGGAGCTGCAGTTCAGCCCCACCCCCAACTGAGTTTGATTGACAGCAGTGGGAGCCAATGGCACCGCTGCTGTGTCTCAGCTAATCAGGAGAGAGAGTCCCTAATGGCCGAGGAACTCGTGGACATCACTGGATCGAGATGGAGCTCAGGTAAGTATTAGGGGGGCTGCACACAGAAGGTTTTTTATCTTGATGCATCGAATGCATTAAGATAAAAAAAAAATTCTGACTTTACAGCCACTTTAAACAGCTTATAAAAGGAGATTGAGCTTACACTGTAATCGTAAATTATGCTGTACATTGTACCTATATCCACAAAGGTGTTGGAAGACTGTAATTGTTGGAATACCCATAGGATATCTCCTATGTTATTGTTTATCTACTTGCATATTTCAACCTGGCAGGAGACATTAATCACAACCCTTTGTAAGTAGTATTTGCTGCCCAATTAGAGAAACCAACATAATAATTAACGCTTTATGGTATATCAAACTCCATTCCTTCCCTAAATGTGCCCACACATTCACCCTGTTGGGGATCCCGTGTGGCCATCCATCTGACCTGCCTCACTCCATCCATTTTTTATGACTGTTATACTGTGTATTCTGAGTAAAGTAAAGTTTGAGTCAATCAACATATGGCTAAATATTTCAATCTAACTGTCTGTAATATGTTATTGATTGCTTCAATTTTATTTTATTTAGAACAACCAAAATTTTTCTAACCATTAAGCTCATGAAGAAGCGCGATTGTCGCAAAACATGTTGAGCAGGAACCCAAGCTGGACCTCATAACCACCCCTACAGTGCTCACCTATCTATACTATAGAAAATGGGATATAATTGTGTGTGGATACATGTGTGTGTGTCAATGCGTGTACATATACGTATACCCAACCCAGTAAGGAACTGATTAACTAATATAATATACTGATCATTTGGGGTTGATGGTGGTTACCAGCACAATGTTATGTATACACAATTAAATGGATTTTGATTTTAATTGTATTTTGTACTGAACACTTCTCGCTACAAATTCTTTAATGAGATCAATCAGTAGGACGAGGCACAGTATAAACAACTGATGTCCACAGTACCACACTGTCATACTTATTCTAAGAATACCAAAGGGCCCCATGATCGTAAAGCAACATTAGAATGAAAATATTTTAGCTTAATAACATAATAATGGAGGCTTTTAATACCTATAGATTAGCTTAAAGCTGAACTCCAGGCAGACTAAAAATACACAAATGAATGCAGCCCTGTAATCATTAATACATCATTAAAAAAAATTTTTTTAATGCAAGCAATGTTGCATTTTGACGTGTGCAGCTGGGCTGGAGTGATAAAGGAAGAAGCAGCACAAAGAGCCAATCAGTTTATATGCTGATAAAAAGCATGCCGATGGGAAAAGAAAGATGTTTGACAGAGAATTGAACTCATCACTGTGCTTTTTCCCCTTTCACTCTCCAGTCACAGACAGTGTCAGACTCAGGACAATCTGGAATCGGAGGAAATGAGTTGAGTGATGTTGGCGGTCAGACCAAAGACATTTAGCGACAATCAAAAAGTACTGCAGGGGAAATCTCTGAATTGAATTTGAAGTTGAATATTGTAGCAAAAGCCGATTTCTTTTTTATTTTTTAATGGGCTATTCATTTGTATCATGTTATTTTTTGCATGGTGTCAATTTAAATATGAGAAATGCAGCTTCTAGCATTCTACATTACAAGAATAACTGAATTCAGATATAATTGTAATATTTACACTGCTATAGGTTATGTTCACATTGACTGACCCAGTTTCACTGGTGGGAAAAAATGTGACCCATGAATAGCATGACTGGGATATGCACTCCCTATAGTGACACAAGTACACGAAAAGCATCACTGGATGGGACCCACAATGCATTAGAAGACCTTCCTGATTTAAAGGTGCTAACATTTCATGCTCTAATAACATGAAGTACATAGCACATTTATAGCAAAAGTCACAGAAACAAGGTGACCCATACATATGGGAATAAGAAATATGTGTCTAGTCCCTTTCTATTCCTTTAGATGTAATCATTTTATTTGTTCCAAGGTTTTTGAAACATTATGTGGTTCCTTGTTAGTACTATTGCCAACAGCATGTGCTTTTTGCTCTTTATTATGTCATCTCTAGTCAATAAGAAGCAAACAGATCTCTGTATTTAATTTTCACATAAAAGCCACACTTTTTGCATAGCTGTTCTTCTATCCAACTGCATGTAAATGTGTTCTGTGACAATGGGGCAAATGGAATGTGCTCCAAATCTCTGTAGTTCAAATGTGTAAATGCGTGAAATATTACATTATGGCCACTAGACTGCACTAAGGAGCACGCTCATCCCCTATGTTAGCGTCATCTAGTGGTCATAGTTAAGTCATCTCCCCATTCACACGTTCAAGTTACAGAGAATATAGTTGGAGAACAATGCATTTTGCCCCATTCACACAGAAATAATTGACATGGACTGATGGACAAACAGCTATATAAATGTTTTATAAATACACCCCTAGGCGTCCATCAGCCTATAGTATATATGCAATATTTGCAGGTTTGTACAGTAATAAGATACTCTGGAAAGACTGTTAGAATTCTAATAAGATAGAGAGCTGTTCTACAGGTAATTCCACCATGTATTACCACTCCTGCTCTATTCCATGATATCAAACTAAATGTGTACACTGAGCAAAAAATGATCAACTTGCAATCCGATTTCTGTCTTTATCAAGTTATCAGCCTTCAGTTACACATATATAGTATGTTGTAGCACTAGACATGGTAGCAGAATCTGTATATCATGTTTTTAAAATATAGCTAAAGCTAAAACGTTTGTTCCATTTTAGAAACCCTGTCAGTTTTTTACCATATGTGTCCCATTGGGGAGACATCTCAAAAGAGAGGCAAATGCCCTTATTGTCTGTTGTCACTGGAGTAAGTGTCCCCATTATAAGATTTTTTTCCTCTATTCTTCTGATGGCAACTCACAATTTTGAATTTTCCTTAACCTTCATTTTCGGTGTCAATGGTCACCAGGACACATGTAGAGAGTATTTTTTTTCTTAAGGGGACACAGACTGTAATAAAAACCTAAGAGGTAGTGGTAGTGGTGGAGGGGCACGGTATATGGATTTCCACAGGTTATCGCTTGTGCCCAACTGGCCTATATTCAGCAGCTTACTGCAAAGACAGGGATCCCCCATGACATTACATTCACAAAAGTGGAGAAATCCAAGTGTAATAGGTCAAAGAGAATGCCAAATTAACAATCTTTAGGAGTTCAAAATCGTTATTGTTCAACTGGTCACAAGAAAGCAGGTCAAAGGACAGCTAATGCATTTTGAGGGCCATAAGATCCACTTTCATCAGCGCTGGAGGAAAAAGTATAAACTGGAAGTTTACCTCCATTCTAATCAGTTACTCTGAGGGCGCTCTGGTCCAATCACATGATCCAGCCCCAGCCTTGGCTTCAGCATAGAGAAGGGACAGCTGACAATGCATGCCCTATAGTAAGTCCCTGAGTGATGTCATCACCTGGGCTTTGTAGTCATTGACAGTGATCTCTCCTCTTCACTGAAGTCGGCACTGGGACCCAATCATGTGACCAGACTGGAGTGAACTCAGTATCGGTAAGTATATAGATTTTTCTTTTACAGAGATAGAATAGCCTTAGAATGAGGGTTGGAATAGAATTAGGTATAGCTAGTGTTGGACTGAATTTCCACTTTAAAATAACACACATTGAAATGACCGTAATGCTTTATCATGATTTTTATGTGTGTTCATTTAAAGGGGGATTGTATGCACCCACTAATGTGCTGGATGTCCTTTGCTCTGCTTGTTGCAACCATAAAGAATTTGGACTCAGAAGGGTATTTTTTATTTGGCACATTCCTTGAACAATAAAAACCCGACAGAAGTTCTAACCCCTTAGCAATCTACCCAAAGCTAAAAAATAAATAAAATAAAAAAATAGGCTTTTGACACACTTTAATTGGCCATACTTAGTTCTAGTAATTTTGAAAGAAATGTATGTATTTGCATTAACTACAGTCTATTGTGATCTAATCAATGCAGTGGTATGGCACTGGTATAGGAGACTATTTCCAATAGTCAATGAACTGGTATGTCATCCCATAATATCATTTTGATAGAGATTTTCTGTTTCCAGAGCACAAGTATGCAAGCAAAGTGGTCTAGAGAAATTTTACATAATGCTGTATTAAGTACATACCCTTGCAGTTATTAGCCACTGTGCACTGTATGGAACAAATTCTAATTCTGCAATAGAACAGGTGTGGCTTCACATGTGGTGAATCATATGGAATATATTTATTTCACTTACTGTTTCTTTTCAAAATGTTAAAATGTGAATGAAGAAACAAAAAAGATTGTAAACCAATAAACGACTCATTTAACTTGTTTCTAATCTAATGACTGCTGGAAAAAGCTTATTAGAATTCATCTTGATATATTGCCCATATTTACTTGGAGAAAGGCAGCAGTTAATGTTCTTGCAGTAACTTAGTTACTCTTCATACAATGATATATGGGGCCCCAAATGTCACAATGAGAAATTTACCGGTTACCGGCCAACTCAAAGCTTTACTGTGTATTTTAGGGAATAATATGAAAAAGTAGTAATGTACGCACAATCATAAATCTTTTGTGAAAGAAAATATTTAGGACTGAAATTAATTATTTGAATTGATAATGCCATATCATTTATGAATCAAGATGAAATGAAATTATTTTCACCTATGTTCAAAAAGTTTAATAAAGGAGGACTTGACCTTAAAAAAAAAAAAGTAGGATCCTCCCTACTTTCATTCCCAAGACACAAAGTAGGGTTATGACAATGGTTCATGCTTCTATATGATTGTGTAAATTATAATATTTTCAAATAAACTTTGTGATACCTTTTTTATCAAAAGACCTTTGTTTCTAGTTGTGGTGCTTTAAAAATATGTTACCAGATTTTGGCTTTGCATATGAACACAATGTATTGGGACAGAGAACAAAGAACCTTTTGCAATCGATCCTGATATATTAAAAAAAATCTATTTATACAATGATCTGAAATTTAATACAGATTTACAATCATGCTCTGGTTTAAGTTGTAGAGTTTGGGGGGGGCTTTACATTTTTGTTCAGCTGTTTAAATCAATCCCCAGCACTCTGCCAAGAGTTGATTCTCTCAGCTGGTGGGCTTCTGCTCTTAAAGGCTGCTCAAGTGATGCTTGCATTGAACATTTTTTTCTAACCATTGACATTATGCTCAAGTCTCAGAGTAATTTTAAGGGTTTCTTACACTTGACTTGAAGTGTACAAAATTCACTAACTTAGCCCTTAATCCAGCCCATAACGTTTTTGACAAGTATATTTTATCTTGTTCGGGGGAATCCCAATCATATTTAAGATTTAGCTTTATTATGACAATACTACTTTCTAGAATACTTGGGCTTCACGTTTTATAAATGCATCAACAGTTACACAGTTACAACAGTTACACAAATTAAATATAAAAATTGTAAACAAGGTAAGAAGATCACAGAATTTTTACATTTTTGTTCAGGTGTCAAAAGGTTGGCACCTTAGTTTTGTAACCCATCCAGGCATTCCAACAGCAGAATATCTTTAGTCAAAGCTAATTTTAAGTCTTATTAAAATCATTAAACTTTGCCTTCCGCCTCTCTAGGGAGGAGATTAAGCATGGGCCCCCACATGTCAGCACTTGGCAGCTGGGAAGACCAGCCTAGCAGTATTGGCTTAACTTTAATGTCATGGTCTAAGCCAAATAAGCTCACCCTGCTTCTGCCCCAGCAAAAACAATGTAGCCTTCCAACAAATCATATGCTTTGAAAATGGGAAGTGGGACAGTAACAGCTCTTTTAGGTACATGAATGTCTATAGACTAACCACCAACTCTATGTGCAAAGCTAAATCACAAATGTAATGATAGTGGTTTTTCTAAAACAAGTTAGGAAACTTAAATAAAACACTAGATTAGCTTGCACTATTTGAGTTTGCAATATAGGCTAATAAAATTCCACAATCCTTCTCAAAGACATGTTGTAAAAGTGATCCCTCAGGAATTACTCAGATACATCAAACAATGATTTTTATTTTCCTTTACACTCTATCGAGTTTCAGAATCATCTTGTTTTGGCAACTAACATTTTCTGTGGTTTGTGAAATAATTGTAATGTTTCTTTTTTTAATAACTGAAATAGAAGCAGCCCCGGGGATCTGTTTTCCTTAACTTCAATAAGCAATCTAAACAGGTTTTTTTAGTAGTCTGTTCCTACTGTTATGTGCTCTAAATCCTTAGATGTAAAACACAGAAAATGCGTAAGAGTTTTACCCTTTGCTTCCTATGCATCCTTTATTGATGGTAATACAGTATTATTTTGTGATCAAATGCTGATTAAAGACTACAGTAAACAGTACCTAATACACAATGGGAATGCTCTTGAAGAGAAAAGCAACTTGCAGTTCCTTAGATAAGGGTTTATAATTAGTGTGTACAAGTGCGGTTTTCCAGAGTGATATTCTGCATGTCTGCTTTATTCTATTTGCTTTTTTATGTACTACACTACTTATCCCTTTTTCTCTGACCCTCTCCTGTCTAGTCTTCTTGTTGTATGTATGTATGTATGTATGCGTCACTCACTAGTGGCATTGTTGTTCATGCCAGTAAGAGTGTAAGCATAGGAGAAGGTAAACAGGCTTTTATGCATGCTGTTGCAGGGGAGTTGCTAGCAGAAACTTGGAAACTTGATCACTCGTGCTATTTGACCCTAATGCCCTGTACACACGGTCGGACATTGATCGGACATTCCGACAACAAAATCCTAGGATTTTTTTCCAACGGATGTTGGCTCAAGCTTGTCTTGCATATACACGGTCACACAAAGTTGTCGGAAAATCCGATCGTTCTGAACGCGGTGACGTAAAACACGTACGTCGGGACTATAAACGGGGCAGTATCCAATAGCTTTCATCTCTTAATTTATTTTGTGCATGCATGGCACTTTGTGCGTCGGATTTGTGTACACACGATCGGAATTTCCAACAACGGATTTTGTTGTGGGAAAATTTTATAGCCTGCTCTCAAACTTTGTGTGTCGGAAATTCCAATGGAAAATGTGTGATGGAGCCCACACACGGTCGGAATTTCCGACAACAAGGTCCCATCACACATTTTCCGTCGGAAAATCCGACCGCGTGTACAGGGCATTAGACCTGCCATGGTAACATTTATGCAACGCGTGAGCACACTGCACTAAAGGTAACCAAATTTGATGCTTTCATTATATAGAAAGCTAAGACCTTAAAGCAGTATTAAGCCCAAAAGCAAACATTTATTATATTGCAGCTTACCAGTTATTAGATGTGATGACTGCTTTTATTTTCTATTTTTGGCTTTCTTTACTTTCATCTAGTTATCCAGCCAGCAAGTCTTTTGTTTTTAAAAACCACAAGCTCTCCAACAGAATGTATCAGAATGTACCAGTTTCAATGGGTGAGACAAGCCATTTAACACTGGCAGGGGTGCTTATAATAATCAGCTTTTATTGATTTATTTTAAAACCTTTATCCCAAAAGGGAAACAAACTGCTGTAACTGAGCTAGAGTTTGGCTTCAATATCTTATTGTATTTTAATCTGCTAATACATTTAACACTACCCTCCCACCCAAACCAACAATGCTTCTGTCTGTTATGCCAACTGTGCTCATTCATCCAGACATGTGTTTCTATAATACAGTAGGTGTGTTACTGGCCAGGTGAAAACAGTAGGGAAAACAGCCAAAGAAAAGAAAACGGATGCAGCCACCACAACTAATGATTTGTAAGCTGCAATATAATTAATTTTTAGTTTTGGGTTTAATATCGCTTTAAGGCTGATTTTCAGCCAGATACAGAAAACACCAATTCATGCAGCTATGCATTCATAGAAAAAAAAAAGTTTCAGTATTTTTTTTAGTGCATTTTTAGAGTTAGAAGTTGACTTCAGCACTAGAAACAAGGCATGCTGTTAAGTGCACATGCTATGAGGAGGAGAACAGGGGAAGGAGCTCTTCATTTTGCTGCTTCTCCATCATTGTCCAATCACAGGCTGGGGGTCAGGGAAGTTATCCATCTATATTGCTTCATCAACCTGACAGGGCTGTGACTGGACTGCGATAATCCCGAGCCTGCATAAACAGAAATTCAAACCTTTTGGTAGGTAAAGCGACTGTCATATATGTATTTCAATTGCGTGTTTAGCTGTTTGCCTTGAATTCTGTTTTAACCATTAAAAGAACCATCAACCATAAATACAATGTACACAGCTAACTACTTGTTAGTAATTAAAATTGCTGAAGTTGCGATCTAGTGCATAAGGCTACACTCCCAGTAGTGGTCCAAAAAAAAAAAAAATTAGGGCCAGCATTTCTAACTAAACACTCCAATAGGCAGGGACGGTGGAGAAGCTCTGTATACACCGCTCCTCCACAGCCCCAAAGATGCTGCTTGCAGGACTTTTAACGTCTCGCAAACGCACCGCCCCAGTGTGAAAATACTCGGGCTTTCACACTGGAGTGACAGAAGAGGCGCATTGCAGAAGCTATTTTTAGCGCTAAAACGCCTGTAAAGCGCCTCAGAGTGAAAGTGGCCTTAATCAGCAGGCTTTTTTTCTCCTAGAGGAATGCCCTGTACACACGGTCGGACATTGATCGGACATTCCGACAACAAAATCCATGGATTTTTTCCTACGGATGTTTGCTCAAACTTGTCTTGCATACACACGGTCACAAAAAGTTGTCGGAAAATCCGATCGGTCTAAACGCGGTGACGTAAAACACGTACGTCGGGACTATAAACGGGGCAGTAGCCAATAGCTTTCGTCTCTTAATTTATTCTGAGCATGCGTGGCACTTTGTGCGTCGGATTTGTGCACACACGATCAGAATTTCCGACAACGGATTTTGTTGTCGGAAAATTTCATAGCAAGCTCTCAAACTTTGTGTGTCGGAAATTCCGATGGAAAATGTATGATGGAGCCTACACACGGTCAGAATTTCCGACAACAAGGTCCTATCACACATTTTCCGTTGGAAAAATCCGACCGTGTGTACAGGGCATAACTGTATTTTCAGCTGTTAAGTACATTACACAGCATACCACATTTATGCAACCGGATCTGGATTTATAGTCTGCATACTCCCAACAGTGCTGAAACTATGGGGCTGTAATACGTGTACTTCAGTGCTGTATTTAGGCCTAGGCCGACAAGCCCTGGCCTAGGGTGGAACTTTGCGGGGGGTGAAAAAGTTGACCCCCCACCCACCTTCCTGCTTCCTGAGTCCCAAATCCCGCGGCCTTCTCCCACACAAATGCAGGCTCCGGCGGCCGGCTTCCTGTGGTGTGATGGCGTGCTTGGCGGGGGAAATTCCGCTATGAGTGTCCACGGTGACTGGCTGCATGTAATTTGGATAGGCGGAGGCGGAGCCTAAAGCTCCGCCCTCTACCCTCCTCCATTCAGCTTTCCTGCATCGCTCGTCTCAGGCAGGGTCTGTCTGATGACAGGAGGAGGAGAGAGAGAGAGAAGCACGAGGGGAACCCCCTACCCCATAGCCAGGACAGCAGGTAAAATACTGTAGATGAAATTACTATTACTCTTGTACAGTAATGTGCACATGCATGGGATCACTTTATTGCAATATCATGACCATGAGCACAAATTGGCTGCTTGGGTGCATGTGCCAGGAAGCCAATCTATGCTCAATATGGAAATGAATATACAGATCATGATATTGCAATAAAGTGATCCATGCTACAAACTCATTACGCAGTCCACCTTCAGTGAAAGTTCATGTACTGCAAACTTTGCAGTACATGAACTTTCACTAAGAGCCCTTTCACACTGGGGCGTCAGGGCTGTCGGCGGTAAAGCGCCGCTATTTTTAGCGTGCGCTTTACCGTAGTTTTTGCAGGGGTTTTCGGCCACTAGCGGGGCGGTTTTAAAACAACCTGCAAAGCAGCGCTGCAGCAGTGTTTTGCTGGCGGATTTAACCCTTTTAAAACCGCCCGCTATCAGCCGAATAGCGCTGCTATAACGACAGCTAAAAATTGCGCCGCTTTACTGCCGACGCCGGGGCGCTTTCAGTGTGAAAGGGCTCTAAAGAGGTTAAAGCACTGATTGCCACTGATTAGGTGGCACTCTTCAGCTGTACTGATAAGGTAGCACTGTTTTGCTACAGTGATGGGTACTGATGAGGCCACACTGATGGCCCCTGATAACCTGCACTGATGAGGCTGCATTGATGGGCATTGATGAGGCTGCATTGTTGGGCACTGATGAGGAGGCATTGATGGGCACTGATGAGGCTTCATTGACGGGCACGGGTGAAGCTGCGATGATGGGCACTGATGAGGCTGCGATGATGGGCACTGATGAGGCTGCATTGACGGGCACTGGTGAGGCTACACTGATGGGCACTGGTGAGGCTGCATTCATGGGCACCGGTGAGGCTGCATTGATGGGCACCGGTGAGGCTGAGCTGATGGGCATTGGTGAGGCTGCGCTGATGGGCACTGGTGAGGCTGCATTGATGGACACTGGTGAGGCTGAATCGATGGTCACCGGTGAGGCTGCATTGATGGGCACCGGTGAGGCTGAATCGATGGGCACCGGTGAGGCTGAATCGATGGGCACTGGTGAGGCTGCATTGATGGGCACTGGTGAGGCTGCATTGATGGGCACTGGTGAGGCTGCATCGATGGGCACTGGTGAGGCTGCATCGATGAGTACCGGTGAGGCTGCATCAATGGGCACCGGTGAGGCTGCATCGATGAGCACCGGTGAGGCTGCATTGATGGGTACTGATGAGGCTGCATTGAAGGGCAGTGATGAGGCTACACTTGGTACCCACTTTTAATGTAGAGAGAGGAAGAGGTGGAGTTCTAAGATGAAAAGGTGGAGCTTAAAAGGAAAGGGGTGTGGTTTACAGAATACAAGATGGGGCTTAAACTCAAAGGGGTGTGGCCTTGACAAGAAGGGGTGGGTCATATTTAAATTAGGGGTGCATGGATTTAGTCAGGCCTAGGGCAGCACAAAACCTAAATACACCACTGGTGTACTTATCATTTTTCCAGAACTGAAAGATATGTTGGTTCCCCTCCCACATATTCCAGTTTGGAATTCATTTCCCTCAAATCACTGTCATCAATTTAACTCATTCTTGCCATTGCTATTAGCAATACCAGCTGGCTTCACCCTCTTTGGGGCCACACACAGACATGATGTCTTTTCTCACAGAAATGACCCACACATATTTCCACAACTAGGCGATTATTTGCCAGACATCCTACCTGTGTGTCACCACATGGTGTCCGGGCATTTATTATTTATCTGTGTTTATGTTGTCATGTTATGTGTTTATGTTTGTCTGGTGTCCACACCCCATGTACCCATTGTAGTATAGATGTGGAAACCTATGTTGTTGTGAAGCTGTGTTATTACTCTTTTTACTTATACAGTGGAACCTTGGATTATGAGCATGAGGAGAATGCTTGTAATCCAAAGCATTCACATATCAAAGCGAGTTTCCCCATAGAAGTCAATGGAAACAAAGATAATTAGTTTCACATTGACTTTTATTGCATACAATACCGCATGTGGCCAAAGGTGGGGGGGTGTGCCGGAGAGACTCGGAAATACTCCGAGACCGCTCGGATGCACTAGGAAACCCTTGGAAAGGCTCAGAAACACTCAGGAACTGAGTATTCGAGTGTTTCCTAGTACCTAGGCACCCTAGGCACCCCGCACCTCTGGCCAAATGCGGTACTGCACACCGCAGAGGCTTGAATCCTGCTTGTTTTGCAGGACAACACTCACAAACCGAGTCAGGATTTTTAAAAAATAATTGCTCGTATTGTGAAATGCTCGTTAACTGCATTACTCGCAATCCGAGGTTCCACTGTACTTTACACTGTGCAATATTTTGTCCACTAATAAATAAGGATTTTTTTTAGATACACTCTAGTATGATCCAATTGTTACTGTAGTAACCCCTATTTTCTGGTGCTTTACACCAGGATTTGTTTTCTGTATTACGTTTCTGGTTACGGTAACAATGCTCAATATGGTGAGTGATCTATGAGTGACCACTATAACATAGTGGATTGATTCTTTGATATACCCGTTCCTCAGTTTTGTTTATAGTTCTAGTTTTACCGTACATTGTGTCTCACTGAATGTAAAAATGGAGCTAATTAGGACTAAACTCTCTTTCGGCATACAGAGAGAAAAATTGGCTCAGACAGATTTTGTCTTGTTTGCATTCTAAAAGTGGCGTAGCATCAGCCAAATTCAAGTACAATTTCTAGACAGGTACATGAATTTAGTGCATTCTTCATCACTTTTGGAATGCATGAGAGGCAGTTTTGCAAAATCTGTCTGTGCCAGTCTTTATAAATTCCAGGGTATGTCTTTATGTCTATATCTTTCATGCTCACAGTATATTTACTTAAAATTTACTGGGGTGCTTTTTGATTTCAGCACCTATTTTCCAATGAACCCGATTTCCTAAATTCTAAACCAACTATTATAAAAGACTGACTTATGCCGCGTACACACGATCGGACTTTACGGCATACTTGGTCCAGGGTACCGGATTTCATCGGACAATTCGATCGATCGAAGTTTGACGGACTTAGATTTGAAACATGTTTCAAATCTATCCAGCGGACTCGAGTCCGGTCGAAAAGTCTGCTCGTCTGTATGCTAGTCCGAAGGACAAAAACCGAGCTAGGGCAGCTATTGGCTACTGGCTATGAACTTCCTTGTTTTAGTCCGGTCGTACGTCATCACGTACGAATCCGTCGGACTTTGGTTGATCGTGTGTAGGTAAGTCCGTTCATTCGGAAAGTCTGTTGTAAAGTCCATCGAAAAGTCTGGTTGTGTGTACGCGGCATTAGAGTGATATTGTATGCACTTCAATATTCAGTTTCGCTTGCCTTGTATTGAATCTCTATTCAATGGTAACATGATGATACTTTATGATCCATGAGCATAATTTGTGTGTGTTTGTTTGTATTTTGTCCAATAAGCAATAGTATGATGATCACATCATTGGGAACCTGTGAATAGGTGCTGTTATTTTATACCAGGTTGTAATTACAAGGAATGTAAAGAATAATGTTTTTTCCTAGGCCAGTGAGGTCATAGGGACCTAGACATTAATTCAATTTCCCTTTACTTAGCAAAGATTTAGTTATTATTTTCTGTGTATCTTTCGCACTCCTTTTTTACTTCTGTTATTTAATCCTGATAAGCTTGTTAAGCTTATTTAAGGAAAAAAAAAACGAATACCAAAGTTATACATGGTTTTAAAACATAATAGTAAAACATTTATGCTGTATATAAGGAAGGCACTGTTCAGGTTTTGTACCAGGACCATTTAGTTTCAAAGGATACCTCCAACATTGTTTTTAAAAATTACATTTATGTATACTACTACCACGGTTTTCTTTTCTGGAAAGGTATGTAAAAATGTTTTACCTTTCCTGATTAATTTTCTGGCACTGTGATTTTCTAGGACTAGCAAAACATTTTAACTAGCTGTATGGGGGTGGTTTGTAGCCCCCAAAATGTACTTTTGTGAGAACAGAATTGCAAGCAGTTTTGAGGTTACGATAATGTTACATTCATAATGCTAGTTTAATATATTTTAGGCATAACCTCCAATATAAAAAAACAAAACAAAGCCCCTAGCTTTCCTACTAGCACATCAAATACATAAAGTCTAAAACCCGACAGTCTTTTCAGATTTCTTTATTTCATACAAGTGGCACTGTGTCTTTAATAAAAATAGAACTTTTCAGCTTGGTGCCTCCAATGCAATTACTGCTTTCCAGGCCATTCTGTAACCCAATGATATCAATGTGACATTAGCCCAACAGAAAACACTAACAAACACAGGTGAAAAAAATAAAATGACCCTTGCGCCTTTCAGTAAGCTTTATTGAGCTGGCAACCTTTACAAAACAGCAGGCGCAAAATGGTATTTTCTACAAAAGAAATAAGTCTACTGTATATTTTTAGCCATGGCAAAGCAGACAAAACATTGGGTTCCTTTCATTTCACAAAATGGGGATATAATTTAAACTCTTTCACGCCTGTAATCACTCACTGGATCAAACATGTGGAAATTCTAATTCTGTGTTCAGGTGAAGGCATAGTGACTTTAATCCTATTCAGACTTGATGTTGTGAGTTTCTAGATATAAGAGCACACAGTGGCACTGGACATGTGATCTGCCAATTGCAGACGCATAGATTTTCCCTGCAAAACTAATTACCAGAAAATACATCACTGGCTCTGTTACACAGTCCAGATGACTTTGAATGAGCTTTTACCAGTATACAAGATAATCAGGGTTCTGAGGAAAGGATATAACAATGATTAGGCTTTAGCAGTGAGCAGGTTAATGCCAGGCCATGCACATACATACAATCCTTATAAAGGAACACTAGCGAGCAGCACATTTTAATTAGCATTATAAATCTTGGTAACAGGGAATTAAGCGCTACAGACTTTGCCATAGCCGTGGCTTCTATTTTAGGCAGAGAATAACTTTCTAAAATGACATCTGCTTACTTTTTAGTGTCAGGTGTGGTAAATGTGTTACTGGATTGGCTGAATCTCATTAAAGAAAAAAATGTTATAAAACCTTGTCTGTTACTAAAGTCAAGGGCAGGAGTCTTTGTACCCTAGGCATTCCCACTACCTGGCTCTGTAACAGAAAGCAGTGAATGACAGATTTCTTATGTGCTAAACTATGCTGACAAGTGAGCAAAGAAGGGTAGAAACTGTGAGAATGATGGGTGGAACTCAATAAGAGAAGCAATCAGCAGTCAAAAGTATTTGCTTCATTTATTTAAGTTTACTGGAAAGCCCTATACATGCATAAAAATATAGATGGTATGTGGAAAAAAAATGTACATTTATAACACCATCTTTTTGGAGCATTTTCTCACAATCATGGTCTCAAAGGAAACCTGTGCTGATAAAACAGTGGCTACCAATACTAAACTCTCCTGGCAATTTTGGTATTTGACTGTCTGTTATGTTAATCCAAAGCCATCAATATGTTTGTTGAACAAAAAGGAAGATCAGTAGATTTAACTTGCCTTTTTAATTAAAGCTGTAATAAACTCTCATAGCAACAGCAAAATGTCATAAATGCCTCTCCCAAACCAGCAAAAATGTAATTTGAGCGGAGCATGTACAGTTCAGACCACCTGTACGTCACCTGCTGGTGAAGTGCTTCCTGCATGCAAGCACAAGAGTGACGTCATTGACTGCCCAGACATTTATGCGGACAGATAGGACAAGCCCAGAAGGAAAATCGGGCAAAGGTGTAGACACTGAGAGGGGTGACAGCTCAGAGCTGGAGGTCTTCATTTAAGAGGTACATTTGTCATAATGTGGTAGTACAGTGGATATAAAAAGTCTACACACCCCTGTTAAAATGTCAGTGTTGTAAAAAAATGAGACAAAGATAAATCATTTCAGAACTTTTTCCACCTTTAATGTGAACTATAAACTGTACAACTCAATTGAAAAAAAAACTGCATTTTTTTGGGGGGGGGAGGGGGGGTGTAAAACTAAAAAAAATTTGGTTGCATAAGTGTGCATACCCTCTTATAACTGGGGATGTAGCTGTGTTCAGAATTAAGCGATCGCATTCAAACTCATGTTAAATAGGAGTCAGTACACACCTGTCATCATTTAAAGTGCCTCTAATTAACCCCAAATAAAGTTCAGCTGTTCTAGCAGGTCTTTCGTGACATTTTCTTAGTCGCATCCTACAGCAAAAACAATGGTCCTCAGAGAGCTTTCAAAGCATCAGAGAGATCTCACTGCTAAAAGGCATCAGTCAGGAGAAGGGTACAAAAGAATTTCCAAGGCATTAAATATACCATGGAACACAGTGAAGATAGTCATCATCAAGTGAAGAAAATATTGCACAACAGTGACATTACCAAGAACTGGACGTCCCTCCAAAATTGATGAAAAGACAAGAAGAAAACTGGTCAGGGAGGCTGCCAAGAGGCCTACAGCAACATTAAAGGAGCCGCAGGAATATCTGGCAAATACTGGCTGTGTGGTACATGTGACAACAATCTCCCATATTCTTCATATGTCTGGGACTATGGGGTAGAGTGGCAAGACAAAAGCCTTTTCTTATGAAGGCTTCTGTCTAAATTTTGCAAAAACATATCTGAAGTCTCCTAAAAGCATGTGGGAAAATGTATTATGGTCTGATGAAACTAAGGTTGAACTTTTTGGCCATAATTCCAAAAGATATGTTTAGTGCAAAAACAACACTACACATCACCAAAAGAACACCATACCCACAGTGAAGCATGGTGGTGGCAGCATCATGCTTTGGGGCTGTTTTTCTTCAGCTAGAACAGGGGCCTTAGTAAAAGTAGAAGGAATGGCTTCACCAGAAGAAGATTAAAATTTTGGAAAGGCCCAGCAAGAGCCCAGACCTCAATCCGATTGAAAATCTGTGGGGTGAGCTGAAGAGGGCTGTGCACAGTAGATGTGCTCGCAATGTGACAAATTTAGAGTGTCTTTGCAAAGAAGAGTGGGAAACATTGTCAAGTCAAGATGTGCCATGCTGATAGACTCATACCAAAAAAGACTGAGTGTTGTAATAAAATCAAAAGGTGCTTCAACAAAGTATTAGTTTAATGGTGTGCACACTTATGTAACCATATTATTTTAGTTTTTTATTTTTACTTCCCTCCACCTAAAAGATTTCAGTTTGTTTTTCAACTGAGTTGTACAGTTTATAGGTCACATTAAAGGTGGAAAAAGTTCCGAAATGATTTATCTTTGTCTCATTGTTTTACATCACAGAAACCTGACATTTTAACAGGGGTGTGTAGACTTTTTATATCCACTGTATATTGTGCATTCTAGCACATTATGGCATCAATCTGCAAAGCGACCAATAGAAAAAAAAATGGGGGAATTCAAGTACCACTTTAAAATTGAAACTCTGGCTATATACCTAACTCGCCTAAAAACTGTTCCCTCCCCTCTCTTAACAACTATGTTAACTAACCTGTGTAAGAAATATGTATTCACTACTTTCCGCCACTGGTCTTGGCATCTATTCACTGTTTTGTTTGTCTTTACTCAATAAAAATATTATGAAAGAAATATTCTTACCTATTTTTTAGCTTGCTCCAATTGCATGATCTCCTGTGTCAGCCAGTAGCAGCTGCAGGGCAGAGGAGAGAGTGCTCCAATGGTGGCTAGAAAACCTGGGAGGGTGACATCACTAATAGGCTTCAATGGCCCATTCATTGTCGGTGCCTCTCCTCTCCCCTGTAGTGATGATGGCTGACACAGGGGAGCTGGATCACATGACCAGAACGAAGCAGCCTGAAGATAGGCAAATATTGCAAGGTTCACCTTCCAGCAGGACAATGACCCTAAACATACAGCCAGAGCTACAATGCAATGGTTTGGTTCAAAGCATATTCATGTGTTAGAATGGCCTAGTCATAGTCCAGACCTAAATCCAATTGAATATCTGTGGCAAGACTTGAAATTTGCTGTTCACAGATGCTCTCCATCTAATCTGAGAAAGCTTGAGCTATTTTGCAAAGAAGAATGGGCAAAAATGTCCCTCTCTAGATGTGCAAAGCTGGTAGAAACATCCCCAAAATTACTTTCAGCTGCAATTGCAGCAAAAGGTGGTTCTACAAAGTATTAACTCAAGGGGGGGGGGGGGGGGGCGCTGAATACAAATGCACGCCAAACTTTTCACATATTTGTTTGTAAACAAATTTGAAAAAGATTTATAATTTTCCTTCCACTTCCCAATTATGTGCCACTTTGTGTTAGTCTATCACATAAAATCCCAATAAAATACATTTACGTTTTTGGTTGTAACATGACAAAATGTGAAATATGTCAAGGGGTATGAATACTTTTTCAAGGCACTGTCTGTATATATGTATATATTTTTTCCCTTGCATACGTTATTTAGCATAGATGTTAAGAGGGGGAGGGGCCAGTTTTAACCACTAGGCGTCCGCGCTATAGCCGAAAGACGGCTACAGCGCGGACTCAAATTGCCGGGAGGGCGTCCGTGGACGTCCTCCTGTTTACTTCCGCATTGCGCGCTCCCGCGAGCGCGCATCGCGGAAGTTTTGTGCTGGCCGTGTCCCTCGGACACAGCCAGTCACAGATCACCGTAAACGGCCAATGACAGCGGCCGTTTACGGTGCGATCGGCGGTGCCAATGAGAGAGGATCTCATATGTAAACATATGAGATCATCTCTCATCGCCGGCTCTCCCTCCTCACACAGAGACAGCGTGTGAGGAGGGAGAGCGGAACCGCTGCGGCGGTGAGTGTAAAAAAAAAAAAAAAAGGTGTCCCGCTGTTAACAGTCCCTGCCATCTGCCCTGTCATCTGCCCTGTCATCTGCCCTGTCATCTGCCCCTGCCATCTGCCCTGTCATCTGCCCTGTCATCTGCCCTGTCATCTGCCCCTGCCATCTGCCCCTGTCATCTGCCCCTGTCATCTGCCCTGTCATCTGCCCTGTCATCTGCCCCTGTCATCTGCCCTGTCATCTGCCCTGTCATCTGCCCCTGTCATCTGCCCCTGCCATCTGCCCCTGCCATCTGCCCCTGCCATCTGCCCTGTCATCTGCCCTGTCATCTGCCCCTGTCATCTGCCCCTGCCATCTGCCCCTGCCATCTGCCCCTGCCATCTGCCCTGTCATCTGCCCTGTCATCTGCCCCTGTCATCTGCCCCTGCCATCTGCCCCTGTCATCTGCCCCTGTCATCTGCCCCTGCCATCTGCCCCTGCCATCTGCCCTGTCATCTGCCCCTGCCATCTGCCCCTGCCATCTGCCCCTGCCATCTGTCCCCACTGCCACGTATAAGTGCCATCTGTCATCAGTGCCACATAGTGCCATCTGTCATCAGTGCCACATAGTGCCATCTGTCATCAGTGCCACATAGTGCCATCTGTCATCAGTGCCACATAGTGCCATCTGTCATCAGTGCCATCTGTCATCAGTGCCACCTGTCAGTGTCACGTGCCATCTGTCATCAGTGTCACGTGTCATCAGTGCCACGTATTAGTGCCACCTGTCATCAGTGTCATCAGTGCCACGTATCAGTGCCACCTGTCATCAGTGTCATCAGTGCCACGTATTAGTGCCATCTGTCATCAGTGCCACGTATTAGTGCCATCTGTCATCAGTGCCACGTATTAGTGCCATCTGTCATCAGTGCCATGTATTAGTGCCATCTTTCATCAGTGCCACATGTCATCAGTGCCACATATCAGTGCCATTTGTCATCAGTGCCACATGCCGTCAGTGCCACATATTAGTGCCATGTGTCATCAGTGCCACATATTAGTGCCATCTGTCAGTGCCACGTATTAGTGCCATCTGTCATCAGTGCCACGTATTAGTGCCATCTGTCATCAGTGCCATGTATTAGTGCCATCTGTCATCAGTGCCACGTCAGTGCCACGTATCAGTGCCATCTGTCATCAGTGCCACATCAGTGCCACGTATCAGTGCCATTTGTCATCAGTGCCACGTCAGTGTCACGTGTCATTGTCCTGGTGCTCCAGGGCCTTCAAAAGTGTAATAGGTAGTCAACAAATTAGATGTGTAATTTATGCTCCTAGAACACCTGATGGTGCTCCCTGCATGTTGGGCCTCTCTATGTGGCCAGGCTGTGAAAAAGTCCCACACATGTGGTATCGTAATACTCAGGAGGAGTAGCAGAATGTATTTTGGGGTGTCATTTGTGGTATATACATGCCATGTGAGAGAAATAACCTATTAAAATGACAATTTTGTGGGGGGAAAAAAAAAAAAAAAAATCTTCATTTTGCAAAGAATTGTGGGAAAAAATGACAACATCAAAAACCTCACCATGCATCTTACTAAATACCTTGGAATGTCTACTTTCAAAAAAGGGGTCATTTGGGGGGTATTTGTACTTTTCTGACTTGTTCGGGTCACAAGAAATGAGATAGGCCGTCAGTGCATCAGATGTGATCAATTTTTATGATTTGCACCATTTGCACCATAACCATAACAGACTCTCTAACTTTCAGAAAGACCAAATAATATCCACTAATTTGGGTTATTTTTACCAAAGATATGTAGCAGTATAAATTGTGGCCAAAATTTATGAAGAAAAATTACTAATTTTAAAAATTTTATCACAGAAACTAAGAAAAATGCGTTTTTTTTCAAAATTTGCGGTCTTTTTTCATTTATAGCGCAAAAAATAAAAAACCCAGAGGTGATCAAATACCACCAAAAGAAAGCTCTATTTGTATGAAAAAAAGGACAAAAAATTCATTTGGGTACAGTATTGCATGACTGAGTAATTGTCATTCAAAGTGTGAGAGCGCTGAAAGCTGAAAATTGGTCTGGTCACGAAGGGGGTTTAAGTGCCCAGTTGTCAGGTGGTTAAGGCAAGTTAAATTTATAGCCAGTAATCTACTTTACCTAAACAAGCCTTTTCATAGGGAAGCCATCAGTTACAGGCTTTCAGTACAAGATTCGTTGAAATAGTCAGTAGTGATTTGTTGGTCTATAGGCACAATATTCCACTTTAATATAGAGGATAATCCAAAAAACAGCTCAAAAATCCCACCATGGGCAACATACATTGTATGTCAGGTCAATATAACACTATGTATTACATCTCCGCAACTAATGCACATTTCTCTATGTTTTTCTTAAATACTGTGCAAGTACAGAGAATTACATTTTGATATTGACAGAAATTCCACCAGCTCTTAATTTTCTGTTTTGGGCTGGCAACATAACCCTGAGTGGGGAGTTGTAGTCCACTGGAAAAAACTAGAAGGGCTGCTTAGACTCCTTGAGATACCACAGGCATAATGAATAGGACAGCTCTGAATTACTGACATGGTCAAAGTGTTTTATATATATTTATTTTAGATATTAAAAAAAAAAACAAAAAAAATAAAAAAATAAACAACTTTCAATTACTCTCTATATTTTATTCAACAGACCAAAAAAGAGCAAATGCAAAGAGTTCATTGTCACTTTTGCATTGTTACACTTTGAAAAAGGTGTCTGGAATCAATGTTTGGCCTGTCTATGCATTTATTCCTGGCTGACTCTATTCTTAAAGCGAAGTGGAACTTCCGCTCATTTGTCTTCTCCCCCCCTCCGGTGCCACTTTTGGCACCTATCGAGGGAAGGGGGGAGTGGATACCTGTCCCTATCCCCATTTCCGGGAGACCGGGCTGTGGCGCATTACGTCAGCAGCTCGGCTGCCTTCTCCTCCCCCTCCTCCTTCCCCCACCGCCGGGCCAATAGGAGAGTGCAGTGGTGCCTCGCGCATGCACAGTAGGGACCCGACGTGAAGCCGTAATGCTTCACTACCGGATTTCCCTTACCGGCAATGGCGGCAGCAGCACCTGGCAGTGAGCAGTGCCGACATCACTGGACTCCAGGACAGGTAAGTATCCTATTATTAAAAGTCAGCAGCTGCAGTATTTGCAGCTGCTGGCTTTTAGTTTTTGCAGGGGTGGGTGGACCTCCGCTTTAAGAACTTTCTTTGCAGTATTGCACTGAGTAAAAGACTTTGAAACATCTACTTATCTACTCTCTTCTGCAAGCCTAAGATAAAAAATCTTCAGCACACAGGTATATTGATATGGAAAATCTATAAAAAGCAAACACAGCAATTACATTTGGGGAATTTATAAGAATCTATTATTGGATAATTTTCATAGCATAACCCAAGAAGATGCCCACACAGGTAGACTTTTTGAGTTGGAACAGGAAAGTAACTGCAATACTCCTTCATACACTAATATATTCCGTTCTCCTTTCTATAATTGACTTTAACTTTCTAGCTTCCATATGCTTCCTGTAACTGTGTCTGAAGCTAAACAAAATCAGACATTTCCATATGTTTATCTTACTGAAAACAAGAAGAGCTTCTACTGCTGTCTTAATATGCTGTGACAATGTGCTGTTTCACTCCTTTTCCAATTATTCCTGTGTTTGGTGACTGCAGAGCTTGCAACACCACAAGACACAACACATAACAGCTTAGAGTTGCTGATGCTTCACTGCGTGCTTTAAACATCAGCACTCATTTTTTCCGTTCATTAAACATTTGGGGTCAAGTGTAACACTGTACTATGTCTCCAGTTCTTTCCCTGGAAAATAAAAATGGTATGGTAATGTATGGGCCTCAAAATTATGTGCATCAGCCAATATTAAAAATTAAAGGGCTACTGTACACCAGGCTATTATTGGTTGGGTTATTGTTACCTGACCATAAGTATTCACCCACTTCATCTAGTTAGATATTAAAATGAATGAAATAAAGGTGCAAAATTGACTATTAAGCTGACAAAGGCTTGTTAGGTGTTCAGAAACTGATTGCACATGGTTTTTAAGATAACATGTATGCTCATATACACTTACTAAGGTAGAAGGAGAAAGTTCCCAGATATCTCTGTTAGCTTTTTTTCAGCTGAAACAAACTCTTAAAATCAGTCAGATGGTGTGTCTGGTGGCCTTTGCTGGTACAAATAGTCATGAGGACCATTGGATGATCATCATCTCACTTCTAAGGCTCCTTTCTTTCAGACAATCTGCATAGGAATGGAAGTGAATGTGGACACAGATATTATGGGAATTAAGTGTCCCAGGTCTGATGTCATATAACTACATTACATTGCATGTGACATGTGGATTGCTACATCTCCAAATTTGTGAAGTAGAGTTGGTCCATCAGTTAGTAAATCTTATCATTATCAGCAGTTCTCATAATTTTCAGTTGCTACAATTGTTATTGAGTTGAGGATCTACAGTGTATAATTAAGGAACAAATTCATCTTTCTTAGAAAAATATATAAATTAATAAGAAATGCACATTTTTTGCATGTAAAAAAATATGCATTGATTATTATTATTATTTTTTTAGGAGCCTGGCATTACACCCACGAATCTCAGGCTCCTGCAGATTGTCTGTGTAGTGGTCTGCCAGTACCTCGTATGGGCAGACAGTTACTGAAGGACAGAAAGACTCAATGGACTACCCTTAAAGTGGAGTTCCACCCAAAAGTGGACCTTCCGCTTTAAGCCCTCCTCACCCCTTTACATGCCATTTTTTTTTGGGGGGGGGGGGAGTGGGTACCTGTTTTTAACAGGTACTTCCTGCCTAACTTTCTTCTTCCATCGTCTCGCCGCCTAGGCGACTCCTTCTCTCCCCCTAGGCAGCTCCTCCCTCTCTGTAATCTTCTGGGACATGTCACAGGTCCCAGAAGATTGCCTGGCCACTAGGAAAGCGCAGTGCACACCCAGCTGTGAAGCCACAAGCTGTCACAGCTGGGTGCCCACAGTAGTAATGATGGCGCCGTGGAGAGGAGCGAGGCTTCGGGCAGCCACATTGCTGGACACTTTTTGTAGCTGCTGACTTTTAATAAATTTACAAAACAATGGAACTCCACTTTAAGCCACACACTTTATGCATTTAATATAATGGATCAATGTATTTAATAGACATTGATAAAGATACAGGTAGTGAACTACCCTCTTCTTCGGATCTCTATCATATTGTAAAGTATGTTTGACTTCAATGATAATCCGTTACAACGTGTTCCTTGTAATACCGACTTTTAATTTCATACAGACCAAATAAGGAATAAGGTCATAAAGTATGCATTCTTCACTTCACTCCATGCAGAAAAGTTCAGTAATGTTTAGATCTGTTGACTAGGGGCATGCAAGGTGCTAGACTGAATTTTGGTGTTCAATGTTGTGGGTTTTTTTTTTTTTTTTCCTACAATGCTCTGCATACCAGATACCATCTGACCTCTTTGGAAAGCTGTTGGGTGCCATGGTATGTCAAAGTGCTTATTGACACACCTCTTTTATAGCTGTTTATATCTTTGAATTCATTTAGTTGCTACAAAATGAATATCCTACTTCTTTTTAGAAGTGTTAGATTTCTAAAATTAGTGGTAAGTTCCCCTTTCTAGAGACTGAATATTAATAATTGTGACCTACAGTCAGTAAACTAAAACTACAGTCAGTAAACTAAAGTAAACTAAAGCAAAAAAATATATATTTACTGTACCTTTACAAAAGTTGTAATTCAAGAAGCAATTAGAAAGTAAGCTATACACATTAAATATTAAAGTTTTTTTTAATCAGAGTTAAAGAATAAATAATTGTATTGCCTTTCACTTTACCTCAGGGAATAAAAATATATTACCACATATTTAGGGTATTGCATATTCAATACTCCATACGGTATTGAGTATTTTATAGGAAGCATTTTCATTTTTCCCGTATGAAGAATGTAGAATATATTAAAAAAGCTGAAAGATGTACATATAAAGCCTGAATCAATTAATCTTTCAGCACAATGTATCTTTTTATATAAATTCAGACCTTGATTCAGCGGGTTGATACTTTCTATCAGATAAAGTACTTCCTGCTAATAATAAAATGACTTGGTTTAAAATATGTCATTATCTACAATTATTTTGCACCTTTACATGGGCAAACAAAAGCCTAAAAAGATACCCTTGGCATCATATATTTTGGTAAGGGGTTTTCCTAGCAGACAAGCTTTATCTGTAGACTAATAATCCCAGAATTAGAATAATTCAATTCTGTTATTCAACTGCGTGAAAGAAGAACCTTGCATCAAATATAATGAACTATGCAAAAGGAATTCTTGTTCTGTTCAGTGTTGGGCAATAAATTGTTATCTCAAGAAGCTCCAAACCTTAAAAAAAATGTGCAATGTATTCTATAATTCATATTACCATGTTATTTCACAGCTCACAGATTCTAAAATCGCTAGTTAATGGAAATTACTTTTAAGGTTCACTTTAATACAACAGTAAGGAGTACTTTAATATATTTATAGGGGATTCACAAATAGGATGGCTCCTTCAGTAAATTGCAGTCTAGTGCTCCTTTACCCACTAAAATGAATAGATAACGAAATACTAAAGCAACACAATGAATACCCATTTACTACTCAGTTAATTATGATTTATAAACTGCAAATGTCATATCATGGGCTAAAAGATACCATTGTAATAAAGTTTCCCCAATGCATTTAGTTGATCCAGCTGTCTTGTCTGCTCTCAGTGACTAAGCTACCTCTGTCTGTCAAATTACTTATTCCTATATATAGGAAAGTCTTTATATATTAAACTTTACTTTTAATCAAATTTTGATGGCTTTTTAACATATATGTAAGATGATTGATAAAAGTATTTATTCTGCTATAGATTTTTTTCATCCTGCCAAAATAGATTGTCTCTTAACATAGGATTAAGATGTCTCTTGATAACAAAGTTTAAAGCATAAAGAATTCACTAATGTCTGGTACAAACAAGGAGATTATCGGACAAATGATTGTCCGTGGTTTTTTTTTTTGCATACTAGTCTCATTTCGAAAATGAAGAGGTTACTAAAGTTCCAAAAATTCTCATATGACAGAATAAAAATTCAGATGTGATGTAATGTACTGTATTGTATTTTAGAATGACAACTGTACCCATTAAACGAAAATCGTACAATCTGATATTGTATGATAAAAATTTTTGTGCTGGTCTCATTGGATAATTTAGCATGAATTGTAATGATCGGCTCTTGAAAGCTGTATATAAACTAACAGGACATCATACAATCGCTTCAAGAGCTGTATTTTTCATACGATTTTCTGATCGTGTGTATGGGCCTTAAGATGTATGTGTTATTTTAACAATTTCCAGCAAAATGACATACCTGAGGAAGTGGTTGTACCGGGGTGATGCCTGCAGCTGTAGGCGTCACCCCAGTACTGTTTTTTTTTAGAGCTGGTAGTCAGCTTTCAGGTAATAACAACCGATGCGGCTAAGCAGTCGGTCAGCCGTTATCACAAGGAGCAGGAGGGTACAACCCCCCTACCACCTTCTGCCGCTCCGCCCGGGCCTCCCGTCCAACCATGAGACCCTAATGACCAGGCAGCAAGTCCGCCGGCTGGCCGGAGTCCCGAATAAAGCTGGAGTTGGCTTTGATCAGGTCCTCAATGTAGTAACCCAGAAGCGACGACACATCACAATGTCACTTCCAGTTTACTCAGCTGCCAATGTCTCCAATTTAAAAAAAAAAGTATTCAAAAACGCAGATTTTGGCATTTTGAATACTTTTAAGTGCAGTAGAGGGGTTTGGGGTCTAGACCCCAGTTCCCTCCATAAAGAGTACTCTTTTCACTGCCTATTACCATCACAAGAGAGGTTTACATTCCTTGTGACAGCAATAAAAGTGATCAGATTTTTTTTTTTTTTTAAAGGGACAGTGTAAAAAAATAAAATAAATAAGAAAAAAGAATAAAATGTTTAAAGCGCCCCCATCCCCACATGCTCGCGCACTAAAGAAAACGCATACGTAAGTCACACCCACAAATGTAAACAGTGTTCAAATCACACATGTGAGGTATCGCCGCAAATGTCAGAGCGAGAGCAATAATTCTAGTAAAAGACCTCCTCTGTAACTTTAAACTGGTAACTTTAAACTGGTAACCATTAAAATGTTTTAAAGCATCGCCTATGGAGATTGTTAAGTACCGTAGTAAATTCCACAAATTTTGAACCGTAACATGCTGGGTATCTATTTACCCGGCGTAACATCATCTTTCACAATATACAAGAAAAATTGGGCTAACTTTACTATTTCTTTTTTTCTTATTCAGTGAAGTGTATTTTTTTCCCCAAAAATTGTGTTTGGGGGTTCTAAGTAATGGACGGATTTTAACTTGTAAACAACAAATGTCAAAAACAGGCCTGGTCCTTAAGTGGTTAAGGGTTAAAGAAAGATATCAGCAGAATGCATAGTATAGTACTTACCTTTGATGTAATGTGTCAATTGTGCTGCTCTGTCATTGCTTAGCAGAAATCTTCCTCCTCCAATGCCCCCTTACTCCCACTACCATAATCTTCTGCTGCAGCATGGGTTAATAGAACTGAGGGGGCTGTAACAGGCTCAAGACAGCTCAACTATGCCCAACCTTTCCACCCAGCTCCTCCATTCACAGAAGATAGTACTACAGTTTTTATGCATGAAAAATGATCTGAAGTGAAGGGGTGGGCCTATTAATCATTTGCCCATCCTCCATTCATAGATTATGTTGGATTTGTTGATTTACCGCATGATAATGGTCCTATAAAATCTTAAATTCACAGACAAATATTGCATTGGTATGAAGGTAATACTACTCCACATGGAGTTTATATTTAGCTGTTAAAAGCCTCTGTTTCTCTTTAATCTCCATCCCAAATGACTATTTCCTGCTTTCTACAAATAATATCTTATAGAGCATTGCATTCATTTCATATTCCTTTTTATGGTAACTACTGCACTCTTTTGTATTTGTATTAAACACCTCAGGTAATCCTTTATACTAAATGGCCAATGAGACATTACTATTTATTATTTAAAAAAACACACAGAAAAGCAGATAGCATCTATGGTAAAGATTTCTGAGTGGACCCCCTCATCTACTTACAGTTTTTCAATTGGCTGTCTCAGCTGCAAAGTTTGGGAGGAAGTCAATAATTTGTGCCTGACAAAACAGTAAGAAATGTAGCTCTGACAATTGCAATTTTTTCTCAGGTTTTCCACTAGTTACAAGAAACATTTTAAAAGCAACTGGAAACCGAATATTCCACTTTGTGTTTATGGTGGATGGTTGTAAATGTTAAGCTTAATCTATTATTCCTATAACCTACCTTATCATGGTAGGTTATCCACATACATCACGGTTGGCCAGTTGGAGTGTGAGTGGTCATTGATGTCTTAGCTCTTTAAAGAAATGAGAAAAATTGACTGCAGATTTTTTGGCCAGTTGTCTATTGCTTTCCTGTGTCATTGTAAAGTTACAGTGCCTTGCAAAAGTAATCACCCCCTTGGCTTTTTACCTATTTTGTTACATTACAGCCTTTAGTTCAATGTTTTATTAATCAGAATTATATGTGATGGGTTTAGAACACAATAGTCTAAGTTGGTGAAGTAAAATTAGAAAAATATATACATAAAACTTTTTTTCAGAAGTAAAAAAATAATAATTGGCCTGTGTGTATGTATTCACCCCCTTTGTTATGAAGCCCATAAAAAGCTCTAGCACAACCAATTACCTTCAGAAGTCACATAATTAGTGAAATGATGTCCACCTGTGTGCAATCTAAGTGTCATATGATCTGTCATTACATATACACACCTTTTTGAGAGGCCCCAGAGGCTGCAACACCTAAGCAAGAGGCACCACTAACCAAAGACTGCCATGAAGACCAATGAACTCTCCAAACAAGTAAGGGACAATGTTGTTGAGAAGTACAAGTCAGGTTTAGGTTATAAAAAAATATCCAAATCTTTGATGATCCCTAGGAGCAGCATCAAATCTATCATAACCAAATGGAAAGAACATGGCACAACAGCAAACCTAAATATTCAAGAAAGACCGCGCTAAAGGCAATAACATGTGATGTGACTAATCAAACATATTCAAGTGTATGAAAATAAAATACATCAAAAATGAAAAAATTATTATTTAAGAATATGGAACACCAGAGCTCTATTGAAAAAGTGACTGGAAAATATAAGTCCCAAATGGAGATAAAAAAGTCCCAAATGAAGGTAAGAAAGTAACTGGCGTCACAAAAACACACAGTCCCTGGAGCCAAGGCAGATGCAAACAGTGATCATGGACATGTAACACAATCCTTGGAGCCAAGGTAGATGTATTCAGTGATCATAGACGTAAGACACCCAGTGAAAAATCCTCCACCTAATAAGATGTCCGCTTACCAGAGGTAAGCTGTAAATCAGCTTAATAGTAAACCTCTACTCAGGGAAGATCAGCTCCTCAGGTCTCCAACCAAGGAAGGGGTGGACAGGATCTTTCGATGTATTGGACTCAATCCACATAGTAGGAGGACTATTTATTTGCGAATAAAGGGTCACATGCACATTACATCACTTCCAGTTCTACATTGGAACGCAAGCTATATACGTGGGAAGTTTTCCTCTGTGGTACGAGAATTTTCATACCATTATTAGCATTCTTGTTTTCAGCATGGTACGGACATTCTGGGAAAATCAGACAATCGTCCGATTTTCTAATTATGTGCACTCGGCTTTAGATGGCAGCTTCCTTGGCTGTTCAGACCGGCCAATCCTGAACAAATCAGCAGCTAATTAGAGCAAGTCCAGCTACCAACACATCCTTCCCCCGGCGTGGAACAGCAAACCTGCCAAGAGATGGCCACACACCAAAACTCACGGACCGGCAAGAAGTGCATTAATCAGAGAGGCAGCACAGAGACCTAAGTAACCCTGGAGGAGCTACAGAGTTCCACAGCAGAGACTGGAGTATCTGTACATAGGACGACAATACGCCGTACACTTCATAGAGTTGGGCTTTATGGCAGAGTGGCCAGAAGAAAGCAGCATCATGCTGTGGTGTTGTTTTTCAGCAGACGGGACTGGGAAACTGGTCCGGGTTGAGGGAAAGATGGATGGTTCTAAATACTGGAATATTCTTGATCAAAACCTGTACCACTCTGTGTGTGATTTGAGGCTAGGACGGAGGTTCACCTTCCAGCAGGACAATGACCCCAAACACACTGCTAAAGCAACACTTAAGTGGTTTAAGAGGAAACCTGTAAAATGTGTTGGAATGGCCTAGTCAAAGTCCAGACCTCAATCCAATAGAAAATCTGTGGTCAGACTCAAAGATTGCTGTTCACAAGCGCAAACCATCCAACTTGAAGGAGCTGGAACAGTTTTGCAAGGAGGAATAGGCAAAAATCCCAGTGGTAAGATGTGGCAAGCTCATTGAGACTTATCCAAAGCGACTTGGAGCTGTGATAGCCGCAAAAGGTGGCTCTACAAAGTATTGACTTTAGGGGGGTGAACTGAAGTTATGCACATTGTCTATTTTCATCTATTTTTTGTTTACTTCACAATAAAAAAAAAAAAATCATCAAAGTTGTGGGCATGTTCTGTAGATTAAATGATGCAAATCCTCAAACAATCCATGTTAATTCCAGGATGTGAGGCAACAAAACACAAAAAATGCCAAGGGGGGTGATTACTTTTGTAAGTCACTCTAAGTACAGTGTCACAGTTTATATTGCAATTGTGATAAACTGTGTGTATATTGAGGAATAAAGATTCCCCTGTAGCCAGGTAACATCCTATAGTCTGCACACCTATAGCCTTGATTTTAGTATTAGTTAAAAACCTGTGTATGGCGTGCCGACAACAAATTCCATAGAAGGAATAACATGATTTGACTTCCTATACAAGACAAAATAAGCAAATGTTTCCTGCTGATGGATTAATTTCATTTTTAAAATGTGTCATTAGAAAGAAAGAAAGACACTTGTAAATAACTCAAGTAATTGGCAAAATCCCGCAGCATATGTTGGAATGTACAATTTGAGATAGGTAAACACAAGAGGATATAATGTCAGCAGCAAAGTAGCTATTTGTGCCCAGATCAATAAACTCACATTCCACAGACTCTTACACCACATCCCTCATCATAAACCCATTACAGAATACTAATGAATCAGGTTTGTGCAAACAGAAAATCTGCACTATTTTGCAGTTCTTTCGGGATGAGCCATTCCTGCAGTTAAAATAATCCATTGTTTGAGCTTTTCGTGGGGAATCTGCTTATTTTTCTCATTGCTCAACTGCATAATGGAATTCTAATTAGATACCCAGATGATTGCTGTTTCCAGCCTAGAGCACTTCTGTGTAAAGTTGCCTGCAGAAAGACTAATCTCTAACAGGCTGTGGCATATCTGGCCATCCTTACTTGAACTGCATTCCAAGACCATCATTGCCTTTCCTGCTAACTGTGGTAAAAGGGTCTTTTCTATGAAGTAAGAGGAAAGATCACTGATCATCTAAGCAGACATTTTCCAACAACTCAGAAAATGTCACATAACAACTACGATATACGCTGTTCACAAAAGCTGCTACAGTACACCTGTCATGGGAGAAATAGGGGGCTAATGATGCTGGTCTTCTTCTGAAAATGCTAGGTGCCGGGTTATGTTTAGCTTCACTGTTTCTATGGCAGACCTTGAACAAGCATGCAGCACATAAGTGTCAGACAGGTGTCATAATTCCTTATATTTAGACATATTCTGGGTCAAAGACTCAGGAGTATCATAACAGCTTGGCAAGAAGCATTTCAGAAAAACAGACTAGCAATGGCAGCCTACATACTGTATGTATCTCATGAAAAGATTCCCCCAAACCCTACAAGAGTCCAATCACCAAACCATGCTGGAATCCGTTACCCTGCCGATTAACTGCTTGCCGACCAGCCGCCGTCATTATACTGCGGCAGGTCGGCACGGCTGCGTGAATCACCATAGGTGTACGTCGTCCACTTTAACCGCTTCAGCCCCAGAAGATTTTACTCCCTTCCTGACCAGAGCACTTTTTGCAATACGGCACTGCGTTGCTTTAACTGACAATTGCGCGGTCGTGCGACGTTGCACCCAAACAAAATTGATGTCCTTTTTTTCCCCACAAATAGAGCTTTTTTTTGGTGGTATTTGATCACCTCTGCAGTTTTTATTTTTTGCGCTATAAATTAAAAAAGAGCAACAATTTTGAAAAAAAAAAAAAGCATTATTTTTTACTTTTTGCTAGAACAAATATCCCCCAAAAATATGTATAAAGAAACGATTTTTTTCCTCAGTTTAGGCCGATATGTATTCTTCTACATATTTTTGGTAAAAAAAAAAAAAAATCACAATAAGCGTATATTGATTGGTTTGCGCAAAAGTTATAGCGTCTACAAAATAGGGGATAGTTTCATGGCATTTTTATTTTTTACTAGTAATGGTGGCGATCTGCGATTTTTATGGGGACTGCAACATTATGGCAGACACGTCGGATACTTTTGACACTATTTTGGGACCATTGTCATTTATACAGCGATTAGTGCTATAAAAATCCACCGAATACTGTGTAAATGACACTGGCAGGGAAGGGGTTAACCACTAGGGGGCGATGATGGGGTTAAGTGTGTTCTAGGGAGTGATTCTAACTGTTGGGGGGGATGGGCTACTAGTCACATGACAGCGATCACCGCTCCCGATGACAGGGAGCGGTGATTTCTGTCATGATACAAGCCAGAATGGGGAAATGCCTTGTTTACATAGACACTTCCCCGTTCTTAGGCTCCGTAAAACGATCGCCGGGAGACCGGCGGACATCGAGTCTGCTGGTCCCGCGGGCATGATAACGCTGTACATGGCATGCCTGCTATTCCGAGTTCTTAAAGGGGACGTACATTTGCCCACCGCTGCCATTGTGCCAATGTATATCGGCATGCAGCGGTCGGCAAGTGGTTAAGTGCTCCAGGGGCGCACTCGCAGCGTGACACTGGAGCCGATGCGTGCGACTGAGTTGTCCACCGGCGACCTGTGATCGCAACTCAGAGGGCCAGGATGGGGATCTGTCAATGTAAACAGACAAATCCCCATTCTGCCAGGGAAGTAGAGAGAGATTTGCTGTTCCTAGTGATCAGGAACAGCGATCTCTCTCTACTCCCTGTCAGTCCACTCCCCCCACAGTTAGAAATACCTCCCTAGGGAACACTTAACCCCTTCATCGCCACCCTAGTGTTAATCCCTTCCCTGCCAGTGCAGCGGTGTTTTAAACGCAAATTTTTGGGAAAAGGGACACTTTCATGAATTTTTAAAAAATCCAAACAGTAAAGTTACCCCTTTTTTTGTATAATGTGAAAGATGATGTTACGTCAAGTAAATAGATACCAAACATGTCACACTTTATAATTGCACGCACTCGTGGAATGGCGACAAACTACGGTACCTAAGAATTTCCATAGGCGACGCTCTCAATTTTTTTTACGGTTACCATCGTGGCGATACCTCACATGTGTGATTTGATCACCGTTTACATATGCGGGCATGACTTCCCTATGCGTTTTCTTTGCTATGCGAGCTCGCGGGGACAGGGGCGCTTTAAAAAAAATTTTTTTTCTTATTTATTTTATTTAATTATATATTTATAAATTGTGTAAAAAATGTTTTGATGACTTATTGCTGTCACAAGGAATGTAAACATCCCTTGTGACAGTAATAGGTGGTGACAGGTACTCTTTATGGAGGGATCGGGGGTCTAAAAGACCCCCGATCCCTCCTTTGCACTTCCAAGTATTCAGATCGTCGAAAACGTATTTTTTTAAAACCAGCGCCATTGGCAGCCGAGTAAATGGGAAGTGACGTCATGACGTTACTTCCATGTTTACGATTAGGAGGCTGGAACGAAGCCACCCACGGCTTCGTTCCAGCCTGCCGCCGGGGGCAGCCGATTCATCACGATTGAACAGGAGGCCCAGAAAGAGCGGCGGGAGGCGGCGGGAGGCGGGGACGACCCCTCCTGCTCCTCCTCCGGTATAACAGCCGAGCGGCTTTTAGCCGCATCGGTTGTTATATTCGGATAGCCGATTGCCCGCTCTAAACAACAGTACCGGGATGATGCCTGCAGCTGCGCGCATCATCCCGGTGTAACCCCGGAAAACCGAGTACGCACATCTGCGTACGCTCGACAGGAAGGGGATAAATGTCAATGGTCCCAAAAAAGTGTCAAAAGTGTCTGATCTGTCCCCTGCAATGTCGCAGTCCTGCTAAAAATCTCTGATCACCGCCATTCATAGGCGTGCGCACAGGGTGTGCCAGGTGTGCCTAGGCACACCCTAATCACCCTGTGCAGCACAGATTCCCCCTACTGCCCCCCCTTTCCTCCCACTGTGCTTTCGGCTTCCCTCCTCTCCTTTCCCGATGGATGTTACTGTGGAGATGTTTTAGGATGAGTGGGAGAAGGGGCCAGTAAATATGTAATTTACCGGCCTCTTCCCCATCTGAATGAACATTGCGAGTTCAGTAATCAGTAATGTCTGTTTGATCTTTGGGGTGCACACCCTAATGCAATAGGCTGTGCACACCTATGCCGCCATTACTAGTAAAAAAAAAATTAATAATAAAAATGCCATAAATATATCCTCTATTTTGTAGACGTTATAACTTTTGCGCAAACCAATTACCATACGCTCATTGCGATTTTTGTTACCAAAAGTATTTAGAAGAATACATATTGGCCTAAACTGATGAAGAAATGTGTTTGTTTGTTTTTTTTTAGATATTTATTACAGAAAAAAAGTAAAAAATATATTTTTTTTTTTTCAAAATTGTCGCTCTTTTTTTTTTTTTTAGCACAAAAAATAAAAACCACAGAGGTGATCAAATACAACAAAAAATAAACACTATTTGTGAGAAAAAAAGGACACATTTTGTTTGTGTACAACGTTGCATGACCGCGCAATTGCCAGTAAAAGCGACGCAGTGCCGTTTTGCAAAAAGTGGTCTGGTCATTAAGGTGGTAAATCCTTCCGGTCCCTAAATGGTTAAGGCTTTGCCTGCCCATCCTATAGTGGACCACATTTCTGTTTGAGGGCCATGAGAAATGAGAGATCTGTTTGTCACAGTAGCAGCTGCATAACTGCACACCAATGGTGACCTCCTGATTAAGACTTCGGCTGAAACATGCTAGCGCTTTGCTGTTCTTATAGATATTCAAGACCATTTGCACTCTTAATAATACAGTTCTACGAAAGATCACAAGCTTTTTATCTATTACAAGTTTTGGAGGTATACAGGATCCAGGTTGTTTGAGGCTGACATCCCTGAAACATATTTTTGGCATGGAGGTTGAATCACTTTTTGTAGTCATTTGGATAAATGCACACCACCAAACGACTTATGACTTTAATAAACCTCGGGTGAGCCTAAATCTTGCTTCACACAAAGTGAAAGGGGATGGGGAAACCATTAACAATCACAAAGAAAACAAGGAAAATACATACTGTGAAACTTTGCAAATGATAATCTGTGTACATGTAGCAAATGTAGTGTTTTCATGTTCTTTTAATCCTTTTATTTGGATATATACTGTATGTTAATTATCATCAATAATCATCAATTTTCAGTAATTGTTTTATGAGATGGGTAGCTAGGCAATTATTTCTTAAAGCCCAACTCCAGGCTCCGTTCGCTACTAGCTTTATAGAGGTGAGTATTCATTTACCCAGCAGTGGTAGTAATTGTTTGTTTAATTGTAATTAGTTGAGATAAATAGATACTATTCTCTCTCTTTAAAGCTAGTAAAGGGATGCTGTCTGCAGTTGGGATTTAAAACATTTTTTTTTTCACTAAAGGGATTAAACTAATTTCCTTTAATATGTACCTTCTTAGAAAGAAGTATTGTATATAATAGGCAGTATACAGTTCCTTTTTTCTGTACTGCCATAGAAAGATGCAACTAAAACTGCAAGAGGAAAATATAAATTAACAACATGTCACTCAGTAGCTGCTTAGTGTCAAATACACTGGAAACAAATTACATCTACGACATGCTCACTGATCACGAAAAACTGCAAATGATTTGTGTTATACTTGTTTTTGAGGAAACAAACAGTGCTAGTATTTTAATTATAGTAAATATGTTCAGATGAATTTCAATTTTGTTCCAGAGCTGTTCACCTGTACGCAGTCCCATATTGGTCTTTAATGGATATTAAAAAGATAATAAAAAAAAGATCTGCCCTCTAATGCTTCAATCACACAGACATATGCGTATTTTCCACACAGAATGCAGGGTCTTATTGGCAGAGCTAGAAGCAGATCCTGTTTTTCTCCTTTCTCCTAAAGTACTCGGATTTAGAAACGTTTTCACGCATTAAAAAGCGTTTAGATATATATGGGTAAGATTGGCGCTGCTAAGTGTTACCAATGTGACAAAGTATGTTAATAAAAATCCTTGGGAGATTAAATGAAAAATAGAATGAAAAAATAAAAAAATAAAATAAAAGGAAAAAAAAGGTATACTGTTATTTTAAGACATCATCATATAAGGTGCAAATGTGTTAAATGTGCAAACACACTTAATAAAGTGTTCAAAAAACTGATCAATGAGTTATATAATGTCTTAGAAGTCATTGTCTAGCAGAAAATACTGATGTAAACAAAAAGTGCCTGAAAAGGCTTGGTCTTTAAGTGGATAGAGACCCATTTACTCAAAATCGTGCGTGTTTTTTTTTTTATCTATGTGAGTAACTCAACCCATTCTTGTTAATGATCTTCAACTTATACAATAACATTTATGAAGTCTATAACTCCAGAAATTGAGTTACTTTCCATTCTCCTGGGCTCCATTGCCTCACAAAGATGTCTACTGAAACATTTCCTATCTGCTGCTAGGCAATTCATACCTACTTTCTGCAAATCTCAAACCACTCCTCCTCTTAACTTTGGATTTTTTTACAGTGAATAACATAATTTGAATAATTTGAGGAGATGTTAGCAATGGATTTGGTTTTGTATGATACATTTTATGGTATGTGTGGTTCCACTTTACATCGTATTACACCTTAAGCCTTCGTCTAGGCACTCATCCTATTCTACCCAGCTGTGTCCCAGTTGTTAACCAGAAAAAAATTTGCTGATCTTAGCGAACATTCATGGAACCCCTTTTTTAACCCCCCCATTTCCAAGTACAGTATCAATCATTCCTTTTTAACGGCTGCCCCAGATCTACATATTCTCTTTGTTCTTTCCATAATCTCCCCCCAATATTATGGCAGTATGCCCTTTTACTTTGTTCTCCCTCCTTCTCTCTTTGTCAGTTCATCTTGAGTCTGAACAGTAAAACTTTAATTACAGCTAACACCTTCTATATTTACCCATACTAATTACTATCAACCTTCCCCCAATCCAAGGTCTGGATTTTCCTTAATTTTACTACTTATGTTTGAAATGTTAATTTTAAATATAGTCTGTACACCTGGAAACAGACATTATTTGACCATAAAACCTACATGTATGTGCCCTGGGGCCCTAATTTTAGATTAGCCTTCAAATAATGAGCAGAAATGTCTTTATTGCACTGTTTATTTCAATTTGTATATTGTAGCTTTGTTCTATTTTTCAGGTACATATAATTTTAAGCTTACGAGTATTTATTATATACCAATTCATCACAATAGCATCTTTTTAATTTTAATGGTAAATGAAAATATACAGTAGATGTGATCAACATTTGAGCACGTGTGCCATATTAAAAATACTATGCAAGCAAAGTAACATGCAATTCTTAATTTATCCTGTATTGAGGTTTAACTCCATGGCCTCCAACCATCATTCAGTCATACACTATATTACCAAAAGTATTGGGACACCTGCCTTCACACACACATGAACTTTAATAGCATCCCAGTCTTAGTCCGCAGGGTTCATAATTGAGTTGGCTCACCCTTTGCAGCTATAACAGCTTCAACTTTTCTAGGAAGACTGTCCACAAGGTTTAGGAGTGTGTCTATGGGAATGTTTGACCCTTCTTCCAGAAGCACCTTTGCGAGATCAGGCACTGATGTGAATGGTAAGGCCTGTCTCACAGTCTCCACTCTAATTCATCCCAATGTGTTCTATCAGGTTGAGGTCAGGACTCTGTGCAGACCAGTCAAATATGCTTCTGGAAAAATGGTCAAACATTCCCATAAACACACTCCTAAACCTTGTGGACAGATTTCCCAGAAGAGTTGAAGCTGTTATAGCTGCAAAGGGTGGGCAAACTCAAAATTGAACCCTATGGACTAAGACTGGGATGCCATTAAAGTTCATGTGCGTGTAAAGGCAGGTGTCACAATACTTTTGGTAAAATAGTGTATATCCTGACAAGGAGCATGCTGACAGAAGGTGAGCGCAGAGAAATGACCTTCTCAGTCTTGCTGCTCCATTACTATCTGGTCACAGGCTGGGGGCAGGGAAATGACCTCGTGTTGCTTAAAGCTAAAGTTTAGGAATACCAATTTTTACATAGTTGAATTGGTCCAGCTTGGCCCAATGTAAATATGTATGTGCCAAACTTTTTCCAGTGATCTCAACTAGCTTCTGGGTCGAGAGGCTACCCTGCTGCATTGTAACTACAGGCGGTTGCTTGCTTGGCATTGGCACCATTCAGGGAACCCTTTGTATTTTTTCAGTTAATGCAAAGCATATTCTGATTAGGCAAGGTGAAGAGCTGGGGCGGTGAAGTCACAAGCTCCACCTTGTCCAATAGGAGAAAAATATGCATTCATTGGAAAATGTAAAGTATTCTCTGTATGATGCTCATGCCGATTAGGTGACCTCCTGTTTTTAGTAATCAACACAGGACCCAGAAGCGAGAGGCAATCAATGTAGTAGCAGTGCTTACTACAGTCATTTGCAGCCTCAATAGGGATCCCACAGGTATTGCACATACTGTACATGTTTACAATGGTCCATGCTGGACCGATGTAACTTTGTAAATAATGCTATTCCTAAATTTAGCTCTAACTGCACCAAACATAAAACAGGTTACCAGGCTGGCTGTTGTGTCAGGCAGGGCTTTGTAAATCTCAGGACTGGATGGACACAAATATAATATTTTTGGCAGATAAAAGAGTTCCTATATATGCAATTGTGTAGTTAGCCATTTGCCTGTAGTTCAGCTTTAATACAACTAAATACATGAGGTTTTTCTGGTCAATTCAATATAAAAGAAAGTCTTAAACACAGCAATCTGATATTGCATCTCTCCAATCCAGTGTGTGTTAGTTGATATGCTCTCTGTTAATGGGATCATGAGCTGAGTGGCAGAGAGCTTTCTGGCTTGAATTGATAAATTGTTCTTCTTTCCTCTTTCTTCATGGGTTTCTAAACCTGTCAGAGCTAATAATATGCAAATGATTTTCCACCAAATGTCTAGCTATACTGATTCAATCTCTATCTCTACTGTGAAACAACAGAAGTCTTTTAGAATTTTATGAAGACTGTCTTATTTGTTTACATACACACAAACAAACCCTGTATAGAAGTTTTGAAAATCAGATGTCGGTCTACTCTAAGGTAATCACTATAAAGTCTCTGTGACCTTGGGAAATCACCTTATCAAGTTAAGCCTGGAGATCTAAAAATTACATTGTAAACTATTTCAGATATAATTTACCTATCATTCTGATAGTCATTTGACTTCTGTGATTCATGATTCAATAGACGACTGTACAGTGGCAATTTTTTAAGGACAGCAGGTCTCATCAGCTGGGAAAAGAGATTTTCTTCTAACTTACAATCCTCACCTGCTTTGTTAAAGGGAACTTCTTTTTCTAATTATTAGAAAATATCAGCAGTGATTTTATTTGACTTTCACCCTCTCCAATATTTTTTAATTTAATAACCATAATTACAGTATCTCACAAAAGTGAGTACACCCCTCACATTTTTGTAAATATTTTATTCTATCTTTCCATGTGACAACACTGAAGAAATGACACTTTGCTACAATGTAAAGTAGTGAACATACAGCTTGTATAACAGTGTAAATTTGCTGTCCCCTCAAAATAACTCAACACACAGCCATTAATGTCTAAACTGCTGGCAACAAAAGTGAGTACACCCCTAAGTGAAAATGTCCAAACTGGGGCCACTTAGCCATTTTCCCTTCCCGATGTCATGTGACTTGTTAGTGTTATAAGATCTCAAGTGTGAATGGGGAGCAGGTGTGTTAAATTTGGTGTTATCACTCTCACTCTCTCAAACTGGTCACTGGAAGTTCAACATGGCACTTCATGGTAAAGAACACTCTGAGGATCTGAAAAAAAGAATTCTTGCTCTATATAAAGATGGCCTAGGCTATAAGAACATTGCCAAGACCCTGAAATTGAGCTGCAGCACGGTGGCCAAGACCATACAGCGGTTTAACAGGACAGGTTCCACTCAAAACAGGCCTCGCCACGGTCGACCAAAGAAGTTGAGTGCACGTGCTCAGCGTCATATACAGAGGTATTTTTTTGGGAAACAGATGTATGAGTGCTGCCAGCATTGCTGCAAAGGTTGAAGGGGTGGGGGGTCAGCCTGTCAGTGCTCAGACCATATGCCCTACACTGCATCAAATTGGTCTGCATGACCGTTGTCCCAGAAGGAAGCCTCTTCTAAAGATGATGCACAAGAAAGCCCACAAACAGTTTGCTGAAGACAAGCAGACTAAAGACATGGATTACTGGAACCATGTCCTGTGGTCTGATAACACCAAGATAAACTTATTTCGTTCAGATAGTGTCAAGCGTGTGTGGCGGCAACCAGGTGAGGAGTACAAAGACAAGTGTGTCTTGCCTACAATCAAGCATGGTGGTGGGAGTGTCAAGATCTGGAGCTGCATGAGTGCTGCTGGCACTGGGGAACTACAGTTCATTGAGGGAACCATGAATGCCAACATGTACTGTGACATACTGAAGCAGAGCATGATCCCCTACCTTCGGAGACTGGGCCGCAGGGCAGTATTCTAACATAACGACCCCAAACACAACTCCAAGACGACCACTGCCTTGCTAAAGAAGCCAAGGGGAAAGGTGATGGACTATCTCCAGACCTAAACCCTATTGAGCATCTGCGGGGCATCCTCAAACCGAAGGTTGAGGAGCGCAACATTCACCAGCTCTGTGATGTCGCATGGCGGAGTGGAAGAGGATTCGAGTGGCCCACTGTGAAGCTCTGGTGAACTCCATGCCCAATGGGGTTAAGACAGTGCTGGAAAATAATGGTGGCCACACAAAATATTGACACTTTCGGGCCCAATTTGAATATTTTCACTTAGGGGTGTACTCACTTTTGTTGCCAGTGGTTTAGACATTAATGGTTGTATGCCGAGTTATTTTGAGGACAGCAAATTTACACTGTTATACAAGCTGTACACTCACTACTTTACATTGTAGCAAAGTGTAATTTCTTCAGTGTTGTCACATGAAAAGATAAAATAAAATATTTACAAAAATGTGTGGGGTATACTCACTTTTGTGAGATACTGTATTATTATAACTTATTAACTATTATTTCCCCCTCCCCATTACACAGATGGATATTAAAAAATGTTTTTATTATTTTTTTTTGGGGGGGGGCTGAGAGGAAGCCTTCTGCAGGTCCTAGTCCCCTCACTTTCTTATCTTCTTGTGTTATCTTTCTTTGTAAGGTAAACCATATTACTAGCATCAGAAAGCCAGTGTAGATTTGTGCTCATGCTCATTGCACACGTGCTTATTTTAATGAGCAAAGAGCCAATGTTACATATACTGTGCCCGTTCATCTTGCGCATATTTGTGAGTGAGCATACTACCTAGCACTTGCCACCCAGTGGCCTATTTAAAATTGGTCCATCACTATGAGCAGTTGCTGAATGGTCTTCAGTTTGTTCCTGTGTTCCCGAAACCTAATCTGCTGTATCTGCTTACCAGTGTATGACCTGGGTTGACTTTGCTTTTGAGCTCGCTCTAGCTCTGTTACCCCATCTTTTCTGACCTTGGCCTGTTTACCGGATCTGATCTGCCTTCTGACTCTGAACTGCTTTGCCCGGCTGTTACTGACCTTGGCCTGCATCCTGGACTTGCTTTGCTTACTGATTCGGTTTCTTACTGCCCAGTTGCTGCTGACTGCTGCTCGTCTCCTGGTTCTGCTTCCATCTCTCGCTCTGATGCCAAGCTGCTCCTGCATCCTGTATTAAAGAATGCATCTACCAGCTCTACCCATCTACAGAGTGGACTTCACCAGCCAGCTACTATTGCACTCGTGCCACTCCTTGCCCTTACACTCTGTGTCCATCTTCAGGAGTGTTGGGTGGGAGGTGTAAGAGATTCCTCCACAACATTCCAGTCTCACCAGGTACTCAATATTCTTATTCTTCTTCTTACTTACTTTCTTACCTAGGCAACAATGACGTAACCCCCAGCTTGCTCAAAGCCTCCTGGAATATCTACATTACAAGAGGATTTAATTTAAACTTAAGACAGCTAAGACAACTAATGTTTAGCAAGTGAGTAAGCAGAGGTTATACGCAAATCTCTTTTCCTCTATAAGCTCTTTAATTCTACCCCTTCCCACCCTTCTAAGCCTCCTTTTGGTCAGAGATGCTTTTCATCACATTGGAGGGTCAACAGGGAAGCTTTGTTTGCCTATAACCAACTGTGAATCTAAAAGCTAGTACAACATGTGGGGGAGATTTGCTCAAACTGGTACACTCAGAATCTGGTGCAGCTGTGCATGGTAGCCAATCAGCTTCCAACTTCAGCTTGTTCAATTAGGCTTTGGCAACAGAACATGGAAGCTGATTGGTTTCTATGCAGAGTTGCACCAGATATTGCACTCTCCAGCTTTAGTAAATAACCCCATGGTGTACAGTGAACTGTGGAACTGCCCACAGTCCACTCTATTTACTTAATTCCAGAAAAGTGTCAAGGTCAAATGATTGTTGTGTAAGATGAAATGTAACTATAATAAATCCAGAATAATGCACCTAGGCTACTAATTAAACATATTTTTAAATGCAGGTAATATCAATACCTCATTCTGCTTTTATTTTAGCTTGTTATAATCCTCTATGTAACACCACTTGGACGTGGTTGATACAACACTTTAAGACAGTCAAGACTCTAATGCTTTGCACAATGAATTTGCTAAAAAGAAAAGCATAGGGATTACCTTATCAATGTTTACCGCTATTCATTGTGGGCAGGCTAGAAGAAAATTGGTGATTGAGGACCCAGAATTTCTATTGTGTCTGTTTTCTACAATCATCTGTCAGCAGCAAGATAATTACAATAACCATGATTTTAGAGGGAAATGATTAGTAAACTAAAATCCTAAATTTGTATTTTTTTTTCCTTGAAGCATTAGAAGTCTTAACGTGTATATTGTTCCCAAATGTCCTTGGAAATTTATAGCATCCTTCATTGTATGCGTTCTCTCCAGTCTATCTAGTATTAATTACACACATTAGTCACACCCTAAACCACTAATGGGCTGGAACTTTTAAGTATCTCTCAGTGGAGTAAAATGTTTTGTTTCTTTAGAATTTTTACTTCTAATAAATCTAATGGAATTTTTAATATAGACTTTATTCTAAGACAGGGGTGTCTAAACTTTTTTCAAAGAGGGCCAGATTTGATGAAGTGAACATGCGCGAGGGCCGACCATTTTGCCTGACATTCTTTGAACCATTAAAATTCGGTCTAAGTATGTTCGTCCAAGCACTAATACACTGCCCAGCAGAAATTCTCTTGCCTTTGTGGCTGTGTGTAGTGAAGGGATGAACCCAGGCATGTTATTTGTGTATATATATATATATATATATATATATATATATATATATATATATATACACACACACACACACACATACATACACACATCTTTTGTGGCCCTAATGAATCCCTGAGCGCCGCTTGGGCGTGTTATTTGAATATACCGTATTTATAGGTGTATAACACGCACAGGTGTATAACACACACCTTCACTTTAAGAGGGAAGTTTCAGGAAAAAAATTACATTTTAAACAAAGAACTGTGAAGCAAAATAAGGGTCAGTGCCCATAAATGTAGCCTAATCAGTGCTCATCTGCAGCCTCACCATTGCCATGAGTGCAGCCTCACCATTGCCATGGATGCAGCTTCACCATTGCCATGGATGCAGCCTCGCCATTGCCATGGATGCAGCCTCGCCATTGCCATGGATTCAGCCTCGCCATTGCCATGGATGCAGCCTCGCCATTGCCATGGATGCAGCCTCGCCATTGCCATGGATGCAGCCTCGCCATTGCCATGGATGCAGCCTCGCCATTGCCATGGATGCAGCCTCGCCATTGCCATGGATGCAGCCTCGCCATTGCCATGGATGCAGCCTCGCCATTGCCATGGATGCAGCCTCGCCATTGCCATGGATGCAGCCTCACCATTGCCATGGATGCAGCCTCACCATTGCCATGAATGCAGCCTCACCATTGCATTGTCATGAATGCAGCCTCACCATTGCATTGCCATGAATGCAGCCTCACCATTGCAATCAATGCAGCCTCACCATTGCCATGAATGCAGCCTTATCATTGCAATCAATGCAGCCTCACCATTGCCATGAATGCAGCCTTAACATTGCCATGAATGCAGCCTTACCATTGCCATCAGTGCAGCCTGATCGATGCCCATTTGCAGCCTCGGAGGGGAGGGGGGGGCAGGACAAGTGCCAACTGATTACATACATGAGAATCTCCCGTTTATACGACGGCCTCTTTAATACAAAATCCCGCCTCCTATGATAGGCTGAACAATGTCGTCCAATGGCAGCCCAGAAGAGGGACTTCCTATTACAGATACCACTGAGTAAACAGGAGATTCTCCTGTATGCAATCCGACGGCACTCTACCCGTCCCCTCCCTGTCCCCTCCGAGGCAGCTCTGATAAATACAGTATATATCTTTTGTGGCCCTGGGGCAGCTCCGATAAATACAGTATATATCTTTTGTGGCCCTGGGGCAGCTCCGATAAATAGAGTATATCTTTTGTGGCCCTGGGGGCCACAAAAGATATATATATCCAAATTGCCAGAAGGGCCACATAAAACCGGAACGCAGGCTGCAATTGGCCCACCGGCCGGACTATGGACATCTAGGAGGACATCTTATTTTCTGATTATAAGTTTAACATGCAGGTGAAAAAGATTTGGTGTGCGTAAACATGTATACCATTTTAGTACTCAGAATTTAAAGACACCTAGTCTGAAACCATGCCCTCGTTTCATCATCTGTATAATTGGCCAATACACACAGATCTTATACATTTAGGTTTTAAAGTAATACATTTTGGGGGGTTTGGGGGTTACCTCTTCATGCATCTGTCACTGCTTTTTTTTTTTTTTTTTTTAAGAATAAACTATTCCTTTTGCAAAGTGAGAGAGTAATAGTCACATGTATCTGTATTTTAAAGCGAGTTTTGAAGGAGAATATTATGATCTGCGAGTTTCCCATGGTCCAGATTACGTATGCATACTTTCATTAATGTAACACACTAGCTACAAAGAAAATGTTGTACCTACAAAAAATTCCACTGAAATACTAATTATAGACAATGGGGAGCTGGACCAAGGGATTCTCCCAAGAATGTACAGTACAGACCAGTTATTACTACTATGAATCACTATTAAACTTTAGTCACTGTCTGGCTGGATACTGCACAGTTAAGGAAACCTGTCAACTTAATAAAGCAAAGTAATACTGTCAACGTACAACAGTCAGCATATGCTGTCTGCTTTACGTTCACAGATCAGCCTATGTTCCCTGTGTGCCACTGCAGTCATCTAAAAAGGCATCCCTCTGATAATGTGTAGTAATTGTTTGGTAGGGTGTACATTTAAATTAAAGAATACACTTAGGAAAGAAGTGCGTTAAGCTGTTTTATTTAAGAGCTAATTTTTAACACCATCAATGCATTTCCTAACTCTTTTGTAGTCACTTTGTGAGAAAAGAGTGTGACAGCTCTGGTGCACAGCCACTTCTTCTGACGTTCACAGGGCAATTTTCAGACACTCTTCACTACACCTTATCCTTACAATTTGATGCACACTAACAAGACCAAACAACAAGGAGATTTTCCGACAACAAATCCGTTCGCATAAATTCCGATCGTGTGTACACAATTCAAACGCACAAAGTGCCACGCATGCTCAGAATAAATTACGAGACGGAAGCGCTCGGTCTGGTAAAACTAGTGTTCGTAATGGAGATAGCACATTCGTCACGCTGCAATTTTTATAATAGTTTAATGCAGCGCATTTTCTTCTTCCATAGAATGCTAGAAGAATGAAGTTGTTTTGCTGCTCATATTCACACAGAGTTCTGACAAAATGATTCCTTTATTATTTCTCACGATCTCATGAATAATATTAATTTTGTTTTTCGCCAGATCTCCATAATAATGTTTATAATTTTTGTTTCTTTTTTTTTTTTTTATCAAGATCTACATTTATTTTTTGTTTTTCTAGTGCTCTCCATAATATTATTTCTCATTTTGTGTGTCAAGTTACCACAACACCATTATTATCTTGTATTTTTTAACCTCGAGGAGGTTGGTTGGTGTTGGTGTCCCTTGTTAATTTGACATTGTATTTAGAAAATGTACCTGCCTACTCACAAACTGTCCTTTTTGAAGTAAAACACATAGGCAAGTATTTCTGAAAAATAAATAGCCATTTATTCTGGGTCATAGCAAAAGAAAGAGGAAGGCAACGCTGGAGAAACTGCTGAAATTGTTGAAGCCTTTGTACCCCAAGGCACACATCAACTATTTGCCAGCCAAAATTGGTGGCCTGAGGAGTCCATATAATAGTGAGCACAATCCGGTCCAGGAATACAAGAGATCAGGAACAGCAGCAGGTGACATATCTGTCCCCAGGCTGTGGTCATACAACAGCCTGTATCTTTTGTCAGACCAGACTAAACCCAGGCCATCACTCTCTGGTCTTCCTTACACGCTTCCTTCCAGGCTGTGGCTTTGGTGTTGGAGTTGTGGCAGGAAGAGGAGGACCATGGTTCAACTCACAAAGGTGGCTTTAGCTTGTGAGTTTGCCCCTCAACCCCTTATTTAGGGCTTGCAAGATCACTTCCTCACATAAGAGGCGTTGGCCCTCCTCCATTTCCAGCATTTTGCAGGCTGTCATGTAGGCATAGTCCTCTTGAAGACTGGGGGGGTTTCTGAGGGCCGCAGTAGCCTTCAGAAATATGCCAAGTGTTAATAAATAGAAAAGACTATCATTCTAACCCCAGCATTTTTCAGTCTTGTCCCAATCATTTGTGGCCACTACTGTCTATTTATATGTAAAACACTTTGTGAAATCACAAATTAGTTATCAAAAATAACATATATTTAACATCATTAATTTGGAAACCAGAAATATTTTATAGAATGCTATATCTGACTCAAGCTGGGCTCCTCCACATGTTGCTGCCTGAAAGGACCAGGTTGGTCGTCGGAAGCCTCAGCTGGGGGCCTGGGTTCCCTCTGGTCTGACAGAAAATGCAGTCTATCATAGTACCACAGCCTGGGTACATAAATGTCACCTGCTGCTCCTGATCTCAGGGAATCCTGGACCTTCTTGCGCTCCCTATTATAAGTTCATCCTTATGCCACCAATTTTGGACGTTAAATACTTGATTTCTGCCGTGGGGATCACCGGCTTCACAAATTCAAGCAGTTTCTCCAGCGCTGCCTGCCTCCTTGTTTGATTATTATAAAATGGGTGGTTCCCCTGCCACAGACAGGGCAGCTCACTGAACAAATCAATGAATATTCCTAGAAATTCCCTATCATTGAAGGGATCCATTTTCTCTGCAAGACACAACACAAGACAAACCCTAATGTCAGGCGAAACTCTCCTAATCTTGACCCAATATAGGCCTCAATCTATAAGCAGTATAGGCCACTGATGCACCAAGTTAAAATTGTATCTTCGTTATAATGATCATCGCTTCCATTACTCCGTCCTCCGCTCACAGATCATTTGTATGACCCACGCGTGTTACGCTTTATATACACTGCCCATGCGTGAAACTCCGCCCGCCCCTGAAGTTCTTTCTAGTCTATTCCCAACCCCTTGTCTTTCCGCGCAGTGGGAGAGCACATGGCGGAGAGACAACAGCTGCATGCAGAGGAGAGCAGCAAAGACAAAAGGCCGGAGCCCCGAACCTCCCGATCCCGGAGGAGATTGAAGGCCTCAGTTATGGCCTTTATAGAGATGGTGGAGACAATGGACATCTTCAAGACAGCCGACTATGATGGGAAGCATGGACTGTACCCAAACCCAAATATGAGAAAGGCCAAGATCATGCCTAAAGTTGTGAAGAGTCTGCACATGAATTTTGGAGTACGATGATCCAAGGATCAATTGAGGAAACAATGGTCAAACCTCAAATTGAGGGAGCACGATCAGTACAGAAAGATCATGAGACTGCTTCTGAAAAGTAAGTATTTGTCGTGTGTTCCTATTATTATTACTTGCATGCTGCTCCATGTGCTTTTCTTTACTGTTGTACAGTTTAAAATGGCAACTTTTATGTTCATGGGCACAGCAATCGTAGTCATAGGAAACATCGTTTGTTTGCCCACTTATAAGATGTTTTTAGCAGATACAGGTTAACTACATTTGTTCAGGCCTATTTGTATTAAAATAAGTTTGTTGTATAGATGGGTTTGTAACTAGAATGAAATGCAAACTTGATTCAGTGTAAGGAGAGGACACTCAGCAGCTGTTTAAATATCTGGATGCAGGAGCACTAGTGTGGGACACCAGAATCAAACTTTTTAGGGTGTCCCACATAGGCGCTCCAGTGGATACTAGGGGTCTCTACATGTGTGATAATTTAACAAAAAAGGTAACTATTCCAGCTTTAGAAAGAATATAAAATGTTCTTCAGCTTGGAACTCTGCCAAAACAGACAATTGTACTACACTTCCAAGCAATGTTTCATATTACTATTTCTGCCCTCCAATATCTGTGTGCTAAGTATACCTATTTTTTATTCACATACGGGAGAAAAGACTCAGGACATCTGAGGACACCAGGGACCCCCCGCCTCCTAAAGAAGGGGAAATCACAAAACCACAAGCAGAGGATGAGGAGGGAGAGGTTTATGAAGTGGGCGAAATTGTCACAACAGGTGAGTGTCTGAGACCACAGCTTCAGGTAAGAGATCTATTCCTGCATATTTCTAATACATGTGTGTTTTTTTCTTTTAGGTGATGTGGATGTTGTGGAAGAAGAATCTCATTTCACCAGTGAAAGTGCCCAGATCCTCATCGGGGAGAGAATGGGGTGCAATCGTTATTTAGAAAATATAAAGGAAAACACCAATGATGTTCAACAAAAAATGAAGAACATCATAGATGTTTTAGGCAGAATATAAAAACACACAAAAATTGTACAATTTTATTGTGTATTTTTGCTTAGAAAAAAAATTTCTAACGTATTTTAAAAGCCAAATTTTGAAGATGCACACAGTGTGTCAACATGCGCTATCTGCTATCACGGGATATCAATGTACGCATTTTGTGGGTGCAACCCCTTCCTCGCAACTCAATTAGGTGAGAGGAAGGGGTTGCACCCCAAAAACACATCCATTGATCCCCCATGAGGGAGGGAAAACCCCCAGTTTGAATCACAATTTGTGTGCATTTTCAAAATTTGGCTTTTACAGGCGTGACATCACCCCATCTGATGAAGGCAATATTAACACAGTTTGGACATACTCATGTCTGATATTGCCTTCACTTTATCAAAGTTGAACTTTCTAAGTTCCTGAGTTGTGTATGTTATGCTTTGAAACATTCCGACCAACTTTGTGTGACCATGTGTATGCAAGACAAGTTTGAGCCAACATCCGTTGGAAAAAAAACATGGATTTTGTTGTCGGAATGTGCGATCGTGTGTATGCGGCATAAGTCTCCATGAATGCATGTGCGAATGACTTCAACCAAAGGAGACAGACATATTCTCATATTCTCCACAAGGAATTTTTAGGTTCTACAATTCCTTGGGCATTTAGCAGCCTACCCAAATGTCTAACCCTACTTTGATATTGGTCATATTAATTGGTCCTATCTACAGTAGATTTTTTTTCTGTTTCAACATATTTATTGAATTTTCAGAATAAACATAACAAGTTCACAATTTGCTCACACAGGGGAGGAGCTAAACAGTCACTATGAAGAACAAGTACAAATCGGCAATGTATAATATTAAATTAGCAAAGGACTAGCGAAAACCAAAGAGGATCAGTAGGAAATTCAGAGCAAACATTGCTATTCTTGCCAAGCTGTCCTCTAAGGGGTAACAATCCCCAATGACAAGTCTCCTCTAGTAAAAAATGGAAGAACTAAGAGTATGAAAGAAAGAGAGTGGAAAGCAAGAATGGAGAGAGGAGCAAGAGGAGAAAAACGTAATGCAGACTCAGGACCGGCACAGACAACACCTATAAACTTTGACATAACTGGTCGGAGGTAAGGATGGGAAGCAGTAGCTTATCCAGGGTTCCCAGACTGAGAAACTTTGGATGTGATTCCTTAAGAATACTGGACATCTGTTCATTGATCATCATAGCGGTCAACCGGCTTTTCACACCCTGGAATGCAACCATAGGAGTCTTACAGACCTCAGCTATGGTACGTTTGGCAGAGATAAAGAGGTAGGAAGCCAATTTCTGCTGAGATGTGAAAAGGCCTGATATAGGACAATGTAGGAGAGCCAACCTGGCGTCCTTGCAAACTGTCACATGAAACAATATCTGCAGCAGCCCAAAAACCCTTGACCAAAAGCAGATGTGGGCACTACTACCAGATATGCAGAACATCCCCACGCTGACTGCCATTCCTAAAGCATCTATCGCTACTACCAGGATAGGCATGAGCAATCCAAGTAGGGACACAGTACCACTGCAGGAGAGCTTTAAAGGGGGCTTCAAGAGTTGTGGTATTGAAAGAACATTTTGCCACCATCTTCCAGGCCTTACTCCAGTACTTCTCCTCAATGAAGTAAAGTAGATCTTTCAAAGCATGCATGAAATACTACAGTATAGAAGTCTCTCCTGTACTCCGATTCCATTTTTTCCTCTAATTTAACTATCCTTCCGAAAAAACAGAGAACCTGGGACGGAATTGGTGAAGACAAAAAAAGAACCCCAGTTAATACTTCTAATTTTTCATTTTTTTTTGCAAGTTGGTAAACATAGGTGTTTGTCTATATTTCTAGTAAAGTAACTTTAAAGCTGACATCAGGGTGTTTTCTTTTTTTTCTTCTGTGCCATGCTAGAACAGTAAGGGATTCCGTGGAGCCCTTTGCCAGATCACAGAGCATGGAATAACAACTTAGTGAGCAGATATATTTAAAATAACCTATACATTCTTACTTCCTACACCACCTCCTGGCACAAGCCAGGGGTCAAATATCTAATATTATGCCTTGTCCCTACATTCGCACAGTGGCAGCACCACAGCAGGCTGTCCAGTTTTAAACTGGAAAGTCCAGTCATTATAATGACACCTGATTAAGGCCCCTTTCACACTGATCCGGTGCATTTCTCCTGCAGCTTGGGCACAGTGCAGTGTAGCTGCATTTTTTTGTGCAGGTTAGCTGCACTTTGCCATAGACTTCTAGAAGTCTATGGCAAAGCACAGTTAACCTGCACAAAAAAGGCAGGTACACTGCATTGCTCCCACGCAGCAGGAAAAGTGCACCGGATCAGTGTGAAAGGGACTAACAGCAAACTGGACATGCCAAACACACTCTCCTAGGGGCATTGTGTGGACTTAGCTGTGTGTTCCAGGCGTCCTGACAGTGGCTCCTGTATAAATGAAGTCTACATTCAGTGATTGCAAACATAATTCATAAGAATATTGTAATAATAATATATTTTGGCTAGTGCTTATGTGCCAAACACTAAATGACCGTTTCAACCATCCTGAAATTGTAAAAATAAACTAACTTTAAACAAAATGTGTTCCCCTTTTATCCATAGCAACACTCAGTTACCATTAATTATTTATCCCCTATCTTGCATAGCTTTTTTTGCTGCGGTTTCTTCTTCTTATTTTTTTTTTACCGTTCACGTGTATACTTTTCTTGTTCATTTTTTCTTTTCTTTTTTTACATAAAATTTAAATGCATTTCATTTATGAGAAAATCCACTTTGCTTTGTACCAGAAACACAATTTTAGAGCTTTTAAGGTAAAAGAAGAAATGTGCATTTTAGCAAAAGCAGATTTAACCTTTGTAGACATAGGAAAAATATAGTATCAAAATAAGAATACAATTCTGGGTTTGCTTTAACATGCTCAACCACTCCTATAGAGCAATGCCCACTCTGCTCTGGATGACTAATGTGCCCCACAACACTCCCCTGTTTGGCTTTTCATTAGCCAAACGGTGGCCACCCTAGGGCTGTCATATCTGCATCCTGCACTTTCTGGCCACTGTTACAGGCACAATCCTACCACATCTTTGTGGCACTGCCCTCAATGTGAAGGATAGCTTGAGTCAATATTTAACCTTTTTTTTGGGGTAGGCACAAACACATACCAAATGTTTCAGGTTATAATAGTGAAAATAGTGATGAAATTATTTTTTTTCAACCTGGCTAATCCTCATCTTCCCCAATGATGCTCAATATGGGGAAGGGGGGAGTAGTGTGTGGCTGTCCCTGTTCAAGAGAATACAATGTCCTAGCAGGAGGAATTCCTTCATCCACCTCACTTGTGCGGATGGAGGAATCCTTACGTATTTTTATCATTTAGCCTGCTCAACTACCTTTAGCAATGCCAGCTTTCATACTCGTTAATGTTATAAGATCTCAAGTGTAAATGGGGAGCAGGTGTGTTAAATTTGGTGTTATCGCTCTCACTCTCTCATACTGGTCACTGGAAGTTCAACATGACACCTCATGGCAAAGAACTCTCTGACGATCTGAAAAAAAAGAATTTTTGCTCTATATAAAGATGGCCTAGGCTATAAGAACATTGCCAAGACCCTGAAACTGAGCTGCAGCACGGTGGCCAAGACCATACAGCGGTTTAACAGGACAGTTTCCACTCAGAACAGGCCTCGCCATGGTCGACCAAAGAAGTTGAGTGCACATGCTCAGCATCATATAAAGAGAAGGTCTTTGGGAAAAAGACGTGTGAGTGCTGCCAGCATTGCTGCAAAGGTTGAAGGGGTGGGGGGGGGGTCAGCCTGTCAGTGCTCAGACCATATGCCCTACACTGCATCAAATTGGTCTGCATGACTGTTGTCCCAGAAGGAAGCCTCTTCTAAAGATGATGCACAAGATAGCCCACAAACAGTTTGCTGAAGACAAGCAGACTAAAGACAGGGATTACTGGAACCATGCCCTGTGGTCTGATGAGACCAAGATAAACTTATTTGGTTCAGATAGTGTCAAGCGTGTGTGGCGGCAACCAGGTGAGGAGTACAAAGACAAGTGTGTCTTGCCTACAGTCAAGCATGGTGGTGGAAGTGTCATGATCGGGAGCCACATGAGTGCTGCTGGCACTGGGGAACTACAGTTCATTGAGGGAACCATGAATGCTAACATGTACTGTGACATACTGAAGCAGAGCATAATCCCCTACCTTCGGAGACTGGGCCGCAGGGCAGTATACCAACATAACGACCCCAAACACAACTCCAAGACGATCACTGCCTTGCTAAAGAAGCCAAGGGGAAAGGTGATGGACTATCTCCAGACCTAAACCCTATTGAGCATCTGTGGGGCATCCTTAAACGGAAGGTGGAGGAGCGCAACATCCACCGCCTCCGTGATGTTGCCATGGAGGTGTGGAAGAGGACTCCAGTGGCAACCTGTGAAGCTCTGGTGAACTCCATGCCCAAGGGGGTTAAGACAGTGCTGGAAAATAATGGTGGCCACACAAAATATTGACACTTTTGGGCCCAATTTGGACATTTTCACTTAGGGGTGTACTCACTTTTGTTGCCAGTGGTTTAGACATTAATGGTTGTATGCCGAGTTATTTTGAGGGGACAGCAAATTTACACTGTTATACAAGCTGTACACTCAGTATTTTACATTGTAGCAAAGTGTAATTTCTTCAGTGTTGTCACATGAAAAGATAAAATAAAATATTTACAAAAATGTGAGGGGTGTACTCACTTTTGTGAGATACTGTATATACACGCATTGCGTTAAGCTACCCCAGCATGTCTAAAAATGGATATGACCCTTTTTTGTAATTAAAAGTACAGAAACGCACTACCCTGCTTTGCCATAAATAAAATGGAATGACACAGGGAAAAAGTATTGAACACATGAAGAGAGGGAGGTATAAAAAGGCATAGAAAGCCAAGACACCAGCTGAAATATATCAGTAATTAGAAAAGCAATTCTGCACCTTGTCAGTGCAAATTAATATCAGCTGGTTCAGTCTCAACTGATGGTCTATAAAAAGGTGTCTCATTACCAAGGTGTCACACAAGAAACATCTCATGATGGGTAAAAGCAAAGAGTTCTCTCAAGACCTTCGCAAACATATTGTTTCAAAACATACTGATAGCATTGGTAACAGAAAGATTTCTAAACTTCTGAATATTCCAGTGAGCACTGTGGAGGCCATAATCCGGAAGTAAAAAACATATTTTCGCCATAAACTGGCAATGACCAGGTGCTCCTCGCAAGATTTTTGACAGAGGAGTGAAAAGAGTTATCAGAAGAGTTGTCCAAGAGCCAAGGACCACTTGTGGAGGGCTTCAGAAAGCTCTGGAATTAGCAGGTACAATTGTTTCAAAGAAAACAATTAGTAATGCACTCAACCAACATGGCCTGTATGCACGCTCACCACGCAAGACTCCAATGCTGAAGAAAAAGCATGTTGAAGCTCATTTAAAGTTTTCTGCACAACATTTAGACAAGACTGTGAAATACTAAGAGAATATAGTGTGGTCAAATGAGACCAAAATTGAACTCCTTAGATGCCGTAACACAGACCTTGTTTGGAGGTCAAATGGCACTGCACATCACCCCAAACACACCATAACAACAGTGAAGTTTGGAGGTGGGAACATCATGGTGTGGGGCTGTTTTTCAGCATACGGTACTGGCAAACTTCATATCGTTGAAGGATGAATGGAAAAATGTACCAAGACATTCTTTATAAAAATCTGCTGCCATCTACCAGGATGATGAAAATGAAACGAGGGTAGATATTTCAGCAAGACAATGATCCCAAACACAAAGCCAGGGAAAATCTCAATTGGTTTCAAAGAAAGAAAATAAAGTTGCTAGAATGTCCCAGCCAATCACCTGACTTGAATCCAATAGAAAATCTTTGGAAAGAACTAAAGATCAGAGTTCATAGAAGAGGCCCACAAAACCTTCAAGATTTGATTTGTTTGTGTGGAAGAATGGGCCAAAATCACATCTGAGCAATGCATGTGACTACTTTCTTCATACAGGAGGTGTCTTGAAGCTGTCATCACCAACAAAGGATTTTGTACAAAGTATTAAATACATTTCAGCTAGTGTGTTCAATATTTTTTCCCTGTGTCATTTCATTTTATTACACATCACGTAATTTCTGAACTTATTTGTTTTGGTTTCTTTGTATGTATGGATTGCATGGGTTGTTACTGACATGTGGTGAAAATTTCATGCCAATAGCACCTTTAGAAATGTATTCACCTAGAAAAATGGTGACATGTCTAATACTTATACTGTATATCTATATGCACACGTGTTTTTGAGCTTAGGGGTGCACACCATAATGTAATAGGCTGCCCTCACTTATGCATATTGTTGTGTGAGCGAATCAGTGTACATAAACCGTATGTGTATTTACAAACTAAAATATTACATCTCTATATTTTGCTCTTGTAATGTTAAAGGCTTTAGGTTTGTTTTTCATTTGACTTTGATTGTGAGGGTTATTTGAAAGCTGACTGAATAATAATGATTACCATCACCTCCTTCTGCTTTTGAACACTTATCTACAGCCCTGTATCCTTCCCTGTGGCTGGAAGTTGTTCTTCCTAGACAAGTCAATTATGAGGGCTTATAGAAAACGCAGCAATCAGCACTGTGACGCATTTTAAATGTCAATAGAGACCCCTCAGTGCCAAAGTTTTTCCCCACTGAGAGTTACTGGAGAGTGCAGATATCATAAACTCATATCCAGATAACAGGCAGTGACATTTCCACTAATTCCAAAATAACATAATAGAGGGCAAACTTAGCATCAGGAAAAAATAGCAATTTTTGCTGGTTGTAAAGTTAAATATCAAACAGAAGCCCAAGAATCCCTCAGAGTTTAATTTCCAAGATGGTCCTGTTCGACCATTTGGTGTGTGTAGATAGAATTTAGTTTGGCACCATCACAAATATAAATGGGTTTTTATTTAATAGGATGCTTACAATGATGAGAATAATAAGAACAGCTAAATCCGTTTATAAAATCTAAAGCTCTTGGGTATAAGAATGGAAGTTGTTACAATTTATGTAAATGTTTCATTAAACCTCATGGATTCTCTACAATCACACAATATAATAATTCAATAAGCTAGGCAGGGGTACCTATCTACTTACTAAGCAGGTAATACTCTTATACACAAATATGTATATATAAATTTAAAATTTAAAATGTAAGAAAAGCCTAATTCTGCGTACACACGATCGGACATTCCGACAACAAAATCCTGGATTTATTTCCGATGGATGTTGGCTCAAACTTGTCTTGCATACACGCGGTCGCACGAACGCGGTGACGTACAACACATACAACGAGCCAAGAAAAATGAAGTTCAATAGCTAGTGCAGCTCTTCTGCTTGATTCCGAGCATGCGTGGAATTTTGTGCGTCGGAATTGTGTACACACAATCGGAATTTACGACAATGAGTTTTGTTCTTGGAAAATTTGAGATCCAGCTCTCAAATTTTTGTTGTCGGAAATTCCGACAACAAATGTCCGCTAGAGCCTAAACACGGTCGGAATTTCCGACAACAAGCTCCCATCGAACATTTGTTGTCAGAAATTCCGACCGTGTGTACACGCCATCAGTCTAACTATACCTAAAATTGTTCTCTCCCCCCTCCCCTGCTTATCCTGCCTAACTGGTATAAAAAGATCTGTACATTTATCTATTTTTAATCCACTCTGGTCATGTGATCCTGCAGCTCCAGTTCAGGGAGCCGTCGACAGCTGTAAATTCCAGGAGTCCCAGCATCACCCATAGGCTATCATGGATCAGCCGTTGTTGGAGCTTCATTCTCTCCTCTACAGCAGCCACTCACTGACACAGGGGAGCTGGAGTTGTGGGATCACATGACAAGACCAGAGCGAATTAAAAATAGGCAAGCGCACACCTTTTTTTATACAGGTAGGGCTGGATTATACAGTACACTAGTAGAATTTAGTTCTACGTTGTAAGAATGTTGTAAGAACATTCATTCACTTTTCGTGTATGAATTTTTCAGTCTGTGGTTTTTGTTTGGTAAATTCCATTCATTTCAAAATTGAATGCTGAAAGCAATCAAAATCTTTCAAACATTCAAACTTTATGAGAATTTTTGTACAAATTTTCCTAAGAATTTTCGTATGAATTTTTTTTTTTTACTTCTATCAGTGTATACTCAGATTTTGGCAGGATAAGTAGGAGAAGAGGAGGGAACGTTTCTAATTTCATCTTTTTTTTCACCTTAACAGCATATTTTTTTTATTTAATATTTTTTAAGTGGTATGAAAATCCAGCCACCATAATCCTAAATAATAAAAGGCAAATAGGATAATGCTTCAGAATATACATCACTATGTTATTTTCCCGCTTAATCTGCAGTGTTTTTATGGGCTAACTTTTATTTTTCATTCTCCTGGCTGAAGCCTGCCCCATCTTGGTGGAGACATTTCTGCCCTTCCTCTAGTATGAGTGTCCTGTAATCACGTGGATGCGCATTAGGATTTAGCCAAGCCTCATTTTGTACACTCGTGGCAAGACACAAGGATCAGCAATCTCGCGATATTTCAGTGCAATGCTGATGACGGCACGGCAAGAGGATCTATTGACTGATGGCACACTGAGCATGCCATGGATGGGGACAATTTGCTCATGCACTGGTGATGTCACAAAACTAAACATCGGGCTAAATCTACTAAATGGCGTAGGCGAAAATGTAATAAAAGACAGTGACAAGTAAGTTATAGCACAGTGCTTATCATAGGTAAAAGTCTTGATTCTGAGTTTGCTACCACTTTAAAAGACCTTATCAGATACAGTAACATAAGATAAAATGGGTTATAAATATAGGCATTATATAAAATGAATATCAAATAAGAAAATAATAGCAACTGCCCAGCCACGTCATCCATTAACAGTCTTCTGTGAATGGAAAACGACAAGGTCCGACAGCCTTTTGTGGCTCTCAGCTTGTCGTTCTCAATGAACTACTACAGCGCTGTTGAGGGCTGTGGTAGTTTATCGATCCTTCCTCTACAGCCTCGTACACACGATCGGATTTTCGACAGACAAGGCGTCAGACTTTTGATCCGAAGGGTGTGTGCCTGGATTTTGTCTTGCATACTAATGGCACACAATTGTTGGCCAACAAACACGAACGTAGTGACATACTACATGGAATTTCAGCCCTTTGGGCCCCTTCTGCTAATGTCGTGTTTGGTGAGCATTGATTCCGAGCATGCATGTTTGTACTTTGGACTTTTGTGTAACAGACTTGTGTACACAGGATACAAAAATCTGACAACAGACCGTTGTCTGCTGAAAATTTACTAGCCTGCTAACCAACATTTGTTGGCCGAAAGTTGGACAACAATTGTCTGATAGAGCATACTAACGGTCGGATTTTAGGCAGTCTTCCATCACACAATTCCCTGCCGAAAATCCAATCGTGTGTACGAGGCTTAAGGCTTCATGTACACTGCTGCTAGTAAACGAACGTTTAGGAGCATGTTTTTTCAGCTGCCCCTGAACCCTCCTCTATGTTATCTTATCAGCACATGTGCACTGAATAGTTTATAGTCGTTTCCAGGCAGTTGAGGTTAGAAGCACTTTTTGGAAAGCATTCAGGACAGATGTTAAGAGGCATTTGAAACGCCAAATGCCTGTAACAGCTTGTAAACGTGTGTAAACATTTCGTTTTTAGGCGTTTTTAATGGAGATACATTTCTGACCATTTTCAATGAAAAAAACACTTCTAAATGCAAACGCAGCATGTAAACGCGGCACAACAGACGTTTTTAAATGCTGGTTGCTAGCTGTCAAGTTCCATCGTTCAGGAGAGGTTTTAAAACGTCCCGTGTACATGAAGCCTAACTGCCAGACAGTTTACACACAGAGTCTGTAAGAGCCCTGCATTGCATGCACAATCTGCTGATAGTGGGTGCAATGCTTTCCAGGCTCCCAATAAAAAAAAAATTTTGTTGCACATTTTTACCCGCAAAAAAGATATGCATTTATTTTTTATTTTTGTTTTAAAGATGAACTTATCATTTAAGGTATGTAATGAAAACAAAAAGGTTTTATTTAAAAATTGCATTAGCATGCTGTTAAGTGTGGGAGGGAGGAACCAGGGGAGGCAAAATATAATCAGAATAAACGTCAACTTTAGCGTTCCCTTGGCATGGGGCCCCATGTCTGATAACATTGTTCTACAGATTTCTGATTCTTGGTGGTAAAAGGCAAACTCAATCTAAAATTGGTTATCTGGTTTTGTAGAACTATAAAGCTGAATTTCATGTTGGGGTCTTGTTTCTTTTATCCTTCAGGAACACCACTGGTAAGGTATCTACCTGCACCTGAATTTCTAGGTCCAGAGGAGTGCCATAGCTATTAGTGTCACACTCACACAATTAGTTTTTTTTTTTCATCATTTTTTGTTAACACTGGGTAATCTCACTAGATGTATAAAAAGCTGACAGGTAACAAGACTAAATATCAGTTTAGGGAAATGCCACATACTCATTGCTTTCAACATGTTGGATTGCCAACTTGGAGATTACCCTCCAATATATACCTTCCCCACCTTTGTCCTCCTCTATTATGGCAGAATAACTTTGCCATATATACATTTATAGTATGTAAAGCTAAATAAGTAGAAAACCAATACCTAAAAACCAAACCTAGAAAACCAATATGTCTGTTACATTTAGAAACAGATATAACCAATGATGTTTAGAACACACCAATGGCATGTGATGGCTTCCAGTTCCATCCAAATGAAACTATACAGTGCCTTGCAAAAGTATTCAGCTCCCCTTGGCTTTTTACCTATTTTGTTACATTACAGCCTTTAGTTCAATGTTTTTTTTAATCTGAATTATATGTGATGGATCAGAACACAATAGTCTAAGTTGGTGAAGTAAAATTAGAAAAATATACATAAAACAATTTTTCAGAAAGAAAAAACTGATAATTGTCATGTGCGTATGTATCCCCCCCCCCCCCCCTTTTGTTATGAAGCCCATAAAAAGCTCTGGTGCAACCAATTACCTTCAGAAGTCACATAATTAGTGAAATGATGTCCACCTGTGTGCAATCTAAGTGTCACGTGAGGCTGCAACACCTAAGCAACACCTAAGCAAGAGGCACCACTAACCAAACACTGCCATGAAGACCAAGGAACTCTCCAAACAAGTAAGGGACAATGTTGAGAAGTACAATTCAGGGTTAGGTTATAAAAAAATATCCAAATCTTTCATAACCAAATGGAAAGAACATGGCACAACAGCAAACCTGCCAAGAGACGGCTGCACACCAAAACTCACGGACTGGGCAAGGAGGGCATTAATCAGAGAGGCAGCACAGAGACCTAAGGTAACCCTAGAGGAGCTGCAGAGTTCCACAGCAGAGACTGGAGTATCTGTACATAGGACGACAATAAGCTGTATGCTCAATAGAGTTGGACTTTAAGGCAGAGTGGCCAAAAGAAAGTCATTACTTTCAGCAAAAAACAAAATGGCATATTTTGAGTTTGCGAAAAGAGGCATGTGAGAGACTCCTAAAATGTATGGAGAAAGGTGCTCTGGTCTCATGAGACTAAAATTGAACTTTTTGGCCATCAAAGAAAACTCTATGTCTGGTGCAAACCCAACACACCACATCACCCAAAGAACACCATCCCCACAGTGAAACGTGGTGGTGGCAGCATCATGCCGTGGGGGTGTTTTTCAGCAGTTGGGACTGGGAAACTGGTCAGAGTTGAGGGAAAGATGGATGGTGCTAAATACAGGAATATTCTTGAGCAAAACCTGTACCACTCTGTGTGTGATTTGAGGCTAGGACAGAGGGTCACCTTCCAGCAGGACAATGACTCCAAACACACTGCTAAAGCAACACTTGAGTGGTTTAAGGGGAAACATGTAAATGTGTTGGAATGGCCTAATCAAAGCCCACACCTCAATCCAATAGAAAATCTGTGGTCAGACTTAAAGATTGTTGTTCACAAGCGCAAACCATCCAACTTGAAGGAGCTGGAGCAGTTTTGCAAGGAGGAATGGGCAAAAATCTCAGTGGTAAGATGTGGCAAGCTCATAGAGACTTATCCGAAGCGACTTGGAGCTGTGATAGCCACAAAAGGTGGCTCTACAAAGTATTGACTTTAGGGGGGTGAATATATGTGTATGTGGGTATGTGGAGAGGAGGCGATGGGCATAGGGATAGTAGAAGGGGTATGTGAAGAGAAGGGGGTGGGTAATGGTTATGGTAGAATGTGTATGTGGAGAGGAGAGGCGGGTATAGGGGTAGTAGAAGAGATAGGGTGGGGCTTCAGTATTATCTGCCTATAGGCTCCTGAGGTGTAAATCCGGCCCTGAATTTGACGTATATTACACAGGTTTAAAGTTAGAAGCAATCATGCAAAACAGGTTCAGGGTGGCAAACAGCATTCATATACTGCACAATAAAACAAAACAGATTATGCAGGCTGCACAAGCATAGACTCTTTCACAGCAATGTCTCTGTGGCTTAGTCAGGGTAACATATGACTATATAGCAGAATCTCTAAAAGACTGTTTAAGAAAGTCTAGCTCAGAATCAAAACTTCAGTTCAGAACAGTTAAAGCGGAGTTCCACCCAAAAGTGGAACTTCCGCTTTAAGTACTCCTCGCCCCCTTACATGCCCCATTTGGCATTTACCGTAATTTATTTGGGGGGGAGTGTGTGCTTTGTTTTGAGTGGGACTTCTGTCCCACTTCCTGCTTCCGCCTACTAGCCTCCTAGGCGACTCCTCCTCTCCCTCAGGTGGCCCCTCCCTCTCGGCAATATTCTGGGACACGTGACAGGTCCCAGAAGATTGCCTGTCCACTGGGAGAGTGCATCGCAACTCGCACATGCGCAGTGCTGCCCGGCCGTGAAGCCACAAGCTGTCAAGGCTTCGTGACCACAGTTTCAATAGAGGCACTGAGGAGAGAAGGGGGAGAGGAGAGAGGCTCCGTGCAGCCACATCGCTGGACCGTGGGACAGGTAAGTGTCTGTTTATTAAAAGTCAGCAGCTAAACTTTTTGTAGCTGCTGACTTTTAATAAATGAAAAAAGTCTGGAACTCCGCTTTAAGAACACAAACTTCTACTTGCACCTTTCCTCATGAAGCATTCCTCAGTGAAGTCTAAGATAGCTTTGGTAATGCAGACAAACATCTGGAGGGATCCACCCCGCTAGAGTTAGAGTACTCTGGTTGCATTGGAGAGGTGCTCCCCACAGTAGCTGGGTATCCTGGAGAAGTAGCAGGCTATTAGGTTCTATCCCAGCCACCCACACTGTTCTGACAGTGGAGGGCCTCCAATCTGACTGCATATTACTTGCCCAGCTACTCTGCCTCATAAAATGTCCTCTCTGTGAGCTACTGAAGGAGGGAAGCAAAGGAAAATATCTTCCCTGGGCCTGTCCAGGAAACCTGTTTCAGAAAAAAGAGTCAAAGGGTCCTGAGCCTGCATAGGATTATGGTGAGTAAATTGGCACCTTGCTACAGACGAAAGTGCTGCTTTAATGTATGCGACAAAAAACTGTTGTGGGTAGAGCTGTAGAAAAATCTATTCCTCTGAACTTCATTTTTCCTTTTCCCAAAACACTTACTTGTCTATGTGCAGATTAATACTGCTCTCTTCTGGTAGCAACCATAAGTCATCCAGATCACATCGTTTAAAAGTCTCAAAGTGCCACAATATAACATAGTTTCATTTTTCTGTTGGCACCAATCGTCTGTTTCCCTGAACTTATCTTGTGAAAGGTTGTCACATATATTGAGAACACCGGTTACTTGGGGGCCTCTAAAGTAATTACATGATCAATTGTAGCAGTTTATTTTTCCACAAACACAACATCATAAATCCAAAGGTTGTGAAATATGATGCATCACCTAATGTACACACTATAATATGTGTTATTCTATACAGCTTGGCAAAGCAAAGGAAAAAGAGACAAACAACCCAAAGACATCCTTGTGAACCATCTTAAATTCTTGTTTCCCTACATACAGTATATAGCAACTTTGTAACATTTTTCACTGTCTTTGATGTGATGGGTTTAGTGTTTCCAAATCCTCTGATCTCACTACGGCTAAGCAAACATTTTTCAGCCGTCAAGGTTTGGTGCTTTCTGGTTACTATACATTTCAATGCATTATTGCTATTTGTATTCTATTATTAGATAAACCCATTTTTGTCATATTGTCTTGCAGTTTTTGTGTCATTACTGCCATATTCATATGTTACTATTATTTAAAACGCTTAAAAAGTCTATTAAGTTTAAATTACAACAATGCATATAAAATACCAGCTTATGTATGAATTTTAAGATACCTCCAATTTATATAAATTTAGAAAATATAAAGCTACTGGTTTTAATTTTTTATGGTTATAAGTCGGTGTGTGAATTAGCATATATATCTATCTCTGTCTATAAAAATCCAGTGGTTGCCATCACACACATATTGGATATATATATATATATATATATATATATATATATATATATATATATATCCAATATGTGTGTGATGGCAACCACTGGATCTTTATGATTTTTATAGACAGAGATAGACAGAGACAGAGATAGAGAGATGGTTAATGGCCTTGTTATTGTTTTTCTTTTCTGTGTCCCATGTAGAGATTTTATTTCACTACCTGTCTTAAAATGCAATAGGAAGTGAAGGGGATTTCCCTCTAGTACTGTTCTGGTGACAAAATAAAATATAAAATTTTGCTTAATTTTCAGCCTTGATTGTCACCAGGACAAGAAGAGAGGGCAAATATCCCCAACAGGAACACAAACATTAATCTAACCTTTCCCTTTTCTGTTCAAAACATTTAAAAAGAGCTATAGATACATTTTGAAGTATCTTCAGCTCTGATTACCTCTGAAATGTTTGTAATTTATTCATAAATATTATAAACACCTTTTTTTTAAACATGCTTATAATGTGCTTAGCGGCTCTTTAAAAAAAAAGACAATTTCATGAAATTTTCTGCTGTAATAATGTTATCTTTAGGCAATTTATGACATGTCAACTACTACCTACTAAAACCCAGAGGTTGCGATTTTTGTTATATCCACAGTTTGAAAGGTAACCACAAAATTATTTATCAATTAATCCTTCTGACAACCAAGAAGGGAAACCACAACATTCAGTAGACACTATATACATAAATCTCTTGGTTGAATATTTTGTCAGTCAGTAGGTGACATTTCTCCTGAGATAAGCCCAGAGGCCAGAGATGTCTGCTCTGCATACTGACAGGTAGGCTTTAAGCATAAAGATAGTAGGATTATGCTATAAAAATGTTTACATTTAGGTAATCCTTCAATGTTTTGCATATAAATTTTTTTTGATAACCTTTGATTAATGTTTTTTTTTTTTTAAATGATGTCCTAGGCGACATCATACAATCAAAACAAACAATAAAAGTGGATTATAGGAAACAAATGCAACACATGTAGAATGCATCAAGCTAAAAATATTTGCATAACAAAGTTTTAGTATTTCTGTAATTTAAAATACAATCATATCAGGTGGACCATTCCTGAAATGTAAACTTCAAACTATGTTGCATGATATAGTTCATAGAAACTAGGCTGCCATTGCTGACATGCTCTGATAATGCCAGCTGTCTGTCTGCTTCTGGTTAAATACTTTCTTAGTCACAGACCTGGAAAAATAACATAGCAAGTATATCAAAACACCAGATCCGCAAACAATTTTGAAATCTGTAAGCCAGAAATCAATGAATGTGACAGCCAGGCAACTAGAATTTTTAGAAGAAGGTCAACAATGGCAGCTTATTTTTTCCCCACAGGATTCTTTTCCTTCAACTGCATTGCTGGAGTGGATACACTCGCAGTAATAGAGGGGCTAGAAATGCTGCTCCTGTGTCCCTGTTGTGCTAGTTATTTGTCCAAAAGCCTAGGCATTTGGTCACATGATTTGTACCGAAGTGAAGGATTAGGGATCAGTCCAGCTCAGTGGTCGTCAACTTATGAGGTATAGAGGGCGTCAACTGTGGTCCCTAACATCATCAAATGACCGCACACATAATGTTTATTACTTGTAATGCTGGAGAGACTTCTTCCATACAGCAGAACATGATGGTCAGATATTGCAGACGTGCTATAGACCGCGAGAGACTGGGAACATGTTAGATGAGGCTAGTAGAGATCATTGCTATTACATCTTTAGGGATCTATGCTGCCACTCCAACCACAGATTGCTGGGGGTTGATTCAGTAAAGGCGAATAGGCTGTTCCCTTTACAAGGGAGTTTTCACTTTGCAAGGGTATTTTCTCTTAGCTTAGTGAATGAGGGGAAACTCTTCTAACTCCCATCATCCATTATGTTCAAGCAAAATATATATATATATATTTCTATTTCCATACGTGTGACTGGAAATTCTTTGCAAAGTAAATTTCCACCACATTCACTAAGCTAAGGGAAAATTCCTTTTTAAAGTGAATAACCTATTTGCCGTTAGTAACTCAACCCTCTGAAATCCAAGGTCCACACAACAAATACCAAAGGGCTGTATGTGGCCCTCTTGCTGCAGGCTGGGCATCAGGACTCTCGGTGCTCATGTTCCTCAGTAAAAATCATTTGACTATGGTAACCCGAGTGGAATAGAAGAAAGGCCAGAGAAACATTATCTTTAAGCCCCTCTATTACTTTTTATTTATCATTACTAGCAAAACTGTTAGCAAATTTTTAGGTTAACATCGAAATGTAGGTCTGTTTTATTCAATACTCAAAAAATGATATAGTAAAAGGTAACATCTCATAAAAATAGTTTTTCCCTATTATGCCTTATTTTACCCAATTTAAATATTATGTTACCACCAAACAGCAATGCATAATACATGTTAGAAAAAAATAAAAAAATAACACCAATATATTTCCCCTCTTGGAACACCATCAAGCAAAACAGTACTCACTGATGTGTACAGGTAACCTTCTCCATTCATTGCAATATATAACCCCGTTTTTACACCTTGGATTGCAACAACACGAAGACCCACTGGTATGAGGTTGAACAATGCTATAAAAAAAAAAAGGGCATTCGTAAAGTTATCCATTCTTTTATACTGAATGAATTGCATGCAAACATTTATAGTAATATGGCAATGCAAACAATAGTGATATCATACAAACACGGGTCTGAGATGATTATGTTGATTTTTTTTTTTTTTTATGGAATTTTAAATGCCCACTGATGATTTCAAGTTTTGATTGTGCACTCCTGCTTGCAGATAGCTTTTTCATTACTAGGAAGTAAAAAAAAAAATGTTTTACATAGTAAATTGCCAATATATTACTTTTAGGTGGACCAACACTTTAGGATGTGTAGAAAAGTGTCTATCATCATATAAATTGACACTAATCTATTGTACTCTTAAAAAAATATTGCCCATTCAAAAGGCAGGCTTTTCTTTTACTTTGAGAGAGATATCCTTGTTCTTGACAAGTTTGCTGGGTCCACTTTTGTTTTACAGCCTGGATAATACTAAGTATCTGTACACCTGCTGTAAGTGAATCTGTGTGTAGAGGTAAACTGTATAAAATATAGGCATATACTTGCTTGAATTGGCTTCCTACTCTGCCAGTTAATTCAAGTGATGCTTGGAGCATCACTTAAACAATTCTAATTAGTGTAAGTAGTATATTTCTACCCTCCATACACTAATAGCAGTCTGCTGGAAAAGGTATGGCAAGGTGAGTAGAGAAGAAGAGAGATGCCGCTCTAGGAAGGGTGTTTGTAAATGGAGATCTCTTTAGAATAGGAACAGCAGGTGCTGGCTAAGCATAGATAATTGGATGAAGGGAAGATTCTGGACAACCGCACTCAAAATCAAATGCCTTTATTAAAAAAAGGAGGTAATAATCCAAAAAGTACAAGCCACAGCAAACAACAGATCACAGAAACTGACGCATTTCACACTTTCAAAAGTGCTTATTCATAGCTAAAGAACCACAAACATTAACTGCAATATATACACACTGATATCTATTAAACATGCGACTCAAACCTGTGAATAAATTACTCTAATTAGAGTTAGCTGATAGGTGAAGTGGGTTGATTAATGTATAGCTAACATGTGTGGTTAAATGTGAGAGCACCACTAAGTATTCTAAAAGGTAAAAACAAAAAAAAAACAAAAATGTGTAAAAGTGGATGTGCATTAATATATATATATTTGGAAAATGCTATCTGCAAAGACCCAAAAACATTTAATGAAACATCCATTGAACATAATCAAAAAATGAAAAATACTTAATGTTGGTTATTAAACCAAAGTGCATATGTGTTGGAATAAAAATACTAGATATAAAACATATCCATAAAGACATTATTATAGTGTAGAATGTGAAAATGAACATATGTGTTATAAATAGAGACATGAACTACCGTGAAAATAATATGAAAAAAGGTGAAAAATGTGAAGTGGAATGATGTAATGGTAAACGAACATCCGTGTCCATATAAACATGCGTATCTCCAATTAAGGAACCATAAGCATGTGAGCATAGACATACATGTGCGTGAATATATAACAGAAAACTACGTATGAAATTATGAGAGCATGAAAATGCCAATGACCACACATCCACAGAGACATGTGTTAAACTAAGGATGCAAATGCTTTCAATAAGTTGTCTTGTTTCTGTTGCCTATATATAAATATGAAAACTTAATTAGTAAAACTATCACTGAAAATGAGTATGCTGGAAAAGGTATGGAAAGGTGAGTATAGAAGGCTAGAATTGTGAGATTAGCATTCAGGTGTAAACAACAGAGACAATATGCTCAAGAATGTCAAGAATGTGAGCAGTAAAAACACAGAGATGAGCCAGACATAAAAGATAACAATAAAATGAAAGCAAAGACCAAAATAGAGGCGGGAAATGCTTACACTGCAATTGGGAACTCAAAACAAAAGGTGATATCAAAACAGAAACACCTATGTAGTCATTGTACAGGTTTTTGATTATTCCCAAAAAAGGAGAGGATTTCAATACATGTTTATTTCACTGTTGTCGAAGTCAAATTTATAGCTGGATTTATTAGGCTTCAAATTTAAAGGCATGGTTCACCTTTTGGAAAACAAATAATACATGCAGCCATATTTTAAAAACAAAATGTTTAATTTATTACATTTTTGCAATGAAGTCTGTAGGGCATTGCAGCTGCAATCAGTACATAACAGGTGCAATGCACATACTCCTGCAGACTCTTCCTGTAGCCCCAGCTTTATGCTAAGCAATGGATCTACCATTATGAGGCTGGAGTAAGTAATCTATTAAATATATACGTGGTGACGTCACCAAGGGATGGAGGTTTGAGCAATAGAACTTATTCACGTTACACCCTAAATATTGGAGTAACATGAAGCCTGATCATAAAGGTAGCCTATGCTTTTAAAGTCTTAAACCATTCAAACACATTAGAGAAGCTAACATTTGCTTCCTAAGATTATTAGTATAATACATTGTTTTCGAATTGTGAAAATCCTATGATGGAAAAAATAAAATACATAAGGGTGCTGGCTTTTGCCTGTTAGATTGTACTTGTTCAAATCCTAGAAGTTTTCCCTCAACTGATGTGTACTAACATATGAATCAGCTACACAATTAAATGTCATTAAGTAAACAAAAGCTGATTTCAGACAAGCTGCAATGGATTTCTGCAAATCACCACTTTGTACCCCTTTATGGAAAAAGTCCCCATTTTGCAAAATGAGATCATAATTATAGTACTTAACAAGAAGTTAACCAGAAATAATGCACTATATTACCAAAAGTATTAGGACGCCTGCCTTTACACGCACATGAACTTTAATGGCATCCCAGTCTTAGTCCGTAGGGTACAATCCCACCCCTTACAGCCAAAACAGCTTCAACTCTTCTGGGAAGGTTGTCCACAAGATTTAGGAGAGTGTCTATGGGAATGTTTGATCATTCTTCCAGAAGTGCATTTATGAGGTCAGGCACTGATATGGATGAGGACTGGCTCACAGTCTCTGCTCTAATTCATCCCAAAGATGTTCTATCGGGTTGAAGTCAGGACTGTGCAGGCCAGTCAAGTTCCTCCACCCCAAACTCGCTCATCCATGTCTTTATTGACCTTGCTTTGTGCACTGGTCCAAACACTTTGGTGGAGGGGAGATTATGGTGTGGGGTTGTTTTTCAGGGGTTTGGCTTGGCCCCTTAGTTCCAGTAAAGAGAACTCTTAAGGCAACAGCATACCAAGACATTTTGAACAATGTCATGCTCCCATGAAATTTGAACAGTTTGGGGATGGCCCCTTCCTGTTCCAACATGACTGCACACCAGTGCAAAAAGCAAGGTCCATAAAGACATGGATGAGCACGTTTGGGGTGGAGGAGCTTGACTGGCCTGCACAGAGTCCTGACCTCAACCCAATAGAACATCTTTGGGATGAATTAGAGCGGAGACTGCGAGCCAGGCTTTCTCGTCCACATCAGTGCCTGACCCCACAAATGCACTTCTGGAAGAATGGTCAAACATTCCCATAGACACACTCCTAAACCTTGTGGACAGTCTTCCCAGAAGAGTTGAAGCTGTTATAGCTGCAAAGGGTGGGCCAACTCAATATTGAACCCTATGGACTAAGACTGGGATGCCATTAAAGATCATGTGCATATAAAGGCAGGCGGCCAAATATTTTTGGTGATATCGTGTATGTTAGTATCAAAATATGTATAGATTTTACAGCCAGTTTTATCAGGCAATTTTTTTGTTACCTCTAAAAGCCTGTTCCAAGTTTCTAGTTATTTATGGACCACACTGGAATATTTGTAACACTAACTAATGTTATTTGGGATGTGACCTGACTTGTGAACAAAGCACCACTGCTCCTTTAATTATAAGCTAAGGTGACATCTCTTTTCAAAAGAAAATAAAGTAGACAAGGCTTTTTTTAATATAGTCCCTACTTGGTTTGGATTTATGAAAATATACACTAGTCACAAAGTAAAATTGTACTATGCTTCCTGGTACATTTCAGAACACTGTGCAAAGGAAACGAGAATGTGAAAACTGTAGTATCCCATAGCAACTAATCAGAAATTAGTTCCAGATTTCTACCCAACCCCCCACCCTATATGGTTTTTAATCTCTGGATTATATCATTATTGTTCTATTGTATTCTGAAGTACTGTATATAATATCTGGCACCCAGGATATGTGAAAAGTGCAACACATATGATACATCTTATCCTAAAATTAAAAAAAAAAGCAGAATACCAGAATATTTAGATATGGGGGTTTATTTACTAAAGGCAAATCCACTTTGCACTACAGGTGCACTGCAAGTGCACTTGGAAGTGCAATCGCTGTAGATCTGAGGGGGACATGCAAGGAAAATAAAAAACAGCATTTTTACTTGTACATGATTGGATGATAAAATCAGCAGAGCTTCCCCTAATTTTAGATCTTCCCCTCAGATATACAGCGACTGCACTTCCAAGTGCACTTGCATTGCACTTGTAGTGCAAAGTGGATTTGCCTTTAGTAAATCAACCCCATGGCATCCTAGATACAGTGGGGACGGAAAGTATTTAGACCCCCTTAAATTTTTCACTCTTTATTATATTGCAGCCATTTGCTAAAATCATTTAAGTTCATTTTTTTCCTCATTAATGTACACACAGCACCCCATGTTGACAGAAAAACACAGAATTCTTGTCATTTTTGTAGATTTATTAAAAAAGAAAAACTGAAATATCACATGGTCCTAAGTATTCAGACCCTTTGCTCAGTATTTAGTAGAAGCACCCTTTTGATCTAATACAGCCATGAGTCTTTTTGGGAAAGATGCAACAAGTTTTTCACACCTGGATTTAGGGATCCTCTGCCATTCCTCCTTACAGATCCTCTCCAGTTCTGTCAGGTTGGATGGTAAACATTGGTGGACAGCCATTTTTAGGTTTCTCCAGAGATGCTCAATTGGGTTTAAGTCAGGGCTCTGGCTGGGCCATTCAAGAACAGTCACGGAGTTGTTGTGAAGCCACTCCTTCGTTATTTTAGCTATGTGCTTAGGGTCATTGTCTTGTTGGAAGGTAAACCTTCGGCCCAGTCTGAGGTCCTGAGAACTCCGGAGAAGGTTTTCATCCAAGATATCCCTGTACTTGGCCGTATTCATCTTTCCCTCGATTGCAACCAGTCGGCATGGCCCTGCAGCTGAAAAACACCCCCACAGCATGATGCTGCCACCACCATGCTTCACTGTCGGGACTGTATTAAACAGGTGATGAGCAGTGCCTGGTTTTCTCCACACATACCGCTTAGAATTAAGGCCAAAAAAATCTATCTTGGTTTCATCAGACCAAAGAATCTTATTTCTCACCATCTTGGTGTCCTTCAGGTGTTTTTTAGCAAACTCCATGCGGGCTTTCATGTGTCTTATACTGAGGAGAGGCTTCCGTTGGGCCACTCTGCCATAAAGCCCCGACTGGTGGATGGCTGCAGTGATGGTTGACTTTCTACAACTTTTTCCCATCTCCCGACTGCATCTCTGGAGCTCAGCCATAGTGATCTTTGGGTTCTTCTTTACCTCTCTCACCAAGGCTCTTCTCCCCCGATAGCTCAGTTTGGCCATAGGGGCAGGCTCTAGGAAGGGTTCTGGTCATCCCAAGCGTCTTCCATTTAAGGATTATGGAGGCCACTGTGCTCTTAGGAACCTTAAGTGCAGCAGAAATTTTTTTGTAACTTTAGCCAGATCTGTGCCTTGCCACAATTCTGTCTCTGAGCTCTTCAGGCAGTTCCTTTGACCTCATGATTCTCATTTGCTCTGACATGCACTGTGAGCTGTAAGGTCTTATATAGACACGTGTGTGGCTTTCCTAATCAAGTCCAATCAGTATAATCAAATACAGCTGGACTCAAATGAAGGTGTAGAACCATCTCAAGGATGATGAGAAGAAATGGACAGCACCTGAGTTAAATATATGAGTGTCACAGCAAAGGGTCTGAATATCTAGGACCGTGTGATATTTCAGTTTTTCTTTTTTATTAAATCTGCAAAAATGTCAACAATTCTGTGTTTTTCTGTCAATATGGGGTGCTGTGTGTACATTAATAAGGAAAAAAAATGAACTTAAATGATTTAAGCAAATGGCTGCAATATAACAAAGAGTGAAAATTTTAAGGGGGTCTGAATACTTTCTGTCCCCACTGTATAAGCAGTGGCAGAACACAAAAATGTTTCTGTGGAAATGCAGTACTTGAGGCCTTTCTTGTCTGAAGATGTCTGCAGTGTGGCCCTCTCCATAGGCTAAATACAAACAGTCAGCAAAGTCAGTCATACATATTTGTGAATATATTGGCTGGCACAGATTTACGAGGGTGGGCAGACTGTGCCTGTAGATTCAACTGCCCTCTAGTATCTGTGGCCAGGTTTGATTAAATGTAACCTGTTGCTCTGGATGCCTACGCATCATAACATCCATTTGTACTGCTTTATTAGTTAAAAGCAAATTTCACAGTTTGCAAAAATGTAATAAATATCCACAGTAACAAAAAGAGTGCATGCATTACATTTTTGCACGGGGGTATATACAGAACAAAGCACAATCTTGCATTTTTTTTCCAGTCCCAGGTTTTAGGAGGGGTATTGAGATATGTACCTTCCATTTTGTGACTGGAGGAAGTATACAATGGACTACAAGTGCGGTGACATCACCACACTTGAGCTTTATTGAGATCTACAAGTCCATCTGCCACGGTAGAAGATGGGGTCTGAAGTCTCTTCATTCACAGATCTCTATAAATAGATGGCACATCTGTTCAGGGAGAGGTAATTCACACGAAAAAAAAAAACATCAAGGAGAAGAACCCATGATTCAGGTAAGTGGGGGGAGTAGGGTTCAGTTTGAGGGTGGGGGGTTGCAAAAAATGCCCACGTTTCATATTAAACCCTAAATATGAACATAACATGAAGCATGGTCAGAAAGATCGAGCATGCCTTCAAACCTGTTGACTAATAATTTCATATTTTGTATTTACCAAATGCAAATAATGTCTAAGGTTTTAGATTACAATATGAATGGTTTCGAAGTAGGAAATGCAAAATATATATTGTAAGATATTAAAAACATTTTTTTAACAATTACTGCAAGCATCATTTTATGAATAAAAGAGCTCCTACACACCATTTATTATGGAACATTAGTATTCTTTTAATACTGTGATGCTAAATTCATAATAGCTACATGGGCAGGAAGAAAGACTTGGCAAACGTGAGAAACATTAAAGGGCTTTTCAACTTTTATCAAGAAAGTAAGAAACAATAAAAGAAGACCTCTCGTTTGTTTCCTGAACAGCACTTTTTCTTTACACTGACTTTTACAAATGAACCTTAGCATAGCTAGAGGATAGTGTTAATTGGCAAACAAAATCCTAATGAGGAAAAACAGAACAAACAGCACACACAATATCAACAACAATCAAAGATGAGATAAGAGGGGTACTCACTAGAGTTGCTGCTGTCATCCTTGGTTCCATCGAGAGTTCCATCTGGGTGCATTTGCAAGTAGTATCCTTGCCTGCAATATAACCTGGTCACTATGCCCTTGAGCTGGGGATCTGAAATACAGATATATTTTGACATTAGTATTAAAACCTTCTCATCAATTAATTGTTTCTCTCTTGTTTGTGTCCTAAAATGCATTTGCAAAGCCATGGCCGCTAGCTTTAACAAACAGAATGAGACCTAAGACAGAGATTCACTAAACCTAACTATTCCAGCTTTGTGACCTTTTAAATATTCTGACCTTTTCAGAAAAGGTGTGGTGACCTAAACAAGACCAGACTAGATGGGAAGTATATACAGACATCTCTTAAAAACTGCTTATTTTACTCAATCCCTCCAGCTTAGTGTGAGAATATATATTTATTTTTTAATACATACACACTTTTTTGTGATTCTGTAAAAACTGGGATTTAGCACAATGTTTCATAACTTTTTAATAAACAATAAACTTGGCATTTACTAAGTACTTCTTGATGTCATATATAGGGTACTTCCTAAACACGAACAAGCAATTTTTTAAAAATCTCTACGGTTTTAAATAACAGAACTATTGTGATTAAATAACATACAAACAATGAGTCAGTCAGCACTTGCTCTGAGCATTGATGGCTCAACCAAAATGTTATCCAATTATTTCTTTTTTATAAAGCGCTGTCCTTTAAATCATAATAATTATTTAAATCATAATTAAAAGCCCTGTTCTTTTATCCTATAACACACTGTATCCTTAAACCACCGCTTTAAAAGTGTACACAACCTAACTTTCTGCACTCCAAACATTGATAGTTGTATCAAATTGTATCAAAATTGTTTCTATTCAAATGCACTAGTTATGGATCAATAATGCTTTCTCCAACCATATGGACATAATATGCCAGAAAGGGGTATACTTTATTATTATTATTAATATTCAGGATTTATATAGCGCCAACAGTTTGCGCAGCGCTTTACAATATAAAAGGGAGACAATACAGTTATAATACAATACAATACAATACAATAGGATTAAGAGGGCCCTGTTCAGAAGAGCTTACAATCTAATAGGGTGGGGCAGGTGGTACAAAAGGTTGTAACTGTGGGGAATGAGCTGGCGGAAGTGGTAGGAGATTAGTTGGAGGCTTTCTTGATGAGATGAGTTTTCAGGGATTGCCTGAAGGTAGCAAGAGTAGGGGATAGCCGGATAGATGGAGGTAGCGAGTTCCAGAGGATGGAAGAGGCTCTGGAGAAATCCTGAAGACGAGCATGGGAGGAGGAGATGAGAGAGCTTGAAAGCAGGAGGTCTTGAGAAGAGCGGAGAGGTCGATTGGGGGGTTTTTTGGAGACAAGATTAGTGATGTAGCTTGGGGCAGAGTTGTGAATGGCTTTGTATGTTGTGGTTAGAATTTTGAATTTAATTCGCTGGGTGATTGGGAGCCAGTGTAGGGATTGAAGTAGAGGGTTGGCAGACACTGAGCGGTTGGTAAGGTGGATAAGTCTGGCAGCAGCATTCATGATAGACTGAGACTTCTCTCCCCTTTTGAAGGGATGGAGTAATGACAGATGTGCAGGACTGTTGTGAAAAAACGCCAACAGTCCAAAGAGTGGTCTGCTGTTGACATTAATCAGTACCGCGGTGTCAATTCCGATGCATTTCAACAGAACGCTTTACTTTTCCCATAGAAATGCTGTGGGCACACAGTGCATTTATGTTCACTTATTCTTAGTTCTGACTACAGACCATTAATTCACCACCTGCCAAATTAAAATCACATCCACACGGCTGTTGTGTTTGAGGGGAAAACAAATTGTAACTTGTCAATTCTGTTTTTTTCTGTTTTTTTTTTTTTTTTGCTAGTTTGGAGCTGAAGACACGCATAAAGGAACATTTTGTACCCTTTTTTGGGTGGTAAAGGGTGTGAAATGTTACTGGCAAGGGGGAAACTTCATACAGAAAGTGTCACAGAATAAAAAGAATATTTGAACTTGACACCATTGCCCCTGCTGGGATTAATTATGATATTTAATTATTTGCCTTTGACTAATGTGCAAGATTATTTTATATTTTTATGGTTTTAAAGAAGATGGTAATAACGTTTTTACCTTAAAGTATGCAGCTAGTAAAAGAAACCAATTAGTAATAAAGCTAAAGATGTGGATGTGATTTTAATTCAGTGAACAAATGGGTAATGGTCTATAGTTAGTAGGAAGAATACATGAAAAGGAACGCACTGTTTGCTCACAGTATTCCTTGGGAAAAACAAAATGGTTCCATTGAAATGCTTTGGGTTTAAAGCTGGCGTACTGAATGACATCACCAGCAAAGCAGCTTTTGAACTGTTAGCATTTTTTAACAGTAATGAACACCTGTTACTGTGCCTCTGGCCTGGGCCTTGACAGTAGAGTGCATCTCTTTCTGGCATATTAACTCACCAAAGTTGTAATTAGGCATTTGCTTTACAAGAACATAATCGATCCAAAACTGTGGGTGAAAATGGCAGGGCTCAAGACCATGTATAAACCAACATACTAACGCATGTGAGTAGATACAATTTTGGTATGATTTGTAATATTAGAATTTCCCATGTTTGGAGTGCAGACAGTTACTTCATGTACACATTTAATGTGTAGGATTAAAGCCTAAACATTTTTTACCCTAAGGCTGCTTTCACACTGAGGTGCTAAAGCACTAAAAATAGCACCTGCAAAGCGCATGTAAAGCGCCTCTTCTCTCACTCAAGTGTGAAAGCCCGTTTTTTTGTTTTTTTCAAAACAAGTTTCCCTTTACAATCACTTTAAGGATACAGTGCTTTATAAATAGAAAAAGTTGAATACAATTTTGGTAGAGCTATTCATGCTCAGAGCAAGCATTGACTGACACCTTGTTTGCATTATTTCTATTTGGATGAGTGGAGTATTTATCCAATTCATTATGGCTGCGTTAGGAATATATTTTATCCCTTGGAGTGCAATGAAGGATTTTTTCTTTATGACCCTTTTCACACTGGGCCACGGCCACATCAGCGCTAAAGTGGCGCTTTAGCAGCGTTTAAGCGGCGCTTTTTTGGCCGCTAGCAGGGCACTTTTAACCCCAAAGAAGGGGTTAAAAACGCCTCGGATCGTGACGCTTTTCAGGCGCTTTGGATGCGCTGCCCATTCATTTCAATGGGCAGGGCATTTGGGAGCGCTGTATACAAACCCCCCAAAGATGCTGCTTGCAGGACTTTTCCTAAAGTCTCGCAAGCACACTGCCCCAGTGTGAAAAGACACAATGAAATGAATGGGAGGCGGTTTTCAGGAGCTATTTAGAGGCTATTTCTAGCTTTAAAATGAAAACCGCCTCAGTGTAAATGGGGTCTAAACGTATTACATAACATCTCCAGCCACTACGTAAATTGTACAGACACCCTCCTGGCCTATCCATCTGTGGGGAACACATTCGTTTGGCACCAAGGATGCCTGCACAGTGCACACACATGCTTATTCCGCAAGTTACAGCATGCATGTTTATGCAACAATTCTAAAGAACATTAGTCTAGCATCTAAATCTTCCAACTGTCATCTGATGTTAATGTGCACCTTTAAGGAATGTGCACAAAACATAACATCCCCATGGATTCTAAAATGGTGCTGTAAATAGAAAATGAAATGTCCAGGATTTGTAAATTGTTGCAGTTCATCATACTGTAATAAAACACTTGTCTAAGAAGTCTTTGATGAAAGCAGGTATATTCTGACACAAAAGTATGCATATTCCTTCATGACCAGGGAAGCCAAGTTTATTTTATTTCAATGAAAGAAATATCACTGTCTCAGATCTCAAATGCGGTTTATAAGCCAAAGAATAGTTGCTTTCATCTCAGACATTGAAGAGGTGTGGTAAGGTATTTCAATTTAGCAACAAATTAAATTGCAATTTAATTCTAGTCCACTTTTGTTTTTTTGATCCTTTAGTTTATAAAGATATACATAAAAACACTCTGCAAATAATGTCAAACACAATTCACAACACTTTACTATGATATTTTTACAAAACTATGACAAAAGCTGTAAAACAACATGAATTACTGAACCACAAACCTATTCACTATACGTCAGACACACAGGAATATTTTTTACATATAAATATCTAAATAACACGCAAATGCATGCATAGCAATAGTGGCATATAGCAGATCATGTTATTTTCTTTTAAAAAATGAGCGTGAGCTGTGTTTTTTTTATTCCAAGACTTATGTTCAATTGAGAACTTTCATTATCTAGCCACCACAGCCTACCTCATTAAATAAGAAAGTCACTAAGTCCTAGAATTACCTTGGTTAATTTGAACTTACTCTAATCAATAGCTAATGCCTTTAAAGAGGGAAATGAATATATAGAGTTTAAGTACACCTGTACATTGTTCTTTCATTTAAGATTGGTTTAATTTTAAAGTATTAAAGTGTATCTATACCCACACACACAAATTGAATATATTGCTGCTCACTATCCCAAAAGAAGTGGTGGCTGCATTCGTTTTCTTACATTATAGAGATAAAAGTCCATCTAAACACAGGAATATTTGGATAGATACAGTACAAATCAGGTCAGCAGGATTCCATACTATCAACAAAGTGAAAAGCATAATCCTCTAAGTTGAGTGTAAACAGTTCATGCAGAGGATCCATGGTGTCCACATGTTTAATTGTAGGTGACAATTGTGGATATGAGCTGTCACGCTCTTTAATTTTATTATGGAGCAAAGTTCCTGTATCCATTTGTAGATAGTTTGGAAACTTGAGCAGTTCCAATGCCCAGGAATAAATGTGTGTGCCATGGCAAGGAGGGAGTGGACCAGACTATTTTTTACATAATTACATAGTAGGTGAGGTTGAAAAAAGACACAAGTCCATCAAATGTGTGATTATGTGTCAGTATTACATTGTATATCCCTGTATGTTGCGATCATTCAGGTGCTTATATAATAGTTTCTTGAAGCTATTGATGCTCCCCGCTGAGACTACCGCCTGTGGAAGGGAATTCCACATCCTTGCCACTCTTACAGTAAAGAACCCTCTACGTAGTTTAAGGTTAAACCTCTTTTCTTCTAATTTTAATGAGTGGCCATGAGTCTTGTTAAACTCTCTTCTGTGAAAAAGTTTTATTTCTATTGTGGGGTCACCAGTACAGTATTTGTATATTGAAATCATATCCCCTCTCAAGCATCTCTTCTTCAGAGAGAATAAGTTCAGTGCTCGCAACCTTTCCTCATAACTAAGATCCTCCAGACCCTTTATTATCTTTGTTGCCCTTCTTTGTACTCGCTCCATTTCCAGTACATCCTTCCTGAGGACTGGTGCCCAGAACTGGACAGCATACTCTAGGTGCGGCTGGACCAGAGTCTTGCAGAGTGGGAGAATTATCGTTTTATCTCTGGAGTTGATCCCGTTTTTTAATGCATGCCAATATTCAGTTTGCTTTGTTAGCAGCAGCTTGGCATTGCATGCTATTGCTGAGCCTATCATCTACTAGGACCCCCAGGTCCTTTTCTATTATAGATTCCCCAGGGGTTCTCCCCCCAGTGTATAGATTGCATTCATATTTTTGCCACCCAAATGCATTATTTTAGATTTTTCTACATTGAACCTCATTTGCCATGTAGTTGCCCGCCCCATTAATTTGTTCAGATCTTTTTGCAAGGTTTCAACATCCTGCGGAGAAGTTATTGCCCTGCTTAGCTTAGTATCCTCTGCAAATACAGAGATTGAACTGTTTATCCCATCCTACAGGTTGTTTATGAACAAATTAAATAAGATTGGTCCCAGCACAGAACCCTGGGGAACCCCACTACCCACCCCTGACCATTCCGAGTACTCCCCATTTATCACCACCCTCTGAACTCGCCCTTGTAGCCAGTTTTCAATCCATGTACTCACCCTATGATTCATGCCAACAGACCTTATTTTGTACAGTAAACGTTTATGGGGAACTGTGTCAAATGCTTTTGCAAAATCCAGATACACCACGTCTACGGGCCTTCCTTTATCTAGATGGCAACTCACCTCCTCATAGAAGGTTAGTAGATTGGTTTGGCAAGAACGATTCTTCATGAATCCATGCTGATTATTGCTAATGATACCGTTCTCATTACTAAAACCTTGTATATAGTCCCTTATCATCCCCTCCAAGAGTTTACATACTATTGATGTTAGGCTAACTGGTCTAATTCCCAGGGATGTATTTTGGGCCCTTTTTAAATATTAGTGCTACATTGGCTTTTCTCCAATCAGCTGGTACCATTCCAGTCAGTAGACTGTCTGTAAAAATTAGGAACAACGGTCTGGCAATCACTTGACTGAGTACCCTAAGTACCCTCGGATGCAAGCCATCTGGTCCCGGTGATTTATCAATGTTAAGTTTCTCAAAACTATTTTAATTCTGTCCTCTGTTAACCATGGAGGTGCTTCCTGTGTTGTGTCATGAGGATAAACACTGCAGTTTTGGTTACTGAAGCCCCCCGATTCACTAGTGAAGACTGAGGAGAAGAATAAATTCAATACCTTCACCATCCTTTGTAACCAGATGTCCTTCCTCATTCTTTATGGGGCCAATATGGTCTGTCCTCCCTTTTTTACTGTTTACATACTTAAAGAATTTCTTGGGATTTTTTTGGTATGAGAAGGATGGCCTGGAATAATAAAAAGAGGGCTGCCTCAAGTGATCTGGGTATAGAGAACTCTGTGACTTGGTGGTATATGTCAAATACTCCATTTTAGAAGGGTTGGAGACTTAAGCAGCTCCACCAGTTTAAGACCAATGTTGTTAGTGCAACACTAGCATATGGACAGTTTATCTGGTATTATTCTATGAAGTAAGCTTGGGCATCTATACCAATAAGCCAAGTTCTTGTAGCCAATTTCCCGTGTGGAATTGGCTGGTTTTAGATACTTTGTGTGTTAGTATTAAGTTAGTATGTGTTGGTTTAAAGGAGGTCTGGACATCATCATGCCACTTGTTCCCACTTGGCAATAAAATATGGATAGGTGGAGGACTGTGCCTAGAGGGGGATCTGGTATAGTATGGAGATGGCGTGCATAGGTGCAAAGGGGTACAGACACAATGGGTTTGATTTACTAAAGGCAAATAGGCTGTTATATTTTTTTTTTCGGTATACCTATATCAATGAATCAGAATCTTTTTCCCACTTCTTTAATATGTGTTTTATGCACAGTATATATATTTTTTTTATATATTATGTAAAAATAAAAAAATGTATGTTAATATGTCGTTGTCATTTGTTTGATACCTGGTGCCTTAAGCCCAAGTGCCTAAGTGTTTTTTGAAATTGTAATTAATAATAGCATGTGGCACCTCCTATGCCACCCACAATTTGGATTTAATAATTATAAAATTAGTTTTATTGTTTAAAAAATTAAAGTGTGCATGTGGGTGCCAGGATATGGACCAGCAGTCACTGTGTGATATGTTGTTTCTGGGAAGCCACTGGAAAGATTTTCAACTTTCCTGCAGACTGGCTCTCACAAGGCTTAAGTACTTCCTGCATCTGTTTTAGAATTTCTAGAAAAATAAGATATTCATCTTGAAGACTGACAAGGACAGCCCTAAGACAATGCCAGCAGTATGTCTGGTAATTACACAAGAATGAAGGCCAGACTTAAAAATAAGAATTCAGCAACAGTTTGTATTCCCTGTGCTGCTCACGCATTGAATCTTGCTGCCTGTTGCTGGGCAGATTGGCAAATCTAATGAATGAAAAGGAGAGAGCACTAACAGTGAAGTCTCTTTCAAACACTTGGTCAGCAAGAGCTGATGCTACTAAAGCTCTTTTGGATGGAAACAACTCTTTTCAAAATGCCCTCAGAGATATTGAAAGTGACCTGGAGCAAAAACCTGAAGCAAGACATAATTATTAAGAACATAATTTTTGCACGGTGCAATAGTACAAGTAAAGCTTTCCAAGTCATTAACATTGACCTGAAAAAGGTGATGGTACAATTAAATCTCTGGAAAGGTTTCTGGAATCACTTCGAGATAGGCATTAAGAGCTGGATCTGGATGCCAGGAACTTCTGTGGCAATGCACAATACAAATCAACTACCGGCAAGTCAACAGAAAAAAGTGATATGATGCAAATCTAACATCAGTCTTAGATGAAACTGTGTTCAGATGTGAAACTTTCAATGTTATTTTAGATCAGTTGTCTGTTGCCTTACAAGAGTGCAGGGTAGCATACCAATCAGTGTATGGCAGTCAACTTATGTAGTCTACCTGATGCAGAGATAAAAACAGAGGCTAAGAAGCATATTAGTTCTTCCCTCAGGACTTCAGTAGCATATTTGTTGAGGAAATTGTCCAGTTTGCAGCCTTTGCCAAGCTCCTGTTATGTCTCACTCCATCTCAACAGGCAGGTTTATTACAGGATAAAGGGCTTACTGATACCTTTCCATGTGTTAATGAAGCTCTTATGATGGTCACTCCTTTTTCAGGAGAAAGGTCATTCAGCAAATTGGCACTGATAACGAATTATCTGAGAACCACAATGATCCATGGAAGACTAACTGCTCTGTGCCTACTGGCTGTCGAGAGCAGTGTCCTCAAGACAGTTGATGAGGTAAAGATTTTTCAGATGCTAAGTACAGGAAATATTGTAGTGTGATGCATAACTGTGATGAATGACTTCCTAGTTCCAATTACCTGTGTAATGTGTATTCTTACAATCAATAAAATTGAGGGAAAAAAACAAAAACAAACAAGTGTCTTCTTTGGCACCTAACATTTTTTTTTAAGAACAAATGCGGTTTGTCATTTATTTCAGTTCATTTTTTTTATATGTCATATAATTTAATTTCTATATTGAGGTGCCCCTCGAACTTAAAGTGGCCCGGGCACCCCGAGGTCTAAATCCTGCACTGCCCATAAGCCTCTTAATAGAGATTGAAATATATGACATGGTATATGTTCTCTATTGTGTTATGATGGCTTACACCAATAAGGTGTTAGAAATACCAGCAGAAAAACATCATACATTTTCAAAACTAAAGCTCTGTCTAGAGTTTTTCTCTTCTCACAAGTCCTTCACCTGGGACTAAGGGCTTGTGTTGATGAACAAAAAAGATGCATTTTGTTTGCATTGAAGACCACTTTGAGATGCTTGTGATATCATTCAGAGTTCATTGACAGGTGTATTTCACCTGCAGTTCAGCCGTCTTATGACCTGATTTGACTTCCTTCAAAGCTGCATCAACCTGCTCAAAGCTGCATTTGCTTTGCCTTTGACTTGTATGAAAGAAGCAGTTCAGACACAAACAAATGCCCATGAGCACCTCATAGGGAGTGAGCCTCTAAAAATCCAATTTTAGTAATGTCCATTTACATTCTACTTAATGAATCTAAACCTGTATCCCAGAAAAATATGCTATACAAAAATGTAAGCTGTTGATTACTAAAAGAATGAAAAATATGATTAAATGAGGAGTACCTTCTGCTGAAATAAGTAATAACATAGAAAGTACATGGAGGGCCTTGCTTTTCTATAAAATAATCACCAAGCAGCTGCCACCAATCATGAAGTAGCCGCTTGTTCCTATCCAGATAAACACATTGGAGGGAAAAGTGGGTCCGAATGCCATCTGGCATTTGTATGCAGGATGAGGCGCTTGAACCTGGTGACTACCCAATTTAAATTACAATTGTAAAGTACAAACCAAGTGGAATTTCTGCCTAGGCTTCTAATGGCTTGATTCATTTAGGATGACTAAGCTAATAACTTATTTAGTTATGCCTTTTCCAAAAAATGCATTCATTATAAAATGCTATATTATTGTTTCTACCAGTATCAGAAATAGTAACACTGTTCTTCACATATAGATATTTACAACTGCAGTAAGAAAGTTCAAATTACAAGCTCAGTTTACTTAACTGATATTTTCTCCAAAAATGTTAAAAATCACAAATATACTTTCAGGCTGGGTTCACACTATTGCGGCATGCAACTCACAGCAGGGGTTCGGTGGGTCCCCGTTCACCATTTCAGGTCCGATTACAGCTCACATTTTTGGGCTGAATTCAGACCTGAAAAGGACTAAAAGACGCACAGGACCCCTGTGCAAATTCGCACTGGAGCCGCACCGGAGATATGTGAACCGACTCCATAGAAAGCCAGTCACAATCTCCTACCATGCGAATTGGATGCGGGGGAACCCACACCCATTTCGCATAGGTGTGAACCCAGCCTCAGTGTGCAACAATTTTTTTCACATGAAAAAGGCATTTAAATATTGAAAGCCTTATGACTTTCTTATAAGTTATTTTTCTCCACCTCAAATGGCTTCCTTTCAAGTTCTCATCATTGGACAGCTCACTCAAGCAGTTGTCATCACCTTGAAACTTTCATTGTTTAAAAGAGTGATAACCTGTGAAAATACTTTGAAAAAAGAAAACTAAAATAATCTGCGTGCAGTAAATGTAGCTGCGTAATGTAATAATGCCTTTAGAAAACCAATTTCAACTACTAGAAAGAGAAACCGCATATAGTAATTAAAATACTACATTATTATTGAGTCATGATATTGTGACTTGAGCTTTGTGAATATTAACTGACGCGCTACACACAGAAATATTTTCACACAAATTACCAGGAATCATAAACATGTTTGTATGCAGCTTTGGCTAGCCATTCACATGCCACCTTTTCTGCTATGGTCAAATTAAGGGCCTCCAATACAAAAAAGGATAAAATAATTATGAACCCAAGCCAAATAACTCATATGTAACATGCACTTAACTGTCATATTACCCTAATAATGAAATGCACTGGAACCAAGACACTGCAGACCATATGTTATTTATCATATTCTATCTATATGTTATGTGCTGCTGTATCATTTATTCTGTAATTTTCTTCAAGTCATTTTATGTTTCATTTACAGTATTTCATTCTATTTTCTTCAGTGACGTCACTTGCAAGGACTCAAACTGCTGTGCCTTTATATTGCCATCAAGCCTGTGTATTGCCTTGCAACTAATTTTAAACATATACAAGCACCACTTTTACTCAGCTTGATTTGCATGCATGTATTTCCTACTCTGACAAAAAGGACTGGTTGAAAATGTTTACACATTTTCAGTTCACTGTTACACAGTTTCACATCTGCACAACGTGTTTTTCCCCCTGAGTTTTTTACTATTACCAATGCTCATAGTAGAGTTTGGGGTCAGTTGGGATTATTTTTAAATAGAAGCAGGCTGGAGTTGGTGGCGGAAGGAGCAGGTGGCCACATTTGCAGATCCTGCTCCTCTAGTTCTAGCTGCAGAGTGACCTCAACTGTGCTCGGTCTGCCGCCTCTCTGCATAGATAGATAGTTGGAACCTGATGCTTGTCTGGCGGCAACAACTCCTGAAGCTTGTGCTCATGGCCACATGCATCCCACAGCTACTCTAAATTCTTCTTCTTAGTAACCTGTCCTGCTTATCTGCAGCTCTCTATCAGGTATTGTAGAGGAGGGGAATTTGGGGGTGGGAGTAGAGCACTTTACTGGACTGAGGGAGGGGGGTGATTTTGGGAAAAGGAGGCACTCCTGTACTCTGCAATCTATAAACAGCGCACCCCTGAAACCTGCACTCTGTATGTAGCATACACTTGAACCCTGTACTCTGTATTGTGCATACACTTGAACCCTGCACGTAGCGCACACCTGAACCCTGCACTCTGAACATAGCGCACACCTGAACCCTGCACTCTGTACGTAGCGCACACCTGAACCCTGCACTCTGTAGGTAGCGCACACCTGAACCCTGCACTCTGTACGTAGCGCACACCTGAACCCTGCACTCTGTACGTAGCGCACACCTGAACCCTGCACTATATATACATACATATATATATATGTAGACACACACAGACTTGTGTTTGAGCTTTAGAGTGCACATCCTAATGCAATAAGCTGCACACACCTATGCTGAAGGGATTGCCTCCCAGTGTTCTCTGAGCCTAAATGTGAATGTTGCCACTATTTCTTTGCTGTGTCGCCAGTACAACCCATAGAAACCGTTACCTAGATAAGGGTAGTACCTATACATATCAAAAGCATTGACTGCAGAGCACTAATGTACAAAGCAAGACACATAGATTGAGGGCAAGAATTACTACAGAAGGAAAAATATATTGCCTTGACTTCTACTTTAATCCGAGAGACCCATGAATGCCTGTGCAAAACTGATAACAAAAATGAATAAATAACTAATGTCACAGGTTATTGGAACCTTATGTGTCAGACAGCAGACCAGTTTTAAACTTAAAGTGGTTGTAAACTCTGTTACACCACTTTTACCTACAGGTAAGCCTATAACAAGGCTTACCTGTAGGTACCTCGAATATCTCCTAAACTTGCACAGCTTAGGAGATATTCAGCATATGCGCTGCTGCTGACGCCATTGTGTGAGAGCCACCAGTAATGGCATGAGTCCTGGAGAAACGTACTATAGAGGTGGTACTGTGCTAATCCTAGCATAAACAAAAATTCTAATAAAGTGATGGTACTGATCAGCTGCAGTGCTAAATAAATATGATCAAGGGTAAATCAACAATGAAAACAATATTACAAAGTTTTGGATAGTATGTGACCAATTCTACATAAAAGACAATCACTAAAAAAAGTGCATAGTGCAGAAACAGTATATACAATCCCCATCAATAAATATCCATATCAGGAAATTGCAATGTGAAAATATCAGAAAAAAGTGTGCAAAATGCTGTAGGGGCAAGCCCTCCTATATAAAGTGCAAAAATATCCAATGTAAACAGTAGAATCCTATGTGTAGTATGTAGGCATCAGAAATCAAAGTGACTCATGCAGTAAACACAATCCACGTGACAAAAAAAAGCCTAATCTTCAAATCAAAGTGAGTGAACATATGAAAAGTCCTCCTTCACAGAGTGAAACGGCTTCCTGGCATGCACAAATTGCATTGAAGTGCTCAAATAAATAAAATAGTGTTCCTCTTCGTGTTTGGACACACACTAGTAAGTAATGGCCCCTTACCTTAAGGTAATGGGGTAACAGCATAAGACCAGTGTTGGGAATACCATCCTTTATTTTTCTCCTCTATCCTCGCGGTCCTAATACCGGAACATTAATCCCTCAGGTAGTACAGGGGGCACGAAAATAGAAAAAAGGAAGGTCCCAAATAGCGTAATATTGTCAGGCTAAAACTTGATTTTATTAGTATAAAACATGGGTACTCACATAACAGCAGTAAAATAATGGCTTATCTCCCACAAGCTGCGAGCTCAAAAGCCTCAATCAGCATAAGGTGCCTGTCCTGTCCCTACGCGTGACGTCACACCACACATGACTTCATCAGGGGATCCGGCCCATTTCAGGCACCGGCGGCCCATTTCTACAGGACTCGTGCAGCTACCGGCGGCTCTCGCGTGCATGTGCGGGAGTGACGTCATTGCGGCTCCAGCCAATCACATCGCCGAAGCCGCAAACCCGGAATTAACTCCGGTGAAGATGTCTGCCGTGTACTTGGCGTGCCAACACCGATTCAGGGCATCGTTCTGAGGTATTTCATCATGAGATAGTATGCGATGCATACTAGCTCATTATGCCTTTATTTTGCAAGGTTTTTTTTTTTGTTTTGTTTGTTTATTTCTGAGGTTTACAACCTCTTCAAAGTGCATTAAATAAAGCTCCCACCCATTGCCCAACGTACCTGAAGATATGCCCTACACAAGTGTCTGCTCAATCCCTGCCTACTGGCTGCTCCATTTACATGCACACTTAGAAAGCACAATCACGTTTTGCATACACATGCACAGACTGGTTTAAAAGATGATTGATCAGCTATGAAATCATGCCCAGAATATTATCTTAGATTACGCTTTGAATGTATTGTGATCTTAAATTGTAGCTCAGTATGTGAAAATAATTGCAACAGGCACAGGTTTTTCAACAAGTTAACAGTGTTACATGAGTCTTTATCATATATTAGTAATGCTTGCTAAGTGTCCTAAACAGATTTGACTCAGATTCTTAATTAAACCAATGCATATCAGTCAGCTCAGCTGTTAAATGCCACTTTTAATAGCAATCCAAGGAAGATTCAGTTGTCTCTTGGCATAAAACCCTGAACAAAAAACTCTTTAATTCACTTATATGTAACATAGCTTCTCTGCAAGCAAAGCTGTTGCTTGTGTAATCATGCAAATTACAGTTATTGAGAACACAAAAAAAAATCCACCTCCTCTCTATACTTACAGACATACGTCCTTTGTAAATGCTATTTTGTTAGAGCAAGTCTTGACAAGAAGGGTCAAGAAAGTGACCCTTATTTAGCTCACTATTGTTAAGGGAAAAAAGGAAGAACAGAGTGTTATAAGACTATGAAGTTGATTTAACAGAGGTGCCACCAGATTGCAATAGCTAAGTGACAAATAGAACTCCCTTTGATGTTTACAGGTACGATAATAATTTAGCTTTTGCATATAAAAACTAGAACATTTTGTAAGTTAAACTCTTAGCCTGGTATTATTATTTTTATTTCATTTGTCTCAGGTTTTCTTTTTTCCTGACTTGTTTTAGGTTTTCTCTGCTCAAGTTTATACTTGATTAAAACATATTTTTTTAAAAATTTTGGATAGAGTAGGAAATTGTTAGACCCTTAAGTTTTTATTGCTGTTGGTGTCCCCATTGGGAAGATTCACCACTAGTTGTACTGGTGACCATTGTCACAAAGAAAGTAATGAGAAATACAAAATGTTAGATTTCTCCCCAGAGAAGGTGAGGGCCACCTGTTCAGGGGACAATTGTCACTTTGGGAGATTTCCTCTAACTTCCTTTGGAGTCTGTGGGACAATAAACTGACAAGTGTTTTAACAATTCTCTACACTATCCTAAGCTTCCTCCTACTCCATCCTTCATTTTTGAGCCCCTTATCTTTTTGGGGTTTGGTTATGAAGAAATATGCTAGTCTGGAAGTTTTAGAGTTGCTTCCTACTACATCTAAAATGGCTTTAAAATCTGACATGCTGGGAAAAAAAAAAAATCCAATAAAAGTGTGTTTTCAGAGAAACTTTTAATATTTTTATTATAGATGAAGACACCTTTCACAACTGGAACAAAATTGCTACGTTATAAAATTAGAAATAGAAAGAGACACTATTTTACAAGTAATTACATTCACCAAGATCAAAGTGCTCTACTAACTATGCAAACATTTTGCTCTTAAAGTATAACTAAACTCAAGAACAAAAATGTTACCAGTCCTCGGAGGTGGTGACTACATTCATTTTCTTTTTTTTCAGGCTAAGAATATTTTTTGCAAGTACAGAAAATACTTGTTTATCTGGCTAATGCAGTGTTCTTTCCATTTCTGAGCTGAACTGGAAGCAAAAACAATGTTGTCTTTCTTGTGTAGACTACCAACCATCAGCTACTGTTTAATGGAGATAAACAATGGCAGACATGTTTGTAGATGCTATCCACTTCACGCAAATCGCCGTACCCGTACGCATGTACTTTGGCGCTAAATACCGGGGTAATGGCAGCAACTAGCTGCCATAACCCCGTGTTTTCGGGAATGCTGTGCATTTCTCTTTAAGATAAAAGTGGTCTCCAGTGCGGATTCGCAGCAAGATCACTTTTATCGGTGGCGGGAGAGGTGTCCAGCCCCCTCCGGCCACGCTCCGGTCGTCTCCACCGCTTACTGGACCCGCCGGTAGCGGCGGAGACGACCGCGTCCTCTCCTGTGTATGCCTGGCTGCCGACTGAGGGGAAGATGGCCCCTGCTTGGCTCCATGGCATGGGAGGGCGGAAGCGACGTCAAACATCACTTCCGCCCATAGCTCGTAAAGGAGAATTTTTTTAAATTTATTTTCATTTTTTTTTTTTTTTTGCATTTTAGTGTAACTATGAGATCCGAGGTCTTTTAGATTCCAGATCTCATATTTAAGAGGTCCTGTCATGCTTTTTTTCTATTACAAGGGAAGTTTACATTTCTTGTAATAGGAATAAAGGTGACCCAAAAAATAAAAAATAAAAATTGTGTCAAAATAATAAATTAAAAGTAAAATAAATAAGAAAAAAAATGAAACATTTTTTAAAGCGCCCCATCCCGACGAGCTGATGCGCAGCAGCGTATGCAAATATGAATAGCGGCAGCATATGAAAACGGTATTTAAACCCTACATGTGAGGTATCGCTGCGATCGTTAGAGCGAGAGCAATAATTCTCGTCCTAAACCTCTTCTGTAACTCAAAACTGGTAACCTGTAGAAATTTTTAAACATCGCCCATGTAGATTTTTAAGGGTAAAAGTTTGTCGCCATTCCACGAGCGGGCGCAATTTTGAAGTGTAACATGTTGGGTATCAATTTACTCTAAATTGGGCTAACTTTACTGTTGTCTTATTTTTTAATTGAAATTTCAAAAAAATACGGTGTGACAGAAAGTATTGCAACAACCGCCATTTTATTCTCTAGGGTGTTATAAAAAAATATATAATGTTTGGGGGTTCTAAGTAATTTTCTAGCAAAAAAAAAAAAATAATTTTAACTTAAACAAGTATAAAAAAGAGGCTTGGTCCTTAAGTGGTTAAAAAGCCTGAATAATGAAAATAAATGCTGCTACCTTAGCTAAGGCAGGCCATACTTTATGCAACCCATGGCTGAAGGAAAGAAAATTGCTTGATTCCCCTAACAGAGTTAGTGTTGATGGGGAAATTTCTCCCACAGCTCTATTGTGTTCTGCCAGTAGGAAGCACGGGGCAGCCTTTCCTACCAGCAGAATACAATGATCACTGCTGGAGGCTATAGCCAGGAATTTTGATCTGTCTATGGCCAGCTTAAGGATTTTTCTTTTTTCTTTTTTATTGGTTGAACTAGATGGACTTGTGTCTAGACCAACTATGTAACTATGCACGGTAAGATGCAATATCTAACCTTTTTGTTTTTTATTTAGATACGCTTTAAAGTCCATATAGGGCTCTTTATAAACATGGAATATTTCAACATAAAATAGTTGCAAAACATTTAGCAAAAGGTAAACTGGAAAAGGTGTAATGTAAAAAAAATCCCTGATGGCTTGGTTTTATAAATAAGACAAACAATGGAAGAAGGGAATGTTAAATCATATTTTGGGAAGACTATGTTTTGATCACATTATAAAGGAGTGTTTATTGTTAAATCTATACCTTTGCACTTTTTGAGGTTAAACTAATCCACTATAACGTTTTTGAGCTACACTGATCAATTATTGTAACTTTATAAGGATTTAGGTAATTACAATATTGTCTGAAATATTTATGACTGGGAAAATCATTATGGAAAGTGGGAATGCAGGAAAATGTCTAAATTCACAGTTGAAATACATATGTAACTGTCAAATAATTCTATTCAGCCAATCTTGTCAACATGTCACCCAGGCACCTCTGCCAGATAGAGAAGCCAGATCCCTGTGCATCAATTCTTTTTTTAATAAGGACAATTGAGTTTTTGTCAAATAGGATTAAGGACTAAGGTTTTTCAATATGATTTGTACTTTGGTTTTAGTAGTATAGTAATCTTTTTCACATCTGTAATTATTAGGATACAGCTTTGAGGTTAGGATAAATTTAAGGGCTAGGTTTAGTAGTGGATTTAAGTAGAAGTATATGTGTTAGGCTAAAGCCTCGTACAAACTGCTAGTTTTTTTTTTCACTCAGCCCAGCAGGTTGCAAGAAAAAAAACAGACAGCTCAGGTTGAAGCAGCTTTTAGTACAGCAATCTCCCCTGCTGAGCTATTGTGTTGTGACGGGGGACCCACCCCCCAACCCCCAGCCAAAACACTCTGGTCAGTGCTCCCAGCCATTGGCTGAGAGCGCTGATCAGGAGTCGGTCCACAAATCTTTTTCGGTAACGAGCCTTCAACAGAAGCCTGCCGACATTCGGCCTGTGTGTATTAGGCTTTAGCCCTAGTAATAGAGTTAACAAATTGTTTAAGTTAGGGGATTAAGTTTAGGTATAAAGTTTAGATGAGATTAGGTTCAGCTTTCATGATAGGGGATTGGATTATATTGTTAATTAATTGTTAGTCATTTATGTTCATTGTAAATCTGTAAATTGTTTTAAAATTTTGAGATAGAAAAATGTAATATTCAATGCACTAACTTAAATTTTCTCCACTGCATTTACAATACAGTTTGACCAAGAACCACCCTACCTTGTAAATGCATAGTAAGGGAGCGTCATCTCTACTATAATATTAGATAAATAGAGTTGACAAATTTCTGACATCAAACAAAAAGATTTAAAAGCAGACTTTGCAAAGTAATTAAGCCAATAATGTGTGGGAATATCAAAAAAGTAGAAAATTACCTTTCTGATTAGATTACTAATGCAGACTGACATCATGCTAGCTAGCACTAGCAATGGTTTCGTTTCAGTTTAGTACAAAGAAAAAAGATGAAATGTGTTATAATGAATGGAGGGGCTTTTTGGAAATGGTATGAAAGAAAAGGGTGAAATAATTAAAGTCTAAGTGTATGTATAGTATTGTACAATTAATCTGCAATAAAATAGCAATTCGATGTGATTAAAGCTGAACTCAATTCAAATACACAATTTAAGGCGGTTGTGTAGGTCTTAAAACATTATGAAATGTTAGGCTGGCCATAGATGGATCCTTTTTTTTTTTTTTTTTTAATCAACCAGTGGGCTGATCAAAAACATAAAAGATAAAGAACGGATTTCCCTATCCACAAAAGCAAAATGGATGGAATCCTCCCCACTGTGCTATTGTAGTCTGACAGTGGGGACGCCTCTGTTATCAGAATACACTGATCAGCACTACATGCACTGATCGAATTAAAATTTTACAACATTCACATTCATTAAAAGCCGATCATTAGATTAATTTCCCTCAAAGGGCAACGGCCATAAATAGATTCAAATTTGGCTGGACCTTTCCAAACTGGCTGATCTTTGATCCATCTATGGTCATTTTAAGTTATCTTCTCATGTGTCCTAATATTAGCCTTCTTGCTTGCAATTACCTATAGAGCAGCACTCGGACTGGGAGAGAGAGGGTTCAACACAAGCAGCTAAACAGTTTCTAATGCATCCATATGTGCAGTGCAGTGTGAGCACAGTTGATGATTAATTAGTGTGTCCTTCAGGGCCGCCATCGGGGGGTACAGCCCACATTCATGTACAGGGCCTGTGCATCCCAAGGGGCCCGGATGTCCCGAGTGGCCCGGATGTCCCGAGCGGCTCGGGCCCCCAAGGTAATTCCACCCGCTGCCTGAAGGCTGGATGATTGACAGCCACGGTAGCAACTTGTTTCCACCCACCAACCCCTCCACCAATCGCAGCAGAAGTGCATCCCGAGGCGTCTAATCAGCGGGGCCTGTGAGGAGTGAGCTTGGCATTGTGTAGAGTGAGTGTATTGTAAGTGTAGAGGGTCTCACGGCCATGGGACAGCTCCTTGTGACCGGGAACAAGACTGAAACTGGGGGGGGGGGCACCTGCTGGTCTCATCGGATCTTCTCCTCCTTCTTCTCCTCCTGCCGCTCCCCCTAGCGCCTGATCTCCTTCACATCACAAGTGGTAGAGCTGCAGATATTGAGGAGATCAGGCGGCAGGAGGAGAAGACAGAGATTGCTTACATGCCACAGAGCTCATCCCTACAGCAGATAAAGGAGATGGGGAAAGGAGTGCTGGGGAGGGATCAGAGGTGATTGGCAGGAAGAGCTCTCCCTGACATGCCCCTCCAGTTATCAGCATGCAATGACAGGGCTCCTTTCTACCCCTTTTCTGCATAGCTGCCCTGGTGTCCTTCATTCTACATTCAGAAGTCCGTGGCAGTATAGTGACACTGATGTATTCCTTAAAGCGGTATTAAACCCAAAACCAAAAATGGAATATATTGCAGCTTACCAATCATTCGATGTGTTGCATTCGTCTAATATTTTTAGCTTTCATCCCTCTGTTTTTACCTGGTGATCTGGCCAGTAACACACTTCCTGTATTGACATGCCCCCACTCTGGATGAAGGAGCCCAGAGGGCACAGCAGACTGAAGCATTGTTAGTCTGGGGGGGGGGGGGGACTAGCATACAGTGGAACCTAGGTTTACGAGTAACGAGGTTAACGAGCGTTTTGAAAGACGAGCAACTTTTTTTTTTTTTAATTCTGACTCAGTTTGCGAGTGTTGTCTCGCAAAACTAGTAGAATTCAAGTTAATGGGGTGTGCAGTACCGCATTTGGCCAGAGGTGCGGGTGCACCTGGAACACTGGGAATGGTTCGGAGCCGTTCGTAAATACTCGGAATCACTCGGAAATACTCCGTTCCCAAGCCTTTCTGAGTTCAGCCGAGCTGTCCCCGAGTATTTCCGAGGCTCTCCGGCGCCCCCCTACCTCTGGCTACATGTGGTATTGCATGTAATAGAAGTCAATGCGGAACAAATTATCTTCGTTTCCATTGACTTCTACGGGGAAACTCACTTTGATATGCAAGTGCTTTGGATTATAAGCATTCTCCTAGAACAGATTATGCTCGTAATCCAAGATTCCACTGTATTTAAATATATTAACAAATTGATAACAATTTTACATAAATAAATAAAACGGATTACTGTAAGCACCCCTGCCAGTGTTTAATGGGTTGTCCCATCCCTGTAAACCAATACATCTGGAAGAGAGCTAGTTCTTTTGAAAACAGACTTACTGGCCAGTTCACCAGGTGACAATGAAAGAAAGCCTAAAAAATAAAACTAATGCAGACATCATAAGAATTGGTAAGCTGCACTATAATAAACGTTAGCTTTTGGGTTTAATACTGCTTTAACTATAAGGTAGGAAACACGCCACCCTTTTAGCTGTACTGTTGGAGTTATTACAAAATGAAATGGAAAGAATTACAAGACTTTCACAGTTTACATACTGCATGTATACAATATTTCAACTATGCATTTATCCGCATGTCTGGAGTTGAGCTTTAAAATGTATTCAGCAATCTGTAAGTGTTGGTAAGGTATAAACTTATGATAGTTGGAATTCACTCAGTTATCACCAGGCACGGTGTGCTGTAACCTTTGACTGTAAAGTAGACCGTGCCAACCAATCCCTACTGTAGTGTGACTGGAGTGATAATACCTGAACAGACACATACACCCCTCATGATAGACAAGTTGCATAGTATAGATCCAAGCAGTGGCTAATGTTTCAAATGTATTGTGTAGATCCCCTACAAAGATTCCTATATCGTGGCTTTTTTTCTGTACTTGCTGTGTGCTATGGCAGCAAATATTACTTGTGTATGCCTCTATAATAAGCACAAGTTTATTCAATCAGTATGCAGTTACCACTCGACCTATTTTACTTCTTATAATCAGATGATTATTTTATGAAATTAGGGTCTCTAGAGTTCCTAATTAGGTGACTGTAATCACCCTACAGATCCATGATTATTAGAACTTTTTCTTCCCAACCCTCTCCACCAAAAATGAAAAAAAAAAAAAAAAAAAGAAATAAATTACTGCAAGTGTGAGGAGTTTGGAAGGACGGTAGAGATGATGCTGAAGCTAAAGTGCAGGCCGTCATTTTGTGTTCAATATACACAAATATAAACCTGACCTGTGTGTTGGCATTTAAACAACTTGTGTCCTTAGGGCACACATCCAGCTTTCTGAAAAGGTTTACGAAAATATCTTATTCCTTTGAGCACGTCTTGCTGTTTAACTCATTCACCTCAACTAGTTCTCCACAGGCGAATCACAGTTGAGTGCTGGAAGTTGGATCAAGCACGAGTCCAGTGAACTTAAAATGTAGATTACGTATTATTATATACTATAGGGAAACTTAGAAGTTAAAAAAGTGTTACTAAACCCAGGACCCTGCATTCACTATAGCTGGTTTCCCACAGTACACAGAACATGGAAATGCAATTATTTTAGTGAATATAAACTGCTAAATACCTTTTCTTTTTTTGTTTCATAAAATACCCTTTCTCATCAGCAGTAAATAGCGGTCTTATGACTTCTATCAGTGTTTGGTTAAAGCTTGTAGGTGGAGTTTTCATTCTCCTCTGACTGTTCCTATAAGGCTGCAGGATCCCTGACCCTCTGTCTGGACAGTGCTGACAGTGCTGGCTCTGTGCTGATCACATGAACCCTTCCAAGAAGAAAATAAAAACTCTCTAGCAATACATACCAAACTGAGCATGTGCAGAGTGTCCCCAAAGCTCTGTTCTATAAGGAGGTGGATTAGGGACTGTGGAAGAAGGGGAGGATCAGAATAGACAGGATCAAACAGCCTTTTTACACAATGCAGAGGATTAACCCCTTAAGTTCCACAGTGAGTATAACCAGCATGCTATACTGCATATACAGACTGATTTTATTGTTGTGGGTTTAGTAATACTTTAAGGCAACCTCATTTTGTGTCTGTTTTCAAAGAAATCTGAACTGTATCAAAGAAACAAAGCACTGAATGAGATATGTTTGATTCTGACAGGTCCCCTTAAAGGGGTTGTAAATCCTCATGTTTTTTCACCTTAATGCATTCTATGCATTAAGGTGAAAAAACTTCTGTCACTGACCGCCCCCCCCCCCCCCCCCCCCCCGAGTCCTGTATTCCCCGCTGGAGACACGCTCTTCCTCTCTGCCCGGGGTTCTTGGCTCTTGATTGGATAAATTGATAGCAGCGCAGCCATTGGCTCCGGCTGCTGTCAATTAAATCCAATGGCGCGGGAGCCAGGGGGCGGGGCAGAGCCCTACATTTGGCGTCTATGGACGCGGAATTCTGGACACGGGAGCGCGCCCACAAAGTAACCCCCCCTGGGAGAGCGCCTCTCCTAGGGGGTTATATGATGTGGGGAGGAGCTACCAGCACCACCGGGGGACCCCAGAAGTGGCGGATTGGGTGCCGTTCTGTGCAAAATGAACTGCACAGTGGAGGTAAGTATGATATGTTTGTTATTTAAAAAAAAACAAAACAAAGCCTTACAATCACTTTAAGAACCTATTCACACCACTGTGCTGCAGTAACACTTATAACATGTGATAGGGTGCTGCAGTGCCATTAATTTAGAATGCCCAGTGCACCTTCCTAAAGAGAATGAGTTGCCACACTACTGTGCATTGTTTAGCTGTGCACTGCTCTAGTGGAAATGCTGTAGGAGCAACTTTTAGTCTGTTGTGATGAGTGAAGCAGCCAAATTAAATGAAGGGGTTGGCTTTTACGCATCGCATCTTAATGCAGGACACCACATGCACTAATGCTCATGGTTTTTGCATGATAACAAATGGTTTGAATGAGCCTTACCCTTTTCCCACCCTTCCCAGTGGCCCCTTGTGAATGCTAAGAAAGATCAATGTTAATTGCACATTCATAAAACTGCTAGATTATTTTAAATGGCGATAAAACAGTGAATTTAGTATTATGTTAACATCTAGGATAAAGTGAGCCATAACTTTTATCCAGAATATCCAACATTTATGTATTAATACATTTTAGCTATTCACCAAATGCCTGTCAATTTTTTTTGACCTTGTAACTTTTAACACTACATTCCAAAGTTAGATAATGCAGCCCACACATGCAGAAATCATATCCCCAGTTCTGCTCCGTACAACACTTTTTTTTTTTTTTTTTGTCATCAGAAAAGTATAGAAGCTAAAATACGGCTGAAAGCCAACATAACTTCACTTTGGCTTTTTAAATATTCATCACATAGGTCTTCACATATTTTTTGCTTCACTGACAAATGACCTGCTTGTCTTTGTCAGTAGTGAGATATGACATTCACATTTGTTCAATAAGGCGCAATGTAAAGTACAGTAACCAGCTAATCAGAATGCATTTTTTAGTCAACTGCCTTCAGTACATTGTAATTACTCAAATTAAAGACTGTTCATTTAAAGCCTATTCATTTAAAGCCTATCTCTGGGCAAAATTAAATCCCCCTTTCCTCAGTCTGAAAACTGTGCACCCCCTCTATGTGGTTTGTTAAGCTGTTGCATAATAATGATGCTAAATGAAATGGCTGGTATATACATAGCCACTAGAGAGATAATATACACATCTCTATATGAAATACGATCCTTAAAATATAGAACCAAAGACACTAAATCTTGATAAAATTTGTTACTGGGCTCTGAAAATTAGCATGTTTGTTTTGGGTTTCAGAAGCAGAAATGTTGGCATACACACACTTCTACTGCATTTTTTGCACACACTTAGCACACCCAATGCATTCATTTATCGCACCTGAACAACATTAACACATTTTCCACATCAAGTCAAGTCAAGCTCTATTGTCATTCCACTACACGTAAGAACATACAGTAGAACGAAATATCGTATCTCGCAGGGCCACGGTGTAACATACAAATGAAACATAAATATAACTAGATGTACAAAGAATAAAAACACAGTGAGAAATACACATTTGGGAACTACGTAACTGTATATATACTATATGTTTCCAAAAGCCTTTGTAGCAGCAAGTGTTTATAAAAGTGTCTAGTGCATATTCAAGAGTAAAAAGGAGGGGACGTGAGACGTTCCTGATCACAATATATAGGAATAGAAGAGGTTTCAAAGAGGGTTGGAGTTGAAGGCTCTCACAGCCTGGGGGAAAAAACTGTTGAACAGTCTGACAGTCCTGGTTTTGATACTCCGGTACCTTCTACCTGATGGCAAGAGCTGAAAGAGACTGTGGGAGGGATGAGTAGGATCCCTCACGATACTGGTAGCTTTTCTGGAGCATCGTGTATGCAAAATGTCCAGGATGGAGGGGAGAGAGACACCAATAATCTTTTCAGCCGTCTTCACTAGCCGCTGCAGGGTCCTGTGGTCAGCGGAACTGCAGTTCCCATAGCAGACAATGATGTAGCTGGTCAGCACGCTTTCAATGGTTCCCCTATAAAATGTAGTAAGGATGGGTGGGGGGAGACTGGCTTTTTTAAGGCGGTGGAGAAAAAATATAGGCGCTGTTGTGCCTTCTTGGTTAATGACGTGATGTTGATTGTCCAAGTAAGATCCTCAGAGATGTGCACTCCCAGGAATTTAATACTGCTTACTCTCTCCACAATACTGCTTACTCTCTCCACAATACTGTCAAAGTAATCCTTAATTACCATGGCACCTAACCGTTATGTGAACCTGTGCTTTGCTCTTGCAGGGCAAAACAAACCATTTCTAATAAATTCAACCATTCCTGGCCTTAAACATACAGTACTTGATATCCTTTCGTTTCTCCAGAGCTGCATTCAGCGAAAAAAGTGAAATATTTGGTACTTGGGGATCATGGGGGGCATATGCCCATCACTGCTACACCTTGAACTGTTAAAGCCTATATCTTAGACTTTAGCACAGGGTTTCTCAGATATGGTTCCTCCAGAGCAGCCTTTTTCAACCAGGGTGCCTTCAGGCTTCTTCAGGGATGCCTTGGCCTTTTTTTTTTAAATCGCTCAAAAACTATACAGGCCAATGGGTGGATCAAGACTGCATTTTAGTTAAAGTCACAGGTTTTTATTGTCCACCATTACAACCTTCCAGCCACTGGCATCCTAACAACCAATGATGTCATCAGTTGATATGGAGGATGTCGGTCACCTAAACAGCAGCCTTGTTAGCACCTCCCTCGCCCCTCTCTGTTAGCACTTGGGTCACATTAGCTGAATGAGGGAGAGAAGCTGAGGAAGAAGATAAACATTGGAATACTAGTTAGTACCAGTTTGCAAAGGTGTATTTGCTTTGAAAGAATAAATTACCACTAATGTTGGGTGACCTACATGTGTGAATGTTGTTGTATTCTGTGAAACTTTTAGTTTAGCTTTTTACATTTTGGAATGGGGTACCTCAAAATTATTGATAATTGTAAAGGGTGCCTTGATGGAAAAAAAGATTGAGAAACACTGCTCCAGGGGTTGCTAGTGTTCCTTGAGCAATAAGCGATTTCTCTGATAAGTTCCTACTAACACCATTGATCTTTTTAGCGATCTGTAAGGAGCATTCTTCCCACTGACCATCACACGAATGTATCATGCTTTCTAGATATAGTCATTTTCAGCAGGGGTTCACTGTGGCCAGAAAGTAATTTCAAGGGTTCCTATGTGTTAAAATGGTTGGGAAAGGCTGATTTAGCAGATTGGAGAACAGAGAGTGAGTGATGGTTAGGTGCCCCCCGTGCCCAACATGACTAAATACAGAGTGCCATTGGGACGCTGGGGCGAATCCCGGTTTGTGACTAAACATGTCACAAACCATATATTTACTGATTATATTCATCATGGTAAACCAGGGAAATTTAGGACTATTGTGATACCAGTGACTACATGCATTGGTGAGCTATTACTTTGCAATGCAATGTTTGTGTTTGGACCTTTTACCTTTATTTATTTGATGACTACGAAAAAACAAGCAACATCTCACTTAAAGGGTAACTCCACTTTCGTGGGGGAAAAAAATAGCAATTAAAGAAAAAATAATATAGCGTGTACAATTGCGATACAAATCATATTGTAATTTAATGTTAGTCAAAATTACCTTTCCTTTTCAATCTGCAGCCGCTGTAATTTTCTATAAATGCAAAGCAATATGACTACATGGAGTTGTTCTGTACACAGAATGTGTACTGACCACCCCCCAGAAACATAATTTCCTGCTTGTGTGTTTGGCTCATCAATTTTCCCCGAAGTCTGCCTAAGATACAAGTCAGATTTCAGGCATCCCCTACGACAAAAAATGTCATTTTTGGTGAGATATTTCCAATAGGAACATGTCTAAAGGGATGCAGGCCCAGCAGCTTTCCTCATTAGTGCTCTGCAGCTGCCACAGATGACTGATAATTATGAAACCACTCCCATTAGACTCACTCAGTGCAGAGCCACAGTCAAACACACAGGGATTTCTTCATACTAACAAAAGGTAGGAATCTGCAACAAAGGTTGTTTTAATCCTTGCAATCTACATAGATCACCCAGAGGGGAATGTTTTTTCTCAACAAAAGTGGAGTTACGCTTTAACTTGATTCTAATGCTAAACTTACTAAACCCATCTTACTTTTTTTAATAATCTTTATTTATACCAACTTTACTACTTTTTTTTCTAGCAGTTTGTAGTAAAGTAAGTTCTAAAGCGACAAGCTATTTGTATAGTTTGTATATTGTTTTTATGGGATTTTGAGTTACAGTATACTCCACTGTTGTCTCTGAAACAGTAGATATCTTTCCTCTTTCTTTGGGTCTTCGATTATATAGATGCACCACAATTTACCTTTATTTAAAGCTGGAAAGCTATATAAATGCTATACTAAAGCTTAGGAAACAATTCCTTGCAATCCTAGTTTGCCAAGCATGGTAGCTAATGACCATTTCCCTTAAACACCAATTTCCATAGAAAATAATAAACAATCGCAACAGACTTATGTCTGGCAATCCCACAATAAGACCTGCTGGATGGAGACTGAGACTATTTCCACTAATCCAATTTTTTATTCTTGCTTTAACTTGATCTAAACAAAGCAGCAGTAAAACGCTAATGCCTTGTACACACGATCGGACTTTCCGACAACAAAACCGTGGATTTTTGTTCGAAGGGTGTTGGCTCCAACTTGTCTTGCATACACACGGTCACACAAATATTGGCCAACAATTACGAACATAGTGACGTACAAGACGTATGACGAGACGATAAAAAGGAAGTTCAATAGTCATGCACCACCCTTTGGGCGCCTTCTGCTAATGTTGTGTTTGGTGAGCATTGATTCTGAGCATGCGTGTTTGTACTTTGGACTTATGTCCGACGGACTTGTGTACACATGATCGGAAAGTCCGACAACACACATTTGTTGGCGGAAAATTTGAGAACATGCTAGCCAACATTTGTTGGCGGAAAGTCCGATAACAAATGTTCGATGGAGCATACACACGGTCGGACTTTCCGCCAAAAAGCTCACATCCAACATTTGTTGTCGGAAAATCCGATCGTGTTTACGCGGCATAAGGCTCGGTTCACACCTAAACTGGCTGCTGATCGCACAGCAACACTGTCTGTCCCTGTTCTCCTCTTCAGGGATGAAACAGAGGAGAATCTTTCCCTGAATTCGGCCCTGAAACTGAGGCAAAGACGCACATCCTTTCTGTGCAACCCGCATCAAATTCGCAGAGGTGTGAACCCAGCCTAAAGGTGTCTTTAAGAAATCAGCTTGCTAGTCCACTGACTGTAACAGTAATTCTTTGGCTTCTCTACTCACGCACTGACCAAAAATAAGTATGCAGCCAGTTCAGCTGTAACAGTACCAATCTCCATGCTTGTTCAGGATTATGGCTTAGGGAAGCCATACGATAAGTATGATATCTAGGAAATCAGCAAATGAACAGATCAGCAGTGGCAGCTGTCTTATTTCTACTATGTCAAGTTCATTGTTAGGAGCAAGCAATTATATTAAGTCATCAATAGTGTGAAATTGGTAGCGACTGCTTCAATTGATGGTTTAATGCTGGCCATACACTATACAGAAAATCGTCCGAACACATTTTCGAAAAACGAACGTTCGACCGTGACCGCAAACGATCGTGCCATCATGTAATGACCGATAAATTGTTCAGTGGACATGAATAAATAATTTTTTGTCCGTTTTTTTACATATACCTAGTGCAGACAGTTCGGACGGGAAACACATTAACCTTGCAATTTATCGTACGTTCGGCAGAAATTTTCCAAACTTGCCGTTGGTTTTTTTTCCACAAAAACGTCACAAACGATTATCGATTTGTGCCCATTAACTTGCCGAAAAATGAATGAAGTGTCCATACGAACAATTTTTCGGCCGACTTTTCGTATAGTGTATGGCCAGCATTAGTCCTGAACCTGATCAATTAAATTTGTACTTAAAATGGTTCTAAACATTATTTATTTATTTAATGATAAACATGTTATACGTACCTGCTCTGTGCAATGGTTTTGCACAGAGCAGCCCTAAACCTCAACTTCTGGGGTCCTCTGCTGGTGTTCTATCAAAATGCCGCTACCCAGCAGAAAATGCAATGGAAGTGACGTTGTGAACAAAATAGCTTTTTGCGCATGCGCTATGCATTCCAACATGGCCGCTATGCGCTTCAATAGGTTTCCTAATGTGACAGAACACGAAGGCGGCAGCGGACATCTTCTTACACTCGGCAAGTCTTCAATTTCACACTTATTTTAGCAGTTAACTCACCTTATATACTGAAATAGACTATTTCACCATGACAGAGTGAAATAGTCTATTTCAGTATATAATCAGTTTGGCGCTGAGTAGTGCGGGGTGTACCAAGATGGCTGTCGCCACCTTCTGCCTGCTTGTCTGGGTGTAAAAAGATGTCCACTGCTGCCTTCGTGTTCTGCCAGATTGGGAAACCTATTGGAACACACAGCCGCCATGTTGGAACATATGGCGCATGTGCAGTAAGCATTTTTTGCTTAGAACATCACTTCCGTTATATTTTCTGATGGGCAGTGGTATTCTGACAGGACACTTGCAGTACTGGCTCCCCCTGTTTGGCGAGTGCCACTATAGAAAGCTGCTTTCTATGGAGGCACTAGTGCGGGCTCCATCCTGGATTGAGATTGGGCTCAGGTAAGTCTTTAGGGCGACTAAGGGGTTGCTGCCCATGGAAGGTTTTTAACCTTAATGCAAAGAGTGCATTAAGGTAAAAAAAAAAAACCTTACAGTGATTGTAAAGTCACTAATCACAAATCCTGAAATCCCCTCTGTTACAGAAAGATATACTGTGCAGTATCTTTGTTTTTAAAAATTATACAGCGAAATATCTTATTTCAGAGCACCGCTCTCATTCCTCGATCTGAGGGTTTCAGTGGGAGGGGCCGAGATTCCACATTGACGCCAGCCGGGGGGAGAGGAGGAGAGCGGTGAGAGGTCACATGAGCACATAGTGGTGCTCTGCAATAAGGTATCTCGCTGCAACATTTTTAAAACACAGATACTGCAAAATATATCTTTCTGTAACAGAAGGACTTCCAGGATTTGGGATTAGTGATTTTACAGCCATAGTGACGGAAGGGGAGGGTGAGGAGGAGATGGCTTAAACAGACTCCCGAGCTGGCATGATCAGCAAAGGAACAGGCAGGATCAACCAGGTATTTTACAGCATGGAAAGGGACAAATGATACCACACAAGCTCTATGATGTATATCTTGCTTTAAAGCAGTGGTTCTCAACTTGGGGGTTGCGATTGCTGGTCCAATCTGGAAAGCTGGCCGAGATGGACCTGAAGTTACTGTGTGTATGCCGGAGTCTGTCCATCTCAGCCAGCGAGACGTCACTTCCAGGAGAGGAGAGACGGCGCGGAAGTGACGTTCCGTCGCCACCATCTTGGTACTATCATCCGCAGTAAGGCTACAGTGAGAAGTATTTTTACCAGTAAACTGAGCTTATATACTATATATAGTATATAAGCTCAGTTTATTGATAAAAATACGTGTAAAATGCAAGACTTCGGTGGGTGTAAAAAGACGTCCGCTTGCCGACTTCTAATTGTAGCCTTGCTGCGAACGAGTGTACCAAGATGGAGGTGACGAAACGTCACTTCCGGTTAACACATTAGACGGGTTGCTGATTCTGTCGGAAGACATGAGTGACTTTAGTAAGTCAGAGACACTAAATTCTATTTTTGTACATCAAACGCAGCCACTGTGCAATCAAACGCAGCCACTGTGCCCATCAATTGTCACCACTGTGCCATCAAACGCCGCCACTGTGCCATCAAACGCCGCCACTGTGCCCATCAAATGCAGCCACTGTGCCCATCAATTGCTGCCACTGTGCCAAACGCCGCCACTGTGCCATCAAAATCAGCCACTGTGCCATCAAACGCCGCCACTGTGCCATCAAACGCCGCCACTGTGCCATCAAACGCCGTCACTGTGCCAAATGCTGTCACCGGGCCATCAAATGCGGCCACTGTGCCTTTAAAAGCTGCCACTGTACCATCAAACGCCGCCATTGTGCCCATCAATCACAGCCACTGTGCCATCAAACACAGCCACTGTGCCAAACGTTGTCACTGTGCCCATCAATTGCCGCCACTGTGCCCACATCAAATGCAGCCACTGTGCCATATCAAATTCTCCCACTGTGACATCAAATGTTCCCACTGTGCCCATCAAATGCTCCCACTGTGCCCATCAAATGCTGCCACTGTGCCCATCAAATGCTGCCACTGTGCCATCAAATGCTGCCACTGTGCCATCAAATGCTCCCACTGTGCCCATCAAATGCTGCCACTGTGCCATCAAATGCTCCCACTGTGCCCCCCCACGCCCGCCATCTGCCCGACACTTACCCTGTCTCTCGGTGGGGCATTTTATTCATTTGTATAACTTATATGTTCATTTTAAATAAATATTTCACACTATACATTACAGATTGTTTTTCTTATTAATCACTATGCTTTAAGATGTTAAATTTGTAAGAATGAAAATACGTCCTGCATATCAGATATTTGTATTTCGATTCATAACAGTCGCAAAATTACATCAATAAAATGACCAACAAAAATAATTTTACAGTTCGGGGTCCCCACAACCTGAGAAATTTTATCAAGGGGTCATGGCAGTAGAAGGGTTGAGAACCACTGCTTTAAAGTAACAATATCTTTTTTTTTTGGGGGGGGGGGGGGGGTTACAACCACTTTAAAGCTGAACTCCAGGCAAACAGCAAAATAGCTAAAGAAAGTGCATATATGGGAGCAATTTTAACTGCCAATTGATTTTTCTGCTCACCCAGTCCTGAAATGTTTAAAATTGCATAGCCCTGCCCTGTCTGACCCGATTTTTCTCTTCTGCAGTTCAGTAACCAATTACTTCTTTTCCTTCTCCCAGCCCATGACTGGACAAGAAAAAGAGAAGTAGCAGACTGATTGCCTCATCTCTCTGTCCCTCTTCCTCAGAGCTATGCGGTCTATAGCTCTGAGGAAGAGGGGACTCTCCCCTCGAAGCGCGTTAGCGGATTGTGACGTCTGTGTGTTCCTCCACGACCCTTGGAAGGTTTCGCTCATCCCAAATCGCAGGCTGTCCACCGGTGCGATTTTATGTTGTGCCTCCTCCACCAATTGCTTGTGAGTTATTTCTTTTACCATTTTTATTTAATAAATGTTTTAAAAAGTTAATGCACAAGGCTGGTGCGCCCCTGTCTTCTTTTTATTTAGGTAAAAAAAAAAAACTGCCTTTACAAGTCCTTTAAATGAATACAGAGCTGCATTTGTCTTTTATATCTGTCTGGTGTTCAGCTTTAATAAGGCATAACAATGTACAGTTACTAGGTTTGTTCTTTTAGTTTTTTTAGCAGCAACCAATCAAAATAGTACAGCTTCCCGATTTTTTTAGCCTAACATAGGTCTCTGGTGCTTCACATTTGCTAAATCCATAATAATGCTCTCTGTAAATCACGTGACATGTGCAGAAACTAATTATGTCTTATTAATATATTCTTACATCCTTTTTCATTCACAGTCCTAGTTATATAATTAAATGCCTGAGTTGAAGGAAAATGAAATGTAATGTCAAACCACTGCCTTGGTGGAAGGTTAAATGAACTACATGGTATAGAAGAATTTTACATTAAGCTAAAATTTCTATAATGTTAATTAGAAAAACTGAAAAGCTCCTTGTGAAGCATTCACTACATAGAAGCATTTTATTTTATTTACTCAGGAAAATGTAACCTGAATTTGTCCTTCATTAAAAGACTTTCCAAATATCACAGCAGCATGAGAATGCCACGAGGACGAGACTGTGCCTGGACAACCAATGACTAAGGCCGTAGTAAACCACAAAACAGACAACAGAGCACAAGATTAGTTATGCAGTGATTCTTATCTGGAAGATATCCCGAGGTATTAGCATTCTCCAAGATAAGGGCACACAAAATTCCATACTTGACAAAGAATGCATTCAGATTTATGTAATTAAACATGCAAACCTTAGCTGGAATTACCGAATTCACACACACACACAGTGTAAGAATGGGTGATCCTCATATTCGTATATGCTGAAGACCCGGGTGCTCACTAATTACTGGATAAATACAATATGCAATTACTGTGATAGGGCACTTATAGGATTGGTTTTTTAGGGGACTAAAGCAGAGTAATAGATACAGCTACATCCTCTGCTCCAGCTTTTGGGATACTATATCATCTAACTCAGCTTTTCAGATACCACATCCTACACCCCATTGATATACTACATCCTATGCCCCAGATCTTCAAATACTACATCCTCTCTTCTGACTCTCCAGATTCTACGCCTACTTGCCTCGCTCTCCAAATGCTACATCCGCTTTTATAGCTCTTGGGAAACTGCATGCTCTGCAGATACTACATCATCTGCCAAGCTCTCACGATACAACCTCTGCCCCAACTCTTCAGATAAAATATCATTTGCCCTGGCTTTCAAAATACTATAACATAACACATGTAGTTCATATGAGTTTATGAGCTGCCAGAGCTATCATTTCTAACCCATATCACTGGTTGCCACTTATTTGGTTATTCACCCATGCGCCTGATTTGGATATAAATGTTTCTCAAAATACTATGTAATCTGCCTAAATCTCAAGATAATACAGCCTATATCCCAGCTCTCCAGATATTAATGGTCTTCTCTGGCTCCCAAGATACCACATCCTCTGCCTTAGCCCTCTAGACACTATTTTCTGCCCTAGCACTCCAGCCAATACATCCTCTACCCTGGGTCTCCAGATACTATGTCCTCTTCCTGGCAATTATAGATACTATATCCTCTGTCCTAGCTCTCCAGATACTGCATCCTCTGCCATAGTTTTCTAGATACTATATCCTCTGCCCTAGCACTCTACATACTACATTCACATTTTCTACATTCTCTTTAGTAGCTTTTTATTTTTTGCAAGATATATAAACTCGGACTCATAAGCGTTTGTCAGAACTGGTGTGTAGTTTTGTTGTTTTGCAGCAGAACCTTTATTGAATGTAGTCATTTTAGGAGTTGTTTCGTTGAACATATAGGTCCTCAGTAATTGAGTAACTTCCATTTCAAAACTGATATAAAACCCCGTACACACAATCATACTTTCCGACGGGAAATGTTGGTTGTGAGGTTGTTGGCGGGCAATCCGATCGTGTGTATGCTCCATCTGACAATTGTTGTCGGACTTTCTGCCAACAAATGTTGGCTAGCATGTTTTCAAATTTTCCACGAACAAATGTGTGTTGTTGGACTTTCCGATCGTGTGTACACAAGTCCGTCGGACAAAAGTCCAAAGTACAAACATGCATGCTCGGAAGCAGAAGCGGTCGGTCTTGTAAACTAGCGTTTGTAATGGAGAACTAACATTCGTGACGTGGCAAATTATGAAATCTCCAAATGCAGCGCACAATTCTCTTCTTCTTTAATGGGATAATAATGAAGCTGCTTTGCTGGTGATACTGATGGAGTTATTGCAAACAAATTTTCAAAGGCTTTTTTTTTCTAGTGATATTAATAATATTATTTATTTATTTATTTATTTTATTTGGGCAAGTTACCACAACACCATTATGCCGCAGTTTTTAGGAACAAAGATACAACTATGTTGGTGTACATTGTATTTTACATTGTATTTTTTTTAAATGTAACTGCCTACTACCAAACTGTCATTTGAAGTAAAACACATAGCCAAGTATTATTCTCCACAATTTTTTTTTTATTGTGCATTAAAAAAATAAACAAAAATAAAATTAGACATGCTATTTGCCAATAGAACTTAACCAAAAAGTATATTCTATGCATCCAAAAATATAGAAAACATACCAAATCAAATCATTATTCAACCAGAAAATTATGTCAAAGCAATAACTCCAAGGCCAATAATAAATAACACGTTATCTCCTCTGATATCGCAACATGTCTGGCTGACGAACAGCCGTTCAGAAATGAACTGAAAAGCATGAAATGAAAAGCGCAAGCTGAAAAGTGCTAAATGAAAAACGCGAAGAAAAGCGCGAAATCACCAAACTTCTACTAACACAAAATTAGCAGAAGGAGCCCAAAGGGTGGCGCAAAAGAGCTGAAAAAAACACGTAGTATGTCTAGGGCATCACTAAGGTCGGAACTGTTGGCCAACATTTGTGTGACCATGTGTATGCAAGACAAGTTTGGGACAACACCCTTCGGACAAAATTCCACGGTTTTGTTGGCGGAAAGTCTGATCGTGTGTACGAGGCATAACAGATAATTGCTGCAGAAGGCATAATAAAAACTACATTTCTATCTCAAGGCATGGACTGCTATAATTTCCTGGACTGTCAAAAAATTTGGATGTCACATACTTCTAACCATTGCCACATTCTTGCAGTGTGTTTATTGTATACAGAACTTACAGAAATTACATTTCCTTCTCATGCTATTGGTCCAATGTTGTTTTTTCTTATTGCACAATTGGGACTGAATATGGGACTACAGTGGGGAGAAATTGTAATTGGATAAATGCTGTTCCCAGCAATTTCACTTATTATACCATTGTGACCAGACCTTCATGCTCAGCACACAAGTAAATGGAATTCATATGCAAATTTCAGCCAAACAGCAGAAGCAGGGCATCTGCCATGATGTTTGCTAAAATCCTTGCAAAGTAACTGGCATAGAGAGGATTGCATTTTTCTAAACAAACACAGAGTTAAACTAACTATAATATCTAAACACCCCTGTTCCCCTGCAAGGCCCCCATGCAGCTCAGTAGGCTGGCATCCCAAACCTCAGGGCAGAATCCTTGACTTGAAAAATTGGGTGACAGCGTACTGCAACTTTAAAGAGAGATTATTAAGGAGCAATAAACCCAGGAGAAAGAATTAGGGCACACCAAAAAACTATGGCTTTTCTACTAGCAACAGTCCATACAGAAATAGGAAACTTTAACCCAAAGCCAGTAATCTGTACTCTTCAGATTGCTAAACAGCTACCAGCAGCAGAAATACATTTTCAGTTGAGCCTCTATACTTTTCACAATTTTCATCCGCAGCAGCTTGTACCCAACTTTCCAGGACACTCTTCAGCAGTGAAGCATCTTCCTCTAGTGCTCCAACAAGGCTCCAGCTTCATTCCTCCTGCTTGTACTCTAGAGCAAAGCAGTGTAAGCATTTCAGGCCCCAGACTCAGGCACACTCTTGGCTTCCCCCTCCCCAGGAAGCAGACCTGGGAGGCAGAGACCTCCAACACAACGTCCCCCTTCTGTTTTCTGCCCAGGAGGCAAGGACAAAAGACCTTTCCGTGAGGTCAACCCCAAATATTTATATCCTCCTCCATCATGCACCTCTAGCAATAAACTCCCTAGTGATTTTAAGTTAAAGTCTACAGGCTTGAAAATATCAGTTTGTAAATGGATAGAAAACTGGCTAAAAGATAGAATTCAGAAAGTAGTGGTTAATGATTCTTACTCTGAATGGTCTAAGGTTATCAGTGGTGTACCCCAAGGTTCAGTGTTGGGACCCTTACTCTTTAATATCTTTATAAATAATATTGGGTCTGGGATTAAAAGTAACATTTCTGTCTTTGCAGATGACACCAAGCTATGCAGTGGAATAACGTCCTTACAGGATGTCTCCAATTTACAAGCTGACCTCAATGCTCTGTCTAATTGGGTGACTATGTGGCAGATGAGGTTTAATGTTGAGAAATGTAAAGTTATGCACTTGGGGGCTAAGAATTTGCATGCATCATACATGCTAGGGGGAGTACAACCGGGGGAATCCGTAGTGGAGAAGGATCTGGGGGTTTTGGTAGATCATAAGCTCAATAATAGCATGCAATGCCAAGCTGCGGTTTCCAAAGCGAGCAAAGTCCTTTCTTGTATTAAGAGAGGTATGGACTCCAGAGAGAGATATATCATTTTGCCCCTGTTCAAATCATTAGTAAGACCTCATCTGGAATATGCAGTTCAGTTTTGGGCACCAGTTCTCAAAAAGGATAATCGGGGAACTGGAGAAAGTGCAGAGAAGGGCAACCAAACTGATAAGAGGGATGGAGGAGCTCAGCTATGAGGAAAGATTAGAGGAACTGAATTTGTTCACTCTTGAGAAGAGGAGAATAAGGGGGGATATGATCAACATGTTCAAATATATAAGGGGTCCATATAGTGAACTTGGTGTTGAGTTATTCACTTTACGGTCAACACAGAGGACAAGGGGGCACTCTTTACGACTGGAGGAAAAGAGATTTCATCTCCAAATACGGAAAGGTTTCTTCACAGTAAGAGCTGTGAAAATGTGGAATAGACTCCCTCCAGAGGTGGTTCTGGCCAGCTCAGTAGATTGCTTTAAGAAAGGCCTGGATACTTTCCTAAATGTACATAATATAACTGGGTACTGACATTTATAGATAAAGTTGATCCAGGGAAAATCCGATAGCCTCTTGCGGGATCAGGAAGGAATTTTTTCCCCTGCTGTAGCAAATTGGAGCATGCTCTGCTGGGGTTTTTTGCCTTCCTCTGGATCAACTGTGGGTATAGTATTGGGTATATTGGATTGTACAATATATATTTTTTTTTTTATGGTTGAACTGGATGGACTTGTGTCTTTTTTCAACCTAACTATGTAACTATGTAACTATGATTTTCCAGGTAAATATTCATAACTCAGTAATAGGGTTTCCTATTACACTATCTGCTAAGGAACACTGACCTGCAACATGCATAAGCAAACAATACCCTGAGCTTAAGGAAAACCCAGTGAAAACAGAATTATAATGATCCAAGCTTGGGCTGACTACAGTCTAGCTACAACATAAAATTTAGAGTAGTGACATCCCAGCTTAGGGCGCTGTCATTAGAGTATGTAATCAGCCTGAAGATGCATCATTTCACTACTAATCACCTGGAAGAGTAAGGTTAAAGGTAAACTTTAATTTGGGAAAAAAAAACTATTGGCAAACAGACAGGTTTTTTATTGCAGAAGAGACACACTATGTCTCTCCTGCATTAAAGTTGCTTACCTACCTTCAGGCCCCAATATACTCAGCTGTGCATGTGCAGCTCATTGTACAAATTTCAGCAATGCCGAGATGAATGAACTCTCGCCATGCACAGGAGTGATGTTATCTCAGTCTGGCTGAAGATGACAGCAGCTGATAGGGAGTGCAGAGATACTGCAGCACTGGATAGAAGGTGAGTATAGTTCCACTTTAGGGATAACTAAATTCTAATTTAAAAAATCATTGTTTACAGGCAGGTTTTGCAGAAGAGACCCTGTATGTCTCTTCTACAAAAAAAAAGTCTTATTTGCCTGCCAGCAATGTTTTTAATTGTACACCGATCTGTGGATGTGCAGCTTAGTGTACAATCCTGGCATCTGCTGCACGGCAGTTACATAATTGAAGGCTGGCTAATCGGGTTGGCCAAAGACACCAAACCTGGGAAAAGCTTTGGAAAGTAATGTCAGCAGCAACGACGAAGTACATAAAGACCACGGAAGCTCGGGAGTGGGGTGCTTTTGCAAGTCTAAGTAAGTCTGCTACAATGTGCAAATATGCTATGCATACCTGCAAATTATGGCAAAAAAACTGAGCATTGGCAGTAGTATGTAATGCTGCTGAGAAAGACTGGGTAGAGAGCAAGTTTGTGTCCTTGGTAACACAAAACATTTTACAATTACACAGTAAAGTTATTTCCATGGTAACCAGATGTACTCATTGTGAAAGAAAAATGTAATTTATTGTGTAAGAAAGTTAAATAACATTAGTTTAAAAATATATACTGAATATATTCTCCTGGCAGTTTAAAATTAATGCGGTTTCCATTTCTAATATTACAGTGAAAAAGAAGGTAGATCTTTTCCAAGCTACCATAGCAGCTAGGACTGAACTGTAAAATCAGTTTTACTGAGAAGCCAGATCTTGGTTCTTCAGTCTTAAGAGTTGGACAGCCTATTCAAAGCCTTCTCCTCTATGTGTTACTGCCCTGAACCTGCAGTATGCCTGAGCTCATAGACTGTTTATAGACAAGAACACCAATTCTAAGCTTTAATTGCGGTTTTACAGTGCTATCAAGTTCAAACTTTGTACAACATTTTCTTGAGATCCACCACATCGACAAAGTTGGTTGTGTGTGACAAAATTGTATTGCACAATCAAACGAAAATTGTACAGAATTGTAAAGACATGTGAGTTTATACATTACCAATACAGACATAAAAATCTGGATAAAGTTGTGTGAAATAATAATAGAAAAATATTAACATTTTGGTTAGACCTAAGCAAACTGTACAGCTTGCTATTAATGTTACAATATGACTGTATAATTAAATTATTGTTTGTCACTTAAACCAGGGCTCGACAAACCCCGGGCGCCAGGTTGCATTTGCGACTAGAATTAGCGACCTGGCGCCTGGGGCGGCACAGCTGGGGGTATCCTGTCTCTGTGTGGACTCCGACCCCCCCGTGCGATCGCGTCGGGCCGCGCCGGCCGGTAATTGAGGCCCCGGCTTTGCGGCCTTCTTTGGTAGTTCTGGAGTCCTTCTGAAATCTGGCGCCATCTTGTGGTGGCCGTTGGTATTGCAACCAGCAACGCTAATGCAATGCTAATGCAAAATACCTGCCTGTTTTCGCTGCCCATCTCCTTCCCAAAGTGGAGAAGAGAAGGAAGTGAATGTGGGGATAGCCTTTTTTTTTTTTTTTAGTAATAGATTTTATTTTTATCTATATTTATATAAAAACTGTTTATTTATTTTTTTCCTAATTAAAATTAATTTATTTGTTATCTCCCTGCTTGGCCCCTTTCACATGGGCTGTCTGATCAGGTTCGCCTGTCTGTTTTTCAGGCGGACCTGATCGGACCCTTAGAGCCCTTTCACACCGAGCCGCGGGGGGCGTCGGCGGTAAAGCGGCGCTATTTTTAGCGCTGCTTTATTGTCGTTTTAGTGACGCTATTCAGGCCTCTAGCGAGGCGGTCTTTTTCTGTGTAAATTTAAGATTAGTTATTTTTTATATTGAAAATAAAGCTTTGTCGGTCGTTTAAAAAAAACCTGGCTCCTACCTTTTTTAGCTGGCTCCTAGATTCCAAGCAAATTTGTCAAGCCCTGACTTAAACAAAGATGGTACTAGCATGTTTTTAACTTGTGTGGCCATCTTTACCGTGAATACACACCTCACAATCTCTCCTACCATGCAGTTTTCTTACAACTTGATTGTAAGAGATTTTTTCTTCAACTGTTTACCTATCCTGAGTTGATCATGCATTCACTATGTAATATGTGTGCCCAATTTCGCAAGTTGAAGTTGAACACATTATACCGAAATGTTACATGAACAGACTGGAACAGAGGGGGAAGTCACTATGTGGATAATTTAATACAGCATTTGTGACATACCGGTATTTCTTGTAGTACTATTGCATACTGTACATTAGAAAGTCCTGTGCCTAATTCAGTTCACAGTTCCAACACAGGCAGCAGTTCTTATTTGCGTCATTTTCACAATATGCGCCTATTTGTTGAAATTCCAGGTAGTTAAAGCCAACTCTAATTTGGTGTACAGACACAAACCAAAGTGCTGAGAACTGTGTGTAATATAGATGCATGAAGAATTATGTATAATAAAGAGGCATACGAAACTTAATGCAATAGAAAGGTATGAGATATTGCATCTAATAGAAAGATATGAGACACTGCATCTAATAGAAAGGTATGAGACACTGCATCTAATAGAAAGGTATGAGACACTGTATGTAATAGAAAGGAATGAGACACTGCATTTAATAGAAAGGTATGAGACACTGTATGTAATAGAAAGGAATGAGACACTGCATGTAATAGAAAGGTATGAGACACTGCATCTAATAGAAAGGTATGAGACACTGCATGTAATAGAAAGGTATGAGACACTGCATGTAATAGAAAGGTATGAGACACTGCATTTAATAGAAAGGTATGACACACTGCGTGTAATAAAAAGGTATGAGACACTGCATCTAATAGAAAGGTATGAGACACTGCATCTAATAGAAAGGTATGAGACACTGCATCTAATAGAAAGGTATGAGACACTGCATCTAATAGAAAGGTATGAGACACTGCATCTAATAGAAAGGTATGAGACACTGCGTGTAATAAAAAGGTATGAGACACTGCATCTAATAGAAAGGTATAAGACACTGCATGTAATAGAAAGGTATGAGACACTGCATGTAATAGAAAGGTATGAGACACTGCATCTAATAGAAAGGTATGAGTCTCTGCGTGTAATAAAAAGGTATGAGACACTGCATCTAATAGAAAGGTATGAGACACTGCATTTAATAGAAAGGTATGAGACACTGCATTTAATAGAAAGGTATGAGACACTGCATGTAATAGAAAGGTATGAGACACTGCATGTAATAGAAAGGCATGAGACACTGCATGTAATAGAAAGGCATGAGACACTGCATGTAATAGAAAGGCATGAGACACTGCATGTAATAGAAAGGTATGAGACACTGCGTGTAATAGAAAGGTATGAGACACTGCATGTAATAGAAAGGTATGAGACACTGCATTTAATAGAAAGGTATGACACACTGCGTGTAATAGAAAGGTATGAGACACTGCATTTAATAGAAAGGTATGACACACTGCGTGTAATAAAAAGGTATGAGACACTGCATCTAATAGAAAGGTATGAGACACTGCATCTAATAGAAAGGTATGAGACACTGCATGTAATAGAAAGGTATGAGACACTGCATGTAATAGAAAGGTATGAGACACTGCATGTAATAGAAAGGTATGAGACACTGCATGTAATAGAAAGGTATGAGACACTGCATGTAATAGAAAGGTATGAGACACTGCGTGTAATAGAAAGGTATGAGGCACTGCATTTAATAGAAAGGTATGAGACACTGCATGTAATAGAAAGGTATGAGACACTGCATTTAATAGAAAGGTATGAGACACTGCATGTAATAGAAAGTATGAGACACTGCATCTAATAGAAAGGTATGAGACACTGGATGTGATAAAAGGGCATTAGACACTGCATTTAATAGAAAGCCATAAGATGCTGCATGGGGCACATGGGGTAGACTTACTAAGGCTGGTGCACTGAGAATCTGGTGCAGTTGTGCATGGTAGTCAATCAGCTTCTAATGCCGCGTACACACAGTCAGATTTTTCGACCGGACTGGTCTGACAGACACCGACGGACCAAATCCGGTGGACAATCCGATCGTGTGTGGGCTTCACCGGACCTTCAGCTGACTTTTCCAGTCGCAAATCTGACGAACTTTGGATTTGGAACATGCTTCAAATCTTTACGTCGTAACTCCGCCGGACCCAGAAATCCGCTCGTCTGTATGCTAGTCCGACGGACAAAAACCCACGCTAGGGCAGCTATTGGCTACTGGCTATCAACTTCCTCATCTTAGTCCAGTCGTACGTCATCACATACGAATCCATCGGACTTTTGTGTGACCATATGTAGGTAAGTCCGTTCATTAGAAAGTCCCCCGCAAGTCTGCCAAAAGTCTGTCGGAAGTCTGTCGGAAGTCTGTCGGAAGGGCTGTCGGACTTTTGTAGCCAAAAAGTCCAACCGTGTGTACGCGGCATTAACCTCAGCTTGTTCAGTTAAGCTTTGACAATAAAACCTGGAAGCTGATTGGTTTCTACGCAGAAGTGAGCCTTATTTTGCACTCTCCAGCTTTAGTAAATAAACCCCTTTGAATGTAATAGAAAGGCATGAGACACTGCATGTAAAGAGGTATTAGATACTGCAGTAATAGAAGGGATTGAGAGAATATATGTAATAGAAAGGCAGGAGATGCTTCTTATAATAGAGACATGGTACAGAGGTTGTAAAAGAAAGGCACAGATGCTTAGGAGTAAAATGTGTGCATGAATGCAGCTGTCACTAGTGGCATGAAACATGGGTTACGATCTGTGTGCCCTGGAGTGCAGATCTTACTAGTAGCATGGATACCAGGGAAAGAGAAATGTGCACTGGAAAGCAGATCAGACCGGTCTCTTTTCCTGAATGTTATCTCCTGTGTGTACAAAAAATCATTATCATCACTTTCTGCAGTCTCTTCTCCTGCATGTGGCTTCATGAACATACAACAAGCCACTGGCTTCACTTCCTGTGTGCCACCTCTCTCCTGCATTTTCATTTTTGTGTGCATTGGAAATGAGTGACCTCACTTTGTTTGCACAGCCCTCTCCCTGCATTTCCCTTCCTGGGTGTGCGCAGAAGAAGTGATTTCAGATCTATATTGATTATAAAGTATCACACATGTGCTTCTATCGGTGTCAGGCTGGTGCTTTTATAAGTTGTACATGCACAGTAAGGTGACAAGATTTTTCAAATCCGGAGGCACCCTACTGACCACATGCACTTTTAGCATATGTTCACATTGGGCCGTTTTGACATGGGATTTGACATGTTAAATCGCATGCCAAATCGGAACCTATTGCCAGCAACGGCCAACTTTGCAGCGCCGCCCAAAAGTAATTCCTGCACCACATTTGGCGACTTCGGGGGCAATTTCAATAGACATCTGTGCAGGAACCCACACAGATGTCTGTCAAATCGCCCCAAACTTGCAATGAAATGCGGGTTTGAAATCTCGCGAGTTCAGCTTAATTTGCACAATTTCAAACCCTCTCTCGGTGTGAACATGGGCTTAATGTGGGTGGGGCAGGGCTAATAGCAGCCCAACCCAAATTTAGTTTACAGAGTGCAGGGGTCAAAAGTGCATAGCACACAGTGAACACTGGTAAGTAAGTAATGCAGAGTGCAGGGAATATAAATAGGTAGCACAAGGTATAGGAGTTAAGAGTAAGTCATGGAGAGTGCAGCGGCCATACACATCATACACATACACATCATTTAGCCCCAAAACGAATCACTTGATTCCCCCTGGACTGATGGACTAATCTAGTGACGGCTGGCATCTGTGGCCATCAAAATACCTGAATAGTGCCTGCATCTGATGCAGGTGCTGTTTTGCTGAGCATTTTTCTGCCTGTCTCCTTTGACAAAAGTAAAATGAGAAATTGACTTTGTTAAATTGTTGAACTGGGTGGTGCTGACACGGCCACCCACATAACAAAATTTGATGTATGGAAAGTGTTAATGTTACTTTCCCTTTGTGCTAGAATCCTGATACTGCTTGACCTGAAATAAATGAACACATACAGTATATATACAGTATGTACACACATGCTACATGCAGCAGTTTACATTTTCTCATTTCACAATTATTTTTTTTTTTAATATAGAATCTCCATTGGGATCTGCTGCTATTCCCAGTTGTCTCAGCAAAACCTTTTAAATTGTAGGATTGTCACCAAAAATAGCAGGTTATATGTGGGCCTAATAATGGAATGCAATTACTCAACAAGTTTTATTTACTTTCTTACAACATGCCGTATTAAAATGATATCATGTTGATATATGTGGATTCAACCACAGGAGCCCATGTGTACTATGTTATCTCTGAAAACAGACATTCCGGTTCCTAGAGGGTTTATTGTGAGTACAGTGATGCATTAGTTTGATACGACTGAATAAAATTCCATCCTGACATATTAGGAATCTATAAAGCAGCTGGCCAGGGGTGCAAATGAAACTATGACTGAGTGGATTTCCTTAAATGTTATAAATGACTCTGTTACTCCTATGGCCTTATTTCGCAGTAGAAGTCCTTAGTAACTCTAGATGTCAGGCATATACTGTACTTCCTGTGCAGCCGAGCTCAGAGCATCTGCTTCATTTTATTGTTCCTACAAAATTGCTCGCACAAAAACAAGATATCAACAAAGTAGCAGTTCTTGGAATCCAACAAAAGGAAAACTTCCGGTAGGTTATAATCTGTGAAATCGGTTGCCACAGTAACCAAAGCAATTTCTTTACAGACAACACACCTTGTGCTTGGCTTGTTTGGAAAAATACTAGACAGACAATGATGACATATAAATGGGTTTTTTTTAATGTTTTTTTTCCTTGATTGGTTTCTTCTTTTGTAGGTCGTTGTACATAATCTCTGTCATTTTACATATTCCTATTTAGAATAATCAGAAGAGAAAATTGCAAGGGATTTTTTTTTTTAATAAGGAAAATAAGATACATTATAAAAAAAAACTGGAAAAAAATGCAGCCTGTATTTAGGGTTAATCTAAAGGTGATTATGAACAAACCATTACTGAAGTTTCCTATGTTGTAGTGTTTATAAGCTACTGCAGGAGATATCTGAATGAATGCTGCAAGATTAACCTCATGGGAAGATTACCCTCAGAGATAACAAATAGAAATCCTGACAATTTCATAACAATCCAACTCAAGAGAATAGCAATAAATAAAAGTACTGGAAAGTGTCCACAAGTCAACCATATTTTGGTAAATTGTATGACAGCAAGTGATGGAAAGCACTTTCTGAAAATGCATACGCTCCTAAATGGGAGGTCAGGTTAGAGTTTCTTTGGATTAAAAATGTTTCCTTTGTAATCATACACATAACGTACAGTAAATGGTGGTTTTTCTTTTACTTTTTAAGTATACGTTTCCCTAAAGTGGAAGTTTTCTGCTTTGAAAATGTATTCTTTTATTCTCTAATGTATATATTCTCCCCTCAAAGGATTGGGACTTTTTAGGCTCAAGGAATGTACAAAAGGTCAAATATAGATAGTATTAAATAAGTTGTATTTATTAGTATCAAAAAGTCAATAAAAGGAAAGAACAGTATAAAATGTACGAAAAAAAAAAAAGTGTGGTCTGTAGCCACAAGGCAAAAGGAACCGCTAAGTCCCAAATACAGGAAATATGCATAAACCAGTCGCCAACGCGTTTCAGAGTCCTTAAAGCTCCTTCTTCAGTGAAGGGTTTAGCAAACATGGTATAAATGCTCTATAGGATAAAATATACATTTAGATCATTCATCGCCGACTTTGGGTGAGGACGTATGGGCAGCTCCTTTTACATTTAATAGAAGACTTTGAGCAGGCAGGTAAATGCGTCCTATTGCAGAGGAGATATAACATGTCTCTTGTGCAATGAAGAGCAGCCTGCCTGCAATTTTTTTACATTTTAAGTTTAGTTCCACTTTATTAAGTGTGTAATACCTAAAGTGACACTAAAGCTTTGGTTTCGTTTTTTAAAATAACAAACATGTTATACTTACCTGCTCTGTGCAGTTAGTTTTGCACAGAGCAGCCCCGATCCTCTTCTTTTCGGGTCCCCTGTAGAACTCCTGGCTCCTCCCCCTCGAGCAGTGTCCCCAGAGAAAGCCGCTTGCCCTGGGGGCACCGTTGTGTGCTAGCTCTGGAGTCGCTGCTCTATGTGTCCATAAGACACAGAGCCATAGCTCGGCCCTGCCCTGTCCCCGCTCTCTCCTCATTGGCTCACTGGCTGTGATTGACAGCAGTGGGAGCCAATGGGCTACTGCTGCTGTCTCAGCTAGGAGGAAGAGTCCCCATACAACCGAGGCTATCGTGAACATCGCTGGATCAGAGTGGGCTTAGGCAAGGACTTGAGGGGAACTTGAAGGACTGGAGGGGAACTACCCACACAGAAGGTCCTTTACCTTCATGCTTGGAATGCATGAAGGTAAAAAATCTTCAGTCTTTAGAACCACTTAAACACCACTTTCATAATTTAATGTTACAACACTATGAAAACTTTGTGCCCTATATGGTAATTATGATATGATGCAGTGAGACTATCCTGGTGATGGATGATTGCCATGTTCTAGAAATGCCCACACAGACCCCAGTCTACCTGACTAGTATAAAGTACACAGGACAATTTCTTGGCCCGATAGAAGAAAGCACACACAGCAAACCTATACTAAACATTGAAATGCATTACAGTAATTTCTAGTGACTGGTATACAAAGCAGCAGTATGTATGTGACTCATATGGTTGCTCATGCTTTAGCTGTTCTGACAAAATAAGGACGTCTGCTTTCAGTCATCACATGCATCCTTGTAGCTTGAATCATATGGTATAAGAAGCATTGCATATATGATATGACATTATAAACTTGTGGTGTGGAATATGTGTGCTTCTATATACTGTGCAGTCATTAACTCCCTAATAGAAACAAAAATGTATCCCTTACACCAAAACACCCCACCCCTAAAAACCTAGCCATGCCCTTTCCCTTCCCCAACACTTAACCCCTAAAATGAGCCCTTAACATTTAAAAACATTTTGTTTTCATAACCTGATTTGGATGAAGATTGGATTGGGAAATGATTGTAAGTCTGTGACTTTTGCAGATATCCCTTGGCTGACTTAACTTAAAATGATTGTTCAAAATGGTTTGGCCCAGATGCCTGTTACTGCCACCCCACACCCAACGACTCCCCACCCAAAAGGTTTCTGCTCTGGCACTAAAGATGTGCTTTTAGTAAAATAGACTGTGCACATCTTTGGATATATATTTCTTTAGCAAGTCTTTTGGCAGATCTCATATCTATAGATAATGAATGAAGACATTGGACACAGTCATTTATCTGACTGGCTATAATCAATGTTAAGGCTGGGTTCACATCTAAGCCACATGCAGCTCACAGCAGGGGTCCGGTGTGTCCTTGTTCTCCGTTTCAGGGACGAATCAGGGCCAAATTTTTGCCTGAATTCGGCCCAGAAACTGAGCCAAAGACGCACAGAACCTCTGTGCAATCTGCCCCGCAGCCGCCCCGGACATATGTGAACTGGCTCCATAGAGAGCCGGTCACAATTTCCTGTCTTGCAAATTGGATGTGGGGAAACCCACATCCAATTAATACTAGTGTGAACCCAGCCTTATACTTCCAGAGGAATTTGAGTTTAAAAAAAAAAAAAAAAGGGAAAGTCTTTCCAGTCCCACTTTAAACATTCTGTAGGCATTCTATGGGAATTTAGGTTGAAAGGAGGGAAAATTCCTCTAGACTTGGAGGATATATCAACGTAGTGGCCTCTATACCCTAGTCCTACTATAAACATACTGTGTATATTCTACAGGAATAATGCATAACATACAGGTTGAGACCCCAATCGTATTTCTAACTCTTAGTTCTAAAACTGTCAGACATGCCATTAGGTCTAGTCTATGACGAGAGCTACAGTATGTCAATTTAGTGGCCTGTATATCTTGGTTCCGCTACAAACCATTAGTGAGTATACTACGGGAATAGTACATGGGAATGTAGGCTGCGCACTTACAACAAATAAATACTGACATTATGAAGAAATAAACCAAGCATACCAAATTCTTAATGGTAATAAAATGGCCGCCGCACCTTTATTGGTATATAAACTGAAGCAAAATAAAATTTTATTAAATTCATCAATAAATATTTTAAAACTTTAAATTATATATCAATACCTCACTCAGTCATAGAACTCGAGCAAGTACCATCAAATAAAATCATTCAGCAAAAGTCCCCCCTTGATTCAAGGGTGACAAACCACATAAGAGGTGCTGCGAAGGGGTGGGAGGGAAGGGAGCTCGCCAAGCCGATAAAGGTCAACTGCGATAGGAGCCTTGATGCAGGGCCCTTATATAGCCCCGAAACACGTGCAGAAACTTCCAGAAACTTGTGTTTCCTATCTGAAATCCTTGTGACATGCACGGTAGGAATTTAAAGAGACAGTAACACTTTATTTTTTTTTTTATTCTAATTTTGGCCGCCACAATCCCATGTTGTGGGCACTAAGTTGTGCCCACTTCTTCATAACAAATAGAATAAACCTCGCATTGTCAGACATGTTAAAGTGTATGCGAATAGCAAACCTCAAGCTAAAATCATTTAAAAATCACAACCTGAATCCACAGAGCCCAACGCAATGGTAAACCTGCATGCAGTCCTTTTATTCCCACTTTAATCCTGCATGTGACAAGTAATGACTGATATCCTGAATTTCTGTAGGTCTCTGTACTAGCTTAATTTGCAGCTTCTCTAATACATTCTTCCAGCCCATTCCTGTAACATCAAATTCAAATCAAGCAAAGTCTTTCCATGATAATGGCAACACGAATAGTAATTTATTAAAGAGGATTAGTATGACCCCAAGGAACAGTCTTCAGATATTATAAAAAGGAAAATAAGTGATGGGAGCAGTTTGAATTTTAAACATGAGGATGCCAGTGACAGCTGATCCATGAAATAGGAGTGGGCTTAGAATGACAGCTCTTCCCAATTTAGTCATCAGTACAGTACTATAGTGGCACGTATAGCCTCCACATTAGCATGTATTGTGCTGAGTCTTCACATTTCTCTGAATGACCTATTTTTCATTTGCTTTTGGAGTTTCAGTAAACCTCTATGGGTTGCGTGATAAGTGAAGATAAAAGACACTGACAGTTCTACATGTCATATCTATCTCCCATATTGTAAATATTCTACAGTTCTGAATGATAGAGGTTTAACACATACAGACTCTTCTCTTATTTAAATGCATGTCAGCTCCAAGGTATTTCTGATAGAACAATCACCCAACATAAAAAACTTCTCATACAATGCTGATTTATCAACATGTTTGAGTGGAAATAAGGTTAGATGCCACATTACTGCATAAATACCTAAAAACAACTGGTTTAGTCAAGGCATCCTTGTTAAATAAATGGGACTGACAGCTTGGCTGCAAAGACTACAATGTATAATAGCACATAGTGTAAAACGTGATGCACCCTTCTGCCATGCTGCATAACATTTGCCAGAAAGGTGCAGTTATGTTGGATAAGCCTGAATGAGGTCTGAATGATGTGACTATTTTACAAACAGAATGGTTTTACTTGTACAGTTTGTTAGTTATTTTTGTGATCAGTACAATATATAACTGATATAAAACAACATACATAAGATTTGTTCTATATCCGCCTTACCCCAAGCCACATCCCCTCCTAAGAGAATGACTATAACATTTGACACATAGGGGGTTGTTTATGAAAGGCAAATCCACTTTGCACTGAAAGTGCACTTGGAAGTAAAGTCGCTGTAGATCCGAGGGGGACATGCAAGGAAAATAAAAAACAGCATTTTAGCTTGCACATGATTGGATGATAAAATCAGCAGAGCTTCCCCTCATTTTAGATCTACCCCTTAGATTTAGAGCTACTGTACTTCCAAGTGCACTTGTAGTGCAAAGTGGATTTGCCTTTCATAAATAACCCCCATAGTACTTAGTAGCAAGGTTGCACAAGAATATACAAGCTTTACTCTATAGGCACCTTGACAATTGCACTTGTCACTGCTATGGAGCTGTTGCTTAGCCTGAGAAGGTTTCCTCAGCTAAATCCAGATTAATGTTAGCAATCCACACATTGTAGTAATCCTGTAGTCAGGATTGCAGTAGTAAATATAAAAAGTATATAGATATATATACATACATACATACATACACACATATAATAAAATATTTACAAAAATGTGAGGGGTGTACTCATTTTGTGAGATACTGTATCACACACAGTATATATATATATATATATATATATATATATACATATATATATATATATATATATATATATATATATATACATATATATACATATATATACATATATATATATATATATATATATATATATATACATACACATACACAGTATATCACAAAAGTGAGTACATTCCTCACATTTTTGTAAATATTTTATTATATCTTTTCAAGTGACAACACTGAAGAAATGACACTTTGCTACAATGTAAGGTAGTGAGTGTACAGCTTGTATAACAGTGTAAATTTGCTGCCCCTCAAAATAACTCAACACATAGCCATTATTGTCTAAACTGCTGGCAACAACAGTGTCAATATTTTGTGTGGCCACCATTATTTTCCAGCACTGCCTTAACCCTCTTGGGCATGGAGTTCACCAGAGCTTCACAGGTTGCCACTGGAGTCCTCTTCCACTCCTCCATGACAACATCACATAGATGGTGGATGATAGAGACCTTGCGCTCCTCCACCTTCAGTTTGAGGATTGCCCACAGATGCTCAATAGAGTTTAGGTCTGCAGACATGATTAGCCAGTCCATCACCTTTACCCTCAGCTTCTTTAGCAAGGCAGTGGTCATCTTGGAGGTGTGTTTTGGGTCATTATGTTGGATTACTGCCCTGCAGCCCAGTCTCCGAAGGGAGGGGGATCATACTCTGCTTCAGTATGTCACAGTACATGTTGGCATTCATGGTTCCCTCTAATGAACTGTAGCTCCCCAGTACTGGCAGCACTCATGCAGCCCCAGGCCATTACTCTCCAACCACCATGCTTGACTGAAAGCAAGATACACTTGTCTTTGTACTCCTCACCTGGTTGCTGCCACAAACGCTTGACACCATCTGAACCAAATAAGTGTATCTTGGTCTCATCAGACCATAGGACATGGTTCCAGTAATCCATGTCCTTAGTCTGCTTGTCTTCAGCAAACTGTTTGCAGGCTTTCTTGTGCATCATCTTTAGAAGAGGCTTCCTTCTGGGTGACAGCCATGCAGACCAATTTGATGCAGTGTGCGGTGTATGGTCTGAGCACTGACAGGCTGACCCCCTACCTCTTCAACCTCTGCAGCAATGCTGGCAGCACTCATACATCCATTTGCCAAGAGACACCCTTTGGATATGACGCTGAGAACGTGCACTCAACTTCTCTGGTCAACCATGGCGAGGCCTGTTCTGAGTGGAACCTGTCCTGTTAAACTGCTGTATGGTTTTGGCCACCATGCTGCAACTTAGTTTCAGGGTCTTGGCAATCTTCTTATAGCCTAGGCTATCTTTATGTAGAGCAACAATTCTTTTTTTCAGATCCTCAGAGAGTTATTTGCCATGAGGTGCCATGTTGAACTTCCATTGACCAGTATGAGAGAGTGAGAGCGATAACACCAAATTTAATACACCTGCTCCCCATTCACACCTGAGACTTTGTAACACTAATGAGGCACATGACACCGGGGAGGGAAAATGGCTAATTGGGCCCAATTTGGACATTTTCCCTTAGGAGTGTACTCACTTTTGTAGCCAGCGGTTTAGACATTAATGGCTGTGTGTTGAGTTATTTTGAGGGGACAGCAAATTTACACTGTTATACAAGCAGTACACTCACTACCTTACATTGTAGCAAAGTGTCATTTCTTCAGTGTTGTCACATGAAAAGACATAATAAAATATTTACAAAAATGTGAGGGGTGTACTCATTTTGTGAGATACTGTATATACACACACACACTATATATATATATAAATGTACGTTTATATTCCCTGTGCTGTTTGTTTGCTTTACCTTGTAATTATGGACTTGCATGTTGTGGCTGCAGTTTGTAGTGTCATGGAAAATCAATTCCTATAAGTTTATATATTCATTCACCTAGCTTGTCCCTTTTGGCTAAAGGGACCGGCAACTTTATCATTCAATGTTCAGTCCATGCCTTGCCATTTCTCTGAATCAAAAACGTTGCTAATATTATGAAAACACATCGTTTCCAGCATGGTGATCTCTCTGTGAATGCTCTGTCTGTGTCTGTGTCACATCCAATTACTATTTTAGCCCTCACTTGCAACAGTGCTAGATTCAGGGAGTCAGGGATTGCAGGATATGTTTCTTCACAGGCAGTGTCAGTTCTTAAACTATAGACCAAGGTCATGCACCAGAATGTGAAGATTTACTCTACTATAGGCTGAGCATATGGGCCAATAAATGACACCATGAAACTACATGATCAACATGCATCTTATGAGGTTGAAAAACACAAGGTGCAGGTAGGAAGCTTTATAAAGCCTTTAATGAAGAAGATTTTTTCTTTGACAGTTTCCCACATTATATAACGGCCACGATGTTATTACCGATAATCTTTTTTCCAAATATTTATATCAATTCTGCAGGTATATAGTTTTTGGCTGGAAAATTTTCTGGATGCAATGGGTTAAATTCATAAGTACGCATCTATACAGAGAAGCATGATGAGTGAATCACATTTCTGTACAGAAGAGTTAGTTTTGATCACCATTAAAAACACTATAGGTTAATTTTCTAAAAGAATAAAGCATGCTCACTTTTGCAAGGGAATTTTTACTTAGCTTAAGGAAAATGGTAAAAATGTACTATGCTTAGAATACCCAATCACATGCAAAAAAAAAAAAACACAAATTTTGCTTGAATATGATTGTATGATTAAAGTCAGCACAGCTTCACCACATTTACTTAGGCCGGCCATACATGGGTCAAACCATTAATGGGCAGGCTGTATGTACCAAGTTGATCGATCAACTTGTGTACAACCAGCCTGCTGGATTCTCTTGCGATTGTCACTAGCTGCTGCTATAGCTGCTGTCCTCTCCCAGCGGGGAAGCCTTCCCCCGGGAAAAGACAATGGCCTAGCAGGAGTTAATTCTGCATAAATGCTGTGTTGATGGGGGAACCAAGAAAAACTCTTTTCTGCAACCCATGGTTGCAGGAAAGAAATTCGCTCCATGTATGGCCAGCCTAAGGTAAGTGAAAACTCCCTTGCAAAGTGAAGATGCTTTTCTCCTTTAGTAAAGCAATTCCTAAAAGAATTGTATTTGTGTCATTGAGAGAGCTCCCTGCTGGAGATCAGTTTTCCTCCAAAATCCATGAATACACTGTAGGATAGCTATATTCTTTTCAGGGAAGGGAATTGTGGGATTTCAAACTTTAATGAAATAAAATTAATCTTTCCCTGATTCATGCATACTGGATATGAAGAAACCATCTATTTGTTCAGACATATAGATATTGAGTATGTGATGAGAGACTGTTGATATCCACATTAAAGACTAAAATCATATAGGACTCCCCGACCACTGATTAGATACCAATTAATTAATGGGTGGATAGCAGTGCTACTGCCAATATAACTGTTCAAATTATTTGTTCTGGTACCCAAAAGGGACCTATTCCAGTTTTTATGCCAACCTGAACCTAGTGCTGATTACATAAAAAATTAACACTATATAAAATATATTCACAAATGTGCTGTAAGCCATGATAAGGGTATGCTTACAAACAGAGTGCTGTTGTCAGTGCAGTATCGGTAAATGTACCCTCAAGAGAAGGAACAGCCAGGGAATGAAGCACAGTACCTGCTCACCCTGCAGCCGTAACAAATTAGTTTCTATATCTATTCCTCTGTGGAACATTTACAGAAACTCCACCAAAGGGGAAATAAAAATCGAAATGGCTTTCTCAGTTTTTATTTTATAGCTTCAAAATCTTAACTGATAGAAAAAAAAAAGCTTGAACATTTGAGCAATACCAATGCTATGTCCAAATTCCCCACATTCAACTTTTGAATGAAAATCTAATACTATATCATCTTTTTTTTCTATCGAAAAAACTGTTATTGATTTCAAATGAAAGCTTTATCTCTGTGATGACACTATATTTCCGTTTGTTGCACTTGGTACCATCAATAACAAAAGTGACATCACATTATTAATGGCTGTCTCTTTGCCGCTGAATTGAAATCCAGGGCATGAAATTTCCAGATGACAATCATAACCGTAATTTCTAGATTATGTTCCTAACATTTCTGCTAGTATCTTTGCTCCTAATCCAAACAAAAATGCTATTTAATTACACTCTTCAAACATAATGCTCATTAGGCAGCAGTGACAAGTAATATGATGAAGTCGCTGTCATATACACAGGAGGATAACAAGTCATATAAACACTAAATAATTGAACCACAGTTTTAACTTTCAAAACTGCTTGGATCAAGCGAATAATGATCACGCATTTCAATAGTTTTGCAAGTACAAATTAAAATCTTCTGCACACTACTAAGCTGCTAAATCACAAACATACCCTTGCCTGACCTCATATGTGCAGAACATCTTATATTCTGAACGTATTTATTTAAGAAACTGAAAATAGTTTACAGTTTTATTTCACAAATATGCTGCTCACTTGCAAGGGGAGTTGCACTTTGCAAGGGCATTTTCCCATGAGATTAGTAAATGAGGGGAAGCTCTGCTGGCTTCCATCATCCAATCATGTGCAAGCAAATATGTGGCCTTCTTTCTTTGCCTTGCATGTGATTGGGTAATCTTTGGAAAGTGAAATTTCACCACATTCACAAAACTCTGGGGTAAATTTGCTTACTAAGTGAACAGCCTCTTTGCCTTTAGTAAATCAATATCAATATGGATTATATATTGCACTTCAGATCAGCACTCATATATTAAGCTAACAGCTAACTTGTTAGAATCACTAGGAAGTAGTGGTGATGAGAGCTACAAACATATAGACTCCCCATTCCATAATCAGGGATACCACTTTAAAGAATCCTATACTTATAGGATATCAATGCAGTCATTTCTAACTTCTTTGTGAAAAACGTAGTTGCCCATCTCTAGATTCAATACTTTCTGAGTTCACTAGCATGAAATCAGCACTCAGAGAGCAAAATTAAAACTCCCAATCTCTGTACTTGTACCAAGTTCACAACTCTAAAACAACTGATGACATTTGGTTAATAAAACAGCCAGGCAGCTTGCATTTGCAAAAAACAAACAGCAATGGCAGCCACCATATTTTCCCAGTAATAGTTTCCTTTATTAAAGCAAATAGGCTTCAGGACTAGCATATGTAGGAATGTATGCATGTATTATTCAAAATGTTGCATAATAGGTAAGTTTTGATCAAGCATGCCTGTCCACTTCCAGGAAGTGATGGTGCTTCTCCACCCTCACCTCTCTGCCACATTTCTATAGGACTTTGAGGTAGTCTGTGTTAGTGATGGGCCACTAGGAATATATGGGAGGTGAGCGAGCAAGCTCTTACAGTAAAAGGACATTTCAGCGCTTTGCCCAAGCAGAATATCATGGAACTCGGATGTAGAGGCATCTCAGTGCCTTCATTTTAGCTATATTCCTGTTAGCAAGTGTTTTAAGTTTCAGACAGCACTAGGTTACATGATCTAATATTGAGGCAAGATTTTAGAGCTTACAAAGAGCAGGAAGTCTTCATTAAGGCCTGATTTAGATGTGCGGTTTGGGGCGTTTTTATCATCTCCCCCCCCCCCCCCCAAACCACCCAATATGTAGCAATTGGCAGGCAGCAAGTCCACTGATCGCTGCACATTAGGATGAACGTGGAAGTGCAGCAAATGCCCCGCAATTGAGTGCAATGCACGCAGTTGTGGCACGTGTTAGCAGAAATGGGATTAAAACAGGCAGTGAGGAAGTCATCACATCACCTATTCACATCACCTTAGCATGTCTAAATCTACCCCAAGAGAGTTGTCCCTAAAAGCATACTCTAATCCGTTTTGAAAATGAAAACTCCAGATGCGCACATGGAGCACAGCCTACCTTCTGAGTTTTCATTCAGCCATGACTGCAGCACTTCAACTCATCAAACTCCCTTTTGACAGTAACCTAGTGATCAAAGAACAGGTGTTTCTGGTGCATGAGAGCCATTCCCACAATAAGCACAGTGGTGCCACTCACATATAAAGGCGGATATACAAAAAAAAAAAAAACACTTTATGAAGAAATTGCTCACAGCCACCAATCAAATTCAGACCCATCTAGGCAGCTTGAATGGAATTTGAGGTTCCAAAAGCACATAGATAAAGTAAGGTACGCAGTTTACACTTCAGGAAATGCACTCCCAGTAACCCTCTGAAGAGCTGTGCATGTTTTGTGGCTACAGTAGATTGCAGAGAGCCAAGATAAGGTAGATTGGGTGGACACTTTAATTTTTTTATTTGACTTTAGATTCTCCTAGAAGCTCAATACATATTTTCACTTCCTTCTAGAACTGCTTTTTATGCCATAGCTCCAGAGTTTTGTTTTGTTGTTTGCCCTAACAGGCTAGAATTCACATCTCCTGCAAGCTTGTATTAAGTCTACTACAAACAATATGGATATAAAAGTATAAAAGTGATAATACAAAAATAATACCCACTTTGCAGCAGTGCATCAAACAGAAATCTGTCTACTTATTTGCCTCTCCTGGGAGTACAGCTTGACATAATGCCCATAGGTAGCCCACAAGCAATCCTATGAAGAGATAAATTGTCTAGCTTTTTTCACAGCTATTTATTTTTTTTATACTTTATCAGAACTTTACTTCGCATACAATGAGTTTCACAGTAACAAACTCTACAGGCAATGTAAGCTTCAGGAAGAGTATAATAGTTCTGCATTGTATTGGCAGCAAATAGGAAATGGATGTTTGAAAGCAATTTAGTGTACTGACAGTTGCTGATTGGGAAAATTACTTTTCAAACGTGAGGTATTCACAGATGCCATATGGAATTCCAATTGGCTAACAACAGGAATTATCCAGATTTTTATTTTTCACAAGAGTACAAGTTAAAAATATAAAATGTCAACATTACTAATAGGAGTTTTCCTTATAAGATTATCCATTAAAGATTATTCCCCCTGGGGTCAACTCTATAGAAGAATAATCTATATGGCATTTATGGTTGGTTAGATTTATGGTCTGATACGACTGAGCAAACAGATCATCTGCTGTGCTTTAATAGCTTTCCATGAAGAAAAGTTTAAACTGTAAGGTAAGGTGTTATAGAGGAATCCATTGTGGCTTTGTCATCCTTCTGATCTCACAGAATGTGATTTCCAAGTTGATGGTTTATTATTTTGTAAAGCACTGGGCACTTTGTTGTTTCTATACAAATCTTGTAGAATAATAATAATATTTAAAAAATGGTTGGACTAGCCAAACTTATATAGGTAATATCTCTAATTCTCTAGTAGATGCGGTCTCTAAATTTAGGAGGTGCTCATTATTTTATATGCAAAGATTTCCTAACGTTGAAGAATATCTCTTTTCTTCCCCTTCTTTGCAGAGAAAAAGGAATTAAATGTCAGGACCACCACTGATGGTCCTAGTAGTACAGCTATGAGTTTGAGAACAGGCAGATGTCCTTCTGTGCACCATTCTTGTGAAAATATGCCCATCTACGGCTAGACTAAATAAAGAAAAAGGAAAAAAGAATCAAAAATACAAATAAGAAGCCATGATGTATCCTTTTACGTAACACAACCTAAAGAATCAACTCAAACTTTCTAAGTGGGTTATAATAAAGCCAACACCTGTTTGGTTGCAACAAACAATACATTACTTATCCCTGATCAAGCTTTGGGCGTCATTGAATGGATATGCCCAATTACAATAAAAACTGCAGCTTTCTGTCCTCTGTTTTCCTCTAATATAAACTGTTGCAGGTGGAGGATACAGAAAATAAATAAATTGAATGGCTTCGGCAGCGCTGCCCATTCATTTCAATGGACAGGGGTGGTGGAGGAGCAGTGTATACACCATTCCCCCACCGCCCCAAAGATGCTGCTTGCAGGACTTTTTTTCCCGTTCTGCAACCGCACCACCCCAGTGCGAGAGCTCTCGGGCTTTCGCACTGGGGTGGCTTGAGAGGCGCTTTTCAGGCGCTTTACATGTGCTATTTTTAGCGCTAAAAACACCTGAAAAGCGCCCCAGTGTGAAAGGGGTCTAAGAAGAACTAAAGACAGAACTCATGTGATCCAGGAGATTGCACTTACATTTTCCACCAGTTTGTTGATATTTGTATGCTGTGTGCTAGCCTATCCTAGGCTACAAGCTGGACTAAATTGAAAAATAAGACTGTGGGCAGATAGGCCAAGTCTAATAAATATTGGAGAGTGGCTGGAGCCTACTATGCATTACATAGACACTGGTAGTATTTAAGATGACCATACATATTACAATATAAATGTACAATCTTCTGTGCTATTTAATACAAGTGTCTGCCTGATTAGGTACAAATTGAACATGTTGCTCAGATGGACCCCAATAACACATAGAAAAATCTAAAGGAAATTGTACAGATTATAAAGTATATGTCTAGATTACGACAAAAGGATTATGCCATGCATGGTTGTATACATTATTTCAATCCTTTTTTTTTTTTTTTTTTTATTATTGCATTTTAGGATAAAAACACCTGTTACAGTACACATATCGTATTTATTTTCTCTTACAAGATATTCAGTATTCAACATTATTATCATTGCATGCTATCTGCTGTGCTAAAATAAGATATTTCCTCATTTGAACATTGCCCTGATTAGCTGTTAGGTTGTCTATATGGTTTGTGAAGGTGTTGTCTGCAATGAGCAATATAGGCTGACAACATCACAAATGTGCAAGGCTTAGAATTATTTCTGAACTCTGCTACTACAAAGGAACCAATCTGCATAGCGCATCAGTGGCAATGGTGCAAAATACTTGGAAACAATGCTAGTACAAGCTGTTCCACGCCAGCTTTGAAGCATGATAATTATGGATCTATGTGTATAATACCAAATGTGCATTCTGTTCATCTGACAAAAAAATCATATTGTAGTAGGTTTACAAAAGACATAGACTTCACAGATATGCTCAGTTAATGAAGTAGATGCAGGCTTTGGGCATGTTGGGCCCTTCAGAGCATGGTACACAAAAAAAAAAATAAAAAACAGCAAAAAAAAAAAAAAAGCTTCTTTTTCTGTAACCTTCATTTCACCAGAGTTCACATGGAAAAAAAGAAAAAAAAAAAAAGAACATGGCCCGATATAATGAACTGATTCATGAAAACAGTCAGTTTCCCCAGGGCAGGGCAAGATTAGAGGATAAGAGAGGTAGTTGCTACAAAGAAAGACTTCCATATTATTTTGCTGGCTCCCTTCCTACTACGTCCTCCAGCAAGAGCTCATTTGATCTGAACAGACAGTGTGAGAGGTTTCTCTTAATCACACAGAGCCTATGCTCCTTTCCTGTACTGACTTGGTAACAAAGGTCAGAAAAGAAGTGGAAGTTACTTGTTAGCAGCTACTTCGGTTATTGCCCAATTTCATTTAACTTCCTATCAGGGGCCAATTTCCAATATAGGGCAAGAGTGGCCATTCCAGGGGACATTTAACTAAATACCAGGCCTTGAGCTCTGTATCTGGGATGAGACAGGGAGGTACAAAGAGCAGGCTACTAGGAATATAAATGTTAGTGGTTTAGTGTGTGATCCACAGAGCCTGGCAAATTTATTTACCGGAGGATTTGCCACATACTGTATATACTGCAATTAAAATGAAATTGCACTTACCTTGCCTACAGCTCATTCAAGATGTCCAATGTAAGCTTACAAAAAACTGGACTTACAACTAGTAGGCAAGACTGTACTAGAAAGTTACTCCAAATGGCACAAAATTACCTTAATACATAAATGGATAATTTAACAAATGTTTCCTATTGTTAAGATTTCTCTTACTTTAAAACTATTGTTGTCTGAGAAACATTACCAATAGCAGTGCCATCTTCTATCAAAATAAAGTACTGCAGTTTACAGAAAAATGTTTTTTATAAGCCATCTTACAACAATACTATAAATGAATGTTAAATAATATGTCTACATATTACTGCATAAACCATTCTTTTAAACTCTATTAAATGTATTTTTTTAAGTGAACACCACCTCTTTCTACAGAGTGTAGTGTGCAGTAACAAAGCACTAAAGTCAGAATTAGAATAAGGCAGAAAAGCTCTTGACCAATATCTCATGTTCCCCTGAACACTATCTCCTGATGCTTTTTTCTGCTATCCTTCTCAGATATTATCTATTTTTCATGTGTTACATTCTTTACATTATTTATATAAGCTTTGGAAACATTTACTACAGGACAAAGGATTCCCAAAGCACCAAGTACTTTTTTCTGCCCAGGGCTCAGTTTTACCAAAACCAGCAGTGCATCACTGCAACCAAATCATCTTTCATTACCATATTAAAAATGCTAAAAAGCGGATAGCTGCTTTTGACACACTATTCCACTAAATAAACCAATTGATTGGAGTCCCTTAGTCCAAATCTCATGCACAAGCAAAATGGGAAGGTCGGCAGTTGTGTTCTCACAGATATAATGCCACATCCAAAAGTATTATAAATAGAAAAATGGTACCCCTAAACTGACTTTTAAGGCATTAGTAGCTATACAAAAAGTATTCAAGAGTAGTTAAATTATTACAAAATATTTATTTAACAAAACATGTTAAAAATAAGATTAAGACAAAAAATGGTTGGAATGTGTACAAATCTGTATATAGAGACACCAATATTACAGCACACGATCAAATGTAATCCTTCACCTGATGCGTTTCAGTTAAATTCTTTCCTCAGGGGTGTTCTCCAGGAAACATATATGTGCATCTATAATGTTATGAGAGATATGCAATATCAATAAACATTATTTCTCACAATAATATATGTACTCTTGGAAATATTGTTTTTTTATATATTAGATGCACTTACATGTGCTAAAGTGGTGTCACAGATGAAAACATTCCATAATTTAAAAACAAAGAGAAAGTTATGTCTCATAAAACGATTTTAGTAACCCCCTGGGCTTAATCTCCTCTGTGTTGGAAATTAATCGAGAAGCCAGAGATGACGGACCCCCCTCCCCCAGAAGGAAGGGGCAGACAAGAGCCTGGCCTGGGCCTTATAGCCTGGGCCTCTCAACCCATAGCGGATATTTGGAGCACAGAGGCCTTTTGATCGGCTGTCCTCCATCTTGCTACTCCGGCGGACATGTGCAGTTCTGCCGTGCTGACGTCACGCATGTGTGGTTGGGACGGTGCGCGTGCGGCTCAGGAGGCCATTAGGGAGCCGCAGTCAGCTGTGCCAATTACCTAACAACTAGCTATAAAGCACACAGCAGCACAGTCATGGCATCCGCTCCATAGTAGCTGGATGTCAGGATGCTGTGTGCTCTCACAATTCCTCTTAAGGTAATGATTCAATTTAAACTCCTAAACTAATGCTTTAGTAGCCACAGAAAGTCTGTCTATACACATCAATTACTATAGGGATGTTCTATATTATAACTAATTGCTATATCAGTGTAGTTGTCCACTTGAGTCAATCTCTGCCTATTGTACAGATACTGGAAACCTATATGACTTTTATGAACCCTAGCGCCCCTATTTTGGATCAACGCACTATTCGGGTAGTAATTTCATGGTACCATTTATATCTTAGTTATAATTAATGGGGCATATACACTTATCATTTTCTACATGTATTTTTTGCGTTTAGGCCATCTTTCCAACCTGTTTGGCCTCAGTGCTCTTGTCTGCCCCTTCCTGGGGGATTCCTTCTGGGGGAGGGGAGGCCTGTCATCTCTGGCTTTTTGATTCATTTCCAACACAGAGAAGATTACCTCTACGGGGTTATTAAAATCGTTTTATGAGACGCAACTCACTTTGTTTTTAAATGATGGAATGTTTACATCTGTGACACCACTTTAGCACATGTAAGTGCATCTAATATGTAAAAAACGATATTTCTCACAATAATAGATGTACTCTTGGAAATAAAGTTTATTGATATTGCATACCCTTATAACCTTATAGATGCTCATGTATGTTTCCTGGAGAACACACCTGAGGAAAGAGTTTAACTGAAACGCGTTGGGTGTAGTATTACATTTAATAGTGTGCTGTAATATTGGTGTCTCTATATACAGATTTGTACATTTTTTTTGTCTTAATCTATCATGGTTTTAACATGTTTTGCTAAATAAATATTTTGTAATACTTTAACCACTCTTGAATACTTTTTGTATAGATACGAATGCCTTAAAAGTCTATTTAGGGGTACCAATTTTCTGTGTATAAATCTCATGCACAAGGCTGCTTGCTTGCACACATGTTGAATTATCTTGAATCATGTTTATAGGTACCAAATGTCTTAAATTACCTCTAGAAAATAATAATAAACAGTATTTCATGATTAGAAACCAGGCCAGCAATATTTTGTTAATCAAGTCCACATTCATATACCTAATGGAACCCTATCAATGTCCAATAACTGTTAATGGTGGCCCCAATTTACATTTGAGAACTGTTTTCCAGCTGTTGGCTGTACATAATCCAACATGGGAAATTCTCTGCGGACATTGGTCCTCTAAGGATAACTTCTTGGTTCACACTCCCAAACGGTCTTAACCAGTCAGAACTACAATCATTGCATAACATGCAGCTGATGTTTATGAGTCAGTTAAGGGCTTGTTCACACCAGCTACATTGTCAAATGCAGTCCCAACACAAGAACAAGGCTATGTGCATTTATTGTATGATATGTTTCAATGTGCTGTAATGTTTTGCAACATGCTTAATTTAAGCACATAGAACAATAAAGAAGTTTAAAAAAAAAAAAAAAGGAAAAAGTGAGTACTGAAATACATTTTAACTACAGATTGTAGTGCATGGCAGCACATGTTCACACTGCATACCAGCACATGTTTTATTCACACAGTAATGGGTGCGGTGTGGTATGAACCAGTTCTGAATGAACACAAATGGAAAGGCTACAAAAGATATTTTTTTTAGCATAAATTTTCTATTTCATTACAAATGTTGAACAGTTTAGAAACACCAAATTTTAAAGTAATTTGCATTTAGGATTTTTTTTTTCATTTGTTTTCTGACATACAGACATGCATGCTGCTTATCTTTGTTCATAGGGGTGTATTTAATAAAGAAATACTTTTTTTCATTTGGCCAAGTGAAACGTCTTTCTTTTAAACATCAAATCATGTTCTTAGGAATCTCCTTAAATATAACTGATTGTTGGGGATACAGGTTCACAGAGCATAATGAACAATGTATTCCTTTGGTATAATGTGTTACGCTCCTTGTACAAAATGAAGATCTGGTATGAGTAACAGTAATGAAATGGAAAAATACTAAAATTACCAATTTAATACAACATTATTCTATATTTACTTATATTCTTTTTACAAATATTTGTTGACCCTTGGCTTCTAAATATTTGTTGAATTATGAAGAGTTTGCCCACTTCGTGTATATGCCATGGTAATTGGGTGAGGTTAAGACTTGTGCACCACTACATACAGTATTTTATCAGCAAGTTCTCAAAGGGGCTACATGAACCAAAATCACATATATAGCTTTATGATCAATAGTAGATGTTAACAACATCCACCACCATAAAGACATGCCAGCTATCATCTAATATAGAAAACTTTGTAAAAAATATTTGTTGAGATTGCATTATTATTTTTCATTGTAGATAATGGTGGGAATATGACTATATTGGGCTTTATGTAGTAAATAAAAAGAAATGTTTGTGTTGCCTAGAACAGTCAGTCCGTTTTCCTTTCATTTACCTAGTGCAGTACATAAAAAATAAAAGAAGAATCTGACTGGTAGCTATAGGAAACACAAAACTGTGTAAACAATTCTTTATTCTGTCTGATTCATAAATGAGATCCAATATGTTTTAAATTTCAGAGTCATTTTCAACCAATGCATTCCTGAGATGCTAGCAATTTGTGTTTTTTAGAATAAAAAATGATTGTAGAAAGCTGTACTGTGCAGGGACTACCATGCTGAACTCATACTAAAGAGCAATTTCCCCAAGAGCACATGCAATTATTGATTATTAATGGCCTTCCAGCTCAATGACTGTTAACAATTGATAATAGCTATTACACTGTTGTTAAATAAGCACATTGTTGTGCAAAGCTCACTAGATTCTGCTGATTGTGACACATTGCTTTTCATTAGAGAAGTATCTCATATATTCACCAGTTCTAAGCTCCAGCTTAGAAGAAAAAAAAAAAAAAGATATGTGGCTAGATAGAAGTTTGCTGGCCTATACAATGAATATGATTCAAATGTACAATGCTATTCTAGTGTGACAGCATACAGTGAATAAAGTTTTATTCTTTGTAAGTGACAACCTTTAAATAAGATATATTATACTATATACCCACACAATATATACATACTGTGTGTGTGTGTGTATACATATATATATATATATACACATATACACACACACATACAGTGTGTGTGTTTTTATCACACAAATTTTTGTGTAGTATTACTTTATAATATACCTGTTGTAAAAGTTTTCAACATTGACCGAGCACATTATTGAAATTCTGCATGCCAGACATGAGTATTTACTTAGCGTGATCAAATGAACACAGAGTCAGTAAAAAAGCTCTGATGCTTTGTTTAGGCTTATTAGCTGGAGAGAATCTTAAAAGTAAACACATGACAAGAAACTGCATTCATATTCACTCTCCCTACTGCTCACAGCAATACAGGTTATTGATGGCTAATTTTCATTTATGCAAACACTGCTTGTATGCTGCTTTGTGGAAGTGAGCGATAAGATTCAAACATCACCTTGAGATGTGCTACGAATAGCCATTTTTTTTTTTTTTTTTTTTTACTCCTAAACTAAACTATTCTCAGCACATATAAGTGGACATCCAACCTATCTTCACAGCATCAGATCTCACACCCATTGGTCTGCTGTGATTTCCACTGAAAATGCATAACAACGTCTGCATACTAACTACAGAAAGATTAAAATACCTGCCAAGCAGTGATGTTCTCAGTGTAGCGTAGCAACATAAAACAAAAGAAAAACGTAACTATAAAAATGCTGAAAACTTTTTCTTTGTGAAATGTTTAAAATACTAAAAATTATATTTGCAGGAGATGTAAAAAAAAAAATTAAATTTAAAACGCATATAAAAAAAAATATATCTTAAAACTGAAAAAAGATTTGTACATCACAATTGAATAATGTGCACCTTAAGAAATGTTCCTGTTCATTAATAAAATTATAAAACAATAGTTTTGTATATATAAATAAGACAACAATTTGAAAGAATAATCTACATAGCAACTGGAGTATAGCATTTGTCCTTTAAAGCCGAGCTATACAGTAGTCCCAGATTAACATTGACTTTTGTTGCTTTAAATCTGGTGAATGTTCTCTGCTCATTGGTATGATTTATGTGAACTAAAATGGCTTTTAAATGGTTACATTCAGTTGGATGTTCTCCTTGAATAAATTAACGGTTTTATAGGCTAATTATTGTCTATAAAACAGTTCGGTTTGTATTATGAAATATAAAGATGACATACTGTAGTCTATATGTCATACCAATTACCATACCATGTATACACATTTAATACAAGGATTTAGGAAACAAATACTTCTTTTTCAATCTGATCTTTTTATAATGGAACGGAGTTGTCATCCTGCCCAGAGCAGACCTAGCTGTTCACATTGGATGCATAATATATGAATGTATTATTAGCCATGATGAATTTTAGATCAGCTTCCTAGCGATTTAAAAAAATATATAGATCCATCCGATTGCCTGGTGTCATACTATTAGTATAAGATGCCCCACATGAAGAATGATCCTTATTCCAAGGTCTAGCATAACACTGCCAAAAGATATGTGCTACACAATCCACCAGGCTCAGCATTCAGTAGTATGCAACAGTAATAGTTAATAGTCCTCCTACAAGTGCTTCAAAACTGTGTACCATTACTAACATGGAATGAATACATAATTAGCAACCTGTGCTGTTGGAGTGTTGCCACTAAAGGTTAAGCGATTCTGTAATGAATGCACTGACCGTCCAATCTCGCCTTACATGTAAATACTGCAGATCTGTTACTACTATTGCACTTTTCTGAAGGCAATATATATATACTAAGTGCATGGTGGAGACAAAGAAACAAATAACATTTACTTTATAGAGCAGTGCTTCTACCTTATAATGTACCAGCAACCAGCAAACCAGCAACTTTTAATCAAGTGCCAAGTATCAAGTAATATGCTGCCTTTTTTAAGTACTTCTCAAGTGTATGCATTTATCAGCAGAATGTTTTATTAAAGTTTTTAAGTCCTTTACTGTCTCTTCACAAAAATGAAAACTGTCTGCAAAGATATGTGTAAGAATTTACTGTAGAGTGCTACTCTGAGTTTGAGTCCAGGAAGATGTACCATTAAAACAATAAGAGTACTGCTAAGAATTATTTTTTTTAGAACCAAAACATTGTCATCAAATTGTATGTATATGGTTTATCTGCACTAAAGGCTCTCGTTGGAATCTTCTACAATGAAAAAAATAATAAAAATGAACACTACTTGCAGTTTGTTCAAAATTCAAAATGGAACATATTGCTTACCATTCCACTTTAATGAAATATTTTTTATAAACTGGGTTTTTTAAGCAAATCTTACAGTAGATGGGCCCACAGTCTATTAGAGAGAATGCAAAGAGCTGAGATATTGCTGCAAATTGTAGCAGTACTCAAGAAGTCCTAAGCATACAGATCACATTATTATTAATGATATGATTTATTCAAACATTCATTGTTATCATTTCAATTGTTTGCCCTATTGACTCGCTACCTTCTATTTAATTTAAATACATACACTGTGTGAGTAAATGCTGAAACTGGAAGATAACATTGAAGGAACATTAAAAGCACTTGCATTAACCCTGTTGCTAGAGGTGCCTGCGGTACACATCCTCTCCACAGCAGAGGGATAATGTGTGTTCTGTATTAAGGCGAGAGAATTCCTGATGCTTGAACACTGATTACATGTAACTTATCAGTTCAGTCAAAAGAAAAATTCGGACATCAATGGCATCAACAGGACCAAACGACAAAACACAGATGCAGAGAATGGTGGACAGAAACTTCCATAGGGCACATAGACACAGGGGAAAAAAAAAACAAAGAGGTAATTATAAATACAGCCCACAGACACAGATCAACCGACCTTGCCTCCGGAGCCTTCGTTTCCTAAGGCCAAAGATTCGCACTTTGGAGAAGATATCCACCAGATTGCCATTACACAGGCCTCGGTTTTTGCTGGGACTGCTGCGCCTCTTGCTGGCCGAAGGTCGGTCCAAGTGTTGCTCCCTTGCCTGGCGCTTTTGACGGATCAGTCCACTTGCGATAGCTGCTGCCATGCCACCTCCCGCACCCCCTTACCGGGTTAGGTACCTCGGAGAGGGAGGGGCTGGCAGGAAGTTGTGGTGGGACACCCCACCAGGCTTGAGAAAGCCAGATAAACACAGTCTGTTGAGGACACAGAGAAGCAAACTAAGGGGCTCAGCCCCTCTGGCGAGAGCCGAGCATCCCTCTCCTCCCTGTGCTGGATCACTTTAGACAACCAGTGGTGAAGTGGATGATGAGAAAAATGGACGGTGACAACTAACAGAGCTCTCCTTTATCAGGAGCTGTATACATGTGAGATACCCATGCAGTATATGTAAGTATATATCTATTTATACATACATATAGGTAAAAGAAAGAAACAAAGCTAAAGTGTTGGTATGTTCCAACCAGAACTTCTTTAGCAGCTTTCTCTCACCTCTTCCACTGAAGAAACTGGCATCTATGCTTGGTGGCAGGGCAAAGCTCAGAGAGGGGGCTTAGCTTGGCTCCTCATTGCCACCCACACACCAGACAATGCCTGCTTCTCTTTTGCGAATGAGCTGAAAAATCATGAAGAAGATGGTTAAACAGTGGAGGAAGGAGTAGGAGGAGGAAAAGAATGGGGAGGCTGGCTTTTCTCTGGCATTGGCATGGTCACAGGCACCAGGTAAACAAAAGCTAAAACATCCGATTCAGTAGCCTTGAACTGATGCTCTCTTGCATCTCTGCAAGTCCATGCTCCTTGATCCTCTGTGATTTCAAGCACCAAGAAGCACTGCATGTGAAACAGCATCAGGAGGCAATCTTCTTTCCTGCACGTTCTCTAATCAAATCATCCCCCTCCTCTTCTCTCCTCCCATTTCTTACAAAAAAAAACACAGCTTTGTGCAATTTTCTTGAGAAATTGCTAGTTTATAACAGATCCAAGCCTCTTGCTCAGTTGGTGTTCCTGATTGTAATGCTTTTCTCACTAGAAATTAAGCATGCTTAACAGCAATCTTCTGCCTGTATTGCTTTTACTGCTTGCAGAGAACGGCGAGAGCTTATTCCAGCAGAAGCCAAACTGTCTCTTGTATTCCCATTCTTTTTTTTCTTCCTTCGGGAAACAAGTGTCCAGAATTGCTGGAAGCAGGCACAAAGCTACTCCTCGTCACTGTTAAGTTCCATAAGCATCCCTCCCGGTGCTTAGACTATATTGACTTTCTGTAGTGACAATGGAGGAAGGTGAAAGGTATATACACAAGAAAACACCAGAAATTAAGTGTCGAGGCATCAGGAGCAGAGCATTAGGCATTCACCGTGCGATGATCCCACCAGCAATAAACTAATGTATAGTAACAGACAAGAGATGATCGCTTTGAATGGAGGACAACAGGATGTGAAGCATCTGACAGCAACAGCAGGAGCAAAGCCAGCAAGTTTAGCAGATCAAATACGCAGGAGTGTCATCCCTAGACACCTCTGTCTTACACCATCACACGCAGGGGGAACACAAGGTTTTGATAGCGTGCCATAAATGTGAAAAATTACCTTCACCAATAATTTCAGCCTTAAGAGCTCCTCATCAATCTGTGTGCAATTTCAGATGCCTGACTGCTCTCCCCAGTTTGTCCTATATACATGTTCCACTGTGATAAATGTGTGAATGACACAGAGCGGCTGCAGAATAGGAAGCAGAGAGGAGAGGTCTGTAGATGAAAAGCCTTCTTGGATGCATACAAATTCCAAACAATGATGTGATAAAGACTGGGAGATGAATACGAGTAAAATGTAGTGTTGTGAAGAAAAAGAATAACAAAACAACTGTGGTGTGCATGCTTTGTGGCCTTTTGAATTCTCCCCGGTAGCACTGAATCTTTCAAATGTAAGGAAGTTACACCTCTAGAGAATAATATACAGCAGATTTTTTAATTTAATCAGAAAGCAAAAAAAAAAAGTTCAACTCTGTAAACTCATCTGTTTTATTCTCTTGCATAGCATTACAGGTTGCAGGTACCATAACATATGCCTTATTAGGATATCATGGTGTATTTAATAATATCTCTGGTTACACCCTTTATGCAGTATCACCTGTATGGAGCTGTGTGTATGTGCTCTTTGTTATCATACATAGGTGTACTTGTGAGTGATTATTCAATGAACCTTTTTATGAACAATGCTGACTGCCAGTAGCGGTGAGATATTACTCTTCATTTCATTTTTATTACAATTATATTGATATGCACTGAGATCATCATCTGAATAATTTTACATAAGAGCAGGATCAAATGTCCATGATATGCGTTTCTCCAACAAATATTAAAGAGAATCTTCAGTCACTTTAAAAAAAAATCAAAAGTATTGTAGCTGCCGACTTTTAACAAAGAGACACTTACCAGTTTAGGGATCAAGCACTGCCCTAACCCATGCCGACGCCATCATGTTGATTGTGGGAAACCGGCTGTAACCACCTGAGGCTTCAGAGCCAGCTCTCCACTGCACATGCGCAAGCTGTGCAGTGCTCTGTGAATAGCCCCACAGCCTCCTGAAACTTGTGACATGTCCCAGGAGGTTGTGGACAGGGAGGAAGGGGTTCAGACACCCACTGGGATCGCCTGGGCCTGTCAAAACTAGGTACCTGCTCCCCAAAAAAGGGTTTTCATTATTGGCAGAGGAGGAAGGGAGGGAAGGGGAGGAAGAGCGGAACTTCCTTTTTAAGTGAAGTTCCACTTTAAAGAAGCTAAATTCCATCAGTGGTGCGATTTCTTGCTCTTTGATTTAAAGAGGTTATAAACCCTCAAGGTTTTTCACCTTAATGCATTCTATACATTAAGATGAAAAACCTTCTGCAGTGCAGCAGCCCCCCTTTTACTTACCTGAACCCGATCGTTCCATCGACGTAGATGAGCGCAGCGGTTCAGCCGCTGTCTTGGGTCCTCATTGGACAGATTGATAGCAGTGTAGCCATTGGCTCAAGCTGCTGTCAATCAAACCCAGTGACACGGAAGCTGGATGCAGGGCCAAGTCCTGCTGTTTGTGTCAATGGATGCAACAGAAGGACTCGGGAGCGCGCACGCACAAGTGTCCCCTTGGAATGCAGGTCTCCGAGGGGGCACTTGATGGGGGGAAGAACCAGGAGCGCCGCTGTGGGACCCCAGAAGAGGATCGGTGCCATTCTGTGAAAAACCCTTGCACAGAGGAGGGAAGTATAACAGGTTTGTTATTTAAAAAAAAAAAAAAAAAAAAATTTAAAAACCCCTTTAATATTTCCTTTTCTATTCCACAACAAAATATATATGCATAGTGATTGTTAGTGTAAAGCTGGGTTTGAAAAGATTTCACATGTTTCCACGATGCAACAAATTTCCAGGATGCTGAAGGACTTACTGTACTCAGTTCTACTGATATATTATGCCTAATATTGCATGTTGTTTACCCATCAACTACTACACTATTATAAGCCACTCCCCTTCATAATAGTGCAAAGGGCAATACTATTAGTTACTAAACTGAAATAACCCATAACAACTGTCATTTTAGAGTATGTGTAAGCCCTCGCCTTGTAAAACAACCCATTCAGTGATCACATGACCTCTTGGCTTAGAGAGGTGGGGGTGGAGACTGCAGGGGGTGTGTCAGCAAGAGGCAGAGAGAGAGAAAGATTGCAGCACAGTGATCTTCCCAGTGAAGAACTGCTCAGGGGATGTGTCAGCAAACTTCTGCTCATTGGAGGACAGGCAGGCTATGCTCCCAAGTAGAATGCAAAGAAGCAACCTTGCCACACTGAGATGGATTTGTTTCCATGCCTAGTGTGGTCTGTATGAAAATAGGAATGCAAGGGGACTGGCAGGATCACCATGAATTTCATTTCAAAAGAAGCACTACAAAGAGAATAGGATATGTTTTCATACATGTACATAGTACAACAGACACATAGCAGGATTCAGAATAGGAAATGTTGGGGTAACATACACGTGAAAGGAGTTGTAAAGGCAGAGGGTTTTTTTTATCTTAATGCATTCTATGCATTAAGATATAAAGCCTTCTGTGTGCAGCATCTTGATCCAGGGATGTTGCAAGAGTGTCTCGGCTCCCCGGGACTCCCCTACTCATTGGCTGAGACAGCAGCATGACGCCATTGGTTCCTGCTGCTGTTTAATGAAGTCAGTCAGCCAATGAGGAGAGAAAGGGGGAGGGACCGGGCCACAGCTCCGTGTCTGATTGAACACAGGGAGCTGTGGCTCAACTCGGGTGCCCCCATAGCAAGCTGCTTGCTGTGGGGGCACTTGTCAGGACGGAGGGGCCAGAAGCACCGAATAAGGACCCAAGAATCTGGGCTGCTCTGTGCAAAACCACTCCACAGAGGAGATAAGTATAACATGTTTGTTATTTTTAACTAATAAAAATTAGACTTTAGTAAGTCAGATCTGTAAACTCAAATCATATCCTTGTTGAATGTGCTTCCGACTTAAAAAATAGACAGACTGTGAGGTTGATTTGCTAAGACTGAAGAGTGCAAAAGTTAATGCAACTGTGCATGGTAGACAATCTTCTGCTAACTTCAGCTTGTTCGATTAAGCTTTAATAAAATAAACTGGACGCTGATTGGTTTCTATGCCGAGCTGCACCAGATTTTGCTCTCTCCATTTTAGCAAATCATTTCCTCTTTATTAAAATATAGTTGATGCCTATAAAGGGGGGATACTATTGGCTGGTATAAGTTACTGTGCTTTACACAGTTAATTGACTTTGCTAAATAAACTCATTACTAGATGGATAGTTTGGATGATATAGTAGAACAGTGATTTGTGAAAACCCACAAAGTATCAAGTAACAACACATAATGAACACATTTACAGTAAAGCTCAGCCAAATGACTGCTTTAATAAATTAGTCAGTAAATTAATCATATTAAACTGTTGTAGCTTGTCTATACCCCCATCTATCAGTACTTCTGGCAGTGTCCACATCTGTTACAACATTATCACTCTCACTGTTTAATATGCAATCATGAACTGAACTGGTATCATTCAAGAAAAAAAAAAAGAACACATAATAACAGTAAGTAGATCATTGCAACAGGTTGTGTACTAACACTTACCAGTAGTCTAACAGATTTGTAAATTGTCATCACAAATAAATTGTCTGAAGACACTTACAACAAAGCCTAAGCACACAATTGCATTCACAATGCAAAAAATAAATATAAATATACATAAAAGGCATATAAAACAAACAACAATAACACACTATAATACATGTTCCATGTAGTTTCTCAGACAAAGCTATTGTGTTTATTATTTTGTGCCTCAGTTAACATCTGACCGATCTACAGTATAGAAAGTCTAGATAAGCACCATGGACAGCTCACTGTGTTTTTCCCAATTACACTGATACTCCTTATTGCAATAGATTAGAGTGTTGTAAATATAAATACCTTACAATAAAGGGTAATATCACATGTTACTGCAAGAAGAATCTTTATATTCATTTATATGTTAAAAGCCAACAATTGACAATTAAAATAAGCTTTTTCAGTTGTGGGCTTAAAATCCAGCTTAAACTTAACCCTTCTACTGAGACACGAATTCTTTATAATTAAACAGAGGAGTATTTTTCAGCTTTGCATTTGTAATAAAGGTTTACAGTGCTAACACATCCTGCTATATTTCAAAGAAAACTCAAGAGAGCCATCTGCTGTCTTAATATATAATGCAACAAAACCCATTTCAAGTGTCCTCTTTCTACTTAAAAACATAGTGATGTGGTGCTTGTAGAATTCAGGTAAAGGGGACTGCTAGATTGTAGGTGGCAGTGAATTTTTAACCAAGCCTAATGACTCATACAACAGCGAATATTTGTTGATACTGTATATGTCTGATTTGCAGCAAGGTGAAATCAGTGTGTTGGTCAAGAGTTGACTGCTAAAAAAATACAACTTTGACGGTATTTATCCATTAAATATATGTGCTGTTAGACCACGGACCAAATGAAAAAAAAAAAGGAAGCTACAATTTTCAATTTCTCATTCTGCAAATGCTAGATGCTTGGCTGTCATGCTAAGCCTCTGGCTTCAGTACTAACCAAGCACAAGTGTGAAGAGAATAACTTTTCTCTGGCTTTCCAAACATTCCAGATCACCGATTTACAAATGACTTAGGATAGAGGGTCAGCAAGATAGGCAGATGTTTTCAGAAAAAGCCCAAGCTTCCCTTAGGAAAGAGTAACTGAAAACACACCTGTGATTTGTCCATATAGGGAAATGTAATCGGTTCACTTGAGCCACTTTAGCCCTGGAAGGTTTCACCCCCTTCATGACCAGGCCATTTTTTACGATATGGCATTGCGTTGCTTTAACTAACACTTGCGCGGTCATGCAACGCTGTACCCAAACAAAATTTATGTCCTTTTTTCCCATAAATAGAGCTTTCTTTCGGTGGTATTTGATCACCTCTGCGGTTTTTATTTTTTATCAACAAAAAAAGACTGATAATTTTGAAAAAAAAAAAAAAAAAAAAGAGTTTTACTTTCTGCTATAAAACACATCCAATAAAAATTGTAAAAAAAAAAAAAAATCTAATTTCATCAATTTAGGCCAATATGTATTCTGCTACATATTTTTGATTAAAAAAAAATATCCCAATAAGCGTATATTCATTGGTTTGTTCAAAAGTTATTGCGTCTACAAATTATGGGATATATTTACGGCATTTTTATTTTTACTAGTAATGGCAGCGATCAGCGATTTTTAGCCGGATTGCTACATTGCGGTGGACAAATTGGACACTGAGTGACACTTTTTGGGGACCAGTGACACAAATACAGTGATCAGTGCTAACAAAATTCACTGTCACTGTAAAAATGACACTGGCAGGGAAGTGGTTAACATCAGGGGCGCTCAAAGGGTTAAGTGTGCTCCTAGGGAGTGATTTCTAACTGTGCGGTGAATGGTTTAACTGGAGGAAGAGAGATCTGTGTTCCTGAATAGCAGGAACACAAGATTTCTCTCTTCCTCTTTGACAGAAACGGCGGTCTACCTTATTTACATAGGCAGGCCGCCCTTCTGCCTCTCCAGTGAATGATTGGCGGGTCCCAGTGACCATCGCGCGCATGCATGCTGATTGGCCAGCGGCACACACATGCCCCAGACCCGAAGAGGAAACAATGTACAGGTGCATTGTTTCACACATCCGGCCCGCCCTGCCGCAGTAAATGTGCGGTGGACGGTTTGGAAGCGGTTAATGCCCACCTTCCCAGCTGTACATACTTTTTTCTTCCTATATTACTTTCTTGCATGAGCACAGGTGTGCTTTAAGAAAAAGAGTAGTCGTGCAAATATTAGTACCTGTGTTTGGAAATAAAATGAATATCTATATTTAATTCAAATATATGTACAAATAATAGCTATATAGAATAGTATTTGCAAAAGCATGTTTTGTAGAAGTGAAAAGCTACTACTATGTCTGATTAATCCATATACAAGGTGTGTCTAAAAAGTTTGGTGAATGGTCCAATATGTGAATGGCAACATGGGCCATGTGTCCATCAGAGTAAACCTACTGCAGGCAGCCAGTGTGAGAGGTAGGGTCACAGTGCAATGAAGCAACGAGTGAACATCAAGTTCTGCTACAGACTGGGGGAAATGGCGATGCATGAAATGTTGGTGCAAGTGTACGGGACGGAATCCGTGAGCAGAAAATGTGTTTACAACTGGTTCAAACGCATTTGCGATGGGAAGGAAATGACTGAGGATGAGCCATCGACAAACAGAACCCCAGATGTGATTGAGCGACTGCGACATATGCTGGCTGGAGATCAGCAACTGACTCTACAATTTATGGCGGAGAAATTCACCAGTAGCAAGGACATGGTCCGCAAAGATTTGGGTAAGCAGAATATTCATTCCTGGTTTGTGTTGCACAAGCTGACAGATGAACAGAAAGGCTGCTTTCACACTGGGGCGGTAGGGGGCGTCGGCGGTAAAACAGCGCTATTTTTAGGGCTGCTTTAAGGCGGGATTCGGCCGCTAGCGGTGCGGTTTTAACCCCCGCTGGCGGCCGAAAAAGGGTTAAAACCACTTGTATAGCGCGGCTATAGCCGCGGTATAGCCACGCTGTCCCATTGATTTCAATGGGCAGGAGTGGTGAATACACCGCTCCTTCACCGCTCCAAAGATGCGGCTGGCAGGAGTTTTTTTCTTCTCCTGCCAGCGCACCGCTTCAGTGTGAAAGCCCTCGGGCTTTCACACTGAACAAACAGTAGCGGCTGTTTTGGGTCAGTTTGCAGGCGCTATTTTTAGCGCAATAACGCCTGCAAACCGCCCCAGTGTGAAAGGGGTCTAAACAAAATGGATGGCAACCTCTGGAGATTTCATTACCACTTGTGACCAGGATCCATCCTTTCTGTGAACCATCATCACAGGGGATGAGACCTGGTGCTACCAGTTCAATCTAGAATCAATGGAATGGCATTCACAGTCTTCCCCACGACCACAAAATTCTGAAGAGCATCATGAAAGGAGCACGTTTTGCAGACGTGGCGGCGATCCAAGAACGTGCGACAGCGGTTCTGCAATTGATTCCTAAATAGATCTTTGCTGACAGTTTCCAGAAGCTTTATGAATGTTGCCAAAAGTGTGTTGTGAAGGATGGCGATTAATTTGAAGGCCAAGAAAGGTAATTTGTTTGTATCTTCTGTTTTGTTTGTTCTCTGATACCATTCACCAAACTTTTTTAGACACACCTCGTACTGTAAGCTTAATGTAGAGCTATCACCAAGGATACATTATTATTTACAACCGATGTGCTTTCTTAATGTTTAGAAAAGTGGATTGATGGGGCTGGGATGCTGAAGTTTTCTGTATTAATATTAAATGACTATCATCCAGTATTACGAATTATTGGTACAGGGTATCTGAATACTGGGCTGGCAGTTTCTACACACTATTAGTTTTCCATGATTACCTTGACTTGTGATAGGAATAAGTGAAGCTAGAATCGAAGTCTCACACCGTGCTAATCCAGTCCAGATACAAGTTTATTGCAATTGAACAAGTCCAACAAATTTTTGGGGGACTACAGTTCTGCTCACTTATGAAAACGAATCAATGCATGTGGACTCAGTAGTACGTGTATTGTTAGCTGTTTTGGGTTACTACAGCATCTGTCAACAGCTGGTCCTGGGGCTACAGTGCAGCACTTCAGTTCAAGATTCACTCATGTTTTCTTAATGCTCTGCTAAATCTTCCAGCTGTTACATATCTGCGAATACTATTTCTGAAAGCATCAGAAGGGCGGAGATAAGTTTGCCTGCTATTAAATATAGAAAAACTCTTTTTGCATGGTAAGGCACAGACATGCTTGCAGGTTTTTTACAAAACTATACATAATTCATATGTCTATCCATGTAACTACCCTTGCCTAGAAGCAAAATTCATTTTTTTTTTTTGAAGAAATAATGACAAATTTTATATACTTGTGCATATCAGTTGATCATATACATTTTCACCCTCTTTTCCAAGAAATAGTATTAATCAGTGTGCTGTTAAAAGCTCGTACTAATGTAGAGTCATTGATTAACACTACACCTTGCACTAGAGAGCATTCTGTATTGAAAGATTCAACCCAGAAGGTAATGTTTGCAAGCTCGAGAGAAGTAAAAGGTCAGGGACCTCTTAGTCTTTTCTGTCTTTGGCATCACTAGCTAATAGGCTGATTTTCAATGATTTTCACCTAGTATTTTATTTACTTCAAAAAATATCACTTACAGGTATAACTTGTATAGCTGCAAAAACAAAATTAAATTAAAAGAAAAGGAATAACGCGCCACAACGATATGCTTTGCTGCATTTAAACGTTTAATATGTATTTACCCAACATTAAATATATATTAAGGATTGGGAAACTAAGTGAAGCAGAAAACATAACATGAACTGCAGACTGCAACTGTTAAAGGCCCCAACAGCACAAAGAACACTGCATAAATATTCAAGTAGAATTTGGCAAATACTTGTAAATGAAGTAAACGTGTATAAAATATATGCTTCTCTATGTATGTAGTATTCTTCAGTTATAATTATGCTAAAGGACATTAGTCTTGGGATAGCCTTTAAGAAGGAGCTTAGCAAGGATCTGGAGCTTTGTAGGGCCCTGTCTTACACAATTAAAATCGCAAGTCCAGTTGAAACTTTAGTTTGTTTCTTCTAGGTAGAATGAAAAAAAAAAAAAAAAGGTTAGCACCTGTGTTATTAATATATTTATTGTCCGTACCTCCATTGTAAAGACTTCCCATCAACTCCTGGACAGCAAGAGAGATTGATTCTTCTAAGTGAGGGATAAAAAAACGTTTTGGCGGAAACTGGGCTTTAAGGTATAGATACCTATCTATCAAAGGTAATACACCTTAAAAAATAAGGCTTATTTATGTAACACAAATAGCAGTCATGTTACACAAATTGCAGAAAAAGAAATCAAAAACACATCTTTCAGTCTAAGTCCAGTACACTCATATCTGTTTTTATGAGTTTATTAACAAATTAGCACAGATTTTTTTTTTTTAACTAAACATGATTGTGACTTATTTTGTACCCTGTCTAATGCAATAGTTACAGGGACATGCCATTCTCATTAGAATTTTCTTTAAATGCTCCATATGCAGTCCATCTATTGCCAACAAGGTAATATCAACTCATTGTTACAGTTTCGATATTGCTTTGACCCTCCATTTGGTAGTCTTGTTAAGATACAGACATGAAAGTAGATTGCCAAGCAAGTTTCTCTTTTCCGCATAGGAAGTGCACACTAGGGAGAATTTAGGCAGACTCAAATTAGGTACTGAATCACTCAAAATAAACCCTTGAAAACACAGGAAAACATTACATGTCCCTGGTAGATACTACCCTTGGTGGAAAATGAACACAGGACGAACAGCTTAGCTACCATGCTGCCTGCCTTATTTAGTAAACAGCTGCAATTCATTTTCAGTTCTGTATTCTGAATTATGTAATAGTTGAGAGCTAAAAAGTTAGTGAAAAAAAGTTGTATAGTTATTTCTAATGAACTCCAATTGACTTTGGCAGATGAGTAGATCACATACAGCTACATTCCCCTGTGTGGCTGCACGGTGGACATAGCCCCATAGAGATTGATGTATAGTTGTCTAACACTAAATCTTCAAACTATCTTGGATATCTCAGGATTTAGATGAATGATTGTGTTATCATAAATGTTCCAGTTTTGTTGAGAAAAATCAGCTCCAGGTCAACCACTTAAATTGCAACGATGACAGCATATTTGTACTAATTCACACCCTGCACTGCAAGACTGACAGCATACTTGTGCTAATTTAGAATGTTCAGTCCTTGCTATCCTTATAAATCAGCAGAGGATAGCAAGGATCTTTGTTTATGAGGATAGCGAGGACTGAGGGTTTTGGATTAGCACAAGTATGCTGTTAATTTATGCACTACTCCCACATGCTTACTTTCTGATCTCGCTTATATAATGCACTATGTGGGAGTTGGATACACAGACTGAGAAGGAGAGAAACAGCTGTGTGATAACACTTGTCATAGTGATTTTTACAACTCGAGTACTGCTGCATTGCTAATTGCAAGTGTTCCCAAGCAGCTTTAATATCATTACCAGAGTCTCAATTAGGTTACATTAATAAGGTACCAAGTGTAAGAAAAAGTCAGGTGTGGGGTGTACTCTGTATTAGACATTTTAGATTTGTGACTGCAAAACTTGTCAGTGCTATGAAGTAAACAAGCCAGTATTATTGAGACAAAAAGCAGGTGCCACCAAGACAAGCCGACGCTTTAAAGTGGAACTTTACCCATAACAACTTCTTTATGCATTCTACATTAATAATTATGTTACCAAAATGAGTGTGTGTTGTAAATTGCCTCCAGCATTGCTCCTGTTTTTTTTTTGCTGGAGGCTGCCATTTGGTTAAAGCCCAGAACCCCTTGAACAGCAGTAAATGATAAAGCAGAACTAAACACATTGATTTAACAGTTTCAAAAAACAGTTACATTCCTGTCAAACCGTCAAATGACTGGTGTCATAACTGATCACTATGGCAGTTACAGATCAAACAGAAGAAGTTTCTTGGCTATAAAGGATAGGAGGGTTTCAGTCCGCTTTAAGACTGTCAGAAGATCGGCCTCTACAAATTCTGCAGTGCCTAAAAATGGAGAGCGACTGAGCATATGCAGAGCAGAGTGAGACCGTGTATTATTGGATTTTAAACTGTATAGACACTTACCGTATTTATCAGCGTATAACACGCGCCGGCGTATAACACGCACCCCAAGTTTAGGAGGGAATTTTAAGGAAAAAAATGTTTTAAGGAAAAAAACTTACATTAAATGCCCATCAATGCAGCCTTATCAGTGTCCATCTGCAGCCTTGCACAGCATCCATCTGCATGCTTGTCCAGTGTCATTTGCAGCCTTGTCAGTGTCATTTGCAGCTTTGGTGTCATTTGCAGCCTTGCAGCCTTGGTGTCATTTGCAGCCTTGGTGTCATTTGCAGCCTTGCAGTCATTTGTAGCCTTGGTGTCATTTGTAGCCTTGGTGTCATTTGCAGCCTTGGTGTCATTTGCAGCCTTGTCAGTGCCCATCTGCAGCCTTGTCAGTGTCCATTTGCAGCGTTGCCCAGGCTGCAGTTAAACTGCAGTGACATGTCAGTGTCACTGCAGTTTGAAAATGGCGCCGCCGAGTACACAGAGCCGGTCCTGTGTATCTCGGCGGCTCTTGGCCGCTTTCGGCTCCTCTCGTAGTCCCGCCCCGTGATGGGAATGACTGTGAGCGGAGCTGAGCGCCGCCCATATACATAGATAGCCTCAGCTAGGTTTGGCTAGCTCCGCTCACAGTCACGACAAGTCCCTGTGTCCATCATAGGGCGGGAATGGGCGTGGCTGTGAGCGGAGCTAGCCGAACCTAGCCGAGTAAACTTGGCTATCTATGTATATCGGCGGCCGTCGCTCATTCCGCTCACAGTCAGCGGGGGATCGACGTATAAAATGCACCCGCGATTTTCCCCTGATTTTAAGGGGAGAAAAGTGCATGTTATACGCCAATAAATACGGTATTTTTAATAGCTTACATAACTATACCTGCATAAGGGGCCATACTGAAGTCATCTAGCAGGACTTACTTTTCTGACTAAAGTTCCACTTTAACTGTAATGGCAGTAAAACCCTTTTGAAATACCGCAATGGCCTTCATTTAATAAATCTAGCAAAAATACACAATGGTAGGCTGCAACTACCAAACTGGCCGTACATTGGATGATTTTTGTAGGAATGTTTCTTACGAAAAATCTCTTTAGTACATCCGAGACTTAGAGAGTTGTCTGAATGAAAGTATAAAAGGTCATTTTGTGGGTACTTCAAAATTTTGTTAGCTTTTAATTTTTGATTTGGGAATAAATAAAATTTCCTGAGCGAAAACCACATATACTTTTAGAATTTTCAATGGGCTAAATTATTAACCCCTTCCCTGTCGGCTCCCTTGTCACGCATCCCATATCAGGGTAAACAGCCAATAAAAATGGCTCTTTACCATGTGACTGGCTGTGTCCAATCACAACTGGTCATATGCATCTTCCTGTGTGCCCCCAGGGGCGTGTGGCGATCAGGGATGAGGCATATCACTCTGACACAGCCCAACCCCGATCAGGGCAAAAAGCAAATGAAATTGGTTCTTTACCACATGACTGGCTGTTTTCAATCACTGATCCTGTGTGAGGAGGAGATTGCCATAACAGTTAGTTACCGCTTACTGTGTACAGCACAAAACAGAGACTGCCCCAGTAATAAAGAGTACCTGTCCCCAGCCCATTAGAGTACCTGAGTGTCTGTCTCCAGCCCAGAGTACCTGAGTACCTGTCTCTAGCCCAGAGTACCTGTCTCCAGCCCATCAGAGTATCCGAGTATCTGTCTCCAGCCCATCAAAGTACCTGAATACCTGTCTCCAGCCCATCAGAGTACCCGAGTACCTGTCTCCATCCTAGAGTACCCAAGTACCTGTCTCCAGCCCAGAGTACCCTAGTACCTATCTGCAGCCCATCAGAGTACCTGAGTACCTATCTGCAGCCCATCGAAGTACCTACCTGCAGCCCATGCCTAATAGAATATACGTTGGGTGTTTGCTTTCCAAAATAGGGTCATTTTCATTGTCCTGGTGCTCCAGGCCTTCAAAAGTGTGATAGGTAGTCAGAAAATTAGATATGTAATTTATGCTTCTGACAGTGCTCTCTGCATGTTGGGCGTATGTGGCCAGGCTGTGTAAAAGTCTCACACATGTGGTATCGCCATACTCAGGAGGAGTAGCAGAATGTATTTTGGGGTGTCATTTTTGCTATGTACATGCCATGTGTTAGAAAAATCTTATAAATGGACAACTTTGTGTAAAAAAAAAAAATACAATTTAATTTTCTTTCCATGTTTTCCCAAAACTTGTGGAAAAAAATTACACGTTCAAAAGACTCATTATGCCTTGTAGAGTATACGTTGAGGTGTTTGCTTTTCAAAATGGGGTAAGTTTGTGGGCGTTTCCATTGTCAAAAGCGTGGTAGGTTGCCAGGAAATTATATGTGTAATTTATGGACCTAGAACATCTGATAGTGCCCCCTGCCTGTTGGGCCTCTGTATGTGGCCAGGCTGTGCAAGTCTCACACATGTAATATGACCCTACTCAGGTGGAGTAGCAGAATGTATTTTGGGGTGTAATTGCAAGTATGCATATGCTGTGTGTGAGAAATAACTTTTTTTTTTCTTTTTTTTTTTTTTACACAAAATAACAACATTTCTTAATTTTCCCAAGAATTGTGGGAAAAAAATTACAACTACTTTCCAAAAAAGGGTCATTTGGGGGGTATCTGTACTGTCCTGACATTTCAGGGCCTCATAGGCCATCAGTACATCAGGTGTGATCAATATTTAGGATTTGTAGACTCTATAACTTTCACAAAGACCAAATAATATACACTGATTTGGGTTATGTTTACCAAAGATATGTAGAAGTATAAATGTTGGCCCAAATTTATGAACAGAAATGACATATTTGCAACATTTTAAAATAGAAAAAAAAAATCATTTTTTTTTAATTTTTTGCTCTTTTTTCACTTATATCGCACAAAATAAAAAAACCCTAGTGGTGAATAAATACCACTAAAAGAAGGCTCTATTTGTGTGAAAAAAATGATAAAAATGTTGTTCACCTTTTGGAACATGTCCCAGCAGCCCCATTGCCAACGAGTGGGCACCTTCCCCGGGCACCTGCTGTAACTGTTTGAAAATAAAGGGGCTGTGCAGGGCTCTGTCCGCCCGGCCACATCATTCATTAACAGCCCTTGCAGCTGTTGGCTTGTAGTTTCAATAAACTACCATGGCACTATTAAGTGCTTTGGTAGTTCAGTCTCTCTTCGTGTTAGTGTGTACAAGGTACGAGCAGACAGATACACTGAGAAGACTGAATGAGTCCTATATGGCGATGCGGCACTGCATAGTTTTAAATGACAATGGTGTGGTCGTGCGACATTGTACCCAAACAAAATAAATGTCCTTTTTTCCCACAAACAGAGCTTTCTTTTGGTGGTATTTGATCACCCCTGCGGTTTTTATTTTTTGCGCTATCAACAAAAAAAGGAGCGTCAATTTAGAAAAAAAAAACAATATTGTTTACTTTTTGCTATAATAAATGTGTGCCCCTTAGAGCTCTTAAAGCGGCCAACATAAAATGATGATGATTTGCCCAGGAGAGCCAACCTGCCATAGTACAACTGCGGTGGCTGGTCCTTAAGCGGTTAACTACTTCGGAATGTTTTCCCCTTTCATGACCAAGGCATTTTTTGCTATTCAGCACTATTCTGCTTTAACTGGCAATTACTCAGGCATGCAACACTGAACCCAAACGAAATTTATATAATTTTTTTCTACACAAATCGAGCTTTCTTTGCTGGTATTTGATCACCACTGTTTTTTTATTACAAAAATCAAAAAAGACCAAACATTTTGGAAAAAAAAAATCCTGATGATTTCTACTTTGTCATAAAGCATATCCAATAAAATCAAATGTCTTCATAAACTTAGGCCAAAATGTATTGTGCTACAGGTTGCAACAAGTGCTGGCAGTGATTGGGGCTGATCCTGCTAACCCTCTTTTTTGGGTACACTAGTATAGCTCTGATCATGATAAAGGCACTGATTGGTACAGACACTATACTAGTAATGGTGGTGACTGTGATAGCGTGGCCTGACACTAGCTGGGAGGGACACTAACTGACTGACACTGACATCGCTAGTGACACTAATACAGTGATCAGCGACAATAGTGTACACTGTACTAATGACACTCGGTGACAGGAGTGATTAAGAGGGCAATCAAGGGGGTAACTGCATGCTTAACAAGTGTATGCAAGTGTATGTGTGCTCCTTTTACTCACAGATTATCTGGCTGGAGTCTCTCCTTGGTTGCAGCTTTGAACGGTAGCTGAAAGCAGGGAGAAATCTAGCCAGATCTGTGTGTTATGTTTAACTGTTTTGTGATTAGCCAAATTTGCTGATTGGAAGCTGAAGAGTGGGAACTTTGACTTGAGAGTGAAAACCAGTTTTGCTTTTTACTGCTGGTGATTGCTGTGTTTGCATTTTTTGGTTCTTTTTGGGGTCTTTCCTTGCAGCTTTTTAACACCTTTTCTGTCACCTTTTAAACAGTTTTTTTGTCTTTCCTTCCTTCAGACTACTAATTAAGATGAGTAGTTAATTGGTCACAGGTGCTTCAGGTCCTATATAACTTTCTGTGGAACTAATTTCTGAGCTTGCTGCCTTTTTGCTCGCTGGAGTTTAGAGCAAGTGGAACGGGAAGTGGTTAGTTAAAAAACAGAGTTGAAAACAGGAGATTATAACAGGAGTCATCAATGCTGTAAGTGACATCTGAAATTTTCTGTTAGTAATATTATTATTGTAACTGGGAAAATGTGTACTAGCAAGATTGAAGGTTTTGTGCAGTGTATAGTGATAGTGAGCCACATGTATACAACAATGGAGTAACAGCTCCAGGATGGATATCACTGCGACAGATGTAAGTAGGTTGCCCCTCTGGAAGCTCACATTAGAGATCTGGAGAAGCAAATTGCAACAATGGGCAGAATGGACAACCTTGAATGGGGTCCTCTGCTCACTGAGCAGGTGGCTTGTGGGGTTAATAGGGAGGGTGGAGGTGTAAGTCAGGATTATCAGGTAGGAAGACAGGTTAATACAGTTAGAGGGAGTGGTAGGGGCTCACAGAAAAGAAAGGACAGCCCTGGGTTTAAGCACCCTAACAGATTCACCAAGTTGGGTGAAGATGTTGGGATATCAAGCTCAGAGGTGGCAGCCCTAGATGTCACTGCTCCCCCAAACAGCTGGGAGAGCAGCCCATCTGGTAGGGGTGGTGAGGGTAGTGCAGGTAAGCCTAGACAGTTAGTGGTAATATGGGATTTTATAATCAGAAGGACTGATAGAATAATTTGTTGCCAGGATCGCCTCAACTGAATGGTTTGCTGTCTCCCTGGTGCCAGGGTTCGGTAAGTGGTGGACTCGGTTGATAAATTACTGGGAGGGTCTGGGCATGACCCAGCTGTCTTGGTCCACATTTGAACCAATGACAGAATATATGGAAGGTGGAGGCTCCTTAAGAACCAATTTAAAGAACTAGGCTGCAAGTTGAAGGGAAGGACATCCAAGGTGATATTCTCTGAAATATTGCCTGTGCCATGTGCAACACAGGAAAGGCAGGGGGTGATTAGAGAGCTCAATGCATGGCTAAAGACCTGGTGTAAGAAGGAGGGATTTGGGTTTTTAGAGCACTGGGCTGACTTTTTATTGGGGTGTAACCTATATGCTAAAGATGATTTGCACCTAAATGGAGGGGGGTCTACTGTGCTGGGGGAGAGGTTTATGGGAAGGCTGGAGGAGTATTTAAACTAGGACTGTGGGGGAGGGTGAATTATATTATAATGGGTCAGACAGGTCAGACAGGGGTCAGCCGCTATTGGTGAATGGAATGAGGAAAGATGGGGGAGGGCTATGGCAGATGATATGAAGGTTCCTATGTTACAAACAACCATTGGAAATGGTACTATTTGTACTAAAATGAAAAATATGTAACATACTTTTTCAAAATGTGACAATGAATTAAAGTGTTTGTTCACCAATGCCAGAAGTCTGCCAAGCAAAATAGTTGAGTTAGAAGCTCTGGTCCATGAGGAGAACTATGATCTAATGGGTATTGCTGAATCTTTGCCTCATTCTTCTCATGACTGGGCTATTAATATTCCTGGCTCTGCTCTCTTGCGGAAAGACAGGGTAAAATGGAGGGTTGGTGGTGTCTGTGTCTATGTGAGAAGTGATCTAAAAGTGAGTGTGAAAGAGGACCTAGTTGATGGAGAGTGTAATGAGCCTAAAGCATTATGGGTGGAACTGTACATGGGTGTGCATACTACAAAGGTTATCATTGGAGTTTGTTATAGACCTCCCAGTGTTAATGAGGAGGTTGAGACTCAGCTCCTTTGCACAGATGGAAAGGGCTGCAAGGACTGGGACAGTGATAATACTGGGGGATTTTAACTATCTGGAAATTGACTGGAGTAATGGCACTGCTGGGACAGTTAAAGGGCAAAGTTTATAAACCTATTACAAGACAATTTCATGGTCCAGTTTGAGGTCCCGACTAGGAATGATGCTCTGCTGAAGCTGGTAATCTCAAACTATGCAGAGCTTATTACCAAAATGCATATTAAAGAACATCTTGGTAGCAGTGACTATAACATGATTTAATTTAATGTTAGCTGCATACAACAAACACATGCGGAAAAGATATAAACAATTAACTTTAAGAGAGCAAATTTTCCAAGGATGAGGGCTGCTCTCCGAGACTTAGACTGGGAGGGAATATTGGCATCAAAGGACACAGAACAGAAATGGGAATTCTTCAAAAAGACTGTATGGAAACTCACTGAAACGTATATTCCCATGGGCAAGAACTTTAAAAGGTTAAAAATAAAACCTTTGGCTCACGGCCAAAGTTAAAATGGCTATAAATAATAAGAAAATAACTTTTAAAAAATATAGAAATAAAGGAACACTATCTATGTTTAAATTCCATAAATAATATAACAGAATATGTAAAAAGGTAATCAAGAATGCAAAAATTCAAAACGAATGTCAGATTGCAAAAGATAGTAGGACAAAACCCCAAAAATTATTCAAATATATTAATAGTAAAAAGGTTAGGTCTGAGCATGTAGGCCCTTTACAAAATAATCTAGAGTGGGTGACTGAGGACAAAGAGAATGCAAATGTATTAAATACTTTCTTCAGCTCTGTGTATACAAAGGAGCATGGGGGAGCTCATGTCCATAATGGGGATGGTATTGACACAGCCCCAAATGATCCACAATGGCTCAAACGTGATATGGTCCAGACATATTTAGAAAGAATACATTTTTAGGGACTCGTTAATGACTGGAATCATACCACTGGATTGGCGTAGGGCCAATGTGGTGCCCATATTTAAAAAGGGATCAAAGTCTTTAGCAAGTAACTATAGACCTGTTTAACTTCTAAAGTCGGGAAGATACTGGAGAGTTTAATAAAAGACCTCAGAGATGCGTTTTTGCTGGAAAAAAATATTTTAAGCAACAGATAGCATGGATTCATGAAAGACAGATATCGTCAAACAAACCTGATTTCTTTTTATGAGGAGGTAAGTAAAACCTTGGACAGAGGGGTGGCTGTGGATGTGGTATGCTTGGATTTTGCAAAAGCGTTTGACACAGTTCCCCACACATGGCTAAAGTGTAAGGTAAAGTCTACAGGCTTGGAAAGATCAATTTGTAAATGGATAGAAAACTGGCTAAAAAAACAAATTCAGAGAGTAGTGGTTAATGATTCTTGCTCTGAATGGTCTAGGTTCAGTGTTGGGACTCTTACTTTTTAATATCTTTATAAATGTTATAGGGTCTGGAATTAAAATTACCATTTCTGTTTTTGCAGATGACACCAAGCTATGCAGTGGCTTAACATCCTTACAGGATGTCTCCAATTTACAAGCTGACCCCAATGCACTGTCTAATTGGGCAACTAAGTGGCAAATGAGGTTTACTGTTGATAAACTTGGATGCACTTGGGGGCTAAGAATATGCATGCATCATACACACTAGGGGGGTACAGCTGGGGGAATCCATAGTGGAGAAGGATCTGGGGGTTTTGGTAGATCATAAACACAATAATAGCCTGCAATGCCAAGCTGTGGTTTACAAAGCGAACAAAGTCCTTTTTTGTATTAAGAGAGGTATGGACTCCAGAGAGCGAGATATCATTTTGCCCCTGTACAAATTATTAGTAAGACCTCATCTGGAATATGCAGTTCAGTTTTGGGCACCAGTTCTCAAAATGGATATCGAGGAACTGGAGAAAGTGCAGAAAAGGGCAACCAAACTGATAGGAGGCATGGAGGAGTTCAGCTATGAGGAAAGATTAGAGGCATTGATATTATTCTCTCTTGAGAAGAGGAGATTAAGGGGGGATATGAACAACATGCAGAGCTGATACAAGGGGGGGCGGAAGGGACAGATGCCCTGGGCGGTACAATTTATTGGGGTCGGGGGGCGCAGTGAAGTGTCCTGCCCTTCGCCGACGCCGTCACTAGTTTGCTAGGACCGCGGGTTTCCCCAGCAACCAGTGACACTGTGTACATGCGCCCGCCCCCTGCTCTTCACTGCAGGTCTCGCAGACAAAGACGAGCTCGCACTCACGGGCCGCGAGTAGGGGCGCCGTTACTAGTTTGCTGGGACCGCGGGTTTCCCCAGCAATCAGTGACGCTGCGTGCGCCCACCCCCTGCTCCTCACTGCAGGTCTCGCAAAGACGAGCTCTCTCTCACGGGCCGTGAGTAGGGGCGTGACGTCACATGCGCGCCCCGCCCCCCTGCTACTCACGGTTCCTAGGTCCTGGCTCAGGCTCTCCATATCTCGCAGCTTCCGCAATCCACCCCTTCAGTATTTCAGTTGTGCGATGTGCCCTCCTGCATTCCAGGTATGTGGGCCAACTAGTGATCACTCATGGCTGGGCATATTTTGTTAACGGTCACGTTGATGGGCAGCTTTTTTTATGTTAAGGGGCACTCTGATAACAAACAAATTTTATTTTAAGGGGAACGCTGATGGGCATATTTTCTTAAGGGGCACACTGATGGACACATTTTGTTGTGCCCATCAGAGTGCCCTTTAACATAAAATGTCAGCGTGCACATTAAAAATATACCCATCAGCGTGCCCCTTAACATAAAAGGTTTCCATCAGCGTGACCCTTATTTTATGTTAAGGGGCACTCTGATGGGCATATTTTATTTTAAGAGCAACACTGATGGGCACATTTTGTATTAAGGGGCACTCTGATGGGCAGTTTTTACATTAGGGGGCACGTTTTGCTGTGCCCATCAGAGTGCCCCTTAATATAAAATGTGCCCATCAGAGTGCCCCTTAACATACAATTTGCCAATCAGAGTGTCCCTTAATATAAAATGTGTCCATGGGCAAATTTTTTGTTAAGGGATACGCTGTTGGACATATTTTCTGTTAAGGGGCACTCTGATTGGCAAATTTTCTGTTAAGGGGCACTCTGTTTGGCACATTTTCTGTTAAGGGGCACTCTGATGGGCATATTTTATGGTAAGGGGCACTCTGATGAGCAAATTTTATGTTAAGGGGCACTCTGATGGGCAAATTTTATGTTAAGGGGCACTCTGATGGGCAAATTTTATGTTAAGGGGCACATTTTGTTGTGCCCATCAGAGTGCCCCTTAATACAAAATGTGCCCATCAGAGTGCCCCTTAACATAAAATTTGTCCATTAGAGCGTCCCTTAACATAAAATGTGCCCATCAACACATTGATTCTTTCTTAAAAACGGGGGGGGGGGGGGCGCAGTTTGCCATTTTTGCCCTGGGCACCAAATGGCTTTATCCCAGCACTGTCAACATGTATAAATACATAAGTGGTCCATATAGTAAACTTAGTGTTGAGTTATTCACTTTAAGGTCATCACAGAGGACAAGGGGGCACTCTTTACGTCTAGAAGAAAAAAGATTTAATCTCCAAATATGGAAAGGTTTCTTCACAGTAAAGCTGTGAAAATGTGGAATAGACTCCCTACAGAGGTGGTTCTGGCCAGCTCAGTAGATTGCTTTAAAAAAGGCCTGGATTCTTTCCCACATGTACATAATATAACTGGGTACTGACATTTATAGGTAAAGCTGATCCAGGGAAAATCTGATTTCCTCTCGGGGGAACAGGAAGGAATTTTTTCCCCTGCTGTAGCAAATTGGAGCATGCTTTGCTGAGGTTTTTCGCCCTCCTCTGGATCAACTCCTCTGAGTGAAGGATTGTGTATATGGGATTGTATTTTTTTTTTTGGGTTGAACTAGATGGACTTGTGTCTTTTATCAACCTGACTAACCTTATATAACTAGCCACAGACGATCAGCAGGTATACAGCCAAAATTATTGGCTATAACCTGCTGACAAATTTGTGCTGTGTCCAATCACAGAACAGGTCAGCAGGGGCATGCCCATGCATACTGCTAAACTAGGAAGTACACCACAAGTGTACATCACGGTGCCTGGGGCTACTGCCCGTCAGCAGTACATGTACTGCTGGTGGTCGGCAAGAGGTTAAATAACCTGTTAACGTCAGAGTATTAGGTGCCTGAATTTTCTAGAACAGAATCATTATTTTCGAAGAGCATTACCAACTTTGGCACACTCTCCACTGATGACTTTTAATGCAGTATTACGTCTATTATATTTAAAATGTTTTTAGGTTAATGCTAAAGTCCGGTAAAGTGGGAAACAGGAACAGCTTGTATAGTGAAGCACACAGTGACCTGGAACACGCAGAAAAGCTATCAGTGAGAAAAGTCTCAGTGTTGTAGGTAGGGAGAGTACTGGTAAAATGCGGGTCACTATAGGGTGATCCAGAATTCACCCCTCTGGGGAAACTTTAAGAGGATTTTAACTGCATGTGTTGGGAGTATTCTTAGTTCCATAATTTACTGGAACAAGATAAAATTACCATCAATATTTATTATTTTATCTTTTATAAATTAATTACATTTTTTAAATAATACAAGAGCACATTTCAGGAAATCAGCAAACACAGCAACCGGAGACACTTAGAGGTTAGTGAAATAGTATCTGCTGGCCATAACAACAAGCCAGGTTCTTGCTGCTATTTTTCCATTGAGTGTTTGGAAAACCCAATCTGTACCTTGAGTTAAAATCTGTACCTTGAGTTAAAATCAGCTAAATACATTCCAAGGTGAATCAAAACAAAAAGAGGTTTAAAGTCTACAGAGTTTTCTTTAATGCTTATCTACGGGAATTAGAAAAAAATCTGCCCTTGCTGCAATCCCCCCCCCCCCCCCTGCAAGGGTTACATTTTCATTTAGTCTGAAGGGTGCAGGAATAAAGTGTACTACTTACCCTATGTTACCCTATCCCTCTTTATGAAAGGGTCCAGCACTGCTCCCTTCTGCCTGAAGCTCCGGTCGGGCTTTGAACAGTCCCTCATTGTGTAGGGCTATTAACCCTGCATTGTCTAAGGGAAGCAAGCTTGTGACTGTGGCCTGAAATGTTTTAGAGAGAAAACAGTGTTGGACCAGTGGCACAGATAGAGAAAACCTTCCAGCACCAAGCGTAACGTAAATATTACATCTTATCCCTGCAACCACCAAACAAGTATTCAACCCTTGCAGTAAGGGACAACCTCACTGTAAGGGTAGATTATGTCTAATTCCTTGAGTTCATCTTTAAAAAGCAGCCATGGCTTGAATAGAAAAGTCTGTCCACTGCCAGAATGCTATGTAGTGTGACCCTTGCTCTCTGTGTGTTATCAGTAGTCTCCCTGCCCCTAATGATTCACACCTATATCTGCACTCAGCAAAGCTTATACTCCCTATTGATTGGAGTGGTTTCACTGGTCAGGTGGTGTCTGACCTCTGCAAAGAGACCACGGCTTACACCTAAAGTGCCTACACTCTAGAGCCTGTGGCTGTTTTCTAAAGAAAAGGAACTCTAAGACTTTGAACGCTTTTTTGCTATAATTACACACAGGGGCGTTGCTATGTCTGCAAAAGATCTGGGGCTAGAGCCCATAGCAGCGGTCACCAACCTTTTTGCATGCCCGTGGGCGGGGGGGGTAAGCAATTTTTCACGGCCTATGGCTGGTGTTGGCACTTCAATCATCATGGCATAATAGTTGATATGGTGTCAGGGTGATTGAAGTGCATTATTTCTATTGTTACATTCTAATATATAATGAAGTGGTTCAACTCACCATACTGCAGAATCAGTGGGAGCCCTGGGCGTGTCACTTGCCACATCTCCTGCCACCAGATGCAGAGTGTCACTTGCCACTGTCGCCTGTCACCAGGTGCAGCGCGTAACTTGCCACCGTCACCTGCCACTAGATGTGGATTGTCACTTGCCATGTCGCCTGCCACCAGGTGTGGATTGTCACTTGCCACTTTCACCTGGCAGCATTTGCAGATCGTCACTTGCCACGTCACCTGCTACCATTTGCAGATTGTCACTTGCCACTTCACCTACCACCATTTGCAGATTATCACTTGCCACGTCTCCTGGCACCATTTGCAGATTGTCACTTGCCACATCATCGGCCACCAGATGTGGGTTGCCACTTGCCAACTGATCTGGATTGTCACTTGCCATGCCAACCAGTGCCACCAAATGTGCATTGACGCTGCATTGGTGGCAAGCTGACAGCACTGGTCCATTTAGTGAGAGCAGGAGAGCGGTGATGCGGGGCGGGCAGTGAGACATGATGTCATCTTGCTGCTCCCAGCCGCACCTCCAACATTGAAGCAAGGGGTCTGGCTGCAAAGTGGAACTGCACGATGACAGGAAGCACGTGACCTCCACTCCACCAAGCTGTGAGGGCGGAAGAGCGCTGATGTGTGGCGGCCAGTGAGAGATGATGTCATCTCTCTGCTGCTCGCCGTACCTCGCTCCCAAATTTAAGAGGCACAGCTGCGAAGAGCGCTGATGTGGAGCGGACGGAGAGATGTAATTTCTGCTCGTCCGCCTGCTCGCTTCTCTCTTCTCCTCCGCCTCTCTCATGCAACCTGCTGGTTAGGCAGGGACCCTGTGGCAAGAGACTCGGGGCTATGGGCCTCAGATTCGGGGCTATAGCCCCAATAGCCACCCCCTAGCAACGCCCCTGATTACACATCTGGATGAGCTGGCCCTGAATACTTATACAACACACTCTACTTAGAGATACATAGCATGATTTAGGTGTGAATTTTTTTTACATAGTTATTTAAAGTGGTTGTAAACCCTTACATTTACCCAGTGAAGTGACTGGCCTCAGGTGATACACAGAGTTGAAACAAATCCTCCTACATAAGTTGTACCTGTCTTTCTGCAGCCATTTCTTCTCTACAACCGTTCAAAGTGCAGAATTTATAAAGCTTATTGGGAGTTTAAAAAAGGGCTCTGACAGCTGATTGGAGGGAAGAGACACACACCCCTCGACACAGCACATGGGAAAAGAGCTGAGGCTGTCAATCTGCTGGAGGTCCCTCCCTGTCACCATTTTTCGCTTGGTGTCAGGAAAACTTGCCATGCTGATAGCAGCGAAATAAAGCAGCAGACAGAAATGGCACATAGTGCTCCTAATTGAGATAAGTACACACTATAGGAGGGATATGCAATTCTTATATTTCGTATTTGAGGTTTACAACCACGTTAACCACTGAATAGCTTTATTTCCCATAAGTCAGTATTCCATTTCCACTATAATGGCTCCCTTTTCTGCTCTCCTCAATAGACATCTCACAGAAACTCGCCTTTATCACCAGCTGGAATCCAGGGATATGTTAAGGAGTAAAAATCCTTAAAAAGAAAAGTAAAATAATTTATAAACTGACTTTTACACACAGGCAAGTACTTACAATTTATCATGAATGCAATAAAGGGGTACATTTATACTTAGCTAACTAAAGGTATTTTTTTTTAGCAAAGTAAGGGCCATGAAGAAGAAGAATTCTTCATCTTTGAAGTTTACATATATTCAGTTCCATTGCATGAAATCACCCTACTTGTACTTTTCTAGACTCTTCGGGATGCCAAAAAAGCAGGTAAAAACTGAATAAATCCAAACAGTGACGCAGAGACCACAGTTGCAGCAGATTACATAATCATGCACAGGGGATAAATGAGGAAGGGTCACTTTGCAGTGTTCAGCACAGCTTTGAGAGATCTTTTTGATTCAGCATCCAGTTGGCTTACTCTGCACAATGGTAAATGAGATGTTGAGAAAGTAACTAAGTTAGAGTGAGCACCAAAAGGAGTGTGAAAGAAGGGTTTCAGTAAAAAGGGGGAAAGTGAGGTGAGGCATTTCATATGGATGTAAGAAAAGGGTGGACCCGGCCAAATTTGCATTGAGGCCATTACCTAATTCACCACTATATCGATGAGTCCAGCACGCCTTAGAAACAGTTAAAAGAGCCATTATGGTGAAGATAAAATAAAAAGTTAGAGTTAGAATTAAAAAAAAAAAAAAAAAGTTTTCTGCTACCATTCTATATATTCACACCATGCATAAAGATGAGCTAATCTTCCAATGAGCTAAAAGAAATACATACATAAATGCAATGCTGCCAATTTATTAGGTAACAATTGCACATCTCTGTGACAGATTTGTGGGGATAGAATAGATATTGTGTTAGCGCAGACTCAAACTAGCTGCGTGTTGATTAACTGACTACAAGCATAGCAAAGCATAAAATCATATATTTAATTACAACCTGCAGTTATTAGTGATCTTGATATATCGTGCATTCAGAAGCCATAGCACACAGTTTTGTTGTGTTTGCTGAAAAAAAAAAAGTGGCCCACACATAAATCATTTAGAGATGTAATCTTCCAATATACATTCTATGCATGGGATGAAATAAAAACTTTTACAATCAATCTTGTTTTTTTATGGGGGGGGGCGTCAAGGTGAAGCAGGTGGCAACAAACCACTGTCATCAATATCGGGCTACTGCTTGATCAATAAACAATGTCTGACAAAAAATGAACATTAAATTATACCAGGGAGGTAACACATATATCCTGCATCATATAAGCTGTATATATATGTAATATTTATAAATATATATATATCTCTATATATCTATATATATCTATATATATCTCTCTATATATATCTCTATATCTATATATATCTATATCTCTCTCTCTCTCTCTCTCTCTCTCTCTCTCTCTCTCTCTCTCTCTCTATATATATATATATATAGATATATATATATATATAGATATATAGATATATATTTATTTATTTTTTTTTTATTATTATTATTATTTATTTGTTTTGTTTTGTTTGTTTGTTAAGAGGATCCCAGGGAGAGCAAGGAATGGGCAACAATAAAACCAGATGGCAATAAAAAAAAGCATACACACCAGACAGTCAAAGGAACTGCATATTAGGGTATGCTTGCAAGAGATTTAAAAATGCAAATGAAAGGCATTGAGCTGAAGAGGGACTTGTAGGTAAAATAATACAATCTGCCATGGACTGGTAAAACCTATAATATAGTACATACATGCTTTAGAAGAATATCAGTTGTGCTTTCTGTTCCATTATGTATGCAATGACATCACAAAATCTATTGCTCTAAACTGTATATGCCTATTCTAAGCCATTAGAAATCCCGTAGAGTGTGCTGGAAAGTTTCCTTACAGGTGAACAAGGTTGCTAGAAGAAAAATGAGCTTCCACTATACCTATAAATGACCTATATGGTGACATGCCCATGCTATATTGTAAAACTGACCAGTTGGCTTTAAAGGGGTTGTCCACGCTCCATCAAATGGAACTGCTCAAAGAAGCAAGAGTGGTGATGGGTTCAACTGAAAGCCATTATTACTGTTACTAAGAATAGGATATCTCAATGTGACACTATCCTCAGATAATACATTAGCACAATTCATGGGAAACTCTAAAGATTTCCTTTGAGACTATAACATGACATGGTTGTCAACTGCATATAATGCATAAATATTGCTTTATACAAGATGCATTTGACATCTATATGAAAAAAAACATCTCCCTGATAAGGAACTTGCACTGCTGATTTGCTATGTTAGTGGTCCTTTCTTCTTTGCCTTTGAGTGATAACACTGTCCTTGAACCAACAGTAGTTTGAAAAGGACAGGTCCATGCCAAATATAAGATCAGCAGTCTCCTCTCCTGAAATACTGTGCATCTGTCAGAGTTAGGAGCTGCCTAATAAAAATGTGCTATGGAAGAAAGTTTGACAGGTTAGATCCACCGGACTCTCCTCCCCACACTGTGGGAGAATAAAAGAAGATTCTAATTGGCTGCTGTGGGTAACTGAAACTATTGCTCAGTTAGACAAGCTTATCTAGACTTTCATTGCATTTTCACTTCTAGTCGGCTTCCCTGAAACAACTTCACTTCTTGGAAATATAAAAATTAATAAAACTTATTTGTGTATTTATATGCAAGATACACTACAGGCAAACAACTTTATACACCATAAAAATACATATATGGGAGCTGTCATCTAATAAAAGACATGTCTTTTTTTCTGTCCATCCAGTGCTGGGATTTACACAGCCCTACCACACAGCACAGCCAGCCTGATGAATGCACAGTATACTCTTCCTTCCGCAGATCCCAATATATATCGCTCAAACCAATTCTGGCTCTCAAACCTTTTCATGAAGAAATTTGCAGGCCACACACCAGATGATGGTGCTGTATAAAACTTTATTAATTCAATGCACGCTCTCGCATTTCTGGTGAACAAATGTGCATGTAGGATTTGCACCAGGTAATTCCCCTTCCTCTCTAAGGCCCCTTTCACACTGGGGCGGTAGGGGGCGTCAACAGTAAAACAGCGCTAAAAATTTTTAAGCGCTGTCTTACCACGGTATTCGGCCGCTAGCGGTGCGGTTTTAACCCCCCGCTGGTGGCCGAAAAAGGGTTAAAACCACTCATACAGCGCGGCTATAGCCGCAGTATTGCCGCGGTATAGCCGCGGTATAGCCGCGCTGTTCCATTGATTTCAATGGGCAGGAGCGGTGAAGGAGCAGTGAATACACCGCTCCTTCACCGCTCCAAAGATGCGGCTTGCAGGAGATTTTTTCTTCTCCTGCCAGCGCACCGCTTCAGTGTGAAAGCCCTTGGGCTTTCACACTGAACAAACAGTGGAGGCTGTTTAGGGGCGGTTTGCAGGCGGTATTTTTAGCGCAATAACGCCTGCAAACCGCCCCAGTGTGAAAGGAGCCTTAGGCTCCATTCACACTAACGCGTATTTTGATGCATTTTGCAGAAATGCATGGGAATTTTTTAACATGGATTCCTATGGAACATGTTCACATCAATGAATTTTTGTACCTCTGCGTTTTTGGAAAGGGTCAGGGACTTTTTTTCCTGCAAAATGCAGCATTTTGCATGTAATAGAATTCAATGGACGAGCATCAAAAACGCAAGTACATCGTTTTTACAGCGTTTTTGACGCGTTTCACTTTTTTTTTTTTTTTTTTAGACTGTATACAGTCTAAAAAAAACTGTAAACAAAAAACAAAAAAAGGCAAAATGCGTCAAAAACGCGACAAAAACGCTGTAAAAACGCTGTAAAAATGCTGTAAAAATGCTGTACTTGCGTTTTTGATGCTGGTCCATTGAATTCTATTACATGCAAAACGCTGCATTTTGCAGGAAAAAAAGTCCCTGACCCTTTCCAAAAACGCAGAGGTACAAAAAGGCCGCAAAAATGCTGTAAAAACGCTGTAAAAATGCTGCAGAAATGCTGTAAAAACACTGCTAAAAAACGCGGCAAGCACCACAAAAAAACACTGCAGAAACGCTCAAAAGCAACATGCATAGATGTGAATCGAGCCTTAGGCCTGGTTCACACCTATGCACCTTTTAGTGCATTTTCATTTTTTGCAGAAGCACACCATTTAACATGGTTTTCCATGGGTCACGTTCACATCTAGACATTTTATGGAAAGGGCCAGGGACTTTTTTTTTTTCAGGTTTTTGGTTCCATAGGCTTCAATGGATCAGAAACGTGTACTGAAAAACCCAAACTGCACCTGGAATATGCAAACTGCAAGAAGCATAGGTGTGAACCAGGCCTTAGTCTGCTGAGGTGCAGGACATTATAAAGACTGAAATAAAGTCAAATTCAGGTATTTATACTAGCTGCATTTAAACTTGACCTCGTGCCACAAAAAAAAACTTTCATCCAATAGCCAAAAAGGACAAAAACCCACTTTGTGTGCACCACCCTGCCTTTGAAAACCCAGTTACTGCTTTGTAAAACTAGCACTGACAGCATGCAGAAAATTACAGGAAGGGGTGGAGACAAGACCAGTCTCCCCGCACAAGAAGACAGAGCATCAGTGAGCCATCTGTATTACTGGAAGCTTTTGCGCAGAGGCAAAGTTGTGCACTGGAATGCAAGAAATGCACAAATTCGTTTTATTATTATTTATTTTATTTTTTTATTCCTATTTTTTTTTTCAATAAATACATATGTGCAATAATAAAGGTTTTTTAATATGTGCCTGGAGTTCAGCTTTATAAAATTGAAATCGCAACTACATTCCAAATAATGGACTTTTTTTTTTAATCAAACAGGAATCGGAATTTATATAGGATAATTTTGGAAATGTGCGCATACAAGTCAGCTATGAATAATAAAGATTTCTTTGCAGTCAGGAAAGCATCAAGCTCACTACAACCCCTGACACAAGCCTAACGAGTCTAGCACAGAACAAATGTATTTGGCTGCAGCAGTGACAGCACTTTGCAATGTGTCGTACCTATCAGAATAATGTATACCTCTGAGACATACTGTACATAGCTAGAACTACTGACGCTTCTGGCTCAGAGAGATAAGCCCTCACACGTGTTATGTGCCAGCTGGACATTTACAATTCAAATTGACATATAGATTTAATAAAATCCAGAGTCTTTCGTCCCTATGTTGTATATATTCCCAGAGATTGAGAAAGCGTTCGCTCCAGCGACATGGAAGAATTAGACAATTATGCAAAGCAATTAATGCGGTCGGTCTACTCGTTTGCTTTGCACTTTAATCAGACTATAAAAGCAAGTTACTCTGAACTCACAAAGTGTATAGTTTTACTTTTATCTAAAAAGCCATGTAAACGCAACCCCCAAAAAATGTAATCTGATATTATGTTAATTTACTGCATGGTACAAACACATCTGATAATTGCTTTCAGTACTACTGTTTTTTCTTTAATTTGATATTCGGCTGCAATGAGAAGGTCAGAGCCATGCATGAAATAGGCTCTCCATACGTCATCAAAATCTTGTAAATCCTCGGAGAATTTCTCTATGCCAGAGCGATACCCAACCGGGCCTTAAGCAGACATAAAGCAATAGTTATCCCCAAATTGATTTTTAGAACACCCAAGTTAGCTATCTTCAAGACCATGTGTTCAGCTTTATTCCAAATCTTAATTAGATTAAGATGGCTTAAGATAAGCAGAATTCAGCAGAGACAAGTAGAACTGTCCGCAGAAAGCACATACATTTCCATTTACTTCACACTTGCTGAAGATTCACATTGCTTCTTGGGAACAAAAAATCAATATTTAGCCTACTGAAAAATAAATGAAACACATAGAAGTATAAAATAAAATTGTAGCTGTAGTTTTATTTGCTGTCATTTAATTTGCCGTTTTTGTCATTAAATTTGTCAATTAATTTGTCGTTTAACAATACCCATGTTAAATATTCCAGCTATCATTATTATATTGTAGGAATAGCCGAAGGCTGTTTCAAATATATGACCATTTGTAGCCCCAAGCAAGGATCCACTGTAATGATGGTGCTAGGTTAAGGGGTTAGAAAAGGTTTTAATTTAATATATTGTTGGTTCACCCTGCCTCAGGTAACAGTAACTAGGCTGTACATAGACTATATTACCAAAAGTATGGGAACGCCTGCCTTTACACACACATGAACTTTAATGGCGTCATAAGCCTCGTACACACGATCGGACTTTGTAAAAACTTTCCCGTGGATTTCTGTACAAAGGGCGTTGGCCGTGAACTTGTTAAGCATACACACGGCAGGACTTTTTAGGCAACAAACATGAACGTAGTGACGTTTCAACGTACTGACGACACTTCAAAAGAGGACGTTCAATTCTCTGATGCCTTTGGTCAGCTTCTGTATTGTTGTCTGATCTTTTGCGTTGGTTCTGAGCATGCGTGTTTGTACTTTGTACTAAAGTCCGATGGTTTTGTGTACATACGATCGGACTTGCCGATGTTGGACTTTTGTTGCCCCCAAGTTTGTCTGTTCGCACAGCCAACATTTGTCCGATGAAAGCCGAAAAAGTTTGTCCGATGGAGCGTACACATGGTCGGATGTTGCCTTGAAACAGCTAATTTGCACGTTTGTTGTCAAAAAGTCCAATCGTGTGTATGGGCCTTTAGTCCGTAGGGTTCAATATTGAGTTGGCCCAGCCTTTGCAGCTATAACAGCTTCAACTCTTCTGGGAAGGCTGTACACAAGGTTTAGGAGTGTGTCTATGGGAATGTTTGAACATTCTTCCAGAAGCGCATTTGTGAGGTTAGGCATGGATGTGGAGGAGAAGGCCCGGTTCTCACTCTGCTCTAATTCATCCAAAAGGTGTTCTATTGGGTTGAGGTCAGGACTCTGTGCAGACCAGTCAAGTTCCTTGACCCCAAACTCGCTCATCCATGTCTTTATGGACCTTGCTTTGTGCAATGATCCAAATCATTTGGTGGAGGGGGGTAATGGTGTGAGGTAGTTTTTCAGGGGTTGGGCTTGGCTCCTTAGTTCCAGGGAAAGGAACTCTTAAGGCATCAGCATACCAAGACATTTTGGACAATTTCATGGTCCCAACTTTGTGGGAACAGTTTGGGGATGGACCCTTTCCTGTTCCAACATGACTGCGCTCCAATGCAAAAATCAAGGTCCATAAAGACATGGATGAGCGAGTTTGGGGTGGAGGAACTTGACTGGTCTGCACAGAGTCCTGACCTCAACCCAATAGAACAGCTTTGGGATGAGTTAGAGAAGGGTCTGAGAGCCAGGCCTTACCATCCACATCAGTGCCTGACCTCACAAAAGCGCTTCTGGAAGAATGGTCAAACATTCCCATAGACACACTCCTAAACCTTGTGGACAGCGTTCACAGAAGAGTTGGAGCTGTTATAGCTGCAAAGAGTGGGCCAATTCAACATTGAACCCTACGGACTAAGACCGGGATGCCCTTAAAGTTCATGTGTGTGTAAAGGCTGGCATCCCAATAAGTTTGGTAATATAGTGTACATGTAAGCCTTCGCGTGATTTTTTTATTTTTTTTTTAGAAAGTGGTGTAACATAATCTCCTCACTCTGAAGGAAGGCATCTGAATCTTTGGGGAAGAAAAGTTAGGATGGGGCTATTTATCAGATATTTACCTTGGACCCAGCATTGCCTTAAAATGACTCTGGCCAAATAATATGTATATATAGCAGATAAAAACAGCATGCTCCTCCATTCAGTGAATTTGTAACCTGGTTTACTTTAAATTGCAAATACTGTTTTCTTTAAATAATCGAAAAATGATGAGCATGCTGTACGTGTCATACTCAATAAAATAGTACGTTTAATAAAATAACCATATTGCCATGTATAACAAGTATTCACAGCTACTTTTATATTTTTATCATTATTTTAAGTAAATCTAAACCCAATCACCAATGTCTCCTATAAGTTGTGACATTTTAACATAATTTCAATGTTGTTTTAAATCTTTTTAAAACTGAAACTTTCTTCAAAATGATTCAGGTGGCATTGATGTGTGAAAACATGGTTATCATTTTACTAAGCGACAGCAACACAATCCTTAAAGTGTAAGTTCACCTTTACAGAAAAATCTGTAAGGTGAACTTACACAGGTCACCCTCCTCGCCCTCCTATCCCCCCGCCCCCCATGTCCCGCTGACCTGGACCATGGCAATCTCTAGTTTTAAGCCCCGGTATATGCATGCCAGGAGTCCGGGGCTTAGAAATCCTCTCTGCAATATGGTTTCACACCCTAAATAGGTCCTGAATATTTTTGAAAACTTCTACTCCAAACTACTTACCCACCTCCCTACCCTTCCCAATCCTCTCACGACTGGATAACCTCCCTTCCCCTACCCTCCTTATCAACCCCGCAAAATGAATCCCTCAATGCACCATTTACAGAGGAAGAACTGCTTGGTGTAATCAAATCCCTAAAACGCTTGGTAGCTCCAGGCCCAGATGGGTTTACTGCTAGTTACTACAAGCACTACGCCTCCATCTTAATTCCACGCTTAACCACTATGTTCAATAAAATTCTTAAAGGAGACCATTTCCCGAGTGAAATGACCCTGGCCAACATGTCCTTACTTTCGAAACCTCTTAAGGACCACTCACCCCCACAAAACTACAGACCGATATCGGTCATTAACAATGATCTTAAAATCTTTAGCTGATAGACTGGCTAACATTGTCGAGACGCCAACCTCCTCTGACCAATCAGGATACATTCCAAATAGACTGATCACAGACAATATCCGTTTGACACTGAATGTTCTCCAAGATGCTAATCTACACAAAAAAGTCCTTCTATTGAGCCTGGACATCAATAAGGCTTTTGATAGCATACTCTGGCCTTACTTATTCTCAGTCCTACAACGTATGGGCTTCAAAGACGAATTTCTAATGGGTGTACAAGCCCTGTACCACCACCCCAAAACAAGAATTAAATTGCCGGGATGCAACTCAGGGTTTTTCACACTGGGCAGAGGCACTTGTCAGGGATGCCCTGCCGCCATTATTATTCGCCCTTTCCTTGGAACCCCTAGCAACCGCTATTAAACAACACCCGGACATATCTGGATATCCGATGGCATCCTCCCACTTTAAACTCTGCGTGTATGCGGATGATGTTATGCTCTTTTTGACCCAACCACAAATCTCCCTACCCAATTTATTCACCATATTATCTAAATTTGCCTCTATCTCTGAACTTACAGTAAATGTAATGAAATCTACTGCACTCTCCATTAATTTGCCCTCTGCTCAGTGTGCAACACTCTGGGGATCCTTCCCATTCCAATGGTCAACTGACAAAATTCCCTATCTTGGCATCACACCACAATGGTCTTCAATCTTCGCTGCAAACTATCCAGCATGTGTGCTTCGACTACGGAGCTTGCTTAAAATCTGGAGCTCCTACCGCATTTCATTTTTGGGGAGAGTCACGGCAGTCAAAATGACCCTGTTACCAAAACTCCTATATCTATCTATAAGAACCTAGACACCTTTGGTTCTCTCCAATCAAATCCACCTTGGACCTCAGAATCGTACGACACAGATGTATGGGAACAGGTGAGAAGAGAACTTCATTGCGCAGTATTACCAGCAAAGGAGTTTATTGTAAAAAAGAGCCAGAATACTCACAAACACAGTATAAAAAAAAAAAATCGCATTCCAATCCTCATGGACTGTGATATTGTTTCCAACCAACCAGTAAGATGGCGACTAACGGGCATGGTGATGTCACGTGACCAGACTCCTTCCAACGCGTTTCCTCACTCACGGATGCCATCAGGGGTGTAGTCACGCACGTACAAGTTTATATATATATATATATATATATAAATGGAAATGAACTCGGGTTTAATTGAGGCATTCCAAAGGCCAAGAAGTGAGTGAACACAAAGCCAGAAATGGCTTAAATTATCCACTTTATCCTCAAAATGACTGCTTACACCTATGGGACAATTCTGTCCCCTTCCCAAACTTCAACAGTCATGTCATTTCCGGCAACATATCTAGAAACACAGTCTCTTTGATATCTGTAGGCTGCTGCACCAGGCAGAATGACAATATAGCTTCCTATCCAAGCCCCATTACACAGACTAAATATTTATTCACTAATACTGCTCCTCAAAAACCTACAAAATGCTAACTCATAATACCCATTACTTGGTCGGACCGCACACACATTAATTAATTGAACTCTAGAACCAAACCTGAGACTAGGAAATATCATTGGTGTCTGAATAACCACTTAAATGTAAACCACATTTAACAGGTCATTGACATATTTAAAAATAAAAAAAAAAATCTACACACACAGTCATGATCTGGGTAGCACATAAAAGGTTATTATGGTCAAGGCAACCAGTAGGGATGCAATTAAAGAAAAATATTTTGGCACTCCAATCCCAACTCATGCAAAATTTTAGGCAAAGTAGAAATAATCTCTGCTACACCTGCAACAATACTTTTATGACAAAGGTATTAAAGCTGACTCACTATTGGCAAAGCAACTTTGAGACCAAACTCACCAAGCTACATCTTACGTCATTATAGAGATAACACAGGGTCCACTGTCAATGACCTAGAAGGTTTCAGAAGGTTTTTGGACTCTTGATTAACAAAATTTCCACAAGTTTATAAGATTACAGACCAGCTGCAAAAAATGAAGATCCATCATATTTTCTTCCTAGACTGATATTTTCAGTTAAGATGTCAGTTACTTTGTCTTAAGTTCTCAACCTATTTAAAAATGCTCCCAGTTAAAGGTTCCCAACAAAGACTTTAAAAAATATACATAACTACAAATGCAACAGGCTCTAGAGGACTCACGCTCAAATCACATTTACACACAGAGCTGCGGCTTGGTCCCACCCACTCTCTTTCCTCAGTGGCTGTGATTGACAGCGTCTGGAACCAATGGTTCATACTGCTGTCTCAGCCAATGAAGAGGGAGAGTCCCCAGAGAACCAAGGCTTTTGTGTACATCACTGGATCGAGATAGGGCTCAGGTAAGTATTAGGTAGGGCTGGAGGGGGGGACTGCTGCACAGAGAACGTTTTTTACCTTCATACATATAATGAATGTAAAAAAAAAAAAAACTTGAGCCTTTAGAACAACAAACTCCACCCACTATACCCTCCCAGGGAGGCACCTCACTAAAAGGGGTACTAACTCAAACTTACAAGCCTACTTGAGACATTTGGCTCCATAGTATTGTCACTAGACAGAACAAGAACATTTCTGGATTTCCACAGCCCACTCTAATGCCCTTGTACACACGGTCGGACATTGATCGGACATTCCGACAACAAAATCCATGGATTTTTTCCGACGGATGTTGGCTCAAACTTGTCTTGCATACACACGGTCACACAAAGTTTTCGGGAAAATCCGATCATTCTGAACGCGGTGACGTAAAACACGTACATCGAGACTATAAACGGGGCAGTAGCCAATAGCTTTCATCTCTTTATTTATTCTGAGCATGCGTGGCACTTTGTGCGTTGGATTTGTGTACACACGATCAGAAATTTCTGACAATGGATTTTGTTGTCAGAAAATTTTATAGCATGCTCTCAAACTTTGTGTGTCGGAAATTCCTATGGAAAATGTGTGATGGAGCCTACACACGGTCGGAATTTCCGACAACAAGGTCCTAGCACACATTTTCCATCGGAAAATCCTATTGTGTGTACGGGGCATTACAGGATGCTTTGGACTTCAGACTGCAGGAATCCAGATGCAGACTTTCTAGCTCCAATACAGATGAGTAAGCACAGTGTTGCTGTGCGAAACTAGTCCACCTCTGCTCTGGCCTCTTGTTTACACGGAAAATTCAATAAATCTACTTCAATCACGTCGGTGTGCAGCCAATTTCTTCCTCCATCCAATGCAGTTTACAAAACATATCTGACAGCAAAGCAAAGATACAAATTCTCTAACATCCTGATGACATTTTTGTGTATGCCTAACATGTGGAATAGCCAACACACTCTTTGTTCAGATTCCTACAACTTATTAACCAATTCACAAAAACACTACTTTTCAATCTTGGATGCGCAGGATAAATATGAGAGCCCTCACACTACCATTTATACTTTACCTACAAATGTCACTTTGCACTGTCCCTTACTAAAGGTCTCACATTTTGTGGGCTAACTTTTGAAAATATTTGCAGGGAAGGCCCATCCAGGAAAGCATGGATTTCTAACATATACAAGTTACTAAGCATTTTGTGAGATGAACTCATTTCAAATTGGGAACTGCCATTAGAGCTATGGGAGATGATTTGGTACCAGGCCACATGAGTTCTTGCTATTTGAAACCCTAAATAAACATTCACTCGATCAAAATTTGCTATGGGGTCCTATTATCTGTGATACAAAAGTTATCCCCGCACTAGTTTAGGTCTCACCAGGTGTAAAGCTGATCTTGCTCTCCAGAGATTTACATAGTAACATAGTTAGTAAGGTTGAATAAAGACACCAGTCCATCCAGTTCAACCTGAGTGAGTGTGGGTGTCTACAATTATCCCTAACCCTGTACATCCCACATCATTCCCTACTCTCAATCCAAGGTCCCCATTCATATACTAGGGCCAATTTTGGACAGAAGCCAATTAATCTACCAGCATGTTTTTGGAATGTGGGAGGAAACCGGAGTACCCGGAGGAAACCCACGCAGGCACAGGGAGAACATGCAAACTCCAGGCAGGTAGTGTCGTGGTTGGGATTCGAACCAGTGACCCTTTTTACTGCTAGGCGAGAGTGCTAACCACTTCACCACTGTGCCGCCCCAGATGAGAGGTTCCAGGTGCTGGCTCATGCTAGTAGAGACTATATGCAAACGAGAAGATCTGGACAGCCGCACTCCAGGAAGTAATAATCCAAGTTTCTTTATTTTAAAATCAGGAACACATCAGATACAGGACATCATAGACAGAATGTACAGATCATAACGCGTTTCACACTTGTCCAAGTGCTTACTCATAGCTATGAGTAAGCACTTGGACAAGTGTGAAACGTGTTAGCCTATGATCTGTACATTCTGTCTATGATGTCCTGTATCTGATGTGTTCCTGATTTTAAAATAAAGAAACTTGGATTATTACTTCCTGGAGTGCGGCTGTCCAGATCTTCTCGTTTGCATATAGTCCTATTATCTGTGGTTATGCCACTGATTATGTTACAATAAATCAATAAATCTTGGATTACTTTTGTTGAAGTTCAAGAGATGCAAGTTTGGGTAGATCTACCTACATTTATTTTATTTTATGTATATTGCAAATATTTGTTTTTATAAGTGCAATATCTTTTCTGTATATGTACTCAACTTTCATCTGTTGTAAACCATGGGTGGATCAGGAATGGATACAGAGTTGGGGACATAAATGGCATGTTAATCACAGCCTAGAAGTCCCAAAAGTGTTTTCTTTTCATAATGTTCTTTTTTAAGGGTGTGTTCAGAGCAGTGTGCATACATGCACTCTGGAGTGCGTTATATAGGGGTGCTTTTTATTTTCTGTTTTTTTTTAATTAACTTCAACTCTATACTAACTGTGTTGTGATGACATGTGGTGCGATAAATTGCCATGCACATATTGCATTTTTAACCAGCACACACCACCACACATGTATGGTGTGACCAGGGAATATAGAAAACAATTGTTTTCTATATGCTATTGCATGATCATTGCACTTCAATGGGCATCCCAGCACTGAAACCCGGCTGTGTAACTTCCCTGTGCAGCTCTGAAAAGGATCTTTTAGGGAAAGTATGATCTTCAGTGTAGTACTTTTCCACCCTTAAACATGGGTCTGGTCACAGATTGCAGCCTTTTTCTATGTAAAGCAGCAATTGTATCTTTTATACAGCAGACAACACACCACCACACTAAATTTGTTTTTGTTACTAAACCACATACTGACTAATAGTGTCTAGAAAAAGGGAATCAGAACTTTAAAAAAAGGAGCACCAAGTTCTGTTTTTCACTCTTCGTTATCATCCTCTGTAACATTATGTATTCTAAGGATTTGAAGAAGGCATCTTTTTGGCTATTTATTTAAAGCAAAGCATATACACAATGGATATTTTGATTTTTTTTTTTCAAAGCTAGGTAGAGAGGTTTTTCGCTGCAATCCAGTTCACAAAATCAATTACTGTAAATTATAAACAAATATATACCGCACTGTCTATAAAAGAAATAAAATAAATAAATACAATAAAATAAAAAGCAGCCAGCACAGCACAGTGGATAAAGTTGCAAAAATTGGGTGAAATGTGCAGCGCTTATGTGATCAAATAAACCATAACAAATAATAGGAGTACAAAAAACATGAATAATAAATGATGTGCTCAAAAACACTCCAAGCAGTCCTCTATTATGACATGTGATGTCTATAAACAGAGGAACTTGGACGTGTGATGTCCAAAAAAGAAAAAAGTCAGTGACAAGCTTCAATCATGTGTGATGATAATCCTCTGATCCCCTTGGTATATTATACCACAAAGCTTGATTGACTCACTAGGTGTACACCTATTTGAGTTCAATCTCTCTGGTAAGCAGCTTCTGTTGTCTTTGGTGGTGGACCTACTATTAACTGTTATTACATCATACATATTTGAAGTTAAAGACTGTCACCATAATATGTCCACATGTGGTTAAGGATTATCATTACACATGATTGAAGCTTGGCACTGACTTTTTTCTTTTTTGGACATCACACGTCCAAGTTCCTCTGTTTATAGACATCACATGTCATAATAGAGGACTGTTTGGAGTGTTTTTGAGCACATCATTATTCACGTTTTTTGTACTCATATTATTTGTTATGGTTTATATGATCACATAAACGCTGCACATTTCACAAAATCAATTATACAGTATGTTTCTTCATCTGGTATATGTTCCTAGAAGTAAATCTACAATGGGATTTGCTAATGTTGCAGGCTGTGGTGCTGCATTGCAGACATTAGTCAGACAGTCTTCACTGACAACCATATCATAACTAGAGACACTTGAGACAAATCACTGTTGACCAAGCTTCCAACATATCTATGCACTTCTTCTAGCCCTTCTTTTTCAGAAAATGTCTTTGTTTAGAGGTGCATGATCAGGAAAATGATGATCAGACTCATAAGTAGGGGCTTTAGTCTTGCAAACACTTTAATGTGGGTTTGCAATGACTGGCAAAGATTGACTCTGCAACTCATTATGGAATACAAATATAACTTAAAAGGTATGAGGAGACTCATTCATTAAAGTGGTTGTACACCCTATGCAACCACTTTTACCTACAGGTAAGTCTATATTAAGGCTTACCTGTAGGTGCTTGAAATATCTCCTAAACCTCCACGGTTTAGGAGATATTTACGAAAGACCCAAGCGCCGATGACTACGGCACATGCGCCAATGTCATCATTGCATGCTCCCTTTGGAAAGAGCACATCATGCTGCTTCTAATATGGGTCATGCCGTGGCGGCTTCCGCGCACATGCGTCACGCTCTACGCCACACCACTTCGGCCAGTCACAGAGCCGGGGTTTGCGGCCCTGGAAGGAAGAGGGGCGAAGATGGATGCTCCCTGCTAGTGGGGACAACGGAGACATCGCAGGCTTCGGTGTCAGGTAAGTGACACATAATGGGCTACCATGCAATGCATAGTAGCCCATTATGCTTTACCTTTGCAATGAAATAAAGAGGAAGTAAAACCCACCAGGAGTTACTTCCTCTTTAAGTGCTAAATGACCCATTATTAGTTAGTTTGCAGAGATGTCAAAGCTGGTGGCATTTCTATCAAACAGTGAAAACTAATAATCACAATGCAGTCAAAACCACTGTAACACTTAGAGGAATTTATCAAAAAAACTTCATAACTTTTTCTTTAGTTTTGGATAGAGTGCAGATGGAGTGCAGATGGATTAGAACACATGTCAATTTGTATTGCTGTCTGTGCCCCCATTAGGGAGATTCATCCTCTTTAATTGTCCTAAAAGTGAAAATAAAAGAAAATCTTAAATTTTGGGTTGTCCCCAGAAAAGTAATAGATGGGAATTTCCTACAGTAAGGCCACTAGTTCTGGTGGCCTAGGGGTCCCAGAGAAATTCCCTTAACCACTTCTCGCCCGGCCCATAGCAGATGACGGCCGGGCGGTGGTTCAGTTATCCTGACTGGGCGCCATATGACAATGTCAATAGGAAGAGCCATTGATCGGCTTTTCCTCACTCGTGTCTGACAGGGTGGGTCTGCGCTGTATGTTTATCAGCACAGCCCCTCCTCAGATGACCACACTGGACCACCAGGGATCGCCACTAGGACCACCAGGCAAGGGGGCAACAGGTTGATGGTCAGGTATGTACCCCATGGCCATCCACATGTGCCCAATGTGCCCAGTCAGTGCTCAATCTGTGCCAATCAGTGCCCACAAATGGGCTCTGATTGGCACCATGATATTGCAGCGATGCCCAGCAATGCCACCCTTAGGGGGCATCAGTGCCACCAATCAGTGTCATCAGTGCCACCCATCAGTGTCCATTGGTGCCACCTGTCAGTGCCCATCCATGCCCACCAGTGCCCACCTATCAGTGCCCATCATTGCCCATCCGTGCCACCTATAAGTACCCATCAGTGCCACCCATAAGTACCCATCAATGCCACCTACGAGTGCCCATCAGTGCCACCTATGAGTGCCCATCAGTGCCACATACCAGTGCCACCTATCAGTGCCCATCAATGCCACCTATCAGTGCCCGTCAGTGCCGCCTATCAGTGCCCATCAGTGCCGCCTATCAGTGCCACCTCATTGGTGCCACCTCATTGGTGCCCATCAGTGTCGTCGTATCAGTGCCCGTCAGTGCAGCCATATTAGTGCCCGTCACTGAAGAAGAAAACGTACTTATTTACAAAAAAATTTAACAGAAACAAAGAAAAACGTGTTTTTCTTCAAAATTTTCGGTCTTTTTTAATTTGTTGCGCAAAAAATAAAGACCGCAGAGGTGATCAAATACCACCAAAAGAAAGCTCTATTTGTGGGAACAAAATGAGAAAAAAAATGTTTGAGTACAGTGTAGCATGACCGCGCAATTGTCATTCAAATTGCGACATCGCTGAAAGCTGAAAATTGGCCTGGGTGGGAAGGTGTCTAAGTGCCTGGTATTGAAGTGATTAATTTGCGGGGATTTTCTCTGACTCCTTGCTTGGCTCTGGGATAGGAAGTAAAGGGAAATCTCCTCAATGGGACACAGATGGAGGAAAAAAAAAAATCTGATAGCGGTTATAACACTCCCTTGCTCTATCCAAAATGAAAAAAAAAAAATTGCCTATAGTTCTATTGTAAGGCTTTCTAACACACAGACCTAGAACAGGTATAGTAATGAAAAATTTACTTTTTTTTAACTTTTTATTAGCTGAGTTTTGTTTTGAAGCAGTGATTCAGATTGATAGCAGTCATGCTTAGTCAGGCAGCTAGATTTTTTTTTTTATTAGGCCAGTAAGTGTAACCCCAGTATTCATGACACTACTTTAGGACTGATGATGTCTATAAAGCACCCTTCAACATTTTGCCAAATGTGGTAGTAGAATGAGCAGATATATGGCACAGAACTAATTAAAATAAATTCACTGAAGCTCCCTGAACTTTGTGATGAAAGAAACATCATTGTAATTGCCCCCCCGCCTTTCTCAATGGTATCAGTAAACGCTCAGACATTTTATTTTCTTATTTGGGACTTACGGTTCTTGTACTATCAATTACCTACCGGTTTGGAGTCAGTAATCTAGAGTGTTTATGAACATATGTTCCTGCTGAAAGGTTGCTCGTTTATCCTGTGCAATGTAAACTTATTCTCTTTTACTAATAAAGACATAATAAATACAAATAAACTCACTAGGAAAAGTTTATGAAAAGTATAAAAAAAAACATTTCAGGCATTATTGATTTTAAAAGTCAGGTTTAATTATGAAACTGGTCTTCTAATTTGTTGCTACAGCCAGCACCCACTATTTTATTTTCCTCCTACAAAGGGCAAAATTCCAAATTTGATATAATAAGGTGTGCATTTTTATAAATGTTTTTGATATAAAAAAAATTGCAATAACAATTTTATATTTTTTAAACAGTTAAGTTCCCTAAAATATACCTAAAATCATTGATCAAACTGTGCTCTTTCAATTATTAAACCCTAACCATTCAGATTTGTTTAGCCATTCTTGACTTAATCACAAACTCGGTGTAAATGTTTAAAAGCACAGAAAAGATGTACTGTTGCAGTTATGATTCTCACCAGTAGTGGGCATTATTCAACCACTTTTCAACAAGAGAAAGCAATATAAAAAAGGAAATTACATTACCTACTAAAACATACAGATGGCAGATTGCGGGGCTACATTTTTACCTAAAACCTGATGCAAATGTTGGTATCTTTATAGCATTGCTAACATAAACTGTATTTTAAATGTATATTACAATTTATTACACTGCAAAATATTTTTAGGAAGCCAAAAGTGGCAATTTAGATTTAATTTTGTATGTACTCTGCAAACATGAATATATAAACCTGAGTCACCTACTGCAAAGCAAATATGAATTATATTCCATATGATTAAGGTAGAAAAACTATTTTTTTTTTAAAACCTGCAACTTCATTGGGGAGATGTTTACCCCTGTGACACCAAGCCAAAATATATGGGTAACAGGGGGGCACTGGGACAGAAAGGTACAGGCAGTAGTAAAAAAAAAAAAAAAAAAAAACTCTAACTGTGACCCCCTCCACTATTATATATAAAAAAAAAAAATATTGTTGCTGTCTCTGTCCCTCTTGAAGACATACTAAATACTTCCCTATGCCTCAGACCTTTCAACAAAACAAGAAGTGAGTGTGAATGGAGTCACAGACCGCAAAAAATATGTTTTGGCTGGAGTTGAACTAAAATCACGAATGCAATTTGATATGATCTTGTATCTTCCAGAGACTGAGGACTGATACTTTATATAATGGGGTTGTATTAATGAAGGAGTAGGAATGTTCAAATTAAAATTTTAACATACCTCTTGGTAGAACATCAATAAAATTTAAGGAAATATATTGGTTGATGGAAACTTGGAACTCAAACTGCTTAATATCATATAAAAACAAAGGTGATGAAAGATGTCACCCAGGGATGTGTTTATAAAAAAAATGCATAGCAATTTGCCCAGTGAAAGTGAATGTACATTCTGTGTGAATGGGCATAAAATAATGTTATTAAGCCATTTCCTGGGCTAGTCAAATGTTTGTCATTGATTTCAAGAGGTAGAAGACTCTCCATCATAACTTTTCCCCATTTAAAGCATTTAGAAACAATTAGGCATATACTGTACAGAGGGGGGAAATAATTATTTGATCCCCTGCAGATTTTGTAAGTTTGCCCATTTACAAAGAAATGAAGGGTCTATAATTTTTATCATAGGTGTATTTTAAATGATAGAGACCGAATATCAACCAAAAATCCGGAAAAAAAAACACATATTACCAATGTTAAAAATTTAATTGCAGCCTGGCGAGTAAAATAAGTATTTGATCCCTATAGTGCAGCACAGTGGTGTAGTGGGTAGCACTCTCGCCTAGCAGTAAGAAGCGTCGCTGGTTGGAATCCCAACCACGACACTACCTGCCTGGAGTTTGCATGTTCCCCCTGTGCCTGCGTGGGTTTCCTCCGGGTACTCCGGTTTCCTCCCACACTCCAAAGACATGCTGGTAGGTTAATTGGATCCTGTCTAAATTGTCCCTAGTATGTATGAATGTGAGTTAGGGACCTTAGATTGTAAGCTCCTTGAGGGTAGGGACTGATGTGAATGTACAATGTATATGTAAAGCGCTGCGTAAATTGACGGCACTATATAAGTACCTGAAATAAATAAATAAATAAGCAAAACATGACTTAGTACTTGGTGGAGAAACCCTTGTTGGCAGAATTAAAGGGGTTGTAAAGGTATTTTTTTTTTTAAATAACAAACAGGTTATACTTACCTTCACTGTGCAGCTCGTTTTGCACAGAGTGGCCCTGAACCTGGTCTTCTGGGGTCCCTCGGCGGCTGTTTCAGCTCCTCCCCACAAGGACTCACCACCTTAATGTGAGCTCCCTTGTATGGTGGTTAGTTCTTGCGGGCGCGCTCCCGTGATACAGCCGGCGGCTATAGCAGCTCACTGTATCACTCGGCCCCGCCCCCGGCGCGCTGCTTCATTGGATGTGATTGACAGTAGTGCAAGCCAATGGCTGCGCTGCTTTCAATCCATCCACTGTAGCCAATCAGCGGCCAGGCTGAGCGGCGAAGAGGATGTCGGGAGCGAGCGTGGGACTTTCGAGGGGTCGGGTAAGTAAAACGGGGGGGCTGGGGGCGGCGGTATTGTCGGAAGTTTTTTCACTTTAATGCATAGAATGCATTAAGGAAATGAGGAAATCTGCTGGGCCTGCATCTCATTAGAAATGTTCCTATTGGGAGTATCTCACAAAAAATGAAGTTTTTGGTACAGGGGATTCCTTGAAATTTGACTTGTATCTTAGGCAGACTTCTGGGAAAATTGGTGAGCCAATCACACAAGCAGGAAATGATGTTTCTGGGGTCTGGTCGTTACACACTCTATGTACAGAACAACTCCAGGTAGCCACATTGCACTGCATTTACAGAAAATTACAGCGGTTGCAGATTGAAAAGGAAAGGTAATTTTTAATAACATTCAATTACATATGACTTGTGTTGCAATTGTATACACTATATTATTTTTTCTTTATTTGCTATTTTTCCCCCACGAAATTGGAGTTACCCTTTAAGGTTTCTTGGCCGTCTTTTGGCAACTCGAAGTTTCAGCTCACTCCATAAATCAGCAATAGGATTAAGGTCTGGAGTCTGGCTTGGCCACTCCATGACCTTAATGTGCTTCTTCTTGAGCTACTCCTTTGTTGACTTGGCAGTATGTTTTGTGTCATTGTCATGCTGAAAGACCTATACATGACCCACCTTCAGTGCTCTGGCTGAGGGAAGAAGGTTTTTATCCAAGATTTTACAATACATGGCCCCATCCATTGGCCCCTCAATGCGGCAAAGTCAGTCTGTACCTTTAGCAGAGAAACAACCCAAAAGGATAATGTTTCCACCTGCATGACTGTAGCAATGGTGTGCTTAGGGTCATAGTCAGTATTTTTCTTTCTCTAAAACCCTAAAAAGGAAAATATATAACTTGGCCACTAGATGGCCCCAGGTATCATAGAAAATTCTACAAAAGCACCACACAAAACCACATAGGCACACATTCAGCTCCTCTAATGTGTGTTGTTTTTTTTTATTACATATTTGGCTTTTTTCTTGCTAACGAGAGTTAGCGCCTAGTCTGTGATGTAATACAAATGCTGATTACACTTTTGCACTTTTGTCATAGATCATATAAGGCTTTGCATGGCCTTCTTGTGAGCAGGCATAATTGTGTGGTTGCCACAGTCACACACATATTTTCCCATTTCTATTACAGTGTATATAAAAAAGGTTTTGGTTTTACATACTCTTTAAGGCAGCCATTTTCAACCAGGGTTCCATCCAACCCCAGGGTTCCTTTAAAGGTTGGTAGAGGTTCCTTGAGCTGCGGCTAAGTGACCTCTTTTGAATGGTGCCTGCATAGTCCAGGGCCAACACCACTTGGCAGCAGCATGATACTTTATTCTGACCCTGCTATGAATTTTATTCAGCAGGGGTTGCCGAGACCTGAAATTTATTTCAAGTGTTACCCTGGGGAGAAAAGTTGGATAAAGGTTGCTTTAAGGTGTAAGCAAACTGTATATCATCTATATCTGTATTGAGGAGTTTTTTCAACCTTGCTATTAAAATAAAGAATAAAGATATAATGAAGATTGAAAATCAAGATACTATACATGTCACCTGCACACATTCTGGATATGCTGTTAGTGTACATTTACTATGGTTGTTAAATTCGACTGTATCATATCAGGCATATACACTTTCCTGGAGGTCCTGCAGTAATTGTATCTTTATTTTGCTCTCTCTCCCTCTCTCTCTCACTTTTCAGCTTCGCATGTTATGCTTTTATGAATGTATTGATTTCCGTTACATGTTTAGATGAAATTGAGTTTATTTTGTGCAGTGCTTGACTTTAGGGAACAGGACTGAGACAAAATCTAATTTTATTTTAATTGATTGGTTCCCAATTTCAAAACCCTAAAGTCAGCACTGATACATTTTCCACACTCCCCTTGATGTGTTACAGCCTTCTCTGTGTCTCGTAGACCAAAAGGTAGTATGTCATGAGACCAATTCTCTGAGACTATATAGGCTGCAAGCTTTAGCTAGGGAACCATTAGCATTGTTTCTTACATTGTTTAAAGTAATGAAGCCTAAAATGTTTGGAAAAGCTGATATCCAGAGAGGCATTGCACTTTTTTACCATCATGGGAGTCATAAAAAAGTACAACACTAATATTAAGATGTAGTTAAACATAGGGTGCATATTATGTTTTTGGAAATAACTGATATCAATAAAAAAACAAATTCCCACTTACACAAGAATATTTGCCATGGTATGCACACTTTCAATGTTCTGTTATTAACCTTTTGAGGGTAATGGAGATTTTCAGATGCTCAGTCCAAGTGACCATACAGAGCATACCAGTGGGTCCGTGTGTTAAAACGGAGGCAAGGAAAATTTGAAAGCCTAAATGCCCCTTATTTTAATCATCTCAGCCCTGGAAGAAACGGCTGCTCAATGACTAGGCCATTTTTTGCGATACGGCACTGCAACTGACAGTTGCGCGGTTGTGCAACTCTGTACCCAAACAAAATTGAAGTCCTTTTTTTTCCCACAAATAGAGCTTTCTTTTGGTGGTATTTGATCATCTCTGCAGTTTTTATTTTTTGCGCAATAAACAAAAAAAGAGTGACAATTTTGGAAAAAAAAAACAATATTTTGTATTTTTTGCTGTAATAAATAGCCCCAATTTATTTTTTAAAAAAGCAAATTATTTCCTCAGTTTAGGCCAATATGTATTCTTCTACATATTTTTGGTAATAAAAATCGCAAAAAGCGTAATTGATTGGTTTGCGCAAAAGTTATACCGTCTACAAAATAGGAGATTTATGGCATTTTTATTATTATTTTTTTTTTTACTAGTACTGGAGGCGATCTGCAATTTTTATCGAGACTGCGACATTATGGTGGACACATCAGATACTTTTGACACATTTTTAGGTCGATTGACAATTGTACAGCAATCAGTGCTATAAAAATGCACTGATTACTGTATAAATGTCACTAGCAGGAAAGGGGTTAACACTAGGGGGCGATCAAGGGGTTAACTGTGTTCCCTTTGTGTGTGTTCTAACTGTGAGGGATGGATGGGACTGACTATAGGAGATGAGAGATCATGGTTCCCAGCTCATAGGAACTCACGATCTCTCTCTCCTCACAGAACTGGGATGTGTGTGTTTACACACACACATCCCTGTTCTGCCTCTCATGCCCGCAATCTCGACCGCCGCTCACGAGCATCGGTACCCTGACTGCAATCCTGCTATCTCGATTAAAGGGACCAACGTATAGCTATGACGGTTCGCAGGATAATGACGGCGGCTGGTCGGCAAGTGGTTAAAAGTAGGGATTTTTTTTTTAATTTTTAGGATGAATACCGTATTTATCCGCGTATAACACACACTTTTTTCACCTTAAAATCAGGGGGAAATTGTGGGTGCGCGTTATACGCTGATCCCCCGCCGATTGTGAGCCTTTTGGCGGCTCTCGACGGATTTAGGTCGCTTTCGGACATTTTCGGTGGCTTTCAGGGGCTATCGCAGTCCTGCATGAGCTGCTGAAAGCCGTCGAGAACAGCAAAAAGCCGCCGAGACACGCCGAGAATGGCGAGAGCGGCCGAAAGCCGCCGAGAGCGGCGGTGCCATTTTTAAACGGCAGCATTCTGCAAATGACACAGGGGCAAGGCTGCAGATGGACACTGACAAGGCTGCAATGATGGACAAGGCTACAGATGGACACTGACACCGACAAGGCTGCAGTGATGGACAAGGCTACAGATGGGCACTGACAAGGCTACACTGACACTGACAAGGCTGCAATGATGGACAAGGCTACAGATGGACACTGACAAGGCTGCAATGATGGACAAGGCTACAGATGGACACTGACAAGGCTGCAATGATGGACAAGGCTACAGATGAACACTGACAAGGCTGCAATGATGGACAAGGCTACAGATGGACACTGACAAGGCTGCAATGATGGACAAGGCTACAGATGGACACTGACAAGGCTGCAATGATGAACAAGGCTACAGATGGACACTGGCAAGGCTGCAATGATGAACAAGGCTACAGATGTACACTGACACTGACAAGGCTGCAATGATGGACAAGGCTACAGATGGACACTGACAAGGCTGCACTGATGGGCATTTAAATGTAAGTTTTTTTCCTTAAACTTCCCTCCTAAAAGTTTTTTTCCTGAAAATTTCCTCCTAAACTTGGGGTGCGTGTTATACGCCGATAAATACGGTATTTTCTAAAAATGAATCTCCATCCAATTTTTTTTTTTAGTTTACACAGATTCACTTATTGCCACGTCTGTCTGTTTGTAATATATTTTCTATATATTTTAATGTATGCACTAGAGAACCAGCAACACTATCATGCACCCCTAGTTAGAAAAAGAAATATATGGTAAATGTACTTCAGAGAGGAAACCTCTGCAGCTATAAGCACTGTGGAGCAATTTGTCCTCAAAGTTTACAGGAGAAACATTAAAGATGTTCTCAAGTTTCTGAAGCTGTTTCTGAAGCTGTTCCCTCAGCGGCTCAGCTCACCCTGCTCCCTCCAAACTCATCAGCTTTTCAACATTTCTAATCTTTAATGTGAGCACACAGCAGGTGTACTGGGAGGGGGAACACAGGGAGCTAAGCTGCTGAGGCAACTTGAACGACTTTGGTGCTTTTACTGTGAACTTTGAGGATGGATTTCTCCACAATCACAATGTCTGCAGCTACAGAGGTCAGAGGGGGCATCTTTCAAAGCTCATTTGTTGCTCCTAAGTATTATGGAAATGCTAAATGTCCATGCCCGGGACACAGGTTATATTTAAGCATAAAAATCCTAACCTCAGCATAAAACGTTAAAGTGGATGTAAACCCAATGTCATCCTTTCTAAACTACTGCCATAGGGGTTATCTATAAGGATATACATGCCTCCTGCATGTATCTTTACCTGTCAAATGTCTCCCCTCTGTCTCTTATGAGAGCCGAAAAACTGCAGATTCTGTGGGCGGGTCTGTTGTCTGGAGCTCGGTGGGTGGAGTCGTGATGTCAGTGGACTCCCCGTCCACCTCTACACTCCCCTTGTCAATATGCATTTTTCTCCTGTGTATTTCTTAGATTGAACTTCTGCTATGATCTCTAACATCCAGTGAAAAGACAGGAAAGTAACCACATGACTTCAGCATGCCCAATTATGCTGAGGTGTGGAACATCCAATCCTGGCAGAGCAGCAGAAGAAAGGAGTGGGAGGGAATTAAAAAATAATGCATGTCTTAGGCTAGTGCACGAGATGTAAATCACCTGTCACTCACAGCAAGGAGGAGGATTTGACAAAGTTTTTCTCTGTTTGTCAAGATTTATCTCACTGAACAATAAAAAAGGATTGCTCAGAGATGGATTAGCTCTTTGTGGCAAGACTGGGCTCAAATGATAGGAAATCTTATACTCTATATTATGACATTAAAAAAAAATTTCGGGTTTACATCCACTTTAAGCTCCATGCTCCCTCTTTTATCCTCTCACCCCTCACTGGTGGTATGTGAGCCTGTCCATGGCTTCAAGAGACATACAGTGAGGTTAGGGAAATAAGAGGGGGTGGGCTAGAGACTGTTTCTTTCTAGGGGCTGAGATTTTTATAACAGAGTGCCATAGGTGTTTTGGTGGTGCTCAGGTAGCTTTGGTAAAGATATGCCAATTCATGGCTGATTTAACCCTTATCAGCAGTTTAATATTTACAGATGCAACTGGTTTACTTGACATATCTTTGTCTAAATTAAAAATACATATGTATAATGTTTAATGTTGACATGCCAAGTTATTTTCATTTACCAAAATAAAGTCCAAAATTTTTAGCAATTGTAACAGATTTTAGTCCCCCCATAAATATGTATACATTTAAATTTCCGCAAAAGGTGCTGTTTGTTTCAAATGTACAGATATGGGAAGGAGCCACAGGCATTTGTATTTAAAAATGAAGTGCAAAAAATACCTGCTCATTTTGACAAAAATTTTGTTAGATGATAATTTCCTGTGCTCTTTGCCTGTGCTGCATTCTTCTGATTGGATGCAGCCACTGTGGGGCCAACAAATTTCAATCCGACTCTTTTGAGGGGAGGGCAGACAGGGTCACCCAGAAAGCGACTTTTGTCCAGTTCATCAGGGATCAGTTAAAATTTGTACAGTGTATTGCCAGCTTGAGATTCATGAACAAGGAATGAACTGTGTTTGGAAAACATATCTTCCCATGAACATAATTCTCCAAATCTTTTTAAAATACATTGTTCAGTCATTTTGGTTTAATATCCTTTTAAAGAACGTTTCCCCTACAGCTCTTTCATCACATCTGTTTTATTTTTACTTATTTTTTTATTTATTCTGTATGCATGTTTTTGCTATGAAATGTATTATCATCATGGTAACCAAGAAACTGCATGGGCAGATAAAGTCTATACTTTTCTTATTCGTACAATACTGCTGTAAACAAAATGTTTATTGGAAAAAGGCAACTTGTCATAAACAAAAGTCGTATTTCATATAAAGAGTAAGAGATCTGAAGTCAAAATGAATTGTACTTTTGGTCTTACGGATGTGTGTGCATTTTATGCAGCATTTGTCTTCCCCCCATGGCGCTCTTGACATTTATTTGTAATAGGAATTTATAACATGACATCATACTCTGGCGCCTAGAACAGAAATAATGTGCACACACGTCAAGACCTTCCAGATGATTAGCAGCAATTCATGGGGACCAAATGTCTTGCCTAATAACATTCACTAGATTCGAGCAACAGTACTTGGCAAAGAGTTCACAGATGAAATACATGGGGGGCCGATTTACCAGCCATAGAATTTGTATTTCTGAATTTTTACACAGCCCCATCAGACAACACAGCCAGAAGGAGGACACAAATTGCCCTATTACAATTAGGGAGTACAGTAGTGCCATTTCCATTCCCCCAGCTGGTAAGTGGACAATGAAGGAGCTGGAGTAGAATGATGAGGTCATCTCTCTGCCTCCTATGAGACTATGAGCACATTTGCATGCAGCAGTACGGATTGCCTTCTAACACTGCCCCCCCCTCTCTCGGTCTAAGTGCTGAAGTACATGGGAATACAGGAGGCAAATACCAAGTTAAATTCAAGAATTTACACCACTTGCATTTAAAAAAAATATAGGAATTTACTGATGAACATTGATCTGCATTAACATGTGTCTAATATCTGCGAGGAGTTCATCTTTAAACAAAAAACTCGCTTGGCTGATTGGTCTTGAGAGGGCTTCTTATTATTGATTTTAACTTTATCTCAGGTAATCTTCAGTGATAGAAACTAGCTATTATATTTCATGTGGCTGTGAATTATCAAACTGTTTGATATTGTGCAATAACTTAATACCCAACAGGTGTATCAGAACTATAAAGTCTTAGCTCAAAAATACGGTTGAGATTGAGGTAGCTGGTAGATAGACAGTATGTCATACCTATAGTCACCCCATTTCTTAAATGATCAAATACCACCACAAGAAAGCTCTATTTTTGTGAATAAAATTATAAAAATTTCAATTGCATACAGTGTTGCATGACCGCACAATTGCCAGCAAAAAATGGTCTGGACATGAAGGTGGTAAAACCTTCCAGTGGTCAAGTGGTTAAAGAATACCTAATAAAGGCACATGTGTGGGAATTCACAAAGGGTGTCATATAAGTCAAGTTTTTACTGGGAGAACTGAGAGCCTAGTTCCCCATCGGGTCCGCTTTACTTTTGATTGACAATGAATGGCAGTGGGCGGATCCATAGCCACTGATCAGTCCAATAGCGGCTTTCAAATCTGCTCCCTGCTGTGTACAATAACTCCATGAACAATATGCTTACCTAAATATTTTATACAATATACAATAGAAGGTTGTTATTCGGTACACTGTTTATGAATTACTCTGCTGAAGTTTATTAGTATAATCTGAAAAATGGGCATACGTGTAAAAAAAACGTTTTACATTTCTTAATTTTTTTTATTATTATCATCAACACTGTGGGCCAGATAAACTAAGTGGCTGTTGAGGAATGTTAATTGTTGCAAGTGACATCTTACTTGGGTGCACTGCATATCAAATGATCTATTATGTTGCGGAATATAAAGTTTATTTGGTGCCTAGTAGCGTGTGTAACTGTTTTGCACCATCAGCCTCTTGGTGCACTACTTCAAACCTTCATTGTGCCAAATATTGACAAACTCATTTTCCTTGCCATTATTTATGCAGCCCAAACTGTGAGTCCTTTTGTGCAAAAAGTTGCATTTGGGACTTTTTCTTTACAAGGTCTAGGCACACCGACAATAGTTCATCTGTCTAGTTGAGAAAATAAGTATTTCTACCTGTGTGCACAGTTAGAAATACACAGAATAAAAGATTTAAGGCGGAACTTCACTTAAAAGTGAAAGTTCCTCTTATTCTACTTCTTTCAAACAATATGAACGCGGTGTTATGTATATGATGTTAAAGAAAACCTGTACTAAGGAAGTATGTAAGCTATCATTGCTGACCTCCCATATATGGATCAAAATTTGGCCGCTTCAGCAGGGACCAGTTGAATTTCGATCTACCAATTGACTTCTGTACAACCAGCCTGTAGGATTTTGCCCAATAAGCGCCGTTGGCTATAGCTGGCAGCGCTGAACAGTGTATTCTGATGGCAGGGAAATCTCCCACTGTCACAATACAATAGCTCAGCAGGGAAGATTCCCCCAGCTGGTTGAACAAAAAAGAAAGAGACTCATCTATGGGCTGCTTTAGGCTGGCCAAACACAGTTTGAATCTCGGCCGGTTCCTGCTGAACCGTCCAAGTTTTGAACTGTTATTGGGCAGGCTGAATGTACCAAGTTGATCGTTTAATCAACTTGGGTACAACCAGGTTGCCGGATTCTCTTACGATTATAGCAGCCACTAGCGATAATCACTGTCTTCTCCCAGTGGGGATGCCTTCCCCTGTCCGCGACCACCAGGAGAAAACAATTGCTGATTCCCCAGTCAGCACTGTCTGTGTTGATGGGGGAATCGTGCAAATTTATTTTCTGCAACTCGTAGTTGCAGGAAAGAAATTTGCACCGTGTATGGCCGGCCTTAGGGTCACTGACCTGGAACAAGCATGCAGCTCAGGAGTTCTGACTTTGCTATAAAAACTTAATTTGGCTTCGTGTTCCAGGCCAATGACTCAAAGTATTAAGCCAGACAACTGGTATTTTAAAAAGGTGGCCAGCAATGGAAGCCTCCATATTCCACAAAGTACAGGTTTCCTACAAGCTGCAAGACCAAAGCAAATTAAGCTGAAGTAGGATTCCATCTATCCATTTATTTCCTTAGAAGACAGCTTGTTCTAGTTATTCACTCAGACCTGCAATGTGATTACTGCATCACTTGCACCCTTTAATTATCAAGAGGTTTGAGAGAGGTTGGATAACACACACACAACAGCAAAGTGTGACTGCACCAAAAATGCAGATAACTTACAAAAGGTGCTTGAATGTTTCTATAGTAACTACCTGATGTGTACACACCATGCAGTCTTAAAAATGATTTTAGACGCGCCAGTGTTTGAATTAGATTTAAGAACACATGAAAGAATCAGGACAGCAATTACTGGAGGTCTAGGAGCAGTTCTATGTAGCAAACATACAGTGACCAAACTAGAGCATAAGGGTGTGCATACCCTAAAAGGAGTAGAGATAGGATATTAATACAGTATGGAGATAAGAGTGAAGGAAACACAGAGGAACAAAGGAGTGAGAAAAGACATGGTAGAGAAAATAATTATACTTTATCTTAAAATATCTACTACATTTTAAGGGCCTTTGTTGACAGGCTTTTTGTTGCATCAGAGCCAATTCTCTTCCCATACAAACCAATAGGAATGCTTAAAGCAGATTGATGCACAGTTGAAGGCGGCCCTATGCACTAACTGGTGAACTCTCAATTATTTTATTTACATTTAAAACCGATCTTAAATACAGGGTGAATATGCGCGACACAAGCCCAATGCCCAACAACACAGGTTCTAAAGCTTTCCAATTTTAAACTAACAAAACAAGAAAAAATACAAGCAGACTTCATGCCAACATGATTACATATGTAATATTTCTTCATAGAAAATGAGAAATACCATGAAAGCCAAGCCATGTTGAGAATATACTTGTGTGGCTTTGTGTGTATTCAGAAGAAACACTGTTGGCAGACAGAAAATTAGTTTTTATGTAGAGGAGACATACAGAATCTCTTCTGCAGTAAAAGCCTACTGGCTACCATTATTTTCTAAAATAAAGGTTCACTTTTACCTGTGTTGCAAAAATACATGAATGGCAATCTATGTAAAACATACCATACATGTGTTTTCTGTGTATTCTAATGTATAGAGATGCACAAGAAGTTCTCATACTGGTGTATCCCTATACTTATTGTAAAATAAGAATACAGGAGGTAAAACGGTGGTGTTTTGGTTTCCCCCTTAGCTTCAGCTTGATACTACATGATCAAAATAATAATATATAGGGTTTAATCACATATACAGGGTTCAGAAATGTAGGCCGTAGGAGTGATAAAATGTGGTGTTGGATTTTAGATAAAACCACTACTTTGAAAATAAAACAAAATATACATTTGGATGTGTGACTTCTTAAAAAGGGCTTTCAGCACTGGAAGGTTTTCAAAGTAATGGAGTGAGAGCATTCGTTTTTAATTACATTGCAGAATTTAACTATAGTGCATGCACTACCAGAATTGACAAAATATTGTGTAATAATCAAATAGAATAAGTGCTGCACAATGTAAATATGACAAGTGCTTAACTCTATTAATACAAATAAACAGTGTGAATGAATATATACATAGTCTAAATGCAAATTCTATATAAAGTGCATATAGGTGCAGAAAACTGGTAAAACAAATGTATATAGGTGAAAAAGTCATCCAAATCATTGTGGATAGCAGCCAAGAGTGTCCAAATGAGAGTCACAAAGATGTGACTATCCACCACCAAAGGAGGGTAAATACGCTTACCAGAGACCATGGACTTAGATACCAGCAGTATTGAGTCAATTAAGCTGATATAACCATAGATCTCCAGAGGGATGATCCATGGGACAACTCCAGGAATCTCACACCATATCGCATTGGAGGGGGTACCACTCTCTTGGTTAAAATAAAACATCTCCACATAGTGTAAAACCACAAGTTACAAATTTTATTAAAAAGTACAGAACACTTACATGAGGTATGAAGTTACGATGCTTATCTACTCATCCAGCAAGTATGGTCACAGGAAACATGTGGTACACAATGGCCTGGATAGGACTCGGCCTATATCGTGCATGCATGGTAGCATCAACATTTAGATGTAGACCAACTCTATTCGCAACAGCCATATAGAGGGGGAGGAACATCCTGAGCAGTCTCTGCAGCAGGTGAGTTTTTGTTGCATTAGAATGTGACCTTCTAAATTCAGGCTCAATCAGCTCACAACAATCTCTCTACCCCCTGACTTATGTTGTAGCCCACACAGGCCTGTTAATCTAAGAAACATCTCAAATTGCTGCCATTAGGACAAGCCCAAAGCTGTCTGTGGCATGTAGACTGATTTTGCTGTATAGGTCTACATCAAATATCAATGTCATTAGGAACCTAATTCTACTGTATTAGTCTGCAACAGATATTTTGACATTGGAGGACTAGCACTTTCATTGTGTATGTCCGCATCTGATGTCAGTGCAACAAAAAGGCTGATATGGGAGTTTTTACCTGCGACTGGGAATTATCAATTTAAATTCTCATAGAACCCACATTATTATGTTGTTTCTTTTAGCTTGGCTTGGCTTATGGGGTAGGTAGATACTGTAGAATGTAGATCACAAACACGTCTTTATCATAAGGCAATATAACTGCTGAATTTGGAACGTTGTGTATTTGATCATCTGCATCATTTGTATGTATAAGTTAAACTGTAAAACATAATCAGAAACAGAAGGGAGACCGTATGTTGCAGAATCTTAACATATCTTTTGAAAGGTAAAATCTATGCTCACAAGATGTTTCGTACTGTTTATTTAGACTGGGAACATTTTATGATGTTATTCTATCACATGGACATTTGTGGGCTCATTTAGTAAAGCGGTGAAAAGAACGAAGGTCAAAGTGCAGTAACCTATAGCAGCCAATCAGAAATGACATTACTGAATACACACCTGTATAATATTAATAGGGCTCTCGTTGGTAGTTATTCTTGACAATCTCAGCCTTTTCCCTTCAAACACAGCTTTATTCAAAACACATGCATTTGAACGCAAAGCTACAACAATATGCTAGTTTAAAATAAGATGATTACAGTTATGAAGATAATGTTGGTGAATGGTGATACAGATTTATGGCATTTCTACAGTCCTTAAGTAAACCTGTTGTTAAATATAACTAAAAGCAAAGCTTTTTCAGTTTCAGATAAACTGGAAAGGGATAAGAAGCCCTGTCAGGTTTTTATTGGTGCCTGTGCCCCCCTTCAAGAGATTCACCCTCTCCATTTGTCCTGTTTACCAATATCACTGAAAGTGAAAGTACAAGAAATTATCACATTTTGGGTTGTTCCAGAACAGGAATAGAGAGTAAAATATTAAAATGGGGACACGAGCTCGCGTGACATAGTTGACAACCAGGGATTCGCTCACATTGGAGGGATTTACGCCCATTTCCTGTTTTGGATATTCGACAGGAAGTTAGGGCTAATCTCCCCAATAGGACACAGATGGCAAAACTTGACAGGGGTTTTAACCCTCTCTTACTCCGTCTAAAGGTTTCGCCTTTAGTTCTAATCAGTACAGTCTACGTTTTTATTGTGTCGTTTCAGGAATCATAAGGACCCAGTACATACCATCTGTAAGGCCCCTTTCACACTTATACGACTTGTCCCACGATTTTGTACTGCAAAATCGTATGACAAGTCATTCTCCATGATTTTCAATGACTACCATTCATATTGGCACGACTTTAAGTCGTGCCGACTTGAAAGTAGTCCCTGCACTACTTTGGTCCAACTTCTATTCGAGTTGTACTCCATAGACCTCAATGTTAAACCCTGAAGTAGCATGCAAGTCGTGCCTGAATAATATAGACACGACTTCAGTACGACTTTGTAAGCACAAGCCTGGCCTCGCTATTCGGGAAAGGAAAACTTTTCTTTCCTTTCCCGATGAGCGACAGGCAGTGCTGACAGCTGTCTGGTATGAATCCAGAGGGGGAACGCCGCGCCAAGTTTTAAATGAAAAAAACGGCGTGGGTTCCCCCCCAGGGGCATACTCGGCCCTTAGGTCTGGTATGGATCTAAGGGGAACCCCCTACGCCGAAAAATCGGCGTGGGGTTCCCCCCAAAATCCATACCAGACCAAGGGCCTCTTCCCGAACAACCCTGGCCGTTGGTTGTCGGGGTCTTCGGGTGGGGGGCTTATCGGAATCCGGGAGCCCCCTTTAATAAGGGAGCCCCCAGATCCCGGCCTCCCACCCTATGTGAATGAGTATGGGGTACATGGTACCCCTACCCATTCACCTAGGGAAAAAAGCGTCAATAAAAAACACAGTACACAGGTTTTTAAAATAATTTATTAGACAGCTCCGGGGTCTTCTTCCGACTTCAGGGGTCCTCTTCCGACTTCGGGGGTCTCTCCGCCGTCTCCTCCCAGTGTCCGCATCTTCTGCCGGCTCCTCCGCTATCTTCTGCGGCTCAATTGCTAGCGGTGGTCCGGACTTCTGCCTTATTCTTTTCTTCCAGAGATGTTGACACGACGCTCTCTCCAGCTGGAATGGTCTCTGAACGCTCCGCAACGGACTTATATAGTCGGTGACCCCGCCCTCTTATGAGGTCACTGTCCCGGGGCATGCTGGGACTGTGCCGTCATAAGGGGGCGTGGTCATCACCCAGTGACCACGCCTCCTAAAACGTCACAGACCCAGCATGCCCAGGGACTGTGACGGCATAAGGGGGCGGGGTCACCGCCTATATAAGTCCCTTGCGGAGCGCACAGAGACCATTCTGGCTGGAGAGAGCGTCGTGTCAACATCTCTGGAAGAGAAGAGGGAAGAAGACGATCCAGAGGTCCGGACCACCGCTGGCAAAAGAGCGCCAGAAGATAGCGGTGGAGCCGGCAGAAGATGCGGACACCGAGAGAAGACGCCGGAGAGACCCCGAAGTCGGAAGAGGACCCCCGAAGTCGGAAGAAGATCCCGGAGCTGCCTAATAAATTATTTTAAAAACCTGTGTACTGTGTTTTTTATTGACGCTTTTTTCCCTAGGTGAATGGGTAGGGGTACCATGTACCCCATACTTATTCACATAGGGTGGGGGGCCGGGATCTGGGGGCCCCCTTATTAAAGGGGGCTCCCAGATTCCGATAAGCCCCCCGCCCGCAGACCCCGACAACCAACGGCCAGGGTTCTCGGGAAGAGGCCCTTGTCCTCATCAACATGGGGACAAGGTGCTTTGGGGTGGGGGGGCCGCACTGCGCCCCCATGCCCCAAAGCACCCACCCCCCATGTTGAGGGCATGCGGCCTGGTACGGTCCAGGAGGGGGGGCCGCTAGCTCTTCCCCACCCCCATTCCTGACCGGCCGGGCTGCGTGCTCGGATAAGGGTCTGGTATGGATTTTGGGGGGACCCCCACGCCGATTTTTCGGCGTAGGGGGTTCCCCTTACAATCCATACCAGACCTAAGGGCCTGGTATGCCCCTGGGGGGAACCCACGCCAGTTTTTTTATTTAAAACTTGGTGTGGAGTTCCCCCCTATGATTCATACCAACTACTGTATGTTTTCATTTGTTAATGCCAAAAACGTGGCAAAGTAGTACTGCTCCCAAATCGCGGTAAAATCGCAGCAAATCGCTGTAAAATCGCGGTAAAATCGTGCGACTTTGAAGTCGTATAAGTGTGAAAGGGGCCTAAGTGCCGGTTCACACTAGACGCGGCACGACTTGCAGGTCGCCTCACCGAGGCGACCTGCACACGACTGCCGGGGCGACTTGCAAGACGACTTCTGTATAGAAGTCTATGCAAGTCGCCCCCAAAGTAGTACAGGAACCTTTCTTCTAAGTCGGAGCGACTTGCGTCGCTCCGATTAGAACGGTTCCATTATACAGAACAAGAGGCGACTTGTCAGGCGGCTAGGTCGCCTGACAAGTCGCCCCCGTGTGAACCGGCTCTTAGGCTCGGTTCACACGGGGGCGACTTGTCAGGCGACCTAGCCGCCTGACAGGTCGCCTCCCGTTCTGTACAATGGAACTGTTCTAATCGGAGCGACGACTTAGAAGAAAGGTTCCTGTACTACTTTGGGGGCGACTTGCATAGACTTCAATACAGAAGTCATCTTGCAAGTCGCCCCGGCAGTCGTGTGCAGGTCGCCTCGGTGAGGCGACCTGCAAGTCGTGCCGCCTCTGGTGTGAACCGAGGCTTAGGCTAAACTGACCTCCAATGTGTCCTAGGACCTCTATTTGAACCCAGGGTGTATGCTGTATGCAAATATGGACTTTTCTCTGAATCTGCATCTAACTACAGTACTTATCACACACATAGCACATTGCATTAAGGGTTGCTGAGGTAGTAGCATTTTATTGTAGGCGTTAGGGGGCCATCATTTAGAGGAGACTTCAAGTAAAATGATTGTGGGGGTCCTAGGCAATTCTGCAAATAATTTAAAGGATAAGTTCGCCTTTTCCAAAAAAATAATAAATGCACATTTTTTTGCAGGTAAAAAAATGTGCATTTATTATTTTTGCTGCAAAACTACAAGCCGACAGTGGCAAAGGCTGCAGGACCTTGTAGTTTTGCATTCACAGAGTGCTGTGAGCGAGTGACGTGGCTGGGTGGACAGAGCCCCCGTACAGCCACATTTTTTTTTTCATTTTGACAGCTAGTGGGTGAAGATACCTAGCTGACACAGCGGGGGGAGCAGGAGGTGCAGGGACCAGTGCATTCATAACATGTTACATGTTACACCCTGAATATTGGTGTAACATGTAACATGTTATGAAAGGTGAATTTATCCTTCAAGTCAAACAGGTACATTGTGACTTAAAGTGACACTAAACAATAGCCTTGTTTTTCAAGAATATTCAATATATATCCACTACTTCAAGGATAAGTTTACCTTTCATAACATTGTTACATGTTACCCCCTTATTCAGGGGTAACATGTAATATGTTACTGTAGCACCAGCCCCCGCACCCCCCAATCCCTCATTGTGTCACAATTTAAAAAAACAAAAAAAACGTGGCCGTGCAGTGCTCCATCGCCAGGCCACGTCATTTATTCACAAAGTTCTGTGAATGTAAAAACTACAAGTATCGAAAGCCTTTGCAGCTCAGTTCTCGCTGGAAGAGATAGAAATTTGCATACAACCTCACAGATCTCTTTGTTAAAAAAAAACTTCCTCTCAATGCACACGGGCAGTAACAGATTTCTGACAAGGCTCTCTATCTTGGGATTATATTAAAGATGATATAAAAAGACCAAAAACTAAACACAATTGTTGCTAATCCTGAAAATGCAAAACTTATGGTCTTATTTTCATTCATCTGTTCTGAGATCAACAGTATCTTTAGAGTAAAAGGAAATTACCACTACAGGCAAGGAAAATTATCTATACATCGTTAAAAAACAAATTAGTGTTTTACCGCAATGTACAGAGAATGCAAAATTGTATGTAAATAGTTAGTAAAAATAGGGTTATTTGTTTCCTGATTTTGTTCAAGAGACTGATGTGCAGGTTGCTCGATAATTCAATAATGTTATTAGAGGAACCTCTTTCTAAAAATAAATGACATTATATAGTGTCCCCAGGTCTATGTCAGGAAACAAAAAGAGTTTTCTAAAAGGCTGATTTACCAAAAAAGTTGAGAATGTTTACACCATAAATTATGTGACTAGCGCTGCGTAAACTGTTGGCGCTATATAAATCTCGTATAATAATATAATAATATTCACTTCAATTATCTAATCATGTAAAATAAAAAAATCCCTGTTGCTTATTCTTTTCACACACGATTGGATAAGTGAAGTGAGAATTCACAGGATTTAGTGAGTTAGTTTGAACCAGAAAAAATATCTCAACTCCAAGTAAGACGTACTTTTGGTATACAGGCATACCCCACTTTTAAGTACACAATGGGGTTTATTTACTAAAGCTGGAAAGTGTAAAATCAGGCTCACCTCTGCATAGAAACCGATGAGCTTCTAACCCCAGCTTGTTCAATTAAGCTTTGGTAAAAAAACCTGGAAGCTCATTGGTTTCTATGCAGAGGTGAGCCTGATTTTGCATGTTCCAGCCTTAGTAAATAAACCCCATTGGGTACTTAAAAGTGGGGTATGCCTGTATGTAATCTGTGCTGTCCATTTTGTGGTAGGATGGTTATCAATTTCAGGGGTATCTGATATTGGACATTACGGCTTCATTCACACGGCCGCAAAATTTTTACTGATGTTATTGCATGTGTTTTCTAGGAGAAGAATTCCTGCGTAATGATTAGTAAAATACTTGCGTATAGCTGCACTTAAACACGTACAAATGAGTATGCATACATGATAAATAATTTTTCCCCTTTGTGTAGACTTAATTTACATGCTTACAAATGCATATACATGTGTATATACTTACCTGTATGAATGGCTCCATTGAAAACAATGCAGCTGTGTTTAAATCCGTAATTAAAAAACACTTGAAAATGCGTTTTTTTTTTAGTTTTTTTTTTACAGCCATGTGGATGATGCCTAAATCATCAGCTTTCCTATGTATTGATATTTTCGTATTAACAACTGTTTATTTTATGATAATCAGTTTTTGGACGGAAGTTTTGTTGTTAACAAGACACATTAGTAGTACTGTATAGTTTGAGTCCAAAAGTGATTACACAGAAAATATATATGATTACATATATAGCTATATATATAGCAAACCTCCATCTGCCTAGTTCTTGGTAATTTACATATCCCATTAACCTTGTAGTACGCAAATGCCAGCTGTTGGTGTTGGATTGTTTTGTGCAGCACTCACCTATACATTATGTTTCTAAGAGGCCATTAAATTAAAGAAAATAAAGTTATGCAAAATGGGCATTTTATACCTCACATTACCGATAAAATCCACCAGTAATTTTTCATTTATTTTACCTGAGGTAAAATAAGGTGTTAAAATATTGCTTTCAAGATTTGCATAAATCATGTCGATTTCTTCAGCAAATTAGGTTCAAGTACCACATGTTTTAACAATGATATTACTGCCAAAGCTAATAAGCACAAAGCTCTATAGAATATACTTTCTCGGCTAATAATAACACAGTGTACTATTCTCTTTATTGCACATTCTGCTTTTACTACTGTAATAATCTGCAGAATCTGGGGACCCACACTATCCATGACTGTTTCATTAAATGTAAAGCCTTTATGAAAAATATAGTTTAGGAGAGATTGGATGACCACAGGCCACATTTTCGCCAACAACCAAGTTTTAAACTGTACAGTGGCTTGATGTATAGCACTTCCACCTTAAAATACTGGTCAAAAGACTATCTGCATGGAGTTTGGAGTGTGGGATTTAACCCACGCAAGCCCAAAGACATGATAGTAGGTTCACTGGCTCCTGTCCAAATTGGCCCTAGTGTGTATGCATGTGAGGTAGGAACCTTAGATTGGAAGCTCCTTGAGGTTAGGGGCAGATGTGAATGTACTATATGTAAATTGGCAGTACTATATAAATATATATATAAATACCTGTAATAAAGAGGACATGATGATCAATTAAAATGGCAGTAACAGTGAGGGTTTTCAGATGAGTTATTCTGCTCCTAGCAACATATCAACAGCAAATCAACAGCAACAGAATCACGGAGGTGATCACTTCCTCTATGAGTTATGCTCCTTCTCTGGCCAGGAATGCTACAGACTTATAATCACTAGAGAGGGAGCTAAGCAGGGGAGGAACTTCATTAGTAAAGACAGGTTGTGTCTTAGCGATCCTGTCACCAGTGACCCAAGTTTGAAATATGGTAAAAAGTTTTGACTTATGTTTAATAATCCAGAGCCAAAATTGCTAATCTAGAGGAAATAAAAAAAAAAATCTTCAGCAAGGCAGCTGTCAGTTTAACCTCAGCTAAAAAAAAAAAACTATTCCTTTCTGTCCCAGACAATTTTCAGTAGCTGCTGTAAAGTTCATTGTGGAGCAGGAATCTGGTCGCTCTCTGTGTGAGAGTGACAATCTCTCAGCCGCAGTCCACTCGCGCCCCCCCAAAAAAAAACACATAGAGCTTAAATTTACTGTTTCTTTATTTTTTAACAATCATCACAAGCTGCATTTCTTCTATTGAATGAGAAGTGTATATGTGCTGGTGGCTATTCTCTTCATTTAAATTTTCTATCCCTTGCCCAACTGCATACCCCCACATCAATAATCTTCTGATGTTATGGGGTTAAGGCAGCTGCAGGACCTGTCATAGGCGCTTGTTAAGAGTGCTGACTACACCCTTTCTGCCCCCCTCCCTCATTCATAAAAGCTGTACTATAGCTTCCAGCTCTCAGTGAATGAAGGTCAGGTAGATGACTGAAAGGACTGCCTCCTCCATTCATCATTCATACAGTGCTTTTCATTTCACTGCATACACAAACACATATATATATATATATATATATATACACACACACACACACACACACACACACACACTATACATACACAGATTATATATACATATAATCCAAAAGGGAGAGCAGCACTACAGCACTAACAGGTCTTGAAAGGTGAACGCACAGTGAAGATTTTATTTGGTTGTTTTGCAGGACTTAAGAAAGACGAGCTTGTGCCTCGTTGAAACATTGAAATAAAATCTTCAGTGTGTTCACCTTTCAAGACCCATGAGTGCCGCTCTCCCTTTTGGATTATATATACTACAGTTTTTGCTGCGCACCAGGGCCCATTTTTTTTATCTCTGATATGCGTGCAGTGGCAACCATAGCATATTACAGATTATATACACACATATACTGTACATACATGCATATATATATATATATATATATATATACACACACACACATACAGTACATACATACACACAAACACATACAGTACACACACATATGCTTTTGTTGGCCATTGTTTTAACCTGTAGTCAGAACCGGTGTAAGGCAGGAAAATAAATCTGTCATGTGCCATTAAATGCTTTATTTCAAGTATTACTTTTCAATCTTCTATATGTGCACTTTGTTTTAATGATATTCATAGCAGTTTTACTCATTAATATAAGGAAGAGATTAATGTGTGAGCACACTTTCAATGAGTTTGGCTCATGGCCTAGTACTTTTTTTTGTTTCTAAACAAATCAGAGGCTTTTGTAGGATGCCTAGCAGCTGCTAAAATACAGTTGGTTTCTGTTCAGTTGTAGTTTTTAGCGCCCATGGCGATGCGGAGCTGCTTTGACAAAGTTGAATAAAACCGCGTGATCCAGTGATCTGAAATTAATCAAAATCGCAAATAAATTATGACCTTCAGATTACCTACTGTAGTGTCAAATTGTTGAATTCCCAAAAGCTATTACAAAAATGCTATTTTATGAATTAAAACGATCCATAAAATAGTTTCCATAGTATAAAATAATTGTTGCTTTTTTTTTTTTTTTTAAATATGTAGAAAAAGAATTGGACCTTGAATGCTTTCTTCTGCTGACCAGCTTTATGGAGAAGCTGATTTTCATTTCCCAGCAGCAGACACTGGACCCAACAATGCAGACCAGCTGAAGGCCGCTATCAGTCCCAGTTCACACTGGTGTGATGCGGGAACACTGCAAATCCACTGCGGGTTCCCGTATTGCACCTGACTCGCAAGGCCATTCACACTGCCATATGCAAACTGCTGGGAGTGTCAATACAATGTTAATTACACCCCCATTTCAGTTCACATGTCATACTGTGAACTGACAGCTCGGACATGATTCGGATCGCATGGGTGTGAACACCCATGCGATCCGATTCTGGTGCAAACCAAAAAGGGTCCTCTGCGAGTTTGGTCCAAATGCGATGCAAATTCAGCCATACAACCTGTATGGCTGAAATCACATCACACAGACATCGCATGTGATTTGCACTGCAGTGTGGTGCGAATCACATGCGATCTCGCACAGCGGACCAGCGTGAACACAGCCTCAAAGCAACCTGGGCTTCCATAACAGCTCAGCAGTGCCACAGGCTGGTCGCCTCCATGCCACGGCACATTGCAATTCATGCAAAAGGAGCCCCAACCAAGGTTTGAGTGCATACTATACTGTACATGGACATACTTTTTAGTAAGCCAACATTTCTGTATTAAAAATCATTTTATTTTATTGGTCTTACAGTATATAATATTCTAATTTTCTGAGATACTGAATTTTGGGTTTTCACTAGCTGTAAGCCATAATCATACAAAATAAAATAAATGCTTGAAATATATCACTCTGTGTGTAACGCTTCTGTATAAAATATAGGAGTTCCACTTTTTTAATTGAATCACTGAAATAAATGAGCTTTTTGATGGTATTCTAATGTTATGAGATGCACCTGTACTGCTGATGAGAAAGGGTATTTAGCAGTTTATATTAACTAAAATAATTGCATGTCCATGTACTGTGGGACACCAGATATAGTGAATGCAAGGTCCTGGGTTAAGGAACATTTTAAATGGACTGTAGTGCGTTTCTGCAAAACGCACTAAAAACCGCATAGGTGTGAACCAGGCCTTACTTACTGTTGCCAGTGAAGTACAGCGCCATCATATGACTGGTGTCGCAGTGATCAGAGATACTGATGACCCTGTGAATGCTCAGACAATAAACCTGTTTTTTTTTTCAGCACAACTGACTGAGGCCAATCACACCTGATTAAATCAGTGCAAAAAAAAAAGGTTATGTTTGTATATGTGTGTGTACATACATACAGTATATATAGATATATTTGGTGTTGGTACTTTAAAACAGTATCACTTTTGCCAGGAAGAAGAAAATCTATTAAACAGTCTTTCATTCTAGAGATGCCCTTACTAATGTATCTTGCTAACATCTTGCCAGAGCAGACGAGCCATGTCTACGAACAGTATCCTTGCTTGAAAGACATCAGCTGATTTTGTGCAGAAAAATTAGCAAACCTAATAAGTCAGGTCTGAGTCATTACTGTGCATGGAAATTCAATCATTTAATGCACCTTATGAAAACTCTTATCTTGTGATGACAAAAAGATAAATAACTCAATGTGTGACCACCACAGTTCTATACTACAAGTATGATCAATTATTCACTTATTTCTGCTAAATAAACTTGTAAAATTGTTTAAAGCTATTACTTCACATTTACATGCGTATGTTCCTCATAATCCTCCTCAATCATGTCCAAAAAGGGGCATGGAATTACTGCCTATTATGATCTACTCATACAGTGACATTATCACCTAAAATATTTAAGCAATATAAAGCACAATGTTATATATTTTCTGCATTGAACTTCTTTAATTTTTGGATTGGGACTAAGTCAATAAGCCTAGTGTATGTATTTACCTATACAAGATTTAAAATAAATCTGAAAGAAGTAAAAAAGATGGTGCTGGTGACCTCCTAATGAAAATGCTTCCTGGTTTGTATGATTATCCTTTATGTGCATTCTTGTTCTGAAACTGTGAGTGGTTATCAAAGGGTATCATACCTTTAAAGGTTATTAAAGGGCACCTTTAATTATTAACACCCAATTTATCGCTCTACTCTCTAGCTTACTCATTTGATTTCCTCATGCATCGCCAAATTATTAATTGATATATCTGACGGATGTCCCACTACGTCCTTGAACTCAAACTTTTGCCAATGTCTCCATTAAAATCTACAGCACTACAATCAATATCCCCTCAGGCCAAGGTGCTAGGTGCAATCCTGGACTCTGACCTCTTTTTTCTGCCCCACATCCAATCACTGCCTAAATCTTGCTGTCATCTTCACAACATTTCCAAATTCTGCCCCTTCTTAACAAATGACACCACAAAGCTTCTAAATCACTATCTTGTTATGTCTCACCTTGACTATTGCAACTCCCTTCTTGTTGGCTTTCTGCCACACAGGATATCCCTACTTAAAGCCTTGTACACATGGTACGATTATTGACCAACCAAGCGTCGGATTTTGGTCTTAAGGGCGTGTGCCAGGATCTTTTCTTGCATACTAACGGTACACAATTGTTGTGAAACAAACACAAACGTAGTGATGTACTACGAGGAATTTCAGCTCTTGAGCGCCACCCTTTGGGCCCCTTCTGCTAATTTTGTGTTTGGTGAGCATTCACTCCGAGCATGCGTGTTTGTACTTTCAACTTTTGTGTAACAAATTTGTCTACTGACCATACGAAAATCAGACAACAGACCATTGTCTGCCGAAAATTTACTAGCCTGCCATCCAACATTTGTTGGTCGAAAGTTAGACAACAATTGTCAAAAGGAGCGTACTAATGGTCAGATTTTAGGACAACAATCTGTCAACAGAATCTCCTGCCAACAATCGCATTGTGTGTATGAGGCTTAAGTCTATCATGAAATCTGCTGCTAGGCTCATCCACCTAACCAGCTGCCCAGTGTCCTACAACCCTCTCTGCCGATTCCTCCACTGGCTTCCGCTTACCCAACACATTTTAAAATTTAACAGCAATATACAAAGCCATCCACAAGTCTTCTCGAAGCTACATCACCAGCCTCATCTTAAAATATCACCCTATATGTCCTCTTCTCCTCCCAAGACCTTCTGTTCTCTACCCCCCTTGCCACACTCCTCTTTACCTTCCTCTGTAAATCTATTCAGCTATCTCCAACTTTGATCCTTGAAAATGTATTTCTTCAGGAGGAGCCTACCCCACCTCTACCCAACGATTGAACTTTAACTTTATTAACTCATCCGCTCACAGTTAGCTTTTGTATCGCTTGCCCCTCCCTTTATATTGTAAGGTATCATGAGAAAGACAGGCCCCTAAACCTTCCTGTATTGGATTTGATTGTAACCAAATGGACTCCCCTACTTTTTTAAAGTACTTCAAACTGTTGGCACTGTATAAATCGTATATAATATCAGCTGAACCTATGCTAATCATATCTCCTTGTACTCCATACCTCCTCTTTAGATCAGTAGGAGAGCTGATCCAGGAGAGCATGTGTTTTTGCACAGTGAGCACACTGTATCAATGCCCTGAGTAACCTTACTATATTGCAAACATTTTCACTTCATATTCCTATTAAATACTATATTTACCAGGAATATTGTCAGCCTTGAGTATAGACCAAGGTCTTCCTCCAAGGAAGTTTAACAAACATATACTTTTTTTTTTTTTTTTTTAACCCACAGTGCTGCCATTTCAGCCTTTCCCCATTTAGACCAGTGGTAAAGCGAATCGGATGCTTGTGTTAGATTTTTAATCTGCAAAAGGATGATGCCACCTTAAGCTTTTGGTTGCTATAAGCTGTATATCTACTTTCATAGAATCTAGTTCTCCTAGACGACTTGTGTCTGTCTGTTCAGCAGAGTTACCATAGTGACATTATATTGCCTTGGAACATTTGAGGAAAGTGGAAAAATAGCTCTGGAACCGTAGGGTTATCTCGTTGCTATGCCTATCTTAACCCCCCTGGCGGTATTCCTGAGTCTGGCTCGGGGTGGATTTTCAGTACCAAAAACGGTAACCCCAAGCCAGACTCGGGATTGCATTGCAGGATCAATGTAGAGGTTACTTACCTTGTCCCCTGGATCCTGTGATGTCTCCCCGCTGTGATCTGCGAGCCACCATGTCTCACTCGATTCACAGTGCCGAGCTCCGTTCCCTGCGAGCGTTGTGACGCACAGGGACGGAGTTTGGCGCCAAATTCAAAAAGTAAAACACACAGTATAGATACAGTATACTGTAATCTTATAGATTACATTACTGTATCAAATAATTACACATCCCCTTTGTCCCTAGTGGTCTGTCCAGTGTCCTGCATGTAGTTTTATATTATAAGAGCTGTTCTTTCTGCCTGGAAACTGGAGATTGTCCATAGCAACCAAAACCATCCCTTTACATCAAAAGTGGTTTTAGACCAGCTAGAAAACAGCAATAATAAATTAGAATCACTCGCAGAATTGAGCGATAGTGATTTGTGGGGAGATCCGTCATCAAACACTGAAAGTAATAACAGTGACAATTCTGCAACTGAGCAAATTTCAGTGTTTTTTTATTTGATTACATATTGAATCATTTGTATTATTATTATAATATTATTTGGTATAATTATAGTTATTTATTATATTATAATTTATGATTTCGTTTTTCAAACTTTATCATACCCGGGATGTCTACTAGACTCTGGTTTGGACAGATTTAAGTGAATTATTACAGGCCTACAATATAAAACGCCAAATTTCCATGCAAAATAATTGTACCGCTTTTAGCACCTAAAATCTGAAATAATCATACCGCCAGGGAGGTTAAAGTATTTATGTTGACATAAATTATCTAATTTCTGGGCAGGCAGCTTCTACACCAAAGTGGAGCTCCACTGTCTCCTTGACCTGTAGTGTAATGTAACTAAAATGGAAATTGTTAGTGCCACACCACTGCTAAGTGGTCCAGATACAACTTTATTCCAATAAAAGTCAGGGGGTCAATCCAAAAAGTATCCAATCCATTTTGGGGGTCCAAGAGCAGCCCCCTTCATCAGGTCTTTATTGACAACAATGTGAATAGACAAGAAGTGAACTGGACCTTTTAGGTCGAATTCCATGCTAAACCTAAATAATCTTAAAAATGCTCCCTCCCAAATTCCTAACACTGATTCTGTGTAAGAAAGATCTGTATAGCTACTTATTTTTAAGCCGCTCCAGTCCGGTCACGTAAGCCAGTTCTCCCATGTCAGCCAGCAGTGGCTCTGGGGGGGAGAGAAGGGAGCTCTGACAATAGATGTGCCATAGTAAGCCAATGGGTGACGTCAGCTCCGAGGCACTGCCTGACACAGGGGAGATCACATGACCAGAAGGACCAGAGTGGCCTGAAATTAGGTAAGTTTATGGATTTTGCTTACACAAGTTTGTCAGAATAGGTGTTAGGAAGGGGAGGGATTTTTTTTTAGGATTAGTAGGGTCTAACATGGATTTCTATTTTATTATTGTTTTTCCCAGTGTGACTGCAAGCACAGGCCTTGTCAGCAGCTAGTTTTGCTTGCATCTGGACATCATAGTACTGGTGTATAGATTCAATTTCCATTTTTGTTACATTATATTGCCTTGGACCAGCAGGAGGCTACAAAATGTTACTGAAAAATACAACTTTCTGAAACCGTTAGCTAATATCAATCATCAAATTCCACACATTATAAAGGAATGCGTTTCTCCACTTACACATTTTTCCTTGTGGCTAGCATTTTCTCACTATGCATTTCAATTTTTCCAACAGGCTTTTATTAGCAGTTAAAATCTGAAAAGTACATAGCTAGATTTAAACCATTATATGACTTCACTCTACCTCAGAGAGCATTTATAAAACGTATTACTCTAAAAAATAGTGACCTTTAAGAATTACCTAAGGATATATTTTAAGAGAATTTTACAAAGCAGCATACTGTGATTATTTTCTATCTTTAGAGTATTTTAAAGTATTCAAACACACCAAGCTACATTTGCTGCAGGCTACATATTTGCTGGTACATTTAACACTTGCCCCTGTATACAAAGCAAATTTGTCACATCACCTGCTATGACCAACTATACAACTAAAGGACACATTGTCCAAATTTGGGAAGAGGTGTTGTGTCAGCAATTGGCATATCCGTGTGTGTTTTCCTACAGGGATGTGTACTATCCCACTAGCATCACTTCTAGGAGTGGCAATTGCAACCTCCAGCTCTGCATTGAAGTCTTGGCTAAGAGAGTTTGATGCAACAACTTTCTTTGCAAATTAAGGATAAGAGAAAAATAAGCACCAACAGAGTGTAACGTTTTGCAACTGCTGCCATCTTGGCACAGGGCAGGTTTTCCCACCATTGGCACTTATTTAATGGGTTTCATTGTGTAATAGCAAGATCTCCATAAGTCAACATCGTAAAATATAACTAAAACCTAACCTTGTTTTAGTTTTGGATAGAGTAGAGAGGGATTAGAGCACCTGTAAAGTTTGTATTGCGTCTGTTTTCCCAAATAGAGAAAGTCAACCGCTCAATTTTTATTGTTTACCATTATCACCAAAAGTGAAAGAAAATCCGAAAATATTGGATTGTCACCAGAACAGGAATAGAGGGTAAATCTTCCAACAGGGACAGTAGTACTGACCCCAGTGGAAACCAGTGATTTCTTCACTTTGGAGGGATTTCCACTCACTCTTTTAGCCATGGGAAAGGAAGAGTTAGGAATTGTACCCAATGGGACACAGATGACAAAAAAAAAAAAAAAAATGGACAGGGGTTATCCACCGTACTGTATCTGATATTTAAATAAAAATGCCTTTAGTTCTACATTAAACTGGATCCAAAACCAAAAATTGCTTGCAGTAAAAAAAAAATTGCAATAAAAGCCCATCTCCAGGCAAATTATTTTTGAATGAATTGAAGAATTGAGAATGAGTTAAATAATTGACTTACTCACTTAGGTCTGCTGTCTAGGTCCCTCAGCGGTGTCATGCCAGGGTTCAGGGTACTTGTAATTGAGTGCTGCAGATGTGCCCATGTAGGCCAGTTCCTGATAGTTCCATGCTGTGGACATCATCTTCAAACTCTCTTTTGGAAACTGAGACGACCCTGGCACTGGACAGCAAATAGAAAATGTCTAGGCCTAACAGACACCACTTCCTGTACGCAGGAGAGAAGGGAACCCCAAATGCCACACATTAGGAGGTAAGAGGGAGACAGCAGACCAACTCTAAACATCTGGCTGCCTGACCTCCCTAGATACTTATCTTTTTTTTCCTGGAGCTGGGTCCTTACGGGTATTACTTTACTTTAACCTAGAAGTGCCTACAGCAGCTTTCAATACCTGCACTTTGCCACAATGGCAGACAGTTCTGTAGAAGGAAAGCTTCCTGGTGGTGACAGAGCCTGCTTCCTCCCTCCTGACCCCATATATTGCTACTGGGCCCTCATCATTATGATAGGCTGTCTCACTGACCAAAAGGAGTATGTGAAATGGGTATGGCAAGCTTTTGCATTACCAGGCTCACCCCTGTATTCAAGCAGAATGGGGGCAGTGAAAGCAATTTGTACCTCCTGGCAACCTTTTGTGTATGTTAAAGTGACCAAACAAGGTCCACTTTAGATTTCCAGCAATAACAAAAATGGCATGTGCACAGAGTCATGTTATTCAAACTAATACACATTTTGAGTCTTCAAAGTCAGTTTTTTTAAATTACTGTTTCTATTAATTAGTCTGATTGTGAGTAATAACCTCTAACTGAAAAGTGGTATATAGGTATAAACACATTATCAGGACACACAGTAGAAAACAAAAAGGTATCCAAGTTGCTTAGTTTCAGGGACAGAGAAAAATATGCGAAGATGACATGCAGAGCTTACAAGTGCCAGCTATTTCTAGTTTGTTACCAACATTGCCAGCAATGCTCAGATATGTCATAGCTCTGAAGAAAATCTTTGTGTATAAGTAGCCTAATCGTAATTTATTACAGAGAAAATGAGTACATTTTGAAGTGCTATGTCTATCTAAACTAGATAAATGTCAGCATCTGCAGGGACTTTGGTGCATTAGGCCATTCCGTATTAAGCATGGGAAAGCAAAATAATATACACAATGGGGTTGATTTACTAAAGACAAATGGTCTCATCACTTTGCAAGGGAATTTACTCTTATGCCGCGCATACACAAGCGGAATTTCCGACAGAAAGAGTCCGATGGGAGCTTTTCATCGTATATTCCGACCGTGTGTATGCCCCATTGGACCTATTCTGTCGAAAATTCAGACGGACTTAGATAGAGAACATGTTCTATATTCTTCCGACGGAACAAATTACTATCGGAAAAAACGCTCGTCTGTATGCTGTTCTGACGCACCAAAAACGATGCATGCTCTGAAGCAAGTACAGTAGGTGACCGCGATATTGTGTCAATCTCGCCGCATTTCTCGGCGAGATTTGACACCTGCGAGCCCCGTCGCAGGAGACAGCGCCGAGATGGCTCACTCATCGGGAAAGGAAAACTTTGATTCCGATAAGCCCCCCGACCGCAGACCCCGACAACCAACGGCCAGGGTTGTCGGGAAGAGGCCCTTGTCCTCATCAACATGGGGACAAGGTGCTTTGGGGTGGGGGGGCCCCCGCAGGGCGTCCCCTCACCCAAGGCACCCACCCCGCCATGTTGAGGGCATGCGGCCTGGTACGGCTCAGGAGGGGGGGGGGCGCTTGCTCGTCCCCACCCCTTTCCTGGCTGGCCGGGCTGCGTGCTCGGATACGGGTCTGGTATGGATTGGGGGGGACCCCCACGCCAATTTTTCGGCGTAGGGGGTTTCCCCTTACAATCCATACCAGACCTAAGGGCCTGGTATGCTCCTAGGGGGGAACCCACGCCGGTTTTTTCCTTTAAAATTTGGCGCGGTGTTCCCGCCTCAGGATTCATGCCAGACAGCTGTCAGCGCTGCCTGTCACTCATCGCGGGAGGAAAACAAAGTTTTCCTTTCCCGATGAGTAAGCCAGCGCGACATGCACAGTACCCTGTCGCCGAGAACCAGCGCGATGGTATCGCGCTGGAAACACAATCTCGCTGTCAGGTGCTGTACAAGACGGAAGCTATTGGCTACTGGCTATTGAACTTCCGTTTTCTAGTCCCGTCGCACGTTTTGTACGTCACCGCGTTCTGGACGGTCGGAATTTGGTGTGACCGTGTGTATGTAAGATAGCTTGAGCGGAATTCCGTCGGAACTCCATTGGAAAAACCTTTAGAGTTTATTCCGACTGCAAAACTGGTCATGTGTACAGGGCATTAGTGTATTAGGTGAAGCTCTGCTGACTTCTATTATCCAATCATGTGCAAGCAAAATAACTTTTTTTAATGCTGTAGCTGTCTCCCACTGGTTCTAAGCCCGAGAACTGAGCAATCACATGACCGCTGATCGCAGGGTGGGCACAGCTGGCTTCGGCTCTCCGCTGTGTCTTAAGAGCTGGAGCCAGCTGTTAATCAGGCAGCTGGGTGGATCCCAAAACATGGTTGGGATCTTTCCAGAACCTACAACAGCTCTGTGATGTCAGCTGACAGCGGACTTTAGCCTGCTGTCTGTAGATTCTGGGTCACAGGAGAACACGAGTAAGTGCACTTCTGTGACCCACAATAGAAGTATGATCAAAAAAACTTTAGTCATACTTTTAAATTTATGCCATAGAAAAAAAGATATTTCAAGGTGTCTGTGAAGGTGGGAAAAAACACAATCTTGCAGCTATTTTTAGAGAAGTTTAGTAGTGTACAAATATCACTTATTTATTGCTAAAGTCTTTGGCTTTCTTTAAAAATGTAATTGCTTTTACATATGTTTAAAGCAGACTTTGTATGAAAAATTCCCTTATTCTGCAACCCCCCATGTCGCAAAATTTAGAGAAAAAAAAAGAAATAACACAGGAAAAAACTGTAAAAACCACTATGGGACTTGAGCTGAATGAACTCTGCTTTTCTAGAAGGTATAATATGGGCAGCCTGCATTAGATAGTGTTATGACTGTATATGTGTTCTATGAGAGACTATGCATTATGGACAGTACTGCTGCAAGCCTTCAATAAAGTTACTGTTAGCGGTCTAATGCCTGGTCTGAAGTCTGTTCAAAGGGGTGCATAAAGGTACATGCCGAATCTAAAGAACTGGGCCTGTAACATACACACGGGGATGAAGCGGAGACTATGCATTATGGACAGTACTGCTGCAAGCCTTCAGTAAAGTTACTGTTAGCGGTCTAATGCCTGGTCTGAAGTCTGTTCAAAGGGGTGCATAAAGGTACATGCCGAATCTAAAGAACTGGGCCTGTAACATACACACGGGGATGAAGCGGAGACTATGCATTATGGACAGTACTGCTGCAAGCCTTCAGTAAAGTTACTGTTAGCGGTCTAATGCCTGGTCTGAAGTCTGTTCAAAGGAGTGCATAAAGGTACATGGCGAATCTAAAGAACTGGGCCTGTAACATACACACGGGGATGAAGCGGAGAAACTGGATAGCCCCCAAGGAAGGGTTAACCATACAGAGGAGATGGTGGGAAGTCATGTCTAACATGCGGTTTGCTAGGGGTAACAAGGACTGGTGGGTATATTATAGCAGCTAGACAGCGGGAGAGTGGTACCAGGCATGAGTAATGTGTCCTCTGGTTAGTGAGGGGGTTGGTGCTCTGAATCCCTTGAACGGTCAATGCCCCCACAGCATTTGGGCTCAAAACTGTGGTAGGGAGACCCCACGGACCTAGGCGAGGTACGGGAGAACCAAAAATGTTAACTTGTGTCTCACAGTAAAGAGCCTCAAGTTTAATATGTTCTTGTGCAAGGTAGACAGCTCACTTCTACGGAGTGCCACTTTAATGCGGATTCTCGTATGACGTACTAACATTCACATCAGTCATTGAACTGATATAACAAAATGCTTTTAACAGACAAAACGGGAGCAAATAAGAGAGGTTTATTGTTATAGTTTACATATCCTTTAAAGGGAGATAGATCATGCAAGTTACCAAAAGAATTAGGCGCAGATCTAGTGCAAATCCAACTGCATCTCATTTATAGCAATAGATTTGTTATAGATTTGTGTATATTTGCATTGCATGCTCCTGCGAGTCTGGACAGATGAAAAAAAAAAAAAATAGGTCATTCAGATTCGGGACAGATACATGACTGAACGGAGACAGATTTGCACCCAAAAGACATTGCTCGGGGACAGGTTTATAAAGTTGCAGTGTGACTTGTGAGCAGTAAATAGGGAATTTATGAATCAAGCTACGTTCCCATAGTTCTTTTTGTATATTTGTCTCACTGTTGTTGTTTTGCACTGCCTAGTGCTGTATAGAAATTGATAAATGTTCCCTATTCTTGGATACTGGCTGTATATTTAAACAATAAAAACCTTCATTGATTTTTTTCATACGTATTTCCTAGACATCAGTGAGTCATACACCTAAGCGCTATTAATGCACTATAATACCATTTCTATTATGTACACTTATATAGCACAATGTGTGGTTAAACAGATTGCTATGTAGACCTATTCAAAAACTGATATATTCTTTTTGGAAAGCAGAGTCCTACCTTTGAAAGTCTTCTTCGGCTGTTCCATTTTTATGTTCTGTAACAAAGTATACATGAAATCCTACTTCTCCTGTTAAGCCACAAAAGTAATGTATGCATGTTTTGTCTAAATCATGTAGGATCCCAAGATCTATTGAATATGCAAATACATGATACAACTATGCACTCCATGCAAAGCACTAAATGCCACCAAAATACAACTTCCTGTCAACATAAGGCACTTATTTATCTTTCTATATAACCATGAATACAATATAAGCAGATGTGACACTGACAGGTCTGTAAATGCAATTACGATGTTACTTATTAAGAAAAAAAGCCCTTTCAGTTGAAGGGGCTTTTTAGGCTAAATATGAATGAGTTCTAAGTAGCTTTCTTACTGTCACATCACCATAGTGTTTTACTATCCTACCTTTAGTGCTGTTAATATTTATATTTCCTGTTCCCTCTGTCTGCAACACTGATACATTGTAACACAACCACGGAGAGGGGGATGCAAAAAGTTTCAAACCATAAAGGGTACCGAGTCATACAGAAAGCACATGTGAGCTGCTATAGCAACCCAATATGTCCACTCTGTGATTGCTTCTCTTAACCACTTCAGCCCGGAAGGTTTTACCCCCTTAATGAATAGGCCATTTTTTGCGATACGGCACTACGTTACTTTAACTGACAGTTGCGCGGTCATGTGACGCTGTACCCAAATAAAATTGATGCCCTTTTTTCCCACAGATAGAGCTTTATTTTGGTGGTATTTGATCACCTCTGTGGTTTTAATTTTTTGCGCTATAAACAAAAAAAGACAGACAATTTTGAAAAAAAAACCCCAATATTTTTTTACTTTCTGCTATAAAACACATCCAATAAAAAAAATTTTAAAAATCTAATTTCTTCATCAATTTAGGCCAATGTGTATACTGCTACATATTTTTGATTAAAATAAATCCCAATATTGATTGGTTTGCGTAAAAGTTTATTTTTTACTAGTAATGGCAGAGATTTTTAGCGGGACTGCAACATTGTGGTGGTCAAATCGGACACCTGACACTTTTCACACTTTTTTGGGGACTAGTGACATTATTACAGTGATCAGTGCCAAAAAATATGCAACCTGGCAGAAACCACATTTGCAGAGTTTTTTTTGTGCTTGTGCACAGATGACACTAATTTCTAGTATAAGGGCATTATGGCAGTCTGCAATCTCTGTGCACAGCTGGAAAGATCCCCGCACGTGTGCAGACATACCAGTACAGTGACCTGTCTGTGTGTGCAGCAAATCAAGTGGCATGCATGCATTCCCTGTAACACTTAAAGGGTCAAGGACAAAAACAATGTCCCCCGAAGTAAATTCATTGTCAATCACGATGCCTGCCGCTACCTCCGACTCAAAAAAAGGAAAAAGAAGGTGCTGCCCCAAAGCACCCCCTTATGTTGAGGGCATGTGGCATGGTATGGTTCTAAACGTCAATTGCATGGGCAATAGTTGTTTTATGAAATATGTCATCATGCGACTCCAGTGTCCAACCTCTGAGCATGCAGCCCAGCAGGCCAGGAAAGGGGGTAGGGGCGAGCGAGTGCCCCTACCCATTTCCTAGACTGCCGAGCTGCATGCTTGTATAAGGGTCTAATATGGATTTCGGGGGGACCCAAAGCCATTTTATTTTCACATTTTGGCATGGGGTTCCCCTTAAAATCCATACCAGACTCGAAGGACCTGGTATAGATTGGGGGGAACCCCACACTGTTTTTTCACTTAATTTTTTTTTTTTGCCGGCAACCAGCAATTCACAGTTTGTTAAGGAGAAAAAACGCAAGACACATGAAAAACGCATCCAAAAATGTAAATTGCGTGTTCAAAAATGCAAAACACACCGCATAACCGCATTAACCGCATAGATGTGAACCTGGCCTTAGAGCCAACTCCAGCTTAGTTTACGCCTGCAGTTAGTTTATTACTTATTGCCATATAAATAACATATTAAAATTGTGTGTCATTGGGTCACAAATGCCCTAAGATAGCTTGAAGTTTGGACACTGGAGTCCCATGATGACATGTTTCATAAAACAACTGTTGCCCATGCTGTTTGTACATAGATTTGTATACAGGCATGCTTGACATTCAGAAATAGAGGAGAGTACCAGGTAGTAAATCCTTCTCTCCTGGGTTTGGCCGTGAGTCAAAATGCCAACTTACTGGCCTGAGTCCTGGCACAAAGGACACATGAGCACACTAAAAGAGCCCATCTGCCCAATTCCACACTCATTGTCAAACATTTACTTTCATGGCAATGACATTTCATATTCCCTAGCCTTCTGACTTTTCTCAGCATCCACTGTACCCCTTCTACACACAGGTCTGAGCTGTGCTGAGCTTGGCCACAAAACAATGAAAACACATCTCAGTTTATAAATTTTGGGGGCTGGCCCCCTACAACCTTGCTTGCCCTAGAGTACCAGTGCCATTATGGGAAATATAGCTTTGTAAGTCTTGGCAGTACTGCTATCATTACATGAAACCATTTCAAAGCAAACCTTAACACACAAAAAAAGTACTTTGCATCCTCCTTCCCTAACTTCTGCAATCTAAGAAGCTGACTTTTTTTGCGGTTTTGGTTTATTTACCTTTTCTCCATTTTTTTTTACTCCTGCCTCCATTCTCACCTAGATATGAATTACATGTACTGCCCTTAAAACCTCTTGAATAATGTATGTCACATATGCCAAGAGGCTGTAGGCTTTCACACTGTGGCTGGAGGAGATTGGACCTGATAGCATATGATTAGGGGGCCAGCTGCAGGAACCAATAAGAAACAGCTGGCATTCCTTGTTCACCAAATTTATATGGGCACTCAAGCGACCGCACATTCCCCGATTCTGACTATCCCTGCCTAAACATAGGGGAGGTATCACACTTCTGGATGTCCTCAAATACTACCAGGCAGTTCACCTTGGACGTCTCAGATTGGAACCATCATTCAGCCGGCAAACTCTGGGTACAAATTGAATAAGCCCAAACACCCGTTTTACTGAAGGGGCACCTTGGTGCTATGATAATCTCCCGTCTAACTTAAAGTCACATCCCCTGATAGGCCCTATAGTACGTACCTGCCCACAAGTGTTTACAAAAAACCCTCTCTTATTCACAGACTCTCCCCTGATGCCCATTCTTGGGAATCCACGATTTCTCCCAGGTCTGAGAGACCATCACTTCTCTACCTTGTGACGGAATAACTGTTTGCTGGCTCCATAAAGTGGAAGCGATCAATACGATGGAAGATCTCACACTTTCAGCACAAATTAAACAAGACAAATATTCCGAGTTGTGGAGATTGTTGAATATGTTTATCCTCTCTGAAGAGGGTTTAAACTTACTTGGCTTATAATTGATGAGCATATGTACCATGAATGGCTGCCTGATGTCTTGACACTCACCTCCAACTCAGGGTCCCCTTCCCCTTTCCCCTTCTTATCACCCCCCCCCCTTTTCTTATCTCCCTCCCTCTCTCTTTTCTCTTTTGTGCTATTTTCGGTTATCTTTTCTTCTCTTCCATCTCTTGCAATTTAGAAAATGGAAAGTGGCCTAGGCGATCCTGGGATTTACCACTGGCTTATCCCCTGGTTGCTACAATGCAGGAATTTTATTCACACAGACTGTACACTGAGTATGTTATGTATGCTCTAACTTAAAATCCTGATTTATGTTGTATCATCTCATTGTATTTGTAGTGTTCTTGGTTACACATTGTTACTGTGGTAACCAGGACTCGCCTTTTCTTGTTTAAATTAAATATTTGAAAAAAAAGAGACAGCTGTCTTCCCATGACATAAGGAAGGTGGTGGCACAGGACCCCATGTGTGGTGGCGGATTAAAGCAGGACAAACTTGAATTGACTGGGCATGTGCGCATGTTTATTGTGGGGATACCCTGCAAAGAAAAGGTAAGAGGGGATATAAAAAAAAAAAAAATACATAGGAGGTTGGAGTTCCAACTTAAATAAAACATATGTTCTATCTACTATCATAGCCAGTAGGAGATGTATAAATTATTTAATGATATTAAACTAATGCTGCTTGAATACCACTACCTGTATTCATATCCTGGGAGACCTGTGAGAGTCAGACATATGGATAAATTATAACATCCTAATAACTAATCACATTATAAGTTTACAGCAACAGACTTACCGTACTGAAAGAGCTGTAGGGCTTAACAAGAAACAGAAGGAATGCTGACATACAAATCTCTGTCTTCTATAAAGCGAAATACTTCAAGCCAGAGGGAGGAATCCTAGCAAATCATTAAAAGTTTCCAGCACACACTTATTTAAAATTCATGACGCACTTGCATACAAAGGTAAAAAAAAAATAAAAAAAAAAAATAAAGTCCAGACACAGAGATACTAAATATATATTTTCTATCAGGAGAAACTTTTTCTGTGTCCTTTTGCCATATCCTTTAGGGAAGCAGCAGAATAATTAACTGAAAACTTATTACATTCCCTCCTTCAAAAAAATCTCTTTGGCATGTTTTCTTCACTCAGCAAATCCTAGCCTATAAATCCTAACCTATACTACCTAGAATAAGGACCAAGTACACTTTTACAAGGAGGATTCTACCAATTAGTCCTAAATTTAGTTGCAGACATGGGAAGTATAATATGTCTATTTAAAAAAAAAAAAAAAAAGCATTTACAACCGTTTTAACACATAAATTCTGAAAAAAATTGATAGGCATACAGCTCAGGCTCATGCATTAAAATAGTTTTCATTGAAAAGGGGATACTCTAGAAGACCGCAGTATTAATTGCACAAAAATACTTTAACAATAAATTAACATGCAGAGGGCTATAGGAAGATGGCTTTATATTGTAGAGGAGTATATGAAGTTATAAATGAGATGCTATAGGAAGGTGGCTTTACATTGTAGATGACTATATTAAGATATTGATGTGAATCTATAGGAAGACGGCTCTGTATCTTAGATGGGTATATGGAGTTATGGATGTGTTGTTATAAGATCACATTGTTGGAAAAGAACAGCAGCATGTAATGTAAAGTTGTTAATAAACTGTTAAATATTGTATGCATTATACCTATCTATGCAGCAGGTGGCGCTGTAGTATTATAGTGTATAGTTCATGTTTTCTATGATAAAATCAGATTTATTGTCTATTGTCTTACGTCTGTAAGACGTAATATATTTCTCCATGATAGTAAAGCTGCATTACTGCATGCAAGAAGCTTCCAGCACTTATTGCATTACTCTGCACAATAGGTTATGGGTCCCAGGCACCCAGCAGCACCCAGAGACACTGGAAAGACTACTCAGTGAGTACAGCAAGTCAGGGAATACTGTATACAAGCTACTGAAACATGGCAAGCGGTTCAGATGTGAAGTTTGCAATTGCAAAGCTGAACAATGACAATTACCAGCTGTGGAAGTTTAAACTGGAAGTATTTCTCACCAAGGATGACTTGTGGCAAGTACTGAATACAGACAGACCCACAGACGGAGAGATTGAGGACTGGGATAGGAAGGACAGACAAGCAAAAGCAATTATAAGCTGACTAGTGGAAGAAGAGCAGCTTATCCACATAAGAACAGTGAAAATGGCCAAAGGTATGTGGACTTCATTACACAAGCTGCATAAGCATTCAAGTCTAAACAGCAAACTGTTTTTGCTAAGAAAGTTGTGAGATGGGACTACAAGAAGGCCAGCAAATGTGTTACCACATCAATGCTATGCTAGAGATCAAAGGAGCAATGAAGCAGAAACCTCGATACCCAACAATGACATGCATTGCAAAGCAATTGGTAAGCTGCTATATCTTGCCACTGTCACAAGACCAGACATAGCCACAGCAGTGGGCATACTATGCAGGAAAGTTTCAGCTCCCTGTCAGCATGACTGAAATGCAGTAAAAATAGTGATACAGTACCTCAAAGGAACAATTCAGATGAAGTTACGGTTACCAGCAAAATCACATCCAAAACTGGTTGGATATGTGGATGCTGATTGGGCCGGGAACTGCACAGACTGCAAATCCACAAGTGGATTCATCTTCCAGTATGGGGAAGAAATCATAAGTTGGTCTCGTTGAAAGCAAGTAACTGTCACTCTTCAACTGAAGCAGAGTGGATTCGGCAACTTTTTGTGGACATTGGGATAGACATGTTAAAACCAATTCCCATTTTTGAAGACAACCAGGGATGTATAAAGCTTACGCAATCAGAAAGGGCCAATCCTAGGACCAAAAACATCAAGGTCAAGTATCACCTACTGAGCGACAATCAAGAGGAAGGTGTTATTGGCAGTCAATACTGCCCGCCAGAGGAGATGACTGCTGATGGACTCACTAAGCCTTTTTTGAAGGAATGTCATAGTTATTTCCAGAAGAGGCTGAATATAATTTGACAAAGCTCATGCTGTTGAGAAGGGGTGTTGAAAAAGAACAGCAGCATATAATGTAAAGTTGTTAATAAACTGACAATACTGTATGCATTATACCCATCTATGCAGCAGGTGGCGCTGTAGTATTATAGTGTATAGTTCATGTTTTCCATGATATAACAGAATGTATTGTCTATCTCAGTGCATGTACTTGTAAATTCCTGCTTCCTGTTCATGTTTCTCCATGCTGTAAGACATATAATATATTTCTACATGGAAGTAAAGTCATATTACTGCATCCAAGAAGCTTCCAGCGCTTATTGCAATACTCTGCACAATAACATTAAATTGTAGATTATTATAAGTTATCAATATGAGTTGTTAGAAAGATGACTTTATATTGTAGAAGACTTTATATTGTAGATGAGTACATTAAGTTATGAATTTAAGTGTATAGGAAAATTGTTCTATATCATAGATGGGTACATGGTTGTAAGGTTACTGGAAAATCGCTTAATGTCGTAGTTGGGTATATGTAGTTATGAATATGATACAATAGGAAGATGGCTCTATGGATTTATGGATGTTAAGTTTCAGGAAGATGGCTTTACATTGCAGATGGGTATATAGCGTTATGGATGTAAAGGAAGAGGGCTGCATATTGTCGATGGGTATATGGAGTTATGGATGTGATGCTATAGGAAGATGGCTCTATGGGTTTATGGATGTGAAGTTATAGGAAGATGGCTTTGTATTGTAGATGAGTATTTGAAGTTATGGATGTGAGGTTAAAGGAAGATCGCTTCATTTTGTAGATGGGTATATGGAGCTAAAGATCTAATGATATAGGAAAATGGCTTAATACTGTAGATGGACCCATTAAGTTATGTATGTGAGGTTATAGGGAACAGCTTTATATTGTAGAAAGGTAAATAGAGAATTGGGGATGAGGATAAAGGAAGGTGGCTTTATATTGTCAAAGGATATAGGAAGAGGGCTTGATATTTCGGATGTGTACATGAACTTATAGATGTGATACCTTGGAAATGTGGCAACAATGGAACACTGGCTGCTGCACTCGTCCAGTCTGTGCTAACATTGCCATATTATTGGAGCTTCTGTTTAGCAGTCCAGATAGCCATTTTAAATTATAATGACAATTTATCTGTGTGAGTCGATCAATGTACAGGCACATTTTGCTAATCTTTATAAATATGTGATAATGTGAGTCACCGTGATGACACACAGCTATTTCTCATTAGAGAAATGTTAAAAATAAAAAAAATCAACATGCGCAACTTTGAAATTCACAGGGTGAGCATACCCAGTTATTTATGTGGACCTTGAAAGGTCACACAATAGTTGGTGCACTCATGTGAGAATTATTTATATAATTAAGTTATTGATTGGTTTCCTGTTGAAAACAGTACTGCTATCTTCATTCATTCTAAATAAAATATACCGCTGTACATTACAAGGTTATACGATCTAATCCTATGTGATTTTTAGCTTTATCTTTAGGACTGAACTTTAAAACAGACTGCTTTTAAAACAAGTATCTGTAAAAGCAGTATGCCCTTTTCGAGTTCTGTAAGTTTTCCAGAGATTTGGTTTACTCTAGAGAGTTAAAACATGGAGAAATGGAGGATTTCAATTAAGAACAGAAGCTAAACATATTCTCACTGTCTTTTTACAATGCAGTACAGAAAAGAGATGGGATTGTGTAACATGTCCACTTTCTTTTTGTTTTAAAATATTAATGATTATCTATTTACACGGGTTGGAAAACCAAAAATAAACCCTTCAACCCTCCATGTAAATAGCAAAAAACCAAATATGCTAAATGTATTTTATCTTCTGCCTACCCACTGTCCTGTAGGCCTAGGTAATTACAGAAGTTCATACTCAAGTGCCCTGAAGATATTTGTTCTTGCAATCCTCCAGTGGTGGGTCAGTGTCCAATCCCAAAGGAGGCGCATGGTCTCTGCCAAAAGGGAGGTTCAGTTTTCAGGTAGAACTACTGATTATTCATGTGTGTTTGACATAATTTCAGTCATATTTTACTATGGGCAAGTCTTTTGGCTAACTCTCTGGGCACCATGTGTGATACGTTTGGAAGCCTTTTCCATGGAATTATCTTAACAAGTTTTTTGTTTTTACATTGTAGCTTACCAACGTTTTTACTCAACTCTCCCCATTTTCACAGACTGGCATGCAGAATGTAAGTACATATACTTACACATGTATTCACATAATAGGGCCACTTTAGACAGGAGCCAATTAAGCTACCAACATGCCTTGTTTGGAGTGTAGGAAGAAACCAGACTACTTGAAGGAAACCCACCCAATCGGTGAGCTTACATCACAAAAGTGGTGTCTAGCTCTGTCAATGTGATCTAACAGCCAAGTGGCTGCTCATCACATTAACATTCTTGTACTTCAACAAGGTATAGCTCCTGTATCAGGCTTTTAATAATATGCTCTACATTACAAATTGGCCCCTTATCGCATTACATATATTACATATTCTTGCACACGTTAGCAGTATTTTTGGTTAGATTGTGTTACTACACACATGTTCATTTGACCCCACAGCCAGTGCACCCCAACATGACCCTTACTTTTTAATGCAGTGCACCACAACACGTGTCATGTGTTCCATGTAAATACATTGCCCTCTACTATATTAGTGTGTTGTGATGCACTGGAATGCACCATGGCACATGCTTTGCTGTTCAATCCAGTAATATATGTGTTTTAATGCACATTATTGCAATGCACAAGTTTGATTAGACCCTTAGGGGCTTTATTCTAGTATAATGCTAAATAGCTTAAGATACAGTGCATTGCAGTGTGTCAGTGCATGCACGTTAGATACACTGCCATGACAATTCAGGACAAAGTGACAGTATCAGTGAATTAAACCTCTCCACAACAAACTCTAAAGACTCACCTTTTATGTGATCCCCTACTTGCCCTGCCTCTAGTTTAACTGGTGCAATATACCCAGGGTATACAGAGTAGCATGTAATGGTGGGTTTAGCAGCTAATTGCTACAACAAAGCACTATCAATAATGAACACCAGAATTATGGTGGTCGCAAGTGTAATGGAGGTAGAAGAAGCAGGGGATTTCTGGAAAGGCATCAATGGGTCAGGATATAACGATAATCCTCCCACTCTACAAGACTCGGGTCTGGCCGCACCTGGAGTATGCCGTCCAGTTCTGTGCACCAGTCCTCAGGAAAGAGGTGCTGGAGTCCAGAGAAGGGCAACAAAGCTAATAAAGGACTGGAGGACCTCAGTTATGAGGAAAGATTACGAGCATTGAACTTATTCACTCTGGAGATGAGACGATTGAGAGGAGATATGATTTCAAAGTACAAATACCGTATTGGTGACCCCATAATAAGGATAAAACTTTTCTGAGAAAGGGAAATTAAAAAGATGTGCAGCCATTCACTTACATCAGAAGAGAAGTAAACTGCTTAGAGGGTTCTTTACTGTAAGAGCGGTAAGAATGTGGAATTCTTTTCCACAAACAGTGGTTTCAGCAGGGAGCATAGATCATTTAAAAAAACTATTAGATAGGCACCTAAATGACCTTAACATACAGGGATATACGATGTAATACTGACATAAAAGCACAAACACACGGGGCGCATGCGCGGCGCAAAACTGGCAGGAAGCTAGAAGTCGGAGCTCAGAGGGAAACGGAAACCTTAACTAACTCCCCAGGGCTTTAAAGCACTTGTTACTTTATCTGACAGCCCCAACACCCCTACAGGACCCTGCGGGTGCATGTCACCATCTAAAAAAAACAAATAAAAATCCACGCAGCGGTCCCTAACAAACTACCTTCTCCAGGTACGGGAATAGAGCGGGATGGCTCAAGATGGTGCCCATCTGAAGCTTTTTCCTCCAGACATCCCCGATGCAGCCGCATCTCCTACTGCCTCTTCAGAGCAGAGTGAGTACACCCCTCATCTCACTAAAGCTGACTTGGAAGACAGTCTGTCCACAATGTATGACAGACTTGCACGCAAATTCCAGGCAGAACTACACAAATCCACCAACACTCTGACCCAGGAGATTGCAGCACTAGGTAGGCGGACAGACATATTGGAAATCAAGCACAATGAACTACACCTGGCATATGTAGACCTCTACAAGAATCATGAGGTGCTCTCCGATACGGTTCTTCAATTACAAAATTACCTTGAAGATTTAGACAACCGTAATAGAAGAAACAACATCAGGGTCCACAGGGTGCCGGAAGCAGTGATTTGCCAGAAACCTTTAAGAGACTGTTCCACTCCCTGCTCCCAGACCAACCTGAGGCCTCCTTCATATGCAACAGGATACATAGAGCCCTAAGATCCAAACCGCCGCCTGAAAAACCTCCTAGAGACATAGTAATGTGCCTGAAGGACTTTCTAGTGAAGGAGGAGATCCTACGAGCATCCTGCAATGCCCCTCACATTCAGCTAGATGTGATCACAGTCCAAATATACCCAGATGTTTCCCCAGCGACCCTGGAGAAAAGGAGACGGATGGAGATCACTTTGGAACAGCAATCCGCAAGGATCCACTACAGATGGGGATTTCTGTTTAAACTATATCCCATAATAGCACTACCTATACCGCCACCACGGTCACGAAAGGCAAGGAAATCCTGGTGAAATCGGGCCTCCTGGATCCTCAAAACTTGCTGAGACTTCTCTCAACCTCTCACCTAACCGAATATGGGCCAACCCATCACCCCAGGTAGACAGGAGGACCTGCCAACGCTCCAGGAACCTGGTCGCCTGAACCCGGGTGAACAGAAAGGATCATTACACTCCCTGCTTGTGGAGAATGGTTTGAATTCTAGCACTAAGATTGTTGGATGAGTCCAGCGTGCTAGAGAGCTGAGCCGATGGTGCTGTTGCTTTTCAGCACTATGACCCTAAACCCATCCTGGGATTTCAGATTCCGATAAGCCCCCCGCCCGCAGACCCCCACAACCACCGGGCAAGGGTTGTGGGGATGAGGCCCTTGTCCCCATCAACATGGGGACAAGGTGTTTTGGGGGCCTACCCCAAAGCACCCTCCCAATGTTGAGGGCATGTGGCCTGGTACGGTTCAGGAGGGATGGGAGCCGCTCTCTCGTCCCCACCTCTTTTCCTGCGGCCTGCCAGGTTGTGTGCTCTAGTAAGGGTCTGGTATGGATTTTTAGGGGGACCCCACGCCATTTTTTTTTTTAATTTTGGTTCGGGGTTCCCCTTTGGGGAATTTCCAATGCCATTTTTATCAATGAACTTTTATGTGTATTGTCGGACCGGCAATTCAATATTAGCCGCGAGTAGTTTTAAATGACTTTTTTTCCTTTGAAATGTCATTTTGCTGTCAGACTGTTCTAAACACAGTAAACATGCACCCCTTTACAGGCATACTATAGACACCCCCCAGGTATGAAATTTAAAGGAATATTACACTTTTATTGTTTCACTTTAAGCATTATTAAAATCACTGCTCCTGAAAAATGGCTGTTTTTAAAACTTTTTTTGCATTGATCCATGTCCCCTGGGGCAGGACCCAGGTCCCCAAACACTTTTTATGACAATAACTTGCATATAAGCCTTTAAAATTAGCACTTTTGATTATTCATGTTCGTGTCCCATGGACTTTAACGGTGCTCGCGTGTTCAAACTAATTTTTTGCCTGTTTGCATGTTCTGATGCGAACCGAACAGGGGAGTGTTCGGCTCATCCCTACTCTTAAGGAAACGGTAGTGAAATTACACACGAGCTGGTACCTCACCCAGATAGAGTACATAGATTCTACCCAGGAGTCCCAGACACTTGCTTTAGGGGCTGCCAGGCCCCAGGAACATTGCACCACACATTCTGGAGCTGTCCCCAACTGAAACATATATGGAGTCAGGCAGCCTCCAAGGTAGCGCAGATGACTGGGTCAATGATCACACTGACAGCACCAATGTGCCTACTCTTCACCCCCATACCAAATGTCCCCCCAAACCAAAAATTTGTAAATACCCTTTTTCTGTGCTATCTTGTGGGCAATAGCCTTAAATTGGCACTCACCTACGGTACTTTGGGCTCAGGCACTCCAAAGAATGGAAACCATTAAACTAATGGAACAAATTCACTATACTATACTAGACACCATGCATTGGTTTGTAGCAAGAGAGGTAACAATACGTCGCCCTTGGTTCTCTCTTACTCCACTGCGCCAAAGACCAGTGACAAAACTAAATGATTGTTGTGTAAACGAGTATAAGATGTGTACATGCACAGTGTACAGTGAAAAGCTGCCACTTAACTATCTCTATCTGTACACATGTGAGAGGTATAGCTTTGGGATTCAGAACAATAGACACCATGCATGTTTTCAATAACAAATGGTCCGGATGGATTGCATATGGTAGTACACTGTGAATCAAGATTGGTCCTGGTTAAATAGATGCAAATTTGACACATGTAATTGTCTACAGCTTTGTCTCTTAACTCAGCATATCCCTGTTATTTTCTATAGTTCTCCTTTTTTATTGTTTATAAAGTTATCTTTCCTTTTTATTTTCCTGGTTATGGGATGCACCACAATATGGCGCCAAAAACCCACTTAATGCACTAAAGCTTACCATTGAAAAACTATACCATTGTGAATATGACTAGCACGTATTACATATATACTGGGTATTTACTAACCAGGGTTGCATCCCGACATATACCATAATTTCCATGTTATACCTGTATTGTCTTTTCCTACTCTCAAATAAAAACGTTTGTATTAAAAAAAAAAAAAAGTATACACACAGGCTGGACTTGGTGGTCTTTTTTCAAACTCACCAACTATGTAACTATGTAAGGAAGGACCTTTTTACAGATTGGATGGGCTAAGTGGCAGTGTCTTTTTAATGTGTGTTATTTTGAGTGTGTTATTTTGTACATTAATGTGCATTGTGTTACAGCAGTCCATTAATTTTGAATTGGGTCCAAACGCCACCACTGCTGCTGATTACGCACTATTGATATTTACAGGTCAGCCCTGAATGAGTCATAAATACTGCAGCAGTGCATGTGCAGAATGAAGGCACCAATAACTCTGCATGCAGTTAAAAATAAGCTCACTGTGAACTGCAAGAAAGCAGAAAAAGTATTTAAGAGACATAAAACACATTTTGGTGAACTATAATGATTGATATTTGCCATAACGATTAAAAAAGAGCAAATAATGAGCTCTGCTGACAAATTTGCAATTTGACTTGTAAAAGGGGATTTAAAGAACCTCTAACCTGCTAATTAATGTTAAAAAGGGTGTCAGCAGGATCCCTTTTCCCCCCCATGCAGGCAGCCTCCATCACCTGGCAGTATCTAAACCTCATTACTTTTGCGCAACGCTAATTTATTTACAGCACCAGACGCGCCCACAAAAATGGATGCCCCGCCCCTAATTCCCATACTACTCTGCCTACACTGCCTCTGCCTTTCTGCCAAATAGTGTCCCTAAAGATTTTTGGGAAATTTTGGCAACTATGGTTACCAACACAAATACAGATGGGGCCCTTCCAACTGGACTTTGCTGCAACATTAATCAGAAGGTACAGTATCTCTGTTGATAACTGTATATACCTGGGTATAAGTTCACAGTTCCACCCAGACTCCTATCAGATCCTCTGCTGATAATACCAGTTTGTACATTGGATATATAATAAATGGTTTTAATCTCTTCTTACATAAAGCTGTATTATTTATATATTGGTGTATACCTATATACTTCAGGGATGTGCAGTCAGGGGAGATAAAAAAACATTAAAAAAAAAAAAAAACGACTGAGGGTCATAGCTCGGCGACCTGACACACCCACCACTCGTAAAAATGTGGGGCTTCTACGACCTATGGTTCCAGAGATACGGGGCTCCTTGTGCAGCCTGTCAGAAGCTACATACAGACCGGCCAGTTTAAATACAAGCTGGTACACTCTGTTTGCAGCAGACTGAGAGGATGAGCTCACAGTGCCTCTCCTCACTTCTTGTCAGAATCACTGAGCTCAATGGACAGCTTGGAGTCTTGGACCAATGGTAAAGTACCATTAGCCCCAGCTGGCCAATAAAAATCCTGCAGTGGGGGCGAGCCTCTCACTGCAATGTCATAGAAGGGGCATCTGTCTAAAAGACAAATGCTCCCTTCCAGCCCAGCCCTCTTAACTACAGGGAAATACATGAGTATAAGATTTATCCACAATCCCATGTTTTTCTCACACAGTTAAGAGGGAGAATGAGAATCTGCTGCTGTTATAATCAAGTTAAATCATATATTATTATGCTATATGTTATGACATAATAATTTATTATTTATGTATTTACTATGAAATTACTGGTTCGAGTTATAACTTCAAACTTCAGTAATTTCTCCGTTAAGCCACCTGCTTGAGTACAGTTTTTGAAAATATAGTAAATTACCTTAACCACTTCGTACCCAGGCCAATTCTGACATTTCTCTCCTACATGTAAAATTCATGATTTTTTTGCTAGAAAATTACATAGAACCCCAAAACATTATATATGTTTTTTTAGCAAAGACCCTAGAGAATACAATGGTGGTCGTTGCAACATTTTATCTCGCACGGTATTTGCGCGGCAATTTTTCGAACACTTTTTTTGGAAAAAAACAGTTTCATGCTTTAAAAAAAACCAAAACATTAAAGTTAGCCCAATTTTTTGGCATAATGTGAAAGATGAAGTTACGGCAAGTACATAGATATCTAACATGTCACGCTTCAAAATAGCACGCGCTCGTGGAATGGCGCCAAACTTTGGTACTTAAAAATCCCCATAGGCGACGCTTTAAAATTTTTTACTGGTTACATGGTTTGAGTTACAGAGGAGGTCTAGGGCTAGAAATATTTCTCTTGCTCTAATGTTCACGACAACACCTCACATGTGTGGTTTGAACACCGTTTTCATATGTGGGCGGGACTTACGTATGTGTTCGCTTATGCGTGCAAGCTCACGGGGACAGGGGCGCTTTATAATTTTACTTTTTTTTTTTTAGTTTGCCCCCTTAAAAAAAAAAAAAAAATTGATCACTTTTATTCCTATTACAAGGAATGTAAATATCCCTTGTAATAGGAATATGGCACGATCTGTTCTTTTTATAGTGAGATATGGGGTCAATAAGATTGACCCCACCAGAGGCCTGGCGTGATGTCATAACATCGCGCCCGGCCTCCGAACAATCATAGAGTTTCTCTAAATCTAAATCTCTATCATCACCATCCTGGGCTGGCGGATCCGTTCTCCGACTCACCGATACAAGCGGTGAGTCGGTAGAAGCACTGGAGGGCTCCTGCCACCCGTAAGAACGATCAAGCAGTGGAACAGCCAGTATGATCGTTCTTATGGTGCAGGGAATCGCCGGCTGAAAACGGCAATATCTGAATGATGTCTGTAGCTGCAGGCATCATTCAGATATCACTGCACAAAGTCAAGGACGTTCCTGAACGTCCTAAGGGGGCAAAGTGGTTAAAAACAATAAATATATTTGTATATTACTTATGGTAATTAACCCGATGCCACCCAGGCCAATTCTGACACTTCTCTCCTACATGTAATAATCATCTTTTTTTGCTAGAAAATTACTCAGAACCCCCAAACAATATATATAATGTTTTAGCAGACACCCTAGGGAATAAAATGGTGGTCACTGCAACTTTTTATGTTACACTTTATTTGCGCAGCAGATTTTTAAACGATTTTTATTTTGTTATAATAAAAACAAAAAAAACAACAACTTATGAATATTAAAAAAAACCCACTAAAGATAACCCTTTTTTTTGTATAACGTGAAAGATGATGTTACGCCAAGTGAATAGATACCTAACATGTCACGCTTTAAAAATTGCACACACTCGTGGAATGGTGCCAAACTTCAGAACTTAAAAATCTCCATAGGCAACACTTTACATGTTTTTTACAGATTACATGTTTAGAGTTACAGAGGAGGTCTAGGGCTAGAATTATTGCTCTCGATCTAACGATCGCGGCGTTTGTAACCTGTGCGTATCTGTCCCTGATACTAGCCAGTGCCTACCCAGCCACTGACCTCACCGCACGTCCCTGATATACTTATGGTTGCTATATTCTGGTTGCAATAGTTCCTATACTCCCAATTACTTTAATTATATCCATAGGTGACACTTTACATGTTTTTTACAGATTACATGTTTAGAGTTACAGAGGAGGTCTAGGGCTAGAATTATTGCTCTCGATCTAACGATCGCGGCGTTTGTAACCTGTGCGTATCTGTCCCTGATACTAGCCAGTGCCTACCCAGCCACTGACCTCACCGCACGTCCCTGATATACTTATGGTTGCTATATTCTGGTTGCAATAGTTCCTATACTCCCAATTACTTTAATTATATTACTGGTTAATTTCCCAGGAAGGGAAACCCCTCTGTTCAACGAGGCCCTGACCTAGGTGGAGACTGTGCCAACTTTATTATCAAACCCACTCTTGCTCTTAGCAAAGGTTCCTGTTCTCTTATTTACCTATCCTGTATGGGAAGGGTCATTTCCCATAACACCCCCCCCCCCTCCCAAAAAAAGGCTACACCTACACTGGAAGGGAAGGGATGGGTCCCCTGTAACTCTGCATCATGAAACGCCAAAAGTAAACTAGGGCATGCATACCTCCCAACATTTTGAGATGGGAATGAGGGACACCTACTAGCAAATGTATGTAGGCATAGGACACGCCTCCTGCCACACCCCCTTAAAGGAGAATTAACCCCCAAAAAATTAATTAAATCCACAAGGGCTTTTTTTACCAGTAATATTCCTTCATTTTGGCTTTTAAAATGTACAAATGCAGCAACTTAGAAATTGTATGAGAGGTTTAGCAATGGGAAACACTTTGCGAAAGATAAAAAAAGTGCATTTTATATACAACTATATAGATCAGACCAAAATGAGGGACAAATGAGGAGGAAAGAGGGACAGATGGACAAATCAGGGACAGTCCCTCGAAATCAGGGACAGTTGGGAGCTGTAAACAGACCATATGTACTGCAAGTACTAACTCCTTTCACTAATCCCTAATAAGTACCATCATTTTTAATCAAATGGCAAATATTAATTCTCAAAGCTTTCTGTGAATATAGACTTATTCAGTGAGTAATGCCAATCACAATGATGAAGTACAAACTACAATTTGCAATATTCAGATACATTTCTAGTAAGTTACAATGCCTTACAACACTGATCTCTTACATTTTGAATATTTAAATACCTGAGCAACTGTTTTGCTAGTCATTTCCTTTGTCACGCTAAGCTGAAAGCCAAATATAAATGTAACATCCAATAATCAAATCACTTTTATTTTTGCTGGACTTAAAGAGGGTAAAGTGAAGGAAAGACCACTAGAGAGCGCTGTAACACAGTAAGAATTCTCTTATGTCCCAGTTGGCCCAAAGACTCCCAGACATTAAAAATATATCCCATTTACAACACAGAGCGAGCTACCTATTATTAAATAACAGGAATATTATTTTTTGGCATTTAGTGGTATGCTTCATGTATAACTAAAGCCTCAGATTCATTCTTTGCAGTAACACACAAAATGATGTAACTGTTTTACCTGCGTTAATCAGCAATAATATTATTTAGATTAAAAAAATGTTTGTTCTAGGATGCCTGTTTTATAACAAACTCTCTCTATACCATAGCAGAGTATTTTGCTTCCACGGCGCTTTCTGTTCCTTGTAAATAGAAAGAACAATATCAGTTTCCGCTTACTGCAAGCAAACTCAGATGTAAACACCATTAATTACGCTACCAGACATAAAGTAATTTGATAAACACAGCTATCTCATTAAAGTCCCAGGTGAATTCTGAATGGCATATTTAGAAAAAGCTGATCGTTCAGGTCAACAGAAATAAAAGACTGTAATATTTATTTCTCTGCTTGTTCAATTTTGATATCATAAAATCAAAATTTGCTCTGTACAGCTGTACTGGCTCTTCAAATAGTCATGCAAACAACAATTATTCGCTGTTTACTAGGGCAACCGGATGATGGTAGTTATGTTAATAAAAGCTGATCTGTGATTGGTCTCTGTGGGTTACTGCACAACATTGCACCTTACAACATTTTAATATGAATGTATCATTTGTGATATCCATAAGAATATTACAATTGTATAGTGTATGGGTTGCAACAATAATGAACTGGAATGATAATCACAATGTAATACGCTTCACATCACAATTAGCATTACACATTAGGTGCAATGGCTAGCAGTACTTATTTATTTATGAAGGGCAATATAAAGTATTTTTCATTGAATAGTGTATTAAACTGGAATAAACATTTATATTATTCAATATAATCTGTGCTGCACTTATCCTTCCTGATCTTTCTATCTGCAGCCATTAAATTGCATACCTCAGTAGTATAATCGTTTAATTAAGAGGTGGACAAAGTAATAAGGAATTCAGGAGTCAGTCTGTCCAATCCAGGAGCCAGCAGAATTTTTTTTGGTGTTAGCTCTATTGACAACAAGAGAAACCCTCAAAAGTTTGGCGCCAAATGTAATTTTTAAGGAGCCTTGGCTACCTGGCTCTTGGGATTGTCCGGCCCTAGTTTAAATTGATAATGCTCAATCACCTAATATAATTAGTCTATAATGGCCGCATGGGCGTCCGCAAAGGAGGGCAAGGGGGCAAGTGCCCCGTCCTTGGAATCAGGGATTGACAAGGTGTCCGCATTTCCCCTGCTCGGTCCGCCAGAGGCAGCAGTGCTGTAACACAGGGGAGAGGTGAGCTGTGGGTTGTCAGAGTGTTTCCCCTGCTCTAGCCCACCCTTCTCCTGCCAGCAGTGCAGGAGAAGCAAGAGCAGCTCGCACCAGCTTCCTGTCTGCATTTTTTCTCTCCACATTTGCCACAGCAGAGGGGCTAGGAGACAAGAGGGGCTACATGCAGCACTATGGACAAGGCTCCACCCCTCTGCACTCTGTTCCTTCCCCCAGGAGCCCATAGTGTGCCTGATGTCTGGAGCTGTCCCCTGCCATGTCCCCTCTCTGGAGCCCAACACAAGCAAGTGTCCCTGGACAGGGGAGTCCGCCTCATCCTACGACTTCCATCCCATTCCAAACATTTCCCTCTGCACACACAACAAACAGAACAGACAGGGAATCTACCACCAATACTGGAGGGGGACAGATACAGAGTCTGGAGGGTTGGTGTGACTGATCGATTGTTATAGCGTCTGGTGGTTGTTCAGATTATAATAGGCTGTGTATGGTTGGTGTGGTCAGTCTTCACACAAGGAATGCGGCAGGCTGCGTTTTTTTTTTTTTGCAATGCAACACACACAAATGTATGTAAACGCTACGCTCGTGATCACAGGTCTTTGGAAAAATTTAAAAATAAAAGGTGGATAAGAGAAACGCATATGAATTCATGCAAACATTCAACACGGCACATTGCAAAACACATGCAAAAGTGATGGCGTTTTTCATTGCATTTGCAGCTAAGCCCCTCCCCTTCATGACATTGTCAAAAAGCGGCAACGCATAGTGACCTTAAAATGATGCCCCCCCCGAATAAAGTTCTGGGGACGCCCATGTCTTCATGCAATATTTTCTTACAAACCAAAATGAAAATGCACACTTCACTAACTGGGTACAATATATGCACATTCAGGGACTGAATTCAGAAAGCAAATTTCCAGCGTAATAAAAAAAACAGCTGTCATTTGTTAAACCTGACCTTGGACTGTACTGTAGGCACCTTTAAATGACTGCATGCTTTTTAACTTTTATTTATTTATTTTTTATATTTTTAGAATACCCTAAAACAAAATCAAGCATTGGCACTCTTATGTCTACACCTCCCTATTGGCTACTAAATATGGTAGGCAGTCTAATGCCCCGTACACACGGTCGGATATTGATCGGACATTCCGACAACAAAATCCTAGGATTTTTTCTGAAGGATGTTGGCTCAAACTTGTCTTGCATACACACGGTCACACAAAGTTGTCGAAAAATCCGATCGTTCTAAACACGGTGACGTAAAACACGTACGTCGGGACTATAAACGGGGCAGTAGCCAATAGCTTTCATCTCTTTATTTATTCTGAGCATGCGTGGCACTTTGTGCGTCGGATTTGTGTACACACGATCGGAAATTCCGACAACGGATTTTGTTGTCGGAAAATTTTATAGCCTGCTCTCAAACTTTGTGTGTCCTAAAATCCGATGGAAAATGTGTGATGGAGCCTACACACGGTCCGAATGTCCAACAAGGTCCTATCACACATTTTCCGTCGGAAAATCCGACCGTGTGTACGGGGCATAACTGGTCAATATGGAGGTACAGGGGCAAAGGGAATCATGGCAGTGCTCAATCTTCCAAGATTTGCATTGAACATTCATACAGAGCACCCTAGGTTTTAGGGCAGTATGGTCATTTTAGAATAGGTTGAAACAATGTGCAGGCACTTAAAGGATTTCTGTTAGAGAGGCCAAGGCCAATTTTATCATATTTGACTTCATCAAAGTTTACTTTAAAGTGGGTATTTGGCAAAGCTGTATAACTAAAAACTGATCATATGATGAAAAAAGACATAGTCAGTCAGAGGATCACTTTTGAAAACTGGTAACTGCATATCAAAACCATGAGTAGACCCTAGATGCCCCTTCTGAATCTTTATTGATCAATAAGGTCATCCAGAGGAAAGGGAGGTGGTGGGAAGCCTTATTTCTACACAAAAAAGGTTCAGTCCTGGTCCCCGTAAAGTATTTTTTGTAGAAGGCATGGGAGATTGGAGTTTCTACTTTCATCACTGCAACCACTGTATAGGTGCATGCACTAAACAAATTGCCAACAACACTAATGAATACAGTAGACTTCAAAGGCAGATACTGTGGATGTCAGCTATTTAAGTACAGGATTCTGGCAACTCAAGTGGCTACATTAATAGGATGTCAAGGACAACTTATAAAAGCACAGCTCTGAATGTTAACCAGCATAAGGAAATTTGTTTTATACCTAACTGCATCCAGCTCTTTATTAGGTTGGTTCTGTATTGTATTATACTGTTGTCTCAACTGCTTGATAAAGTACAGTTGATAGCGTATAACATTACTATTGTTCTTTGAATGTTTGTCACAGTGGGCATTGTGTATGCTTAGTATTGATTGCTTGCATTTTGGGCCATTTATTATTTAATCAAGGGATTTGGCTTATAATGTACCCTCTCCAAATCCCAGTAACCAATTGACGGCTCATATTCTTATTCAAAAAGTTTCAAGTGCAAACCTTTAATGTTTTATCCTACACTCAGCAAATAATGTCCCTGACTGAGCTTTGTAAAACTGAAACGTTCATACGACATTAAACCTTACAAATTGTCCATAAAACTTTATTTTTTACGTTTAATGCAGAGTTTTCATGCCAAACAGAAAGTCCACTTTTTGCAAGCCTCCTGCCCTTAACACAAATGGCTTTAAAAAGCCATTTGTAAACAAACTACTTCCCTCAAGCCCTAGTTTGCAGCACCCCTGGGAGGCACAGGCACATCTACCCCTCACCTGTGTCTCCTGGCATAGCTTGGAGCTTAAAATCCCATGAGAATGCACTCTTGCAATGGGGTGGAGTAGATTTCAAGCTTCCAGCTCTACAGAAAGGCACAATGGTGTCACTAATACCTCCTGGAAGTGCTAGAGCCTGAGGCTATGGTAAGTATTTGACATAAATCACTGAGGGGAAGATGGGGAAGTGTAGATCAGTATCTTGTGTGTCTACTCATGCCAGAAATTCTCCTTGTTTGAGAGAAGCAGCAACAGATCTCTTTGATTCCATCCAGAATTTTGACACACAAAGAAATGTTAATTTCAGTGTTGGGCAAATGCCCCCATTTGGTTTTGTGACTGTGAATAGGCTTAAACAAGACATTTTGAAATTGCTCTCCTGAAGGATGTGGCAAAATTCCTTGTGCCTGAAGTTGTTCTTTAAAACTACGTTCTTTTGGTCTGAAGCTGGCACATTAAAAGACAAATCGGAGAGGAAGCAGCGGTAGAAATTCTATTCTGTACCCCAGGGCTCAAAATTTCAAGTCCTAAACTACTAGCCAGGCCTCAAGGGTTACTCGCCACCAGTGCCCCACTCAATCCCTACCCTGCCGTGCCCCTAAACATGCCCTCATAAGTTATCTCATGAAATGACACTTAAATGTTTTATGCAAAAATAAGTTACAAAAACAAATATTAACAACAACTTTTCAGTGCAGCCAAACCTGTGCCCCTCAATGCAGCCTCACCTGTGCCCACCTTTGCAGACACACTGTGCCCACTACTGCAGCTACACTGTGCCCGTTTCAGCCACACTGTGCCCACTACTGCAGCTACACTGTGCCCATTTCAGCCACACTGTGCACGTTACAGCCACAGTGCACGTTGTAGCCACACTGTGCCCGTTGCAGCCACACTGTGCCCGTTGCAGCCACACTGTGCCCATTGCAGCCTCACTGTGCCCATTGCAGCCTCACTGTGCCCATTGCAGCCTCACTGTGCTCATTGCAGCCTCACTGTGCTCATTGCAGCCTCACTGTGCTCATTGCAGCCTCACTGTGCCCATATCAGCCTCACTGTGCCCATTGCAGTCTCACTGTGCCCATTGCAGCCTCACTGTGCCAATTGCAGCCTCACTGTGCCAATTGCAGCCTCACTGTGCCAACTGCAGCCTCACTGTGCCAACTGCAGCCTCACTGTGCCAACTGCAGCCTCAGTGTGTCCATTGCAGCCTCAGTGTGCCCATTGCAACCACATTGTGCCCAAATCAGCCTCACTGTGCCCATTGCAGTCTCACTATGCCCATTGCAGCCACACTGTGCCCATTGCAGCCTCAGTGTGCCCATTGCAACCACACTGTGCCCATTGCAACCACACTGTGCCCATATCAGCCTCACTTTGCCCATTGCAGTTTCACTATGCCCATTGCAGCCACACTGTGCCCATTGAAGCCACACTGTGCCCATTGCAGCCACACTGTGCCCATTGCAACCACACTGTGCCCATTGCTACCACACTGTGCCCATTGCAACCACACTGTGCCCATATCAGCCTCACTGTGCCCATATCAGCCTCACTGTGCCCATTGCAGCCTCGCCTGGGCAGAGGAACGCATGGCTGGAGGAAGAGGAGCACAGAGCTTACATTATAATTGTCTCCGCTCTGCTCGACACAGCCCCGCCTCCTCCTGACCTGCGCCTTTGATAGATAGAACGCATCCCAGCATTGGACCGGTGTTCTATCTATCACAGGCACGGGTCAGGAGTAAGGATGAGCTCCGGCGTGTTCGCACAGCCCACGTGCAGAGCCCGCCAGGAAGTTGGCACTGCACTGCGCTATTTACAGGCAGTGAGACATTTACTCGATGCGTGGCTGCAGAGATCGGGAAATGTCTCACTGTCTGTGATTAGCGCAGCGCTGACTTCCTGGCGGGTCCTGCATGTGGGCTGTGCAAACACGCCGGAGCTCATCCTTAGTCAGGAGGAGGCAGGGCTGTGTCGAGCAGAGCGGAGACAATTATAATGTAAGCGCCGGTAACAGCGTGCTATCCCGTGGCTCTCCTCTTCCTCCCCGGGGCGATCGCTGGGAGAACGGCTCCCAATCAACCCTCTTCCCCCCTCTCCCAGGCAGGCAGCACAGCTCGCAAGCCCTCATTTTCCACTCGCTGGAAAATTTGAGGGCTGCTCTACCCCTTCTGGGATCCAGACTGGCATTAAGGCCAAGAGACCCCCCCCCCCCATTCCTAAAAGTGAAAGTGCCCATTGTTATGAGGGCTTCCGGGCAGACTTGGTGGAATTTGGAGTCCAGGGCTTGTAACGAAAGGAGGTGCTAAACCTTGGTGTGAAGAAGATGCCTTGGGATAATGGAAATAACTCTTTTGCTTAAAAGCGGTAGTAGCCATGTAGGAGAATTATGCTGACCATACACGTATAGATTTTTGGACGAGAACATGTGTACAAACATTTGTACAAAAACTCCTTGTGCATTTGACGAATGTCGTTTAAAAATTTCACTTGCTTGTAACATTCAATTTTCAAATAAAGGTAATAAACTGAATAAACCACATACACTGTCCGAAAATTCCTTTGATCAAGAAAACTTTTCTATTGGACTCAAATTTTTTTCCCATCACTGTGGTCAAAAATGAAGAAGGTCAATTTGACCCCACTAACGATTAGAAAATCAAACAAACATTCTTAAAACAAAAATGTATATATGCATGGCCAGCATTAAGCCTAGTACACACGATGAGAATATCGGACGAATGATCGTCAATTTTTTTTGCATGCTAGTCTCATATGGAAAACCAATAGGTTACTAAAGTTACAAAAAGTCAGAATACAACTTCGAAAGTGATGTAATGTATTGTATTGTAATGTATTATTTTGTTTACGAGCATGCATAGTCTTAGTCACTCCATTTTTTCCATACAAATACTATACTAAATACCCAAAATCGTGATCGGCTGTCATGATCGGCTCTCGAAAGCTGTATACTAACAAATAGATCATGAGACAATCACTCTAAATGTGTTTTTTTCTTTTTTGTTCCATATTCTCATTGTGTGTACTAGGCATTAGGGAAAGGGAACAGCTATCACGCTGGGTGGTGGTTTAAGATGCCTGTAAGCGGTCTTCAAAACCCATGCTATTTGACTCATTCGTTCCTGTTCACTTGTGCCTGTGATCCACCATTTCTAATTGAGCGGATCTTCGGTGGGGTATGTAAGTAATGGAGGTCAGAATATATGGGGTTTGCGTGACCAGATATAGGAGCCACCAACACCCAGGCATTGACCAGGTTTCTGTGGCTGGGTCTCTGTAGCAGATGGCAACAGGAGTGCAGCAACACGCTGTGTACATTCCAGATGGAAAAGGCAGGTGGGAAGGCAGGCGTCATCCAGGAGGGGTGACACAGATATCGCATCCTCTTGGGACAAAGTTTGGATAAAAGGGGAAAACTGCCAATTTTGAATTGTTTGGCAGATAAACACAAAATGCACACCAAGGAAACTGTTAGATAGCCCAGGACTATAGGCAGTCTAAACTTGATAGAAGTGTCAGAGAGAAAAAATGAATGGTTTAAAAAGAAAAAGTACTTCTCCAGAGAAGAACAGGTCAATCACCTAAAGAAAACTGGAGTCTCTCAAAGTGGGTGGAGTTATATAGAGCTCTTTGTGGGCAGCCCTAGCAATTTTTTTCCGGTGTCCAATCACCTGAAGGTAGCTGCATATAACCCATGGCTTAGAAATCAATGTCTTGTGTCCTGCACTGTACAATGAGGATAATCAAGCCTTTTTTTTTTTTTGGCATGGAAGGTCCGTCTAATTTTTGGTCAAACAGCCAAATACACTACTCAGATACATATACTGTATATGGACAGTTTAACCACTTGCCTACAGGACCAATTCTCACATAAATGTAAAAATCTGCCTTTTATTGCTAGAAAATTACTTAGAACCCCCAAATAGTATATATTTCCTGAATTCCAAAGCCCTGGAGAATAAAATGGCAGTTGTTTAAAAGTTTTGTCACGTGGCAATTGCTCAGCGGTTTATCAAATGCAACTTTTCAGGAAAAAATACACTCTGATGAATTTTAGTGCACACAAACACACTATAATGAACAACAAACTAATCAGCCCGGTTCTCCTCTTGCTAGAGAATTGAAATTTAGGTCTGTTCAATCAAAAGGCTTTAAAAACCTTTACAGATGGTCAGTTTAGATTTACATTTGTTTTTCAATTTTTGCTCTTACTTTGAGGTTTGCAACGATACCCATATGCCTAATGTGATCACCATTTACATGTGCGTGCCACTCTATTTATGCACTCACCTAAAAATCTTTTAGGTCTATAAGCTGAGGTGAGCGCATAAATAGAGTGGTGGTGGGAATCACTATAAGAAGAGTGAAAGCACTAGTAAAGATTACACTGAAGAATCACTTAAGATTTTGCAGATTGATAATATCAACCATAGACTGTTATATATTTATTTCATGATTTGTACAGTATAAAAAAAAGAAAGCCTGCTCCACCTTGACTAAATCTTAATGCCAATATGTTAGTTTATATAAGTGACTATGCCTGGTTACTATCCTACAGAACTCCTCATTAATGTAACATCGAAATGTTATGACAAGGATGCATGGGTACAATGACAAAATAACAAGAATATTATTGTGCAAAAAAATTAGATAAACATCTATCAATTCAATTGTCCAGTGACTAATATTAAAGTGCATATGGTGATACAAGTGCAAACAAAGTCTTTTCTGGGTAAAAAGGGCTGTTGTGCTCCGTGTCCCATGGGTGTTAGTGCATCCACCTCCTGGGGGGGTAGTCAACGATCCACACTCACCAGATATGTTGGACTCCTTCACCATACGCCTAGAGGAGTCTGGCGTGCATGTGGGTCATTATTGGGGACCACTTCCCAATGCAATCTCCTCTGTGGGTTTCCTGGTTTCCTCTGTGTTAGATGACTTCCGGTGATGGCTCCAGAACTCCAGGTGCAGGGGAGTGTGCAGCGAGCGGTGTAAGAGAATAAATGAAATGCTCCTCAGTGGAAAATCCTTGGCTGATTTATTGAAAAATAGCAGCATACATAAAACTTTTTAAAAACCTGCCAATATGGCAGGACTGGACGTCATCCAATAAACCATCAGCCCTACTCTTGCGTGAGATGTGGACGCTAGATCATAACATGCCATGCATTCCACTCTCCAGGCCGGAAGCGTGGGAGAGTCATCTTGACGCGTTTTGTCATCAAAGTGCGACGTTGTCAAAAGCAGGAAGCTCCCTTACATTCCAGCCTCTTAAATAAGCTTGTCATGATACATTGCACTCCTCCCCCCTCCAATCATTCTCATGATTCAGTACAGGGCACCGGGCAGTATATGCCTCTGGTTGAGTGATAGTTATCTCCACCAACATTGATACATGCATTACTGATGGCCTTAGTGGGATCAAATTGTGTTCAAATTAACTAATTGCATTATACATTACATGTATTGAACATTTTAAGGGTGTTTAGTTTTCCTAAAGAGGAGATTTGCATTATTGGGGTATTTGTATAGACAGCAGGTAAAAGAAGTACTGAACACGTCACTATTTTTCTTGATAAATATATTTCTGACCTGAAACTTTCATTTCACCATGTCGGTAACAACCCATGCAATCCATTTATGCGAAGAAACCAAAACAAATAAGTTCATAAATTAAGTTGTGTGTAATAAAATGGAATGACACAGGGAAAAAGTATTAAACGAAAAGAAAGGGAGGTGCAAAAAGGCATGGAAAGCCAAGACACCAGCTGAAAGCTATCAGTAATTAAAAAGTAATCCTGCCCCTTGTCACTGCAAATGAATATCAGCTGGTCCAGTCTCAACTGATGGCCTATAAAAAGATGTCTCACTACCAAGGTGTCACACAAGAAACATCTCATGATGGGTAAAAGCAAAGCACTTCAAGACCTTTGCAAACTTATTGTTGCAAATCATACTGATGGCATTGGTTACAGAAGGATTTTGAAACTTCTGAATGTTCCAGTGAGCACTGTTCATTTCACCATAAACCGGCCATGACCAGGCGCCTCTCGCAAGATTTCTGAGAGGGGAGTGATAAGAATTAAAAGAGTTGTCCAAGAGCTTCAGAAAGACTAGGAATTAGCAGGTACAATTGTTTCAAAGAAAACGTAATACACTCAACCGCCATGGCCTATATGCACCCTTACCACGCAAGACATTGCTGAAGAAAAAGTGTTGAAGATCGTTTAACTTTTGCTGCACAACATTAAGACAAGCCTGTGAAATACTGGGAGAATATAGTCTGGTTAGATGAGATCAAAATTGGCGTCTTTGGTTGCCATAATACACACCATGTTTGGAGGTCAAATGACACTGCACATCACCCCAAAAACACCATAACAACAGTGAGGTTTAGAGGTGGGGAAATCATGGTTTGGGCTGTTTTTCAGCATACGGTACTGGCAAACTTCATATTGTTGAAGGACGGGTGAAAGGAAAAATATATCAAGACATTGATAAAAATCTGCTGTCATCTACCAGGATGATGAAGATGAGACGAGGGTAAACATTTCAGCAAGACAATGATCTCAAACAAAAAGACAAGGAAACGCTCAGTTGGTTTCAAAGAAAGAAAATAAAGCTGCTAGAATGGCCCAGCCAATCACCTGACTTGAATCCAATAGAAAATCTATGCAAAGAACTAAAGAACAGAGTTCATAGAAGAGGCCCACAGAACCTTCAAGATTTAAAGACTGTTTGTGTGGAAAAATGAGCCAAAATCACACCTGAGCAATGCATGAGACTAGTTTCTCCATTCAGGAGGCACCTTGAAGCTGTCATTACCAACAATGGATTTTGTATGAAGTATTAAATAAAGTCATTCCATTCCGTTTTAATACACATAACTTCATTTCTGAACGTATTTTTTTTTTTTTTTGTATGTATGGATTGCATGGGTTGTTACCGACATGTGGTAACAAATTTCATATCAATAGCACCTTTAGAAATATATTTACCTAGAAAAATGATGATGTGTTCAATATTTAGTTTACTCGCTGTATATTTTCATTTGAGGTGTGTAGGTGGACTCGCTCACAGGGAGGGTGGCGCAACATATTTATGTGTGAATCGAACACACACACAATCAATCTTACTAGCAATTGAACTTTATGAGATGTCTGTGTGACATCTCAATATAGTTAGTTGAAAAAAGGAAATTTCAGTGGATCATCACTGCGTTGATTTTGGCTGGACGGCATCACACACCAGCCACGGTGTTGCAACACAGCGGCTGGTGTCAACATACCCGAAATCTGATTTCTGTTGTGTTGTGGGATATGAAAAATAATATGAAGGCAGATTGTATATGCCTCTACTATTTACTATAGCTGTTTAAAATACACCACTTTTAATTAATTTATAACTAGATCAAAAGGTGTTTTAAATTTCCCTGATGTTTAGCTTTTATGTGCTAAATAATTATCCCATTTGTCCCATAACAGCCAATTAAATTCCACCTTTGATAAGCAGCTATAATTTTTCAGTGCAGATGTATATTGGACTGGGGGTCTCAGGCAATGGAGACCATTGCAATCTGAGAAAGCTTTAATAAAATAGGCCAACTGTTGAATCGACAAGTGTAGCTGAAGAAATGCACTAATGGAGGCAAGGGTCAGTTTATACTTGTACACTAATTTTCTGCCATTTATTTAGGGAATTTTAAGCTGGTCATACAAAGTAAATGATCGTTGAATGCAGGATAAGATTTTGTTTGATTCTAATACATGTACTCTGGAATACAATGCATCAAAGGATGTAAAGCAGGCACCAACATTTGCCACACATGACATGGTATAGTATGCAAGATCTTACACATACACGCCCATATTGATTTGTGCAGGATCTTGCTGCCAGCAAGATCCTGCGTTGTATGCATGTAAATGTTTGGGCTGATGTTTACATTTGTACAGTGTAAATGGAGCCTATTGGCTGCTGTCATTGCTCAGGGCTAACATGTACATATCAAAAATGGTGTAGCCAGTGGAAGCGCCACTGCAGATACATGTGGTGCATTCATGTGGTGGTGGCTCATGTGCAGAATGACGTTGGGTAACTCTGAATGACTGAAGGCTGAGGTCATTCTAGGCACGCACTGTGGGCACATAAATTAATCATTTACAGTCGAATTGTAAACATCAATAGTGTGTAATCAGCAATGGTGGCACCACTGCCTACACATTGTTGATATCTGCATGTCGTCCCTGATCAGCAGCAGTGGCAGCCAATAAGCCCTTCCACAGTGTATGGTGTACGCATGTAAATGTTCGCACAAACATTTACATGCAAACAGCATGAAATATGGTCCAACTATGTTCTATGCAGAGCAGCATTACGCTACCAGAAGCAGCTGTGTGAATGGGCCTATAGTCTTCTATACTGCTACACAACCTTTATGCTTTAGCCTAAGGGTCATTCACATGGGTGCAGAGCCCCGTACAGTGTGAAGAGAGGTTTGTTTATCTTTTTGGACTAGTGGGGGGCTGCATGCAGGCAACCTATATAAGTGAATGAAAGAGTCACCCACACAGTCCAAACTGACAGATACCCAAGAGCAGGTGCATGGACCCCATTATCTCTATTACTTATATAGGTTGCCTTCATGAAGCTCCCTACAAATCTAAAAAGATAAATAAATGGCTCTTCACACAATACAAGGCTCTGAGCCATTAGAAATGAGCCCTTAAAAAAGAACAACTGACATGATCAGGACAAAATTACCACAAGACTCCTATGGGGCAAAGTTAAAAAGGGAGAGTTTCCCTTTATAGTTAATGGCCACACATTATTAGGGGAGCCATAGGCTCTATACCTGCAGACACCAGTAATGAAGATCTGAATATTAAGTGCATTTCTAATCAAAACATTTTTTTTCCCTTGCAATTTTGGATACAGTGGGGAAAGGTTAAAACCAGAGTTTATTTGCTTTGTCTCCAATTGGTCGATTAACCTTGTTTATCCTGTGACCAATGGGACCGAAAGTAATGGAAAATGTAATATTTTACAGTTGTCATCAGAATGGAAATAGTAGGGAAATCTTCCAATGAGGATGCTTTTTCAGGTGATCTTGTCATTGTACAGTAGGTGCCACTTGAGTACCGCTTCATTAGCAGGCCAGTTTTTAGAACTGTGACTGACAACTACTCATGCAGCATGTACCTAAATGGAATGTATACTTTTATTTTTTAAGACATCTTTCTTTTGGCGGTATTGACGTTCTTATAGAGGTCGTAGCACAGGAGGAGGGGAGAGTGAAGGGGTTAAAGTAAATCATATACAGTGAGTAGATGAAGATAAAGGTGTTAATGTTCAGGATATGGGGGGGGGGGGGGGGCATAAAGATGCATAGGAGAAGAGAGGAACATTAAAGCTTGAAAAAAGATCACAATCAGTGAAAATGAATGAATGGATCAGCAGCTGCTGCAGATCCATTCATTAATTTTCCATTCATAAGAAAACAGGCCGAATAGATTTCCTCTCACTTCCTTTTGCATCTCTGTTACAGGAAGTGAAGGGGATAACTCTCCAATGGAATACAGACAGCAAAAATAAATAAATAATAAAAATAGAAAACTGGCAGAAGTCCCCAACTCTATCCCCAACTCAATCTAAAAAAAAAAGAAAAAAAGAAAAAGTTTTGTCTAAAGATATGCTTTAAAGTTATTGTTGTTTAAACAAAACAAACAACTTTACAAACATGCTATACTTGCCTGCTCTGTGCAATGGTTGTACCCAGAGCAGCCCCGATACTCTTCCTCTGGGATTCTCTGCCAACGCTCCTGGCTCCTCCTGCTTTCGAGTATAACCTCTAGCAAGCCACTTGCTAGGATCAACAGGTTACGATCCCTCTATCCAGATGGGATGAACAGGGACTATGATTTGTACCTATTTTTATGACGATCCAGTTAGCGACTTTTTTACATTTTCTATTTTCAGATATTCGCATCTATTTTTATGACGATCCAGTTAGCGACTTTTTTACATTTTTTATTTTCAGATAGTCGCATCTTGACACATGGGAATAGGTGGGAATGGATCAGAAGGATTAAAATCCTATGAAGTCCTGATTGGAATCTGTGGACTACATGTCTATTGCACCTGTATGCGATTTTTTCATTTAAGATACTTTTTTTCTAGATGATGAATAAAACTATGAGTTTGAAAGATTTGTTTTATCTCTTTCTCAATCTATTTGGCTTGTGCAGGCATTTGTTTGCCTAGGTAGGAAACAAATTGGAACTGATATGGGGTTAATGTCTTTCTCCCAGGGCCTTTCATTTTGGGAGCATGGGACACACCTGTGGGGTAACACCCACTTGTGCTAGAGTTTTTGAATAAAAGAGGGAATCACTTATAGAATGTTCACACAAAGCCATACAGCCTGAGGAAGAGCAGGGATGCTTGCAACTGTATACAGTAGCTGCAATTGATGTACATGACGATTTTGATGACTTGAAGATTCAGTAAACATATTTGCATTGGAGAACGTGTCCCTTTGCTTATGTTAATATATATCTATATATATATATAGATATATATATATATATAATTATAAATATTTTTTTTTTCTTTTCTGTAAATGATCACACTCTGTTCTATGCATAAGGGGCTTAAAGAGCTAGAGGGGTAGAAACAGCAGTACACTAATCTTCCCAGTGAATGGCTGTGCAGGGTGGGGGGGGGGGAACAAGTGTCATTACGATGACTTACATATTCTTTAAAGATTGATGGAGACAAAACCATAACAAAAATGTAATACACAGTTCTATACACTTTTTTTGCAGTTCAAATATATCATTAGGAATTGGAATTAAATGTTTGTAAGTCAGTCCACATGTCAGGTGGCATTTGAGGGCTTCTTGCTTGCTTTTCTATTTACCACCAAACAACATATAGGCATCAAATCCACCCTCACAGGGGTTATTCTGACAATCTATTGCAACACAAATCTTTATCCTCCTGGCTGTTTGGTCAGCTCTCAGTCTCAGCCTATCCCCAGCATAGACTGAATCAATCTCTGCAGCTGCTCACTGCTCTACTTTAGTAATCAGGTGTAAGAGGGTGTTCTTAACTGCTAAACAACCAGAATACAGGAAGCCTGATAAAACAATGGGTGAGGGGCGTATATAGAGTAGGGACAAGGAGGAGAGCAGAAAGGGTAAGTGCCCTGGGTGCAGCATTCAAATGTTGAGGGGGGGGGGTGCACATTGGGAGCCCTGACTGCTTCATTCTCCAGCATCTCACTGACTGGAGGGACTGCAGTGTCACAGAAGGAATATGGGCCTTTATAGCTACTGGAAGGAGGATTATGCTTTTTCCTCCATACAAACAGCAGCCTGCTGTGAGCAGAAGAGAGTGGACCCAGCGGAGAACACACCTCAGTCTCACTGCGGTACTGCTGGGGAGTGAGTGTAAGGATGTGTGCCTTAAACATTGGCTTTAGTATCCCATTTGCTATATTTAACTTAGTTAAAAAGCAAACGTTAAAGAATCACTCTAACAGTTTTAACATGTGACAACACAGAGGAACTTTCTATGTTATGATACTAAGCGTGAGAAAAATTGTAGACGTTTTGGCAATACGCCCAGAAAATGTTTACAGAATATAATCATAAATACTGATACATATGTCTGGGACATAATTGGAACAAACTTTAAGATTGTACAATAATACGCAAACATACTTTATGAAGATGTGTATTACTTACTAACAGTGACGGTAGCCTGCCCTACTTCCTGACTCCCCTTGGTATGTGACAAATCACATGTCCAGAGAACAGGAAACAGAAGCTGTCATTATTCCCCATTGGCAATGACATTCTTCCTCCTAGCGACACCATTGACAAAGGGAAATTTTTTGGCTGTCTGTCACTCATATATTATATATAATATATACATATATACACACATATATATATATATACATGTTCTTCTTTAAAATATTGTGTTTGTATATGTATGTATATATATATATATATATATATATATATATATATATATATATATATATATATATATAATAGCAGGGTAGAAGTGATGCTTGTTCCCAAGCTCTCGGCTTGGGAATCAGACAGCTGTCTCAGAGCAAGAGGAGTAACAAAGGGCCAGCTGCAAGGACACTATTTTATGCCTTACACCGCAAACACGGAAGCAACCAGCTGAAATAGGACCAAAGGGGTTTACCTGTATGCTACACAGTGGGAAATACTGTGGGGTGAATGATTCCGGTGAATGCATTTCTTATGGGGCACTTTTTAAGAAGCACCAAACAGAGTTTTGAAGAACACCTGTCACTTTATTGTTTTATGATATATGGACTTTTCAGTGCACCAGCACTTTTTTCACTAGAGGACATTACAAATGTTTTATGTTTGTTGTCATACATGATTTACTATCACAGCAGATAGGTGCTTTTAGTACTGTGTGTGTTTTTTACATAAAAGGAACATATTAATTACGGGTTGGACTGTTCACCAATCTGTATTCCAGAAATATTATACTAGGTTGTTGCAATAATCACTCAGATCATTTGCTTATTTGCACATTTATTTGGCTTGGTATTTTGTATCATTTGCACAGTTATTACACCAGGAATTCAATCTAATTATTTAGGGATCCTTCACAAGCCAGGCGTTTAAAACACTTCACACCAGAACAGCACCACTTCTACACTCCTATTTTCCATTTTTTCTATTTCCACCTAGGTCGATTTATTGGTAGAGGCTGCAGTTCTCCTCGTCTGATTCTCTCCATAAGCGCGGGAGTTCATATATTCCCAAATATATATTTTTACATAATATACAGTATATATATATATATATATATATATATATATATATATATATATATATATATATATATATATATACACACACACACACACACACACACACACACACACTGTCCAGCCAGAATAATGGTAGGATGGACATAATCAAAGTGAAATGATCCTGTAAACACATTTGTGTGAGGCACAGAATTCATGCTGTGTGTGTCCGCTCATCACCAATGCAGTGTATGTAAGGATTCAGTATGAGGGGCCTTTATACATCACAGAGTTACCCTCAAGTGCAAGCAGCCATCCGTGTCATTTTATAGGAACACAGTAGCCCCAGGCTGCTAAATTACCCATTTACAAGGAATGTGATACAATCTTCTGGCACATAATCTGTTTTCTGTTTAAAGGGATTTTCCTCTTTTTACACAGCAATATTTCTCCGCAGCAGTTAAAAACGTCAACATATGCATCGTCTACACCCTCCATAGAACCAGGATGGAATGCACTAAAAATGGCTGTGCCATTCTATCAGGCATATGTTCTGCAGTGGGCAATGTTATAAAAGTTATCATTTGCCTTGCCATCATTTTAGGTTCAGTCCGTGTGTACAGTAATAAAAAAAAAGCCTACAAATTAACATTTAACCCACTTTCCAGAAATGTAAGATCTTTCTGTCTACAGAATCAGTCATGCTGCTCAGCAATTCAGTAAGTGAAGATAAATTAATGTTAAATGAAATATATGGTCACATCATACACTTCCATTTTATAACAGCATTGTCATAACAATACAAACAATAGTCATTACTGGCAAACCAATATAAGATTACATAAAAAATCTTCTTTCATGTTGTGAGTGCTACCTGTCTGCTGGTCATCTCTTTCCCTGCCTGCTTTGCAGCTTCTCCTCTGCTGTTTATTCACAATTTCTAAGGACTACACATCCCATAGTACGTTGGCTGCCTGCAAGTTGTGATTCCTGTACTGACTCCGCCTCTAGAAATGCCTTCTCTTTGCACCTCTGTAGTTAAGAAGACAGGCTCTGTAAAATGTGTGACTCATCATTGCCTACTCACAGGGTATAGTGAAAATGTGTCACAGAGTTCAAGCAAGTAAATGTGTTGATCTATACAAAGCAAGCTTACAGACATCAAGATTATTCATAATAATAGGAGTAGGCTAAGAATAAATTAAATATAATGTGGAAATGTATATGATTTTACATTTTGACCATAGATACGCTTTAATGGATTTACCGCAGAACCAAACATGCTTCTTAACAATGCAGTAGGTGAAGGTAAGCTAACATTAATGATTTTCTTTATTAGCCTTAGAGCCTTTCCTCAATGTTTCAGCTTAAAGTGGAACTTCACCCAAAAGGGGAAGCTCTGCTTGTCTGCCCCCCCCCCCCCCCCCCCGGTGCCACACTTGGCACCTTGTGGGAGGGAAGAGGGAGCGGTTTGGTCCTCGTTGCAGCCAGTCCATTGAGAAAGTGCAGCGCGATTCACGTTTTCCTTTACCCAAAATGGCGGCGCCAGAACCCGAGTGCCAATTCAATTATCAGCTTGGGTGAGGACAATGTGGGATCCCTGGACAGCTAGGTGCCCTAATAGTAAAAGTCAGCAGCTAAAGTATTTGTAGCTGCTAACTTTTTCATTTTTTGGTGAGGGGGCTGGAGCTCCACTTTAACTACCATATTATTTTTTCACAATAGAAGATGATACCCAACCTAAATGTGCTGTGCAGTTAGCCTATTTCCTGTCTGCTCCTAACCTTGGATCCTAATCCATATCTAAATGGCCATTTTAGTCACATATTAATCATTCTTTATTCTTCTCTTTACTTCCTGCGGTCCTTCTTTGGGTGTCCACATCACTACCTGCACAGTTTAATCACCTCCTATTCCCAGTGCCCATGGAATCAAAACTGAGGAGTCAGGTAATTGATGCACAATTTCATTTTTGCCTGGAGCTGGGCCTTAAGTACATGGCTAGGGTATTGTAGAAGAGCAGGGCCTGCTAAGAAAAAAAAAGGTTTTCAAGTTTTGGATTGAGTAAGAATGCTTGGAACCGGTGTCACAATTGATACATTTGACATCCAAAATCCCATCTTTCTTAAAGAAGAAGTTTAGAGTTTGCAAAAGATTAAACCTACTACTACTCATCACTGTGATGCTGCAGCTGTCCCACATTGGCTCTAAGACTGAGACCTTAGTGATCACATGACTTCTGACCACTCAGTTCTCAGTTTGCTGGGAGCAGGGAGCAGTGACTGTCCATCATCTGCTCTGTATCACTCACTGGAGCACCAGGCAAGCAAAAGGGCAGGCACTGCTGGTTCTGGCGCAAAATTGTCAGAATCTTCCCAGAGCCTGGAGTGGCTCTGCCACAACAGCTGAGAGCAGGCTATAGCCAGCTGATTCTAGGTCACAGGAGAGCAAAAGTAAATGTATTGCTGTGCCGTTCACACCTGAGCATAGTGTCACTGGAAGCTTGAAGCTCGTAGCTTGAAAAAGTACATGAGCTTATTTTGAGCTACAAGTTTCAGGCTTCAAGTGTTTTTGGTCTCAATAGACTTCAAGAGCATCTGAAAAACTTGCAAACACATACAAAAATACACATGAAAAACACACATACTGCATTGTTTCTTAGCTAAAAATACATTTTAAAAAACGCTCAAGCTTTGGACATCCACAAAAAACGCTTGTGCAAGAACAAAAAACCTAAAACCTGCAGAAAGACCAAAGACACTCAGCTCAAGTCAATGCAGCCTTAAAAAAACATAATATACTGCAGCTTACCAGTCCTTAGATGTAGTGGCTGTATTAGTTTTCTTTTTTCCATTTCTTTTCCTAATTCTGATCCTACCAATAACACACTTCCTGTCCTAGGGTGACAACGCTAACTCACTGTATTGTATCTATGGAGGAGCAGCATTGTAAACCAAGGCTACTCTCAAGATTTTGGACCACACACACTTCTCTCTCTTATCTCCTTTACATAGACTGAATGTATTTTATAGTTCACAGAAGATAGCTCGGAAAGTGGATTCCTACAAATCTCTGTTATGTGGTGCTTGTTTTCCAATGGGTCACTTAGCTCCGGCTGCCTAGGCAAAAAGTTTGACAACAATTCTTTCACCTTCGTTACATATATACAAAATAATCCATCTGATAATTGCCGTTGTATTTTGATTTCAGTTGTTAAATACCAAATGACTGGCATTGTGATTCTTTAAATTTCATACATGTGAGACGTTCCTACCTTGGGAGGTTAGGTCTAAACAGCTCAGCTGGCTGTCTTAAGTAATGTATGAATGGGTTCATTAAAAGGCACTAGTAAGTGGAGGAGAAGCTGAGAGAGCCTGAAGCAGCAGCTGTTTCAGGCAACTGTGCTAATTTTCTGGAAGTAAAGTTCCCTGAGATCAGTTGCCTATGGCTTTATGATCAATTATCCCAGTAGTACACCAGTTTAAGAAGATATTTATGGAGCCGAAAACTTTTTAGCAAAGTTCCTTATGGGACATTTTATTTTAAAAAGTCAAAGTCAAAAACTGTTCTAGTTCTAAAAATTTTAGCTACAACCATTTAAAAAAAAAAAAGGACAATTTTAATTTCGAGCTTGGATTGCATTTCGAAGTACACATTGCACCTGTTGACCAAAGGTCTCCTCTCACCTTATGAGCAGCCAAGTGTATTACAACACTTACCCTAAGATCAGCTGAAACCTGGGTACCAATGCTATAACAGGATACCATGTAGGTTCTGCTGGTCTGTACCGGGTGCCACTATACTAGTAGGCATGTCTAATGTGATAATCATAGGCCTATATGGGGAGCCCATGAACCAATAGGTTTATAGGTAGAATGGGTCTCTGTAGCAGTGTGTGGTACAAGGTTTGACTTGCAGTAAAGTGGCTCCCAGAATTGCATTTGAATCCAGAGAAGGAAAGGACTGTAACACTTGGGACTGCTTAGGAGAGTGAAAGGTCCTTATGGATGACAGAAGCATGAAGTGCATCTGGTTGCCACCTCATCCCTTTAAACCCAAAGGGTAAACATATTAATCACACAGGTTCTGTGGCCTATTAAGGTAGTAATTAAACTCACTTGGTGCCTTATCTGCATTTAATTAGCCTCAGAACCTGTGTAATTCAAAGGTGTTCGGGTTTAAAGGGATGAGGAGGCAACTCTAGAAGTGCATCAAGTCTATATAGTCTAGCAAATTTTATGAATGGTTTTGTTTCAAGTTTTCTGTCAATGTGATGTAATTAGTAACAAATACTGCTATAATTTTTCCCATGGTTTAAAAAAAAAAAAAAAAAATCACACAAAATATCATATTGCCTCCCATGGGCAGCATCTCTATTTTCTGTTTTCTTAGTTTAAAACCTTCAACTGCATAGAAATTAAGTGATCAGAAAAGCCTACTATACCATATACAGGCTTTTACTGCACTACTTACAGTAACTGTTCACCTGACCTTTAAGTACATTTTATTTTGCAGCACATGAAGACTGAAAGTGACCTACATAACAATGAATAAATCAACAAACTCAGCGCTGGGGAAACAATACAAACTCAACGCAAGAAAATACTGAATGACAGGAAATATCATATATTAATTTAACAATGCTGTTCATTTAAAGCAGAACTCCAGGCAAGAAGCTTAATACAAAAATAAAATATATACTTGTGAGCTGTTTTACCTCCCAAAGATTTTATTTTTTATTTATTTATTTATACTTCGGTATGGAAAAGCAACAGAATGATTTCCAGGATGGACTTTGGAATACCATTGAGAGCTATATATGCACACACTTTAGGCAAACAGAGCATATACTACATATATCTATGTATCAGACTTAAGCCCTGGTTCACATTGGTGCGTTTTGAAATGCGTACATTTCCGGCAATGGTACCGACCTAATCACTGCGATGCTGCATTTGCAGTGCCACACCGATTTCAAAAAGTAGTTTCTGTACTACTTTTTGCGATTTCGGGGTGCAATTTCCTATTGACATCTGTGCAGAAACCTGCACAGATGTCTGAAATCGCCACCGAAATTGGGACTTAAATGCGGGAGCTTCATTCCCGCAGCTCAGTGTAAAGCTGGGTTAAAAGAAAGGAAAGGCAGACTGTGGAGATCTGTGCCACCAGAACAATCCTACCAAAGCCATAAATGCTCTCCACTACCAGAGGTGTAAAGCTGCAAAAACAAGAATGACATCCAAATTTCTATTGATGCCATACTATAGAATTCACGTTACATAAGAATATGATCACATTACCAGATGTGTCATAGTGCAAAAAGTAATGTTTAGAAAATCAAGTTAAAAGACATGCTACAAAGACAAAAGAATGGTAATAATACCAGGTTAGCAGAGATGCCTTCTTACCAGTGGCAGCCCGTAATGCAGGTCGCAGGGGCACTGCCCCCCTAATCATGCATCCGGCCCTCTAATCTACATGCGGGGTGCCAGATGGTCAGAAGAACGTAACAAATTAGGGAAAAGTTTTCACAATTTGCAGATATTATGGTTCAAATCTGCCCTAGGCACTGGTGCACAAGTATAATTATGGCAATTTCAAACCTGGATCTGAATACATAACATACATGTTGCTAAAGTAATGCACACACAAGATCAACTTACCAATTAATTTTGATGGGGCTCTTCTGCTAAAGGAGCTCACTAAGTCCATAGCTATGTTCATGTCAATGATCCAATCTTGAGCAAATTGCTATTTTTTTCCAAGAATAAGTACACTTTCTACTCCCTTTATAATCTGAATATGTGCATGACTAAATTAAAATCAAGAAAAAAAATCTTTATCACTCTAAGTTACTCATCTTTTGTTTCCCTATCTTTAACTGTCAAAATAAAAGCATGTGCCTCTATAAATTACAAAGCTCCGTATACTTGTTTCAAATCCACATAGAAGCATTTTGATCAATATATAAATGCAAAAAATATGGAAGTGGCATTATTAAATGGCTCATTTATACTATATCTGAATGAAATGGAACTGAATGGCAGTAAGGTTAAAAGGTAAGGTTATAAAGTCACAATATGCGATCAACAAAAATATGTCATTAATCACATAGAACCAATTAAATGCATTAAAAACACTTAAACATGGTTCTTTATGAGCAGTTGTAAAGCAATCTGTCATGGTCCGGAGTCAGGCTCGGAGGCCAGTAGCTGTAGCAGTGGAGAAGCACCCACCGACAAGTGGGACAGATATACATTCAGGTCATCCTGGCTGATGACACGGGTTCACTTGAGGTGCAGGGTCTAAGTAGTAACCAGTATTTAACAGAGCTCCTGGTGGTGGAGATGGGCTTTGCTGCATGTTAGTAACAGGTCGCGGTCCTCAGGATCACCCCACCAGGAGATGGGCAAGCCGGGTCCAGTAGCAGACTATATAGCAGATAGGGCTCAAGCAGAAGCATACTCGAGGAAGAAGCTGAAGGTCGGTAACGAATAGTTGCAGATAGGGATTAAGCAGAAGTATAGTCAAAGGTCGGTAACGAAGAATGGTAGCGAAGATACCGACAGCGACAGGAGAGACAAAAGAGAGATATTGGCTGAAGAGAGCACAATAAGCTGGCAAACAGAAAGTGCAGACACATGGCTTAAATCAGGAAGTTCATGGAAGGAGCAAAGAGTTCAAGGTTCAAGACAAACAAGATTCAAGGCAGGATCATTAAAGGGTTTGTCCAGGGAACTGTCCAGCATTCCAGGTGGCTCAGCAAGCAGAGTCAATGTCAGACATAGCTGAGGTCCCAGGTTCCAGTCCAGGCCCTGACACAATAATAACGTACAGTACATATGTTCAGTGAAACAAAATGGGATCCAATTTGCAGTCTTGACTCTATCAGACTGAGTGCAGTGGGAATGAACGGTATAAACTCCACAGAAATCAATGGAAATTGTATACCCAAGGTACTGCAAATACCTTGGGCATACAAAATGATACCTGAAAGGCTGCAGTTTATGAGGAACCATAAAAAATTCTGCAAATGCAGCAGTTTGTAACATTAAAGTGATAACATAATTTTGTTTATAAATTAGATACTAATGGCATAGCTTACATGCATTAGCTGTGTTTTTTTTCTCCTGTGTGCAATCTCGCTTGGATCTACAACAGCGTGTGAAGCCCAAATGATAATAGAGATCTTGTGAGCTGCTGATGTAAAATACGTATTAACCTGCTGGTGCCGCGCTCCACAGTATTACCTCCTCAAATAATGCAATCTGATAATACCACTCAAACTCAAAAACAAAGCATATGTAAATAACAATGCATATACAGAAAGTCTCTTGTGTCACTATTAAAAAATATAATCAAAAAAGTAATAATAGTCCACAGTGATAAAAAGTCCTTAATATTCTTGTTATTGTAATTCACCATTCAGTGCCAGAAACACTTCATACAATGTGTGGTCCCTCCACCAGATGTGCTCTCACCTGGGATATATGACCGTACATAACAGTATGGTCTATATATGCTTTTGACCCAACATAGAGGACTTTTTCTGACACTTGTTGTTTACAAGTTTGTATTTTTTGCTAGAAAATTCGTTAGAACCCTAGATATGTATTTATTTATTTGTGCAGCAGTGTTTCAAACACAATTTTATTGGAAAAAATATACTTTCATGAATTAAAAAAAATAAAAAACCAGTAAAGTTGGCCCAATTTTTTTGTATGGTGTGAAAGATGATGTTACGCCGAGTAAATAGATACCTAATATGTCATGCTTCAAAATTGCGCATGCTCGTGGAATGGCAACAAACTACGGAACCTCAAAATCTCCATAGGCAATGCTTTCATTTTTTTTACAGGTTACCTGTTTAGAGTTACAGAGGGGGTAGAGTGCTAGAAGTATTGCTCTCACTCAATCATAGCGATGCCTCACTTGTGTGGTTTGAACACCATTTACATATGTGGACACGATTCACGTATGCATTCGCTTGTACTCTTGAGCTCGAAGGGACGGGGCACTTTACATTTTTTGTTTTCTTTTTTCTTATTTATTTTACTTTTTATTTTTACACTGCCCCTTTAAAAAAAAAAATTGATCACTTTTATTCCTAGTACAAGGAATGTAAACATTCCTTGTACTAGAAATAAGCATGACGGGTCCTCTTTATTGCGAAATCTGGGGTCAGATTTCACAATTACACTTAAAAGCAAAAAAAAGTCATTTTACAATTGCTAAAAAAAAAAAAAAACTGGCCCTTTAAGGCCGTTAGGCGGAAGTGACGTCAGGCGTCTCTTCAGTGCTCCAAGGGCATACAGTCGAATGGGGGCCATCTTGCCCTCACTTGAATTCCTACCCATCGTTCCAGGGGATCGGATTGTTTCCTCCTTTACCAATGGCTCCAGTAAGCGGGGAAACGGCCGGAAAGCGGTGGGAGGGGGGGCACCTCTCCCGCTGCCTATAAAAGCGATCGTGTGGCGAATCTGCTGCTGGGACCACTTTTATCAGATGCCAAATCACCCACTGTATAAAAAAATACTGGGGTTATGGCAGCTGCATATCAATCACCAAGGGGGCACCAGGAGTCGTGCAGCCCAGGTAGAGGTAAACCAGATCCTAATCTGGGCAGAAAAGCATGTGCCGTGCATATCGGCAATCTTCATTCCAGGGGTAGAGAACTGGCAGGTGGACTACTTAAGTCGCCAGCAGTTCCCAGGGGAATGGCCTCTTCACCCCAACATCTTCCTGGCTATATGCCAAAGATGGAGGATCTTGGACGTAAATGTGTTTGCGTCCAGGTTCAACAACAAGATCGGCAACTTTGTGTCAAGAACAAGGGATCCACTTGCATCCACTTCCATTCGCAAAACTGATCTTTTGATTGTGTTGTCTGAAGGTCCTAAAAAAGGACAGGCAGTGTCGAAATCTACTATTGCTAAGTGGATTCGACAGCTAATTATTCAAGCTTATGGCTTGAAGAGGAAAGTTCCACCTTTTCAAATCAAAGCACACTCCACCAGGGCTGTTAGTGCTTCATGGGCAGCGCATCACCAGGCCACCATGGCTCAAATCTGCAAGGCCGCAACTTGGTCTTCAGTCCATACATTCAATTCATCAGATTCTATCAGGTGGATGTGAGAAGGCATGAGGATATCGCCTTTGGGCGCAGTGTGCTGCAGGCAGCAATATAAGGTCCTCAGGTCTGATTGCACCCTACTTTTGTTTGTGTCTCCCTCCCCTCAGATAGCATTGCTCTGGGACATCCCATTCAGTAAATACTGTGGCTCTGTGTCCCGTGATGTACGAAAAAGAAACTAGGATTTTTATAAAGGCTTACCTGTAAAATCCTTTTCTTCGAGTACATCACGGGACACAGAGGTCCCTCCCCTCTTCTAATACACATATATTGCTTTGCTACAAAACTTAGGTACTCCCAGTAAGGGGAGGGGTTATATAGGGGGCTAAACTTCCTGTCTAGGGTGTGCCAGTGTCCATCAATTAGTGGTGCCTATATAACCTATTCAGTAAATACTGTGGCTCTGTTGTAGTGATCGAGTATATTAATATACACTGGGTGATATGATGTAGAGTGGGTATGATAATTAATTAGTAAGTACTTTTCCGCAGCAACCCAATTCTTCCAGAGAGATGCACTTTATTGACTTCCAACACAGAACAAAGTCCAAAGTCCACAGACGACAAAAAGATCCGACAGAGTAGATATAATTCAGAACCCCATGTCTTAGGTCTGAGTGTGCATACACAGACAAGCCTCACTCACTACACAGACAAGCCTCTCTCACAAAACTATAGACTGAATGCCTTGTTATATTCACTAAATATTGAATGGCTGAGCAATTTGATTGGCCGTTTCAATTTAGGACTTTGATTAGCTTTAGTCTTTCAAACAGACAACAACCCCCAGCCGTGAACAGCCGTGAACAGCCGTGAACCACCCCAATTTGCACTCCCGCATATCAACATCAACAAGTCCCCTTTAGATATGTGTAATTATATTAACAGATACCACCTGAATACCCTTTGAGATGTTCAAATAGACTTGCATGAGATTAACACACCAAAGAGTCTTCAGCTGTTAAAATTCAGTTGGACAAACCAACCATTCTGTCATTGTCATTCTGGCCTGGTCAACATTGACTGCATGTGTACTTACACACAACAATGTCCCACATAAATCGGTGAACATATTACAACATCTGTGTCCCATGATGTAATCGAAGAAAAGGATTTTGCAGGTAAGCCGTTATAAAAATCCTATTTTTTTTTGCCTTTTACTTTTAAAGTCTATTAAAAACAACATCTAATGCCCCGTACACACAATCAGATTTTCCAACAACAAAACCGTGGATTTTTTTCCGAAGGATGTTGGCTCAAACTTGTCTTGCATACACACGGTCACACAAATGTTTGCCCAAAATTCCGAACGTGAGAACGCGGTGACGTACAACATGTACGACGAGACGAGAAAAAGGAAGTTCAATAGCCAGTGCGGCTCCTTCTGCTTGATTCAGAGCATGCGTGGACTTTTGTGCGCCAGACTTGTGTACACACGATTGGACTTTCTGACAACAAGTTTTGTTGTCGGAAAATTTGAGAGCCCACGCACAAACATTTGTGTGCATAAATTCCGACAGCAAATGTTCGATGGAGCATACACACGGTCAGACTTTCCGACAACAAGCTCACATCGAACATTTTTTGTCAGAAAATCCTACCGTGTGTACACGGCATAAGACTAACCTGTCGACAGGGTGACAATGCTGCTGTGTGATTTCATGGCAGAATAAACAGTATGGTCATTATATTAGAGAAAGTGGAAAATAATGGAACTACTAACAGAATCTATACATAAATAAAACATGTTACAAAGAGGAAATCACAAAAAATACAAATATACCGACTGTGGACTGCATCGTATACAGCTGTATGTCATTATTTATTTTTTCCATTATTACACTTAAAGCCTATTGCATTATATTCACCTTTCACTACCTGTGGCTCTCCAGCTGATGTATAATTACAAGTTCAAACTTGCCTTGGCAGGGAAGGCTGCCAGAGCAGGGCTAATTGCTGCACGGCAACAGGAGAGCAAAAGATTGTGAAAGACTGATATCCAGTTGTATTGGTCAGTAAATCTGAAGCCAAAGAATAAGCTTCACAGCAAGGCAGCTAGCATTTTCAGAATCAGGTAAGCCATAGCAGGCTCCATAGTTTTCCCTCAGAACAGGTTTCCTCATGAACCTTACTAAATAAGACCCTAAGAAGTGATGAAGTGATTTAACCATTTATAACTTGGGATTGTTCTGTATTGATTGAACTTTTGTGGCTGAAGTGGAACTCTAGCCAATTTTGTTTTGAATTTTGGAGAGTGGGGAAGTGTTTAGACTTTTTTCTGTTATTGCTGACTTTGTCCCCAATAAAGAAATGTTCCCTCACCATCCCCTTGTCGTCTTTCTATCCCACAAGGACATACAAGCAGTGCTAAAAACTAGGCAACATTACCATAGGAAAATAATAAAGTATTCCAAAAAATACTCACAAAAGAAAACTATATAGTTTGCCTAGAGTTTGGCAACATACAATAACATTGCACTTGCCAATATTGCAACACTGGATATGTAATACGTGGGCCAATCAATTATGGGGGATGGAACGCATTTAGGGCTCATTCAGACGGGTGACCTGGGGCAGTAGGATGCTGCGTGTACAGCCATATGACTAAGCCCAATCAGGTGGAAACACGTCAGAGGGGCTTGGCCATGGATGTAGGCACTGTAACTGTAGACTCTGTTAGCTCATCAGCAAATGTGGTTGATCTAGTATGTAGTATGTGCCCCCTAATTTCATTACTGTAATTGTTTAATGAAGTGAGAAGCACTCCCAGAGGGACTGGCACCCACTGGGAGAAGAGAACCGATGGAAGGAGGAACAGGAGGCGTTCGAGTGGCTCTATTTTTTAAAATGTGGTAACATTTTCACTATATTTAACATTTTAAATAGAAAAATTTACAGAATCAGGAACCTAAGGAATAGCAAAAGATATTGCATTTGTATATATTTTATGTTTTTGTTTTAGATTTTAAATACGGTGTATGTCTATGGTTATAAATAATTGTATAAGAAAAGGAAGCAAAAGAGTGGGGTTTTAATATGAAAATGTGGTGTTGGGAACAGTAGTAGTAGTATTGGCTAGACAATAGGCAGTTTATTTATACTTTTTTTTTTTTTTTTTTTAACAGGCCAACTTTTTATCACCACTGTCTGTTTTGCTACATGAGCTTTCACAAGATTAAAACATTAAAGAATTACAAAGCATCTTGTCATTAACACCATTAGAGAAAAATTTCAGGGAATTGTTAACTACTCATGTACACAAAATCATAAAAACATCTATTTTATTAGTACAAAAGATATAAAAAAAATTCATAAAAAGTACCCATAAACACCAGAGGGATTGGAACATACTGCATAAAGTACCTAATCACTGAAATGATTGCCATTACCGATATCCCACCAGAAAGCACTTCACAGATTACACCGTATAGAACAATTCTATTAATCTCATATTTTGCCGGGTTCAAAGGTGCGTATACACTATATATATTTTTTAAATTTGTGTGTCCAAGCTAGATTTGGGGGGACAAGATCTGATTCTGACTGCGAAAAATCGAAATGAACAATTCTCTGAAACCTGGACTAGATGGAATATGTTTATATATTCTGATGAGGGACAGCTACTTTTGGGGAGTGACAAATAGGTGATAAAAGAACCCTCTATATAGCTGAGCCCCACCGACCTTAACGATTTAATGCTGATAGCTCTATACATTAGACACCCCTTGGGACATCCACCTTCTCCAGATATATCTCATATGCACAGCCCCTCCCCCCCCTTCCCTATATATCCTTTCCCCCCCCACCTCCCCCCCCTTTTTTCCTATCCCCCCTTATCTCTTCTTTCTTCATCTCTCTAATTTCTGACCTCTTTCTGTCTCTTCTTCTTCTCTATGTATTGAAAATGGAAAATGAGGGGGATAGCTCCAATCATCCTTATTTTATTTTATTTCAGACAAGGTTTACCTGACATATAGTATTGAAAGTGCTAAAATATATGGGATTCATCATAATCTCAATAGTAAATGATGGACCTACATGATGTGATGATCCCTGATGAGCTATGTAAGCCTACTTTGTCCTTTATGTGATGGAGTTGTACCCTTCTTTGTGTTTGAATAAAGTATAATTTGAAAAAAAAAAAAAAAAAAAAAAGATTTGGGGGGACAGCATTAATAAAATATAACTAATCAAATAAAATAACTCCTGTCAACTGGACTTAACTCCAATTCCCAATAAATTTTAATTGCATAGTGCAATGTACTAGCAGTACAAATATATGTGAACTTTTTAAATTCAGGCTTTCACTTCCTGCTCTTTTGTGTTTAGAAGTGGGGTTGCAGAAAATGATCACTTCGTTCACAAAATGTTCACAAAATGAGGCTGTGTTCTCTTAGGGGCCTATTTATAAAAAAAAAAGGAAAAAGAAAAAGTGCTGTGCGACTGTCAAACATTCAGACAGCTATTACAAATCTTCACTGTAATTTGCCTAACATGTTTATTTCCTAAGATTGTTAGCTCCATCTAGTGGCTATAGTGCACTATTTTCTTGAAAAACTCTCAAGCAGGAAAATACTGCATTATTGCCATTAGATGATGCTGTTAATCCTAAAATTAAACACAATAGATAGACCACTAGTTAGGATCACTACCATGTAAGACAAACTTTCCCCCAAATATCCCAGCACAGAGTAGGTAATAAAAGTGAACACAGTTTTCACTTTACTAAGTTAAGTGAACATTGGCTATGCCAACATGTTCCACCCCTTTAACAAATCAATCTTGTTTTGTTAATATACAAAACTATTATTCTAGAAAGGTTACTGATAATGCAAAGTATCAAACAAAATTTCAGGGTTCTGAATGCAGTAAAGAGGAATCTGATTGGCTGGCTGACTTTTCTTTGCATTGATGTTTTGATAGTGGTGCAAAAAAAAGGTAAATTTATTTTTTCACATTAAGGCATTACTCTGGGGAAAGCAAAATTCTCTATTGCAATGGGGCTGTCCCCACACTGCAAGGGTTAATTGCTCCTTTAGGTCTAGGGGATGGCAAAAAGTACTTTTATTCACCCAATCCTCTGCTCCCGCAGGCTGCTCTGGCATGTGAGGCTGGTCCCCATGGTCCCCACAACCTCTTGCCCTTGCACTATGGTAATCAGATGCCCTCTGATGTCATCAAGACCAATGCATAGCTCGTTGCCCTGCATAGGGGAGTAAAGAAAAGTTCTGGCTGCCAGAGGAGCGAAGGATGGAGCAAGTAAAAGTGCCCACCACCCCCACGACATAAACAAGCATTTAACCCTTACAGTGAAGGGACAACCCCAGTAAAAGGGAGCCTTTTTTACTATGTGATCAGCTGTGTCCAAATACATACTTGCCAGTTATCGGTATTCCTCTCCTCACATGCCATCACAGCGTGAGGAGAGGTGAGCCAGTAACTGACAATTGTGAAAGGGGACTTTTACACTGATGATCAGGGCTCTAATCATCAGTGTCCTGGTTCTCAGTGCAGCCCCAACAGTGCCAATCAGTACCCATCAGTAATGCCTATCAGTGTCGCCTATCAGTGCCTCCTCATCAGTGCTGCTATCACTGCCTTCACTTCAGTGCTGCCCATCAGTGTCAATCAGTGCCACTTATAAATGCAGTCTCATCAGTGTTCATTATTGCAGCCTCATCAGCACACATTAGTGAAGGAGAAAAATTACTCATTTGCTGAAAATTGGGCAGAGCTTAACGCGCAGTGGTGAAAGTGGCCAGTATTGAAGTGGTTGAAGTGATATTACAGTTTTTTTTTTTTTTAAATAACAAACATTTCATACTTACCTACTCTGTGCAATAGCTTTGCACAGAGCAACCCCGGCCCTCTTCTTCTCTGGTCCAATCGCCGGCACTCCTGGCTTCTCCCCCTTGACCAGTGCCCCCATAGCAAGCCGCTTGCTTTGGGGTCACTGGTGTGTGCTCGCTTCTTCTGAGCCCCTCTAAGTCAATAAGACACAGAGCGGCAGCTTGACCCTGCCCCCTGCTCTCTCCTCATTGACCCACTGGCTGTGATTGACAGCAGTGGGAGCCAATGGCTCCTGTTGTTGTGTCTGAGGAGAGAGAGACCCGGAAAAGCCTCCAGCCTTTACAATGACTTTAACTACCAACAAATCTACCTACTGGCTGCATATCTGTAGAAACACATGCTTATTAGACTTGAAAAATAACATTTGGGTCCAGTGGCGGCTGGTGCCCATCAAACACAGGCATTGTGCCCCACAAACGCAGCCACTTGTGCCCAAATGCAGCCACTTGTGCCCATCATATGCAGCCACCTGTGCCCATCAAACGCATCCACCTGTGCCCAAACGCAGCTACTTGTGCCCAAATGCACCCACTTGTGCCCATCATATAAAGCCACCTGTACCCATCAAATGCAGCCACCTGTGCCCATCAAACGCAGCCACCTGTGCCCATCAAACGCAGCCACCTGTGCCCATCAAATGCAGCCACTTGCCCATAAAATGCAGCCATTGTGCCCATCAAATGCAGCCACTTGTGCCCATCAAATGCAGCCACTTGTGCCCAAATGCAAAATTGTGCCCATCAAATGCAGCCACTTGTGCCCAAATGCAGCCATTGTGCCCATCAAATGTAGCCACTTGCCCATCAAATGCAGCCACCTGTGCCCATCAAATGCAGCCACCTGTGCCCATCATATACAGCTACTTGTGCCTACCGACCTCCCCTCGTGGGGTTTGCGGCTCCTCCAAACCTCCCCCCCCGCGCGTATTGTGGGACTTACCGCAGCACTGTCAGCTGGAGATCCTCTCAGAGCGGCGGCTCCAGCGCAAGTCTCCCAGCTGTTCTTCCTAACCGCCAGGCATCCAGTAGGGTGGCCTGGCGCTTTGGTCAATTAGGTCTGACGTCCTGCCTCCTGATTGGTGGGGAGGAAGTTTAGTGTGAAAATAGCGAAAATGAATTCGCTATGGCCACACAATTGGGTGGGATCAGGGTGCACTCTCTGCGCCCCGAGCCCACCCTGTTTTGAAACCTATTAGAGCCTCTGGCGCTAATCACATGCTTCAAAAAATACCGCCACCATGGGAATCCATGCGTCGGGCGCATGGATGGGGGGGCGGCACCCGTGCGCTCATAGCGTTTGGGTCCCTGTTTGGATCCCTTATCTTGTTTCCAGTTGTACTGGTTGCACATTGTAAACTCAAGATATTCATAGTCATTATTTTATATTTACATGATATTATAATTCTTTGTCTTGAGCACAATTATTTGAAAAAATATATACAAAATAACATTATATATCTATAACAATAGAAATAAATACAAGAAAAAATTATATATATATATATATATATATATATATATATATATATATATATATATATATATATACATATACATATATATATATATATATATATATATATATATATATACATATACATAAACACACACACACACACACACACAAAAACATGTTTTGGGTTTAAAATGAAAGAGAATTAAAAAAAACTAGGGAAGGAAGGTTGCAATATATACATTAATAGACTCATCATTAATTGTGTCCTTTTCTTGATACACTACAATATGTGAAGTCAAACAGCCTTTTTTCTGCAAGTGCAAACGCCGCCAGAACAGACAAATCTATTTTTCTTGGATGTTCTTAGTAAGAACATTAATAGACCAAAAAAAAAAAAGGAATACATACTGTGATGTGCTGGCTTGCTTGATTTTTTGGTGCAATATTCTTCAACTCAATTTATTGTCCAATTATACAGCACAGACTGAACACTGCCTCTAGTCACATCTCACTAACTGTAGTTGCCAGTTGACAAAACACAGCAGATTTTTAGCAAGCTTCTGAGCTACTGATCTGGAAGAACTGGAATTAAGTCAATCGCGTGTACTAACTGTGACAATGCAAGGACATAATCTGTCATTTCCTTCATATGAGAGCATGCTATAACTTCAGCTTATTTGATGAGATGCCTCTTCTATCCAAGCAAACAGATCGGTCAGCTTCTAACACTGCCAGTACAGGTGTAACCCAAGGTTTAGGTTTAACAACTTCTGGTCTGCAACAAATAGGACAACTACGTAAGTACTGGCAGGATTCTGTACAAACAAGCAAGTGTAATACAATTCTGTAGATATGACCTGTACATATTGCATAAAGGATTCTTATACTGAGAGAACGGTTGCAGACTTCCTTTTGGAAATGCTAGTTCTATGGTTGCCTCATATTTTTTTTGGAGGCAATGATTTGGAACAAACATGTAGATCAGGAACTCTGAACAATCTGATCTTCCTGATCTCCATTAATGTTCTATGACACAAGTCTATGACAAAGTAAAGATCTGTCAAGCAACTATTTTCAGGAGCACAGCCATGATTGCTTACAAATACTTGTAAAAGTTTCCAATAAAAGAAGAAATTGAGTGTGAAAGCTGTGCCCCCAAAAAAGTATTAGCCACCAGCATTGCCTGGGGTTTTCCTGCAACAGATATTTTCCCCATTACCAACTTACCATACCATGTTCTGAATGGTTGTTGTGTAAAGGCAGCCATCTTGGTAGAGGCAGGTTTTGCTTAAAGTTGTATGTGGGTGGGTGCAGCATGGTGTGGGGGCAATAACTCACACACAGTCCAAGTGCAATTGGTAGAACTTGTATTGAAGCAAAGGCAAAAACAGCTCACAACAAACCCAGTGGGAAAACTCCTAACTAGGAACACTCACAAATGCCAACAGCATGTAGCGGAACAGGTATCAGCCATACTGACAGCGTCTATCTGGAAGGGTAGAATGCAGCCTGGCCATCTCGTACCCAAACGGAAAGGTGTCCAAGGAATTTACGAGCCCTAAGCTTTCCTTTCTTGTCTGGAACCTTCCCCTGTCACTAATACGGTCCCTGACAGATGGGTGACCTGTTTCTATACTAACCACACGTGATGGCGCGCCAAACCTAGGTGCCAGAGTCTTAAATAGGCTTTGCCTGAACGAAGATGCATTAAGGCAGTTGTCATCAACCCTGTCCTCAGGGCCCACTAACAGGCCAGGTTTTATGTATTACCTTGGGGAGATGCAGACTAAAATACTGCAATCACTGAGCAGCAAATGATATCACCTGTGATATATTTCAGTTATCTTGCAAACCTGGCCTGTTAGTGGGCCCTGAGGACAGGGTTGATGACCACTGCAGTAAGGTACAAAAAAAACCTTCTGCCTTTAGAACCACTTTAATCCAGCTATAAAAAATGTAAAATAATTAGATGTCGCTGATAGTTATCTATTTTGTGGTTTCAGCATTAAAGTGCACTTGTCATGAAAGAATTATGTAGGCTATCATTGCTGGCCTCCTTTAGAGAATATGAGTTGCCTGCTGTGTCAACATCAACACTGAGTCACAGATCTGAAACACGTATGCAGGGAAATGAATTCCTCATCGGCATGCATGTGCCAGCTCATGGACTCAAACAATCAAAGCCAAAGCACCAGTATGACATCCAGGCAGCTACCATTTTCAGAAGAAAAGGCAGCACTGTAATCCTCCATACTTTTCTCAAAATATGTCTAGTGCAACTTTTAATTTTTTTTCCTAGACAGAGTGGAGAGTGGTTAGAACCATAGAGTTTATGTCCAGTATTTTTTTTTAGGATTATCTCTGTCCATGTTGGGGCCATTAACTTTTTTCTGTCCTGGTTGCAAATGCCACTCGAACAGAAAGTGGTAGGAAATCCAAAACTTGACCGGTGTCATTAGAAGGAAGGGTACAGGGAAGTATCCCAATAGGTAAATATTTTCCAGGAACAATTGTTAAAAAGGTAATTGCTTTTAATTTTGGGCTTTGAGCATTCTGTATATGCAGTAAAGCATGCTTGTTATACTCACTGTGGAACCTAAAGGTTGATCACCGTATTGTGTAAAAAGACTGTTTGAGCCTTTCTTCTTTGATCCACCCCTTCTTCCACAGTCCTCAATCTATCTGCTGATAGAACAGAGCCTTTGCACATACTCAGTTTGTTGTGTATTGCTAGTGGTTTTTCTTCTTCGTAGGGTGCATGTGATCAGCACAGGGCCAATCAGCACTGTCCAGACAGAGGGTTAGGGGTCCTGCAGCCTCATAGGACGATCAGGGGAGAATGAAAACTCCTCCTACAAGCTTTAACCAATACTGATAAAAGTCACAAGACTGCTATATACTGCTGATGTACATGTTCTGTGTACTGTGGGACACCAAATATAGTGAATGCAGGGTCCTGGGCTTAGCAACACTTTAACACCGTATACGTTCTGTTCAAAAAAGGTTTCTTCAAATAATGATCCTACCACTGATCTTTTTATTTGCAGTATGTTCATGGCACAGCATGACCCATATTCTGATTCACATATGAGAAATGAATACATGTTTAAACATAAACCTGCATACAATACATACAGAAACCAACATTTCATATTCTTGATATGTGCCACATACTATATCATATATACTTGTACTCCAATGATCAGACTTGTCCTGACAGCCTCCCTCCCCCTTGCACAGCCACTCACTGGGAAGATCAGTGTGCTGCTGTTCTTCCTCCCCTAACTCTCTGAGCTCTATATGTAGAGCTGAAAACAGAGAATGTGATCAGCTCTAAGAAAAAAAAAAAAAAAAAAAGGGGGGCGGTATTTATAATGCTTTTTATATCTATACACAATTGTTTTTGCCTTTCATTTCTATTTTAAACTGAATGTGTTGTTTTACAAGGTGAGTGTTTACATATACTTTATATGGGACCTAAAGAAAATGTCACCAGATCCATCAGTGATCATATTTTGCCTAGTAAATGAACAATTCCTTCTAAAGATCATTTGTGCTGGGATGGTTTACTAATAAAAAACAACCATAACCTGTGCCAGATAAAGAAGTGTAGCGCTGATAGATTTGCAATCTACCGCATGTTAGGTAAATTTAGTAAATTGAGTGTTAGGAAGGTTAAAAGTTTGCCTCTGTTCCAGCTTGGCTGACGTTGTGGGTGTTTCCGTGCTGACCAGTGGGTGTCGCTGTTACCACTGGTCAGGGTTGGAAAGGCAACGTGTTGAAGCGTATGGATGCTCCTCTGTGTCGGAGGCACGCTCGGTGGAGTTGATCCTCCGAGTTGCATTCTGGGCGAGGGTATTTATGGGACAGACGCCATTTTTTGGGGTTTGCTTTACAGCCACCTGCTGGCCCTCCTGGCCGACAGGTATGCGCTAAGGAGCTACCTCGTGGTCCTCCGTCCGGGAGGCCCACGATACTGCGGCGCAGGGGTGGGTCCAGAGGCTTGTCTGGAGCCTGCCACCGCGGCCGAGGAATGGTCCTGAGCTGTCGGTCCCGTGTGACGAAGCTGGGCAACTGAGGAGATCCCAGGGGAGGACCCGTCTTGGAGAGATCACGCCGCATGCTTGTCTATAGAGGGGCCTGGTGACTCGGTTGGAGTACGTATCCAAAAGTAGCTATACAGCATAGTGTTGCCGGCTTGGCTTAAAGGTTCAAGCACTGTGACTGACTTTCACTACAGCAAATCTATACATTCTGTGGCAGAGGATCGTACGGATTTTATTTCCAAGAAAGTCTGTGGCAGAGACTTTGATTCATGCTGCGTACTGGCTGCTAGACCGGTGAGAGAGGCCTATCCAGACGAGCAAGGAGTGTGTCCCACAAGGGGAGCGCATTTCAATTAGTGTTTGAATTATACCAAGACTTTTTGCCAAGAGAACCCTTTCAGAGAATATTTGAGTTTCTTCTGCGAGTTTCCTTCCTACCTCTTTCCTGCTACTTCCTAAGTCGTTTGTTTAATAAAGCATTGAAAACGTACTCCAGTGTTGGTGGGTGTGTCGTCCAGAAGTAAACTCAACGGAACCCCTAGACCCGGTGCCGGTGAAACAGAGGGAAGCAGAGTGCAGGTAACAGACCCGCATAAACCAACAGCTCCACCGTGAGTTAGTGCTACAGAGAGCATAAACATATATGTTTAAAGCTGAACTCTAGGCAGATATAAAAGACACAAATGAATGTGGCTCTGTAATCAGTAATATTTAATGTATTATTTAAATGCAAGCAGTACTGTATAAGTACCGAGATGTGACCTGATATTAGCCTCTTGCAGCCCCTGTAAAGCAGGACTGGAGTGTGAGAAGACAAAGCCAAGCAATTCATGGGCCGCCAAGAAGAATGCTGATATGACAGGAAAACAGAGGGAGAGATGAGCTACTGCTTCTTCTTTCACTGTCCAGTCACATGCGACTCCAGGACAATATGAGCTCAGAGGAAGGGGGGTGGAATGATGCTGGCCATAAAGACTGAGGACATTTAGTGGCAGATAATGTTACTGCCAATGAAATTTCTAGATTAAAGCTGACTTTTGCAGCAAAGGCTAGTTTTGTTATTTTATCTTTTAATGGACTATTCATTTTTCTCATGTTATTTTTTGCTGAAGTCTTTCTTTGAACAATTTGACATACCTTTCCATAGATATGGGACAGCCTGATTTATTGTAATCAAGTTCTCACAATCCTGATCAAGGATTTTACAGCAAAAAAGACATCAATTGCATTGAGACAGGCTAATTAATGTGTGAGAGACCCAAGGTAATGGAGCTACTCTGAATTGCTAGCAAGTGCTAAAGATAAAGCTGTCGTCCACAAACCAGCCAGGTCAGCACTGCCATACACTGTACGTAGGTGGGCAGATGGCTGTATTTCTATACATATTCAGCAAAGCTTGATCCAATTTGCTATAGCAGGGGAAAAAAATTCCTTCCTGATCCCCCAAGAGGCAAACTTTACCTATAAATGTCAGTACCCAGTTATATTCTGTACATTTAGGAAAAAATCCAGGCCTTTTTTAAAGCAATCTACTGAGCTGGCCAGAACCACCTCTGGAAGGTGTCTATTCCACATTTTCACAGCTCTTACTTTGAAGAAACCTTTCCCTTTTTGGCGATGAGATCTTTTTTACTCTAGACATAAAGAGTGCCCCCTTGTCCTCTGTGATGACCTTAAAGTGAATAACTCAAACCAAGATCACTATTTGGACCACTTATGTATTTATACATGTTGATCATATCCACCCTTAATCTCCTCCTCTCAAGAGGGAAAAAAAATCCTCTAATCTTTCCTCATAGCTGAGCTCCTCCATGCCTCTTATCAGTTTGGTTGCCCTTCTCTGCACTTTCTCTAGTTCCCCGATATACTTTTTGAGAACTGGTGCCCAAAACTCAAATGCATATTCCAGATGAGGTCTTACTGATGATTTGTACAGGGGGATAATGATATCATTCTCTCTGGAGTCCATACCGCTCTTAACACAAGAAAGGACTTTGCTTGCTTTGGAAACGACAGCTTGGCATTGCATGCTATTATTGGGCTATGATTCACCAAAACCCCCAGATCCTTCTCCACCATTGATTCCACCAATTTTACTCCCCCTAGTATGTATGATGCATGCATATTCTTAGCCTCCAAGTGCATAACTTTACATTTATCAACATTAAACCTAATTTGCCACTTAGTTGCCAAATTAGACAGTGCATTGAGGTTCGCTTGTAAATTGGAGACATCCTGTAAGGATGTTATTCCCCTGCATAGCTTGGCGTCATCTGCAAAGACAGAAATGTTACTTTTAATCCCAGACCCTATATAATTTATAAAGATATTAAAAAGTAAGGGTCCCAACACTGAACCTTGGGGTACACCACTGATAACCTTAGACCATTCAGAGTAAGAGTCATTAACCACTACGCTCTGAATCCTGTTTTTTAGCCAGTTTTCTATCCATTAACAAATTAATCTTTCCAAGCCTGTAGACTTTACCTTACACATGAGCCGTGTGTGGGGAACTGTGTCAAATGCTTTTGCAAAATCCAAGTATACCACGTCCACAGTGACCCCTCTGTCCAAGGTTTTACTTACCTCCTCATAAAAAGAAATTAGGTTTGTTTGACAACTTCTGTCTTTTATGAATCCATGCTGTCTGTTGCTTAAAATATTTTTTTCCAGGAAGAACTCGTCTATGTGGTCTTTTATTAAACTCTCCAGTATCTTCCCGACTATAGAAGTTAAACTAACAGGTCTATAGTTACTTGGAAAAGACTTTGATCCCTTTTTAAACATGGGCACCACATTGGCCCTACGCCAATCCAATGGTACCATTCCAGTCATTAACGAGTCTCTAAATATTAGACACAATGGCCTTGAAATTAAAGAGCTCCATTCTTTTAGGATCCGTGGGTGGATCCCATCTGATCCAGGTGCTTTATCCCAGGGATGTGCAGTCAGAGGAGGCAGGTAAGGCAGAGCCTCACCTGCCATGAACATTAAAAAAAAAAAAATTCGAGCTTCGAGGGTCGTAGCTTAGCAACCTGAGGTCACAGAGACCCCAAATTTGGGTTGTAGGTAGCCTAAATTCTACCCCACCACTGGTAAATTTGGGGCTCCTGCGGCCTATGGTTCCAGAGATACGGGGCTCATTGCGCATCCTGTCAGAAGCTACATACAGAACAGCCAGTTTAACCACTTGCCGACCACTGCACACCGATATACATCGGCACAATGGCAGCGGTGGGCAAATGGGCGTACCTGTACATCCCCTTTAATTGGTGGGTCTAGCGGGCGCCCGCGTGCCGACGGAGGCCCGCCCGCTGCGTACATCGTGACTGTGGTCACGGAGCCGCAGAACAGGGAAGTGGCTATGTAAAAAGGCATTTCCCCGTTCTGCCTTGTGACATGACAGAGATCACTGCTCCCTGTCATCGGGAGCAGTGATCGCTGTCATGTGAGTTGAAGCCCATCCCCCCCAGTTAGAATCACTCTCTAGGACACACTTAACCCCTTGATCGCCCCCTAGTGGTCAACCCCTTCCCTGCCAGTGCCATTTACACAGTAATCAGTGCAATATTGCTTTTTTTTTCAAAATTGTCGCTCTTTTTTTTATAGCGCAAAAAATAAAAACTGCAGAGGTAATCAAATGCCACCAAAAGAAAGCTCTATTTGTGGGAAAAAAAGGACGTCAATTTTGTTTGGGCGCAACGTCGCACAACCGCGCAATTGTCAGGTAAAGTGATGCAGTGCCGAATTGAAAAAAGTGCTCTGGTCAGGAAGGGGATAAAACCTTCTGGGGCTGAAACGGTTAAATACAAGCTGGCACACTCTGTTTGCAGCAGACAGAGGTTGAACTCACAGTGCCTCTCACTTCTTGTCAGAAGCATTGACCTCAATGGACAGCTTGGAGTCTTGGACCAATGGTAAAGTACAATTAGCCCCAGCTGTCCAATAAAAATGCTGCAGTAGAGGCACGCCTCTCACTGCAGTGTCATAGAAGGAGCATGTGTCTAAAAGACACATGGTCCCTTCGAGCACAGCCCACCTAAAGCGGAGTTCCACCCAAAAATGGAACTTCGCTTTAAGTGAAGGTGACCCCCTGACATGCCACATTTGGCATGTCATTTTTTGGGGGGGCGAATACCCTCTTTTTAGGGGCATCCAGCTTCCACTTTCTCCCGGGGCTCCACGGAGCCGGAAGGAAGTTCACCTCTCCCCCTCCCTCCTTGCAATCTTCTGGGACACGTCATAGGTCCCAGAAGATTGCCCCGCCAATCACAGCACGGCTCGCGCCCACAGTCACAATGCTGGCGCCGAGGAGAGGAGGGGGAGAGGAGCGGGGCTTCATTTGCCCGCCTTGCTGGACCACGGGACAGGTGAGTGATTATTAAAAGTCAGCAGTTACACTTTTTATATGGGTGGAACTCCGGTTTAACTAGAAGGAAATAACATGTTTATGTGTATAAGATTTACCCACAATCCCATGTTTTTCTCACGAAGTTAGGCTCAATTCAGATCTATGCATATTGTTTTTGAACGTTTCTGCAAGGCTTTTTGCGGTGCTTACCGCGTTCCGCTGATCTGACGGCGCCGATGTCCTGCATTTCTTAAATAACGATGGGGGCATGGCAATCAGATTATGTCATCCAGACGTTGCCACCGGGGCATGATGGGTCTGTGATGTCACAAGGGGGCATGGCCTCTGGATGATGTAATCCGATTGCCACGCCCCCATCGTTATTTAAGAAATGCAGGACATTGGCGCCGACAGATCAGCGGGATGCAGTATCGGAAGAGGGTTGTCAGCTGGAGCGGTGGCAGAGGAAGAAGAACACCGGACAATGTAGACAGAAAAAGAGCAGAAGAAGAAGCAGGGGTAGAAGGAGAAGACCGGAGGTTGAAGATCTGGTATGGATTTTGGGGGGACCCCTACGCCATTTAAAAAAAAAAATTTGGTGTGTGGGGGTCCCCTCTGAATCCATACTAGACCCAAGGGCCTGTTTTTTTCACGATTTTTTAGCCAGCTGACAGCTGATGAGTAATCGGTTGTTAAGGACGCGCGGCCGGCTTCCCGGCCCCCTCCTTAGCAACCAGTTATATACAGTGTAGAAAATAAAAAATTAAAAACGCAAATCGCGGCAAAATCGCTGCAAAATCGCGGTAAAAACATGGTAAATTGCGTTTTGGATGTAGGTCCATTGAATTCTATTCAAAAGTCCCTGACCATTTCCAAAAACGCAGAGGCACAAAAATGCATTGATGTGAACAATTTCAAAAAAATATTTTAAATTTCCCTGCATTTCTGCAAAATCCATCAAAAAACGCATTAGTGTGAATCAAGCCTTAAAAGGGAAGAGGGAGATTGAGAATCTGCTGCTGTTGAAAAGGTACTGTTAAAATCAAGCTAAATCAGATATTATTATGCTATATTTTATAAGATAATAATTTATTATTTATCTATTTACTGTGAAATTACTGGTTTGAAGTTATAACTTCAAACTTTAGTAATTTGTCCGTTAAGCCACCTGCTTGAGTACAGTGTTTGAAAATATAGTAAATTACCGTAGCCTCCCTGAAGGTATTCCCGAGTGTGGCTCGGGATTAAATTTCAGCACCATTAGCGGTAACCCCGAGCCACACTCGGGATTGCATTGCAGGATCCTGGTGCAGGTTACTTACCTTGTCCCCAGGATCCTGCGATGTTGCGGTGTCTGCGGGCTCCATCCTCTGCCTGAAGCCTCTCTGTGCCAGGCTCCATTCCCTGTGAGCGTCGTGACGCACAGGGGCGGAGCCTGGTGGCAAATTCAAAAAATGTAAAAAACATAACACATACAGTACTGTAATCTTACAAATTACAGTACTGTATGAAATCATTTCACTTCCCTTTTGGCCCATGCCCTGCATGCAGTTTTATATGATATATACTGTTCTTTCTGCCTGGAAACTTGAGATTGTCCATAGCAACCAAAAAGTGTCCCTTTTCGTCAAAAGTGGCTTTAGACCAGCTAGAAAACAGCAATAGTTAATTAGAACACATGCAGAATTGAGCAATAGTGAATTGTGGGGAAATTTATTATTATTATATTATTTTTTTATTTATTTATATTTATTTATTATATTATAATTTATGATTTTGTGTTTCGAACTTCATCATACCCGGGATATCTACTAGACTCTTGGTGGACAGATTTAAGTGTGTTATTGCTAAGAATTACAGACCTACAATATAAAACGCCAAATTTCTATGCAAAATAATTGTACCGCTTTGAGAAAAAAATCTGAAATAATCATACCGCCAGGGAGGTTAAAAACTATATATAATAATTATTTTGTTTATGACTTACTTATGGTAGTTAACCCCTTGCCATCCAGGCTAATTCTGACACTTCTCTCCTACGTGTAATAATTATGATTTTTTTGCAAGAAAATTATTCAGAACCCCCAAACATTATATATGTTGTTTTAGCAGACACCCTAGGGAATAAAATGGTGGTCACTGCAACTTTTTATGTTACACTTTATTTGCGCAGCAGATTTTCAAATGATTTTTATTTTGTTAAAATAAAAACAAAAAAAAAAACAACTTATGAATATTAAAAAAAACCACTAAAGATAACCCTTTTGGTCGTTTTATGTTACACGGTATTTGCGCAGCAATTTTTCAAATGCATTTTTTGGAGAAAAACTGTTTCATGAATATAAAAAAAACAAAAAAAACCCACTAAAGATAACCCGATTTTTTACCAAGTAAATAGATACCTAACATGTCACGCTTTAAAATTGCGCACACTCGTGGAATGGTGCCAAACTTCAGTACTTAAATATCTCCACAGGCGACGCTTTAACATTTTTTACAGATTACATGTTTAGAGTTACAGTGGAGGTCTAGTGCTAGAATTATTGCTCTCACTATAAAAATTGCAGTGTTTGTAACCTGTGTGTATCTGGCTCTAATACTGGCCAGTGCCTCACCAGTCACTGACCTCACCACATGTCCCTGCTTTATCCACCTTTATTCTTTCTAAATATTTCTGGACCATATCACTTTTGAGCCATTGTGGATCATTTGGGGCTGTGTCACTAGCACCCCTATTATTGACAAGAGCGCCCCATGCTCCTTTCTATACACAGAGCCGAAGAAAGTATTTAATAAATTTGCCTTCTCTTTAACCCCCAGTCACCCACTCCAGATTATTTTGTAAAGGGCCTACATGCTCAGACCTGACCTTTTTACTATTAATATATTTGAAGAATTTTTGGGGGTTTGTCCTACTATGTTTTGCAATCTGTGGTTAGTTTTGAATTTTTGCAGCTTTGATTTCCTTTTTACATATTCTGTTATATGCTTTGTAACAATTAAACAACGATAGCGTTCCTTCATTTTTATATTTTTTAAAAGCTTTTTTTAAATTATTATTTATAGCCATTTTAACTTTGGCCGTGAGCCACATAGGTTTTATTTTTAGCCTTTTAAACTTATTGTCCATGGAAATATACTTTTCAGTGAGTTTTCATATAGTCTTTTTGAAGAATTCCCATTTCTGTTCTGTGCCCATTGATGCCAATATTTCCTCCCAGTCTACATCCTGGAGAGCAGTCCTCATCCTTGGAAAATTTTTTCTCTTAAAGTTAAGTGTTTTTATCTTACCCGTATGTGTTTGTTGCTTACAGCTAACATTAAATGAAATCATGTTATGGTCACTGCTACCCAGATGCTCTTTTATATGAATATTGGTGATAAGCTCTGCTTGGTTTGCGATTACCAGGTCTAGCAGAGCTTCATTCTTAGTCGGGGCCTCAATAAACTGGACCATAAAATTGTCTTGTAATAGGTTTATAAATGTTTTGCTCTTTAACTGTTCCAGAAGTGCCATTACTCCAGTTAATTTCCGGGTAGTTAAAATCCCCATTATTATCACTGTCCCAGCCTTTGCAGCCCTTTCCATCTGTGCAAGGAGCTGAGTCTCCACCTCCTCATTAACACTGGGGGGTCTATAACAGACTCCAATGACAACTTTTGGAGTACGCACACCCATGTACAGTTCCACCCATAATGCTTCACACTATCCATCAACTAGGTCCTCTTTCACACTCGCTTTGAGATCCCTTCTCACATAGAGACAGACACCACCACCCCTCTGTTTTACCCTTTCTTTCTGAAAGAGCATAGCCAGGAATTTTAATAGCCCAGTCATGAGAAGAATGAAGCCAAGATTCAGCAATACCAGAGTATAATGATTGGGTTTACATATACTTTAAAGCTACCGTATTTTTTGCTCCATAAGACGCACCTAGGTTTTAGAGAAGGAAAAATAGAAAAAAAAATTCTGAACCAAATGGGCTGGCACAAGGTCCCTGCAGTGGGTTGCTGGGCTGGCACCTGGTCCTGTTGGCTTGCTGGTCTGACTGGCCCTGTTGTGGCTTGCTGGGACCGGTGATTGAGGGGGCGACCAATGCGGGTACACTATACTGTAGTTTTACTAATGGCAGCAGGTCAGCAGGTGTCCTGTCAGAAAGCCGCTGAGTTTACTGTTAAAAATAACTGTGAAAAGCAAGACTCAGTGTATAAAGATGTCTGCTTGCCGACTTCTAACTCTAGGCTTACTGTGTGGGTGTAATAAGATGGCCGCGACGCCTCCGCACACTGGGACTGCTCGCCTGCTGCAAAGCCTCCTGGGCTGGCTTCTTCTTCGCAGGCCGTGCTTCCTTCCCTTGCTATATCATCATCATGCATGCTACTGGGTCCGAAAAAGATGATTGCTGCCGCTCTGACCCCACTGCACCGGCTGCCTCCCATCTGCGGCCGTGCCCTAGGATCACGGGAGGCCTGGTATGTGATGCAGTGGCAACGGGGGGGGTGGGGTGGCGGGTGTCCTGCTCAATATTCGCTCCATAAGACGCACAGGCACTTTTCCCATTTTTGGGGGGGGAAAAAGTGCATCTTATGGAGCGAAAAAACAGTATATGAGTAAATGAACAGTTAAACTACAAACGTAAACAATTTTAGCCGCCAAACAATTTTTAATTCTGTTTAGCCAATCTTGAGTGACGCTCCACTTTAAGCAGAACTATACAGCATCACAATTACACCAAAATCAATTACAATGGGGTTTCTTTACTAAAGGCAAATCCACTGTCAACTGCAAGTGCACTTGTAAGTGCAGTCACTGTGGATCTGAGGGGGACATGCAAGGAAAATAAAAAACAGCATTTTTGCTTACACATGATTGGATGATAGACATCAGCAAAGCTTCCCCTCATTTCAGATCTTTCCCTCAGATCTACAGCGACCGCATTTCCAAGTGCACTTGCCTTTAGTAAATCCACCCCACTGTTCTGAACCTTATGGGACTAAGTATATGTAGCACTTTATACCATGTTGCTAGGAGCTTCCTACATCTAGCCCAATCCCCCCCCCCACATCCTAACAGCACCTTGACTCACCTCTGAGCCCTTTTCTGGGATGAGAGGAATGCGGGGGGGGGTGTTCATACCCTGTGTATCTGCTTTCCTCTTATCTCGGAAAGGGCTCAAAGCCAAATCAAGCTGTCATCTTGATAAGTCTATCTTTCCTAGCTGTTGTCAGATTTGGCACAAAGAAGAAGGGCAAGTCAGATCTCATAAGTAAACTTAAGCTGGGTACACAAGGATCGAAATTCAACTAGTTTAGCAGGGACTGGACTATTTTCGATCTTTATGTGGTCCTCTCTGCCAGACAGAAGTCAATCGGTAGATCGGCTTTTGTCAAACAAGACTGCTGGAAAACTTTCTTTTGATCAGCCACTGCAGCACTGATCAGTGTATTCTGATGGTAGAGGAGTCCTCCTGTCAGAATACAATAGCACTGCAGGGAGGAGTCCCCCATCCGCCTCACTTGTTTGACTGGGGGAATCAATTCGTTCTTTGTTTTTTTCATTAGGCCCGCCACTTTAAAAAGCAACCTAGTAACATGGGACAGAGTAGTACATCATACATGTACGTTTTCCCATGAGTGGTAGAACAATGTAAAATAGTTTTCTACGTGCCCTTTTTGCACTACAATGAAGGCTGGAGGTGCAGTGCAGCGAGCTGCAATCAAATGCAGACATGCCGCATTTTATCATAGCACACAGGTAGGCACCATTTGTCACTGCACATCACCGCAACACACTGTGCTGCTGACATGAATGAAGTGACACTTTGTGCCCTTCATATAAAGTTGACAAGAAAATGCATATCACATTGCCCCCTCTCTGCAGCCGGAACTGACATACTACCGGCAGTATACACGTGCCCTTAGTCAATTTTTTTTTTCCTTTTTATTTTATTGCGGTCGGTTTCTCTGTTGCAAATTTTCCCTTCCTATCTAGAAAAAGGTTTTCCCTAAAACAGAACAAAAAACATGAGCAGGAAATTCCTCTACCACAGCTCCAGATAGCAGTAAAACCCGTCAGAGATTCTAACACTTTCCCAATCTATCCCAAACTATAAGAATACATTTTGGCCAAAGTTACTCTTTAAAAAATTGAACGTATATTGTATGTACTGTGGGCGGTATACTGTAGATGGCATACACCTACTCCATTAAAAAGGCTTTGAATTCACTGTTTTACATTTACAATTTTGCCCATCAAACCTTCATACAGTTTAGTAATCCATACACTTAGAAGACCATAAAACCACTGGTGTTGAAAATTAAACTAAGGTACATTTAGGGATTCCTCGAAGAATCATTTTAGCCAGGTAAATGTGCGGAGTCAGCTCTATCTTTTATTATCCCTCTGTCTCTGTAGGGTAAGGAATATTACACAAGTCATATACATCACGGCAGCATAAAATGACTTGTCTCAGGTGATCTGCTCATGCACATGTGTTTTACACTTGGCATTTATAGTACGTATTCCAACCCAGAGCTCATCTAAGGAGAAACACACAGGCCATATAAAAAGGTCTTTCTTGTTAATAGTAAAACACAATTAGACCATACAGTGTTTAAAATATACCTGTATACCACATGCAATTAAAGCGGCCATTGTGTACCCACCATCGCTCCATTAGAAGCTACAGTTTCATGCTTCAGCGTGGAGTGCACAGTGGCTCCTAATGAACTCATTACCTGGGAATTGCTTCAAGCACAACATGGCTGCCCCCAATGCCTAAACAAGTACACTTTGCACAAAATAAAAATATTCTATTGAAAATGTTTTACATACTAGGTCACCTAGAAATACAAAAAGCTGATGTTTAGTGAAAAAACAAAAAATATATGTTTGTCTGCAACTTCAGTCACACAATCTACTTGCAAAATAGTGTATCCTGCACCATGCTGATCGTTCCTTTGTGTAGACATCTATTCTTCAGTGATGACAGCTCCTCTTTATAGAGCTGAATTTCTGGTGCTGTCTGGGTTCAGTTCCCAAGCTCTAACACTGCAGTAAACCCACCTTCCCCTTTGTCCCCTCTACTCCATCTTGAAAAATCCATTGTTTTCAATTAATAAAACATGTTCTAAGAATGGAGAGAGGATCCTGTCATTCATCCGCCCATCTTCCACTCACAGAATGTGTTACATTCAGGAAAACAATGCAAGAACTTTCATGAATGGAGGAAAGGACACAAAGGGGTGGGTTGCTGGAAGGACAATTTACTGCAATGTTAGACCTGAGACAGTTACCCATGCAACACCAGAAGCTCAGCACTCTGAAGAAGACCTGTCATCACGGAAGAGAAGATTTCTTCACCAAGGAGCCATTAGCAGGATGTAGGATATATTTCATTACAGGTAAGATATGTGGCTGTATCTGTGGCTTCTCTTGACTTGCACCTGAATGAACTCATCAGTATACTCTGCATCAATAGCAATGGATTATACTTCTAGTGCTCCCAAGTCAATGTGTTCTGTTTCAAATGCTGATATATGCAATGGTATACCTCCTTAGACTTAGTCTGTGGGGACGGTATGGCCACTTTTGGTTAGAATCCACAGGCAACTTAACTCTTATAATAATAATTCACAAAAATTGAGTCCAATGTAGTTTTACTTCAGATAAGTGCAATACAAGGATATTTTTCTGGTCTTTAGAAGTATTGGCAGACAATTACTTTAAGTCTTGTCTTTGTGGTGGAAAATCAAACTAAACTGAGCTGCATAAGGCCTTAGTCCGACAGGCTCTTATCGCCCAGGGAGCCACATGCTCTGCATACCATTACAAGTGAATGGCTGTATGTGGCCATATTTGGGTAAATGTTGATGGCTTTAGCATTTACCTGCACATGCATGTACTGTGCTTATCCCTGAACAAATCGCATCGCATTTTGGGAGAAGTGCCATGCATGCATTCGCAGGCAAACGGCAATGCAGAAGCCATTGGCATTTACACAAGTACAGCCAAACACATGTGGCTCCCCAGATGCTGGAAAATGCAGGGGATTTTGCTGCTCAGCGCATGGGAGCTACCAAGCGTCCATGTGTATGCGGCCTCAGGGAGCAAAGAGTGTCTAGCTAGGGACTGTAGTAACTAGAGACAAAACGAAATCTGTTCACTTTGCCTATACACTATTCACAAAATGAAGTAAATGAGAACTTCAAACTGTAAAATGGGAAAGCACACAAATGAAAAGAGTTTTGACTTTTATCCCATCGGATGATTATAATTCCACTGTGCTTTGGGTATGTCTTTATCCAGCAGGCACCCTGTTTCCGTGGCTAGTCATTTTAGGCCAGATTATAGACTATCAGCAGGCTGAACGGTAATGATTCTCACAGTTGCACCTCTCAATGCCTGTTCTTTACTTTCTTGTTAGGATTAGATTTGACACTTTCTAATGATAGTTTGTCACTTCTGTTTTGACATTTAGAGTCACATTAACTATGTTTTAAGGACAGTACATGATTTTAATGATGGTTTGCCAGTTCTCTTTGTCACTTTAGAAAGAACATAGTACTTCAGATCAGCACCTTCAGAACCCAATTCATTGCTTAACAAATATAGAATAAAATAGATGGAAAGTTACTTTAAGGTGACAGCAAAGACAAAAACAAATCTGTAAATATATGGCATTTTTCATACATAGTCCCAGTGGTTTTAGATTAATGTGTGTGTTATGTCTTTTTGTATAATTTCATAGGCAGACCTATAGACACAAAATATGCCATACCTTCAGAGAGGCATGTGATTTACGCCAAATTTATTCTGCAGTAGGACAACAACCTCAAACATACAGTCAATGTAATTAAGACCTATCTTCAGTGTAAAGAAGAACAAGGAGTCCTTGAAGCGATGGTTTGGCCCCCACAGAGCCCTGATCTCAACGTCATTGAGTGTCTGGAATAACATAACAGAACAGAAGGATTTGAGGCAGCCTATATCCATAGAAGATCTGTGGTTAGTTCTCCAAGATGTTTGGAACAACCTACATGCCGATTTCCTTCAAAAACAAGCATTGTGTGTACCTAGATTTGATGCTGGTGTAGTCACACCAAATATTGATTTGATTTAGATTTTTTTTTCTTCGGTTCACTCACCTTTCAATTTGTAAATTGATAAAAAATAAACAATTACAATATATATTTTTGAATGCATTCTTACTTTACAGCATTTCTTCACACCCGCCTAAAACTTTTGCACAATACTGTATATAAATATATACACACTATATAAAAACACAAATTAAATATTCTTATATGTGCTTATATTTTAAAGTATTTTCCTAACTATTCATATTATATGTACAAGGAGGAGGACATACTTACTGATATAAATACATGTGCTGTGTTTTAAGTGCTAAACAGGTCCTTGCTGCATCTCTTATCTCAGTGCAAGGTGGAAGTTAGGTCTCTGTTAACAAGCTTTCACTAAACATAAATGTACGCTGGCTAATCTTAAAATGGAATCCTATCTTCATAGTACCAAGGATGCTAATTACACTGTCTGACACATAGGCAGCTGTTGAACCTGTAATGTGCATAAGAAATATGTTTGCACAAAGTCTCATTTGTTGTACCATTTTTTCCAAAAACCGCTGTCCCATTGCACCTTTGCCAAATTTTGGCAAAAAAAAAACATCTAGGGAAGAGTGAACAATAGAGTAGGTATAATAGAGGAACTATTTTAGTTTTGCTATGCAACTACTGAACACATGCAGACATCATAAAAACTGCAGGGAAAAGTTGAACCCAAAAAACATGATATCCCAATGACGTAGGAATTCCACCTTTGTAGATAGTGAGTGTAAAACTGAACCAAATTAATAAATCTGGAGGGTAGTAATAGGCAACACACTTACTTTCATTGTCTTAAATTAAACGACAGATGCTTTGAAAATAAACCTCCCCGTCTCATTATTTATTTAAATCTCTTCCAGGTTGTCCAAGCAGGCTTATGGGAGAAAATGCAATAGCAATAAACCTATCAGGAATAATTGGATGGCAGCAGAAAACGCAGAGATAAACCACATTGTCAATAAGAAGAAAAAGTAATCTACTGACAATGCAATGCTATTGATCCGCCTTCTGCAGATTAAACATGTGCTGCTATTTTATTTTGAAATGGAAATTAGCATTCTTAGCATGACTGGTTATGTTATAGCACACACATTGGTTAAGATTTATGACAACTGAAGGTATATATATTTCCATAATGCATAAACAACATAAAAAAAAAAAACATTTTTGCATGAGATTGCTTTAGTTATTAATATTTAGTGAATTGAACTGATCCGGGCAGTGCAAAGTACAATGTTTGTGTGAAAAGTGGAATTAAATAGTGTTAATTGGAATCTGACTGTTAAAATTTACCACATCTTGTAGAGCTTTTGTAAATAAGCCTGTGAATATGCTAAAGTGGATTTAAAAATTAGGTAAACTATGGGGTTGATTTACCAAAACTGGAGAGTGCAGAATCTGATGCAGTTGTGCATGGCAGCTTCTAAAGTCAGCTTGTTCAATTAAGCTTTGACAAAAATAAACAAACAAACTGGAATCTCCAGTTTTAGTAAGGGTCGGCTCACACTACAACGACTTGGGATCCGACTTGTAAGCCCTCAAGTCGCCCCAAGTCGCTTTAGAGATTCGCATTATAGTCAATGAGAGCGTCTTAATTTACACCACTGAAGTCGCTCCGACTTCAGAAAAGGTTCAAGTACTACTTCAATCCGACTTCTAGGTGACCTGTACCCATAGAATTCAATGGAAGTCGCCTCCAAGTCTCCATCTCCATCTATATTGAAGCGACTTTACAGGAAAAGAAATTAGTTTACCCAGGCAAACCCCTCCCTCCCAGAGAGCTGATAATTCTGTGATTGGCCACAGCCAAAGTCGCCTGTCCTGGAGGCGACTTGAAGTCGCGTTGTAAGTTGCTTAAAGTCGCGTTGAAGTCGCCTTGCAAAGTCGCGCTGAAGTCGTGTTGCCCCTGTGTGAAGCGAGGCTAAATCAACACTTATGTTTTGTTGTGCATGTTTTGGTCAAAACAAAATGTCAAAAAGAGAAAGAGCCCAAAATGATAACCATAAGATCTCTTTCCACCCCAGCTACTGAGTCAAGGAGAGCCAAATAAGAGGTTATTATTTAGACAAAATCAATGAAAATGCACTAGAGCAGGCAAAAAGTGAAACTGGTTAATGTACTGCTAATGCTATCCGGCAATCATGTTCACTTCAGCCTACCCTGTGCTATGCATTATCTTTCTCTGCTGTATGTATTACCAGTTAGAAGTAAACTTTCATAGTAGGTCTGAATCCGATTGGTGGCTTTAAAGAAATCTCCTACATCACCTTACTTTATGGGGTTTATTTACTAAAGTTGGAGAGTGCAAAATCAGGCTCACTTCTGCAAAGAAACCAATCAGCTTCTAACCTCAGCTTTTTCAGTTAAGCTTTGACAATAAAACCTGGATGCGGATTGGTTTTTATGCGGAAGTGAGCCTCATTTTGTACTATCCAGCTTTAGTAAATAAACCTCTATGTCACAGACAGCAAAGGAATAAGTGTGTGTTGGTACTGCCTCTTTTGCATTGCAAATAGGCAAGCAAACTGGGTTCACAGGTTATCAGTGTATACCCTCTGCATCTGTAAGATACTGAGAGTGGAGCAGGGGGGATAAGGTTAACCCCAGTGCTCATATTGGAGGGGGGGGGGGGGGGGTTACATCATTAATGGTCACCTAATTGTAAAAAAATCAATTTTTTAGCTCAAAACATAATACATAAGCAGGATCAATATAAAGCTTTTGTGTGGATAACATCCGGTCACCAGTACCTGCATCCAGAACTTGATATAAAAACAGACCAAAAAAACAAATATTATGTAAAAGGGACATTCCATGGTACTCAAAGTATGTAAATTGACATATATTAAAAACTGTAATGTTCATTATACAGTAAAATATAAAATATTCATCATCGAATTTGTTGTTACATCCACATAAATTGCCTCCATCAAAAGCCTGCCTAAAGTACATATAAACAATTTCAAAAGTACAACTGCGGCGGCTGGTCTTAAAGTGGTTAAAGTGTTACTAAACCCAGGACCCTGCATTCACTATATCTGGTCTCCCACAATACACAGAACACGAAAATGCAATTATTTTAGTAAATCAAAACTGCTAAATACCTTTTTTTCATCAGACGTTAGAGCAGTCTTATGACTACTTTGAGTGTCTGGTTAGCTTGTAGGAGTTGAGTTTTCATCCTACCTTAACTGCCCTAAAGAGCTGCAGGACCCCCAACCCTCTGTCTGGACATTTCTGATTGGCCCTTTGCCGATCACAAGCACCCTCCCAAAAAAAAATAATCTCTAGCACTACACATCAAACTGAGCACGTGCAAAGTGGCTTCAAGGCTTTGTTCTATCAGGAGATGGATTGGGGACTGTGAAAGAAAGAGAAGATCAGAGAAGACGGGATCAAAATGCCTTTTTACACAATGTGGAGGATTAACCACTCAGGTTTCACAGTGAGTATAACAAGCATACTTTACTGCATATACAGACTGATTTTACTGTTGTGGGTTTAGTAACACCTTCAGATGTAACACATTTTATCTGCTATGGTGCGAATGTTGAGCATTTTGTCGAATTTGTTACTGTAATGCACATTCGTTAATAAGAGTTAAGATGTAATCCATAGAAAAATGTGTTTATAAGTGTATATACGGTATTTATTTAGATAAGCTTTACAAAACAATTGGTTTAAAATAATGTATTGTATAATTTGTCCCAATGAACACTATTTTTTAAAGGAAAACACTTTCTTTTTTTTTTTTTTTTCTTTTTTGCATATTTGCATTTGCATACATTAAGTGAACATACATATTAAATGAATGAATGAATGAACGTGGAAAAAATGTAAATGTTAATGGAAACGAAAAATAGAAAGAGAAAAATTCAGCAGAAAAATAATAGCCAAAGGGAGAAGAGAGCGAAAGAGTTAATTAGGGCTCATTTCATATTTTGTGAAAGAGAGAAAAAATATAGTTCAGCGCTATGGCGTGATGACCACCGCCTCCGGCGATCGCTCGTGACAGAGCGAGAACCGGGATCTCTGTGTGTAAACACACAGATCCTGGTTCTTTCAGGGGAAAGGAGACAGATCGTGTGTTCATACTATGTATGAACACCGATCTCTCTCTCCTCCTAGACAGACCCATCCCCCCACAGTTAGAAACACACATAGGGAACACAGTTAACCCCTTCCCTGCCAGTGACATTTACACAGTAATCAGTGCATTTTTATAGCACTGAATGCTGTATAATTGTGAATGGTTTCAAAAATGTGTCAAAAGTGTCCGATGTGTCCGCCATAATGTCGCAGTCCCGATAAAAATCACAGATCGCCACCATTACTAGTAAAAAAAAAAAAAAAAAAAAACTAATAATAAAAACGCCATAAATCTAATCCCCTATTTTGAAGACGCTATAACTTTTGCGCAAACCAATCAATATACGCTTATTGTGATTTTGTTTACCAAAAATATGTAGAAGAATACGTATCAGCCTAAACTGAGGAAAACATTTGTTATTTTGATAAAAAATGTGGCATATTTATTATAGCAAAAAGTAAAAGATATTGGGGTTTATTTACTGAAGGCAAATCCACTTTGCACTACAAGTGCACTTGGAAGTGGAGTCGCTGTAGATCTGAGGGGGACATGCAAGGAAAATAAAAAACAGCATTTTGTTTGTTTGTTACATGATTGGATGATAAAATCAGCAGAGCTTCCCCTCATATCTACAGCAACTGCACTTCCAAGTGCACTTGTAGTGCAAAGTGGATTTGCCTTTCGTAAATCAACCCCATTGCCTTTTTTTTTTCAAAATTGTCGCTCTTCTTTTGTTTAGAGCGCAAAAAATAAAACCCGCAGGGGCGATTAAATACCACCAAAAGAAAGCTCTATTTGTGTGGGGAAAAAAGGATGGAATTTTGTTTGGGTACAATGTCGCACGACCACTCAAGTGTCAGTTAAAGCGACGCAGTGCCGAATTGCAAAAAATGGCCTGGTCAGTGAGTAGCCAAATCTTCCGGAGCTGTTTTCACAGGGGTCATGATATAACCGTGTATTTTATATATCTACACATCATCTAGGAAAAGAAGAACTTAAAGAAATTCCAAAAGAAAAAAAGAAAAACTAAAAAAAAAAAAAAAAGAACTTCAAAAATTAAATGTCTTCACTAAAATACAAATATGTATCTTCATTAGAAAATATGTTGCTCTCTGACTTAGTTTCACTTTGTTAGTAGGATTCTGGATTTAGAGCTAACTTCTATTCTGCTGCTTCGCAAAAACACATTAATAGCCTAACAATAAGGTAAAGCATTTTATATCTCTGATATGTGCCTGCTTTTCCATATACTTGTATTGCTCCTTGTGTGAAATCCCTGATGTTTCTGCCAGTCCCTCTGCTTTCCTTTTATAAACTGACCACGTCAAGTAGGAGAACACACAATGGTCAGTTCTCTAGATGTGCTGGAAACTCAGCCACCTGCTCTCCTCTAATGAACAGACTTGTGCTGACACCCCCCTCCCCCTTTCACTGGGAAGATCAGTGTGATGCTGTCTTTCCTCCCCCCAATTCTCATGTAGCTTTGAACAAAGGGAATATGATCACTTTTAAAAAAAGTGGAAAAAGGTATTTATGTTCTTCTTTCTTTTTTTATGTCTATACACAAATGTTTTGCCTTTCATTTCTATTGAATGCGTTTTTTTACAAAGTGAGGGTTTGCAATCACTTTACTTGTTTTCCCATTGATCAGGGTGCCAAGGGGGGGGGGCTAAATTAAGTCAGACTCCTATAACCTATAACACAGTGAAACTAAATCAGAGAGAGGCACAAAGAAGGTTTTTTTTTGTCTAGTATGCATTTGGGTAGGACAGTTTAAATGTTTAACCACTTCCGGACCAGCCGCCGCAGTTTCACTGCGGCAGGTTGACTCGGCTGGGCAAATCGGCGTTACCTTACGTCGCTTTTCCTTTTGGCCACTGAGGGGCGTGTGCCTGCAACCACAGAGGGGATCAAATACCTCCAAAAGAAAGCTCTATTTGTGGGAAAAAAAAGGACGCCAATTTTGTTTGGGTACAGCGTCGCACGACCGTTCAATAGTCAGTTAAAGCGATGCAGTGCCGTATCGCAAAAAATGGCCTGGTCATTGAGGAGCCAAATCCCCCGGAGCTGAAGTGGTTAAAAAAAAGCTGTCTGGTGTGCTTAATTACTAAACCACAAGCAGTAGCTGATTTGACAGCTTGTTTTTGAATTCTTATTCACAGAGACTTTGCATTTGCAGTTACCACTTTCAACTATTAGGGCTGTCTAACTGCTTTCCATGTAACTATTTCAAAGGGTTCTAGGACTGATTTGCCTTTGATATATTTTTCGTAATGAAACTTCACAAGAGATAAAGCTCTTCATGTCACGGTGTTTATTACTGGGTTATAACTGGGTTATGTATCACTGAATAAATTAGTCCTTATACTTTTGGATTATGTACTGTATGTTTTGGCACAAAATCTGCATAAGGTCTCATGCACACTGGGCATAAAAAACATTTGCCTTTTTTCTTTTAGCCTCTAAATGCCCATCTATGTTAGCCTATGTGTCAGGTTTACAGGTGTATTAGAAGAGGAGCATTTAGAGGCTGAAAAAAACAACAAAAAACATCACTTACGTGTTCAGGTGAGGAGCGTTTGAGCAGAAATGATGCACCTAAACACCTGTAAACGTGTCTAAACACACCTAAATGCTAGGGACATTTAGCGCTTGAGCATTTGTTCATTTCAATGGCCAGAATAAATGATTGAGGTACAAAAAAGTGCAGTGCTGAAATATCCAAACAGCCAATATTCATATCAGCATATCAAAGTGAAAATAGGAAAAGTATAAGTGACAAAAAAACATTTATGAACATAGTCCAAATTGATGAAAATTTATGTTCAATAGTGGTTGTGAAAACAAAATCCAAAGGTTGACTTAAGGAGTCACCACAGCAAATGCATCCACCACCCAGAGGAGGAGAATAAATACGCGTACCAAAAAGGCAGCTTTAAGCAAGCCTGTAGTGATGGTAGTTAGAATGGTAATCACAGGGACAATATCCAGGAATAGACCACAGGATTATCCACACCAGTCTACTTCATGAGCTCCGACATCGCAAGAAAGCTTTGGCCAAGCTTGTAGTGATGATGGTCTGGATGGTGATTATGGGGATGGCATCCAAAAAAAGGCCACGAGGTTCTCCACAAGACCATGTCAGATCATGAACTGCGTTTCAACAGACAAAAGATATATCTGTGCTCCAAATGATTATTCTGGCCAATGGAATGAAAAAACACCCAAACACTTGACTTGCCTGAAGCGTTTGTAAAACTAGGCTTTAGGTGCGTTTTTTAAGCTGCTTTTCTCCTCCAAGGAGAAAGGCATTCAGAGAAGCTGGGCAAACACCCAGTGTGCCCAAGATTTGATTTTTATAAAGATTTAGCCCCCCACACAAATGCACACCCAAGCTAAGGGAAACATCTCTTATAAGGTAAGTAGCCTATTTGCCTTTAGTAAATTAACACCCGTGTCTTGGGGGATAAAAGTAAAATCTGTAATTAATAAAAGTTAAAAAAAATAAATAAAAAAGTACCTTCAGTATCCACACTATCGCCACATCTACATACTTTTTAAAGTGGATGAAAACCGAAGCCATAAAATCTCATAACTTAAAAGTCATGTTCAATATTTTTAAAATCTGGAGTGAATTTAAAGTAGAACTATATGCAAAACTTGTTTTTTTTTTTCATTTTGGATAAAGTAGGGGAGGGTCATAACCCCTGACAGTTCAATTTTTGCCATCTGTGTCCTATTAGGGGTCCCTCCCCTGCGCAGTTTCCAGGTGCTGTTGACTGGTAATCCAGTGCTGCAGATATGTCTGCACCAGCAGGTCCCCTTGCATGGATATAAGCCAATAGAAAGTGTCCATGTCACACAAACAGTGACTTGGACATCTCAATTAGGACTCTACCTCCTGTAAACAGAAGAGGATAGAAGAGGTGGTACTGGAATGTCACATGACAGGGGAGTTAGGCAAGTGAAAGGGGAATTAAATGGGGATTTTATTTTTTCGTTCGTGATGAGTTGGGGGGGGGGGGGCGGAGATTATGTGTATTTTCCCAACAATTTAGCCATTACCACCAATCATACCAAGATATGATAGGTGTACTAGGGAGACTCTCATTGAACGGTAGAAGTACTGTTTCATTATTTTCGTCATAAAGCAATGCGCACTTTAATTAATAGAACACACAGTGAGAATGCTTTCAAGAAAAGTAATTACAATGTGTGTATAAATAGATTTAATAAAGTTAAATTGTATGAAGTAATTGAAAGGGTTATATTTAGAACTGTGCTCAGTGTACGAAGTCTCTCTGCTTGCAGTTAACACGACACCTTTCATTATAATGGCTTCCTAACTTCTTTAGCAGCAAACAATTTCAAAAGGATTTAATGTTTATTTCTCTTTGAAAACTGCTGTATAATGAAGATCACCAGAGTTAAACCTCTTTTCCTGTCAAGGTGTTTGTGCTTATTAGATCTGAATAATGTATCATTGATTTGATGTGATCAGATACGCTCTAGAGCAAGCTCTTTATCCTCAAACTTTGATACCACTAAAAATACAGAAGGAAAAATTCATAAGCATTATTATTTGGAAAGAAAAGTAGGACTGCTTGTTTACCGAATTCATTATTGATGGCAATCCTTGCACTAATGAGCTCAAGCACCCCAGTCCTATACACACACACATTGTGGCTGGTATGCTTTATGCGTCAGGACTGGTTTTCATTTTCAGACCAGAACTCTGCTGAATCCTTCTGCCATCCCAGACCTATTAGTAAGTTCTTCATTAACCACTTCAGCCCCAGAAGATTTTACCCTCTTTCTGACCAGAACACTATTTACAATTTGGCACCGAGTTGCTTTAACTGACAATTGCGTGGTCGTGCGACGCTGTACCCAAACAAACTTTACGTCCTTTTATTTCCACACAAATAGAGCTTTATTTTGGTGGCATTTGATTACCTCTGCGGTTTTTATTTTTTGCGCTAAAAACACAAAAAGGGCCACAATTTTGAAAAAAATATTTTTTACTCTTTGGTATAATAAATATCCTCCAAATTTAAAAAAAAAAAAAAAAATTTCTTCATCAGTTTAGGCGGATATATATTCTTCTACATATTTTTGGTAAAAAGAAAAAAAAAACGCAAAAGTTATAGGGGGTCATTTACTATAGCGCTATGGCGCTAATTCGCGCAAATTGCCGCGAATTAGCGCTAATTCGCGGCAATTTAGCGCGAATTAGCGCTAATAGCGGTAATTCGCGCGAAAACGGTATTCACTATAGCGCTGGTGAGAAAATTCTCCCAAAATCGAATTTACTATAGCTCCCTGAAACTAAATAGAGCCCAAACCCTTACTCTGCTAAAACCTAGAGAATTGCACATGGAAATAATTTTTAGAGCATGATATAATTGCCTAAATGGTACTGAAATATGCGGTATATTATTTAAAGATTATCTGCTTTTAAACTGTGTGAAAAAGTGATTTCTACACTGAAATATCTTTAAAAGTCTGAAAAGTGAAAACTTCCCCGTTTTGGACAACTAGGTGCCAACACAACTGAGCATGCTCAGACCTGAAAATAACTCTCATTTTAACTCAAGTGTCTTTTTTACCTGGAGGTATAGTAAATACCAAAATGAGAGCTAATTATAGAGCATTTTTTGGGAGTTAAAATCTGCTCTAATTTAGTCCAAATGAAGTTTCAGTCACTGATTCTAATGGAACAATTCTAACTTTCACAAAAAAACCCTTTTAATGTTGAGATGAAATGTATCTTTCTGTGAAATAAATTTTCCTTTGCAACATTGTTGCTTCTACTTAAAATATTTTGATTTTAAGAATGCTACAATGTGGAATGTTTTGATGTTTTGGTAAAATATATTTTTCTCTGTCACTTTCACTTGTTTTTCTTCATCTCACAACCATCTTTACCCCAAACTCACACAGGAGTTTTTATAATCCACAAACAATACCATTGCTGATGAAAATTTAAAATGAATCACAATTTTTTGTGCTTTGTATTATTTGCAAATATTCATAATTTGAGCCCAAAAATGTGATATGTGTACCAACATCAGAAATCAAAATGTAATTCCCAAAAATTTGAGGGTAATATTCTACTCTCACCCACAAAAAAACACCAAATATCACAGAATAAATCAAGAAGAATAACTCTTGAGTAATGTAATTCCATCACCTGTATGTCCATAGAAATGCAGTATTTATGTGTTTTTATGTGTATTTATGTGTAGGAGGGTCTCACACGTGGCAGCTCTGTGGCTTAGAGGTTAGAACTTCTGCTTAGTATCTCTGAGGGTCTGGGTTCAAATCCCAACCATTTTACTTCATGTAGAGAAGTTGTCTCATTTCCCAGGTCCTATAACTATGTCTAATTGTAGTAGTTATGTGTAGGAGGGTTCCACCACCATTGTAAGTCTTTTCCAGATACACTATATAGCCAAAAGTATTGGGAAGCCTGCCTTTACACACACATGAACTTTAATGGCAGCCCAGTCTTAGTCTGTAGGGTTAACATTTGATTTGGCCCACCCTTTGCAGCTAGAACAGCTTCTGGGAAGGCTGTCCACAAGGTTTAGTCTGCCTATGGGAATGTTTGATCATTCTTCCAGAAGTGCATTTGTGAGGCCAGGCACTGATGTTGGATGAGAAGGCCTGGCTTGCAGTCTCTACTCTAATTCAGCCAAAGGGTGTTCTATCGGGTTGAGGCCAGGACTCTGTGCAGGCCAGTCAAGTTTCTCCACCCCAAACTTGCTCATCCATGTCTTTATGGACCTTGCTTTGTGTACTGGTGTGCAGTCATGTTGGAACAGGAAGGGGCTTTCCCCAAACTGTCCCCACAAAGTTGGGAGCATGAAAATCTCCAAATTGTCTTGGTATGCTGATGCCTTAAGAGTTCCCTTATCTGAAACTAAGAGGCCAAGCCCAACCCCTGAAAAACAACCCCGCACCATAATCCCCCTCCACCAAATCATTTGGACCAGTGCACAAAGCAAGGTCCATAAAGACATGGATGAGTGATTTTGGGGTGGAGGAACTTGACTGGCCTGCACAGAGTCCTGACATCAACACAACAGAACACCTTGGGGATAAATTAGAGAGGAGACTGTAGGTCAGGCCTTCTTGTCCAACTTCAGTGCCTGACCTCACAAATGCACTTGGAAGAATGGTCCAACATTCCCATAGACACACTCCTAAACCTTGTGGACAAGAAGAGTTGAAGCTGTTATAGCTGCAAAGGGTGGGCCAAATAAGTTTTGAACCCAATACTAATACTGGGATGCCATTACAGTTCATGTGTGTTTAAAGGCAGGCATCCCAATACTTAGGCCAATATACTGTATATTGCTTGTGACACTGAGCATGGCTATGGACTTAGGGCTAGTTCACACCACAGAGATGCAGAGAACATGTGTGGGTCTGCCCTGGTGGCTAAGTGGGTAGCAGTTCTGTCTAGCAGCACCTGGGATGTTGGTTCACTTCCACCAACATGCTAATGCTTGTGTTGAAGTTTATATGTTCTCCCTGTGTGGGTTTCTCACCACAATCCAAAGACATGCTGGCATCTTATTTGTCTCCTGTCGAAATAGGTTCTAATGTAAGAAAGTTAATTTTGGACTTTATATTGGAAGCTCATTGCAGCCAGGGACTGATGTTAATGTTTATTAGCACTAATCATGCCCAGGGACTTGGAAATTTCAAATTTTAGGGTTTACACTGCACAGGTACATATGCTTAGAAAACTGTTGCTTTGTTTATGTGGATGCAAATGGACTTTGATCTTTGTCCTGTAGTTGGAGATTTGATGCACATAGCCAAGGCTAACACAGTTGCAAATCCTATTATGTGTTCCTGCTTATCAGGTGCAATCACTTTAGACATACATGAAGAGACAGATTGAAAGATACTGGTGGGCGTGTACTTCTATTGGGTGTGTCAGTGTGCTAACGATACAACCTCTCTTATATAAAGGCCTGCAGTAGGGGGGTTCGTTTGGCCTGAGAAGGTCAGGTTTTTTGTTGTGATGGAGAAGGAATGATATTGGGAGATTTGATGAAATTCTTGTGCATTTTTTCAATCAAAAGTGGGTTTATGTGGCCATGCTGTCAATGTTGTGTGTGTATTGTTCCTGTCTGATCATGCAAACATTGTTTGGAAGCATCTGCTGACCTACTATTTTTGATCTCGTTTAATTGTGTACACCGAAATGCAGCTTCCAGTAGAACATGGTCACCAATGTATGTATGTATGTGTGGATTGTGGGCTGGTGGTGGGTGTTTTGAATAAGTCTTTTGCAATATTATATTGGAATGCTTTGTAAGAATGACTGTTAAGTATGTTTCTATAATCTTTCAGATAATGTGATGTGTTGCCCGTTATACACTGAAATTAAAGCTGTGTCCACTCTAAGGTTTTGTCTAATTTTAGATTGTAAGCTCCTATGAGCAGGGCCCTTAAAATTCCGTTGCTAAATGTAGTACCATATATCCTGTCCAAATTTTTTTGAAGCTAGTAAATGTAAATTTATTTTTTTTCTGCTGGTAAAATAAAAGTACATTGAGCTCTTGTTGTGGTGTGTGTGTGTGTGTGTGGGGTTTTTTTTTTTTCCTTCTACTTTTCTTTCTTTAGTTTTTGTGGGTGGTGGTTTTGGGAAAGTGCAATATCTTTTTTATATTTTATTTCAATATGTATTTGTGCACCAAAAAACTAATCTCTTTGCCCTGGTTCACATGCTACTTTGAAATTGTGCTACTTCACTTGAAGTAGCATGATTTCAAAGTAGCAAGGTCAGCGTGATTTCAGGTGGCTTCATACACAAATGTCTATTGAAGTCACACCTGAAATCGGCAAAAGTAGTGCAGGAACTACTTTAGCAAATTGATGCGGTGCCACAAAAAAATGTTGCATCAATTGGAACAGTGCCATTGCCAAGAGTCACGCGATTTGATCTCTCAAATCGCATGACCAATCGCTCCAATGTAAACCTAGGCTTCTGCACAACTGCAAGTTATATATAAAGATTCCACCTTTATCATTAACAGCTGTGGAGAATTGCAGGTAATGAATTCAGCTGGTGGATAGGCAGTGTTTGAATGTGTCAGCTCTGGTTCACATTGGTGTGATTTGACATGTCAAATCTGTGGCAATTGCACTGTTCTAATTAGTGCGATTTGTATTGATATTGGTGCAGAAACCTGCAACGATGTCTCTGATGTTGCCCCCACAGTCGGGACTGACATGCAGGAATGAAATTGTGGGAGTTCAGCTGAACGCTTTCCTCCTGCTGTCAGTGTGAACCAGGGCTCAAACTGGGCCTTTTGCCTTTGTAATTCACCTGCTGCTAACCCAGGGACACCATTTCTTAGCAAACTCCCTTAAGTTTACCTTCAAATATATGTAGAAATACAGATTTGTATATCTGAAAATAAAAAAATACTAATCATGGTTGAGATCAAATATTCGCAGCTGCAATCAAAAGCGTGGTTTCACCTTCTGACCTGGAAATTAGTCATTGTATGCACCCGGAAGTTCTTGTGCTGGTCAGGATCTCAATCTAGGTGCACATGGCGAGGTCTCTTTAGCAGAGAGGAGGCGCTGCTCATTGGCCGGGTAAGTGTAGGATATGTACTTGTACTTAATCAATGCGGGGGTGGATGTCATAGTTAGATTTGGTGTGGGTGGGGTTCATTGATTTGTTTGGCATCACCACACATTTGCTTCCGTCCCATGTGCACACATCAATTCCTGCATTTGTTCTGCTGATGTAAATCAGTAAGGACTATGCAAGTATAAATGAGAGATCCTTTTATTAAAATATATATGACTTGTTTCACAGCTGGGCGAATTTTCCAGCAAATTTGGACCTCTGAGTTGCATGGCAAGTTGTACCCCATGATTCTCAATGACAACCATTCATATCTGTGCTACTAAGTCGCACCAACTTCAAAGTAGTCCCTGTTCTACTTTGGTGTGACTTGAGGTATATCGGGTACAATATTACACAGGCATTCCCAGAAGTTGGGGCCAAGTTGCAGCGGCAAAGTGGCAGCAAAATAGTGTGACTTTCAGGTCGCAGCAGTGTGAATGAGATTCAAGGATAACACCTTTGAATTTGGCCCTATTGTCACTTGTGCATCCTGAAAGTGTAGCAAATTCGTCCCTGCACTACCTTGGTTTGACTGATGCAATTTGAGGTCCATACACCACAAGATTACACAGACATTGCTTCAAGTCATGACAAAGCTGTGCAATTTTAAGGTCGCACAAGTGCAAATGGGGCCTTATTCAAAGGTGTTATCAATTAATCACATTAGGTTACTTTCACACTTGGGTGACTTTTCATGGAGCTTTGGACCTCAGAGTCACATGAAAAGTTGTCCCCCTTGATTTCCATTAATATTTATTAGAGCTGCACGATTAATCGTCATCGTAATTTTTTTCCCCTTTACGATCTTGAAAAAAGCGTTTCACGATTCTTGGTATTGCAAAGAACTCTCTCTGCTCTTCTAAAGCCACAGCTGAAAAACCAGGAAGTCTGCCAAGAATTAGAACATTCTTTATCAGTGAACTTGACTAGAAACCTTGTAACAATTTTTCAATTAAATAGAATTCTGTGTAAGTGAGGAAAGTTTAACCACTTAAACACTAAACATTTTTCTGACATTTGTTGGTTTCAGGTTAAAATCATTTTTTTTTTGCTAGAAAATTACTTAAAACCCCCCAACATTATATATATATTTTTAGTAGAGACCCTAGAGAATAAAATGGTGGTTGTTACAATATTTTATGTCACACTGTATTTGCGCCTTTCAAATGCAATTTTTTTTGGAAAAAATTACTTTAATGATTTAAAAAAAAAAAAGAAAAGTTAGCCCAATTTCTTGTGGGATAATGTGAAAGATTTTATGTCACGAGAATCGTGATCTTTTTATTCTAAGCAAAAAAATTGTGATTCTCATTTTGGCCAGAACCGTGCAGCTCTAATATCTATGCAACTTCACCCATGTTCACATAGGTCTGAATTGACATGTCAAATTGTAGGCCAAATTGGCGCCTATTGATGGCAATGGAACTGTCCAAATTGGTGCGACGCCACAACAATTCCCAAAAGTAGTTCCTGCACTACTTTGGGTGACTTCAGGAGGCGATTTCTTACCTCCCAACTTTTTGAGATGGGTATAAGGGACACCTATTAGCAAAAGTAGGTAGGCATAGGACACCTTCTTAAAGGAGAACAGTTGGGACCTATGTGATTTCACTAGACATTTGTGCAGGAAAGTGCACTGATGTCTCTGAAATCGCTGACAAAGTCGGGCTGAGTCACACTTGTGCAACTTTGGACATGAGAGTCGTATGACAAGTCATACCCCATGATTTTCAATGTGTACCATTCATATCTGTGCGACTTCAAGTAACACTGACTTCAACGTAGTCCCTGTACTACTTTGGTCTGACTTTGATGCGAGTTGAGGTCCATAGACCTCAAGTTTACACAGGCATTCCCTGGAATTGCGGCAAAATTGCTGATGCAAAATCGTGGGAAAGTTGCGTGTCTTTCCCTGCGACTCCTGCGTCCATAGACCTCAAGATTACACAGGCATTGCTTAAAGTCGCATTAAAATCTCGCAACTTTCAGGTCGCACAAGTGTGAAAGGTGCCTAAGTCACTGTGCTGAGTACTATTTTATACCTAGAATATAAAGTAGTCCCACCATCAAACACTAGTAAACATATGTTCTCAATATAATTGTGCTCAAATGGCTGAAAATCACACAGATGGTATCACCTACTGAAAGCTTGCATTGTACTCAGCAGCGTACGCTGAAAAGAGGCGAACGCCTATTAGCCAATGCCACATCGGCACATCGGCATGAGCATGGTTGTTACTATAATATTAATGCCTGAAATGCAAAACATTATTGTATTGAATCAAACATTAGTAAATGTATTTTCTCTGTAGGTAAGTGCTCAGCTCTGTAGCATAGCGGTATACCCTGCTGCCCCCAAAAGTTCAAGCCATGAATTCAAATCCCACTGACAGCATTACCTCCTAGAAGTGTGCATTGTACTCAGAAGCATAATTAGCCAAAGCACATCAGCTTGCTTTATTCCATATTTTAACTCTTCAAATGCATGCAATGGTATGTACTTATTCAATAATATTATGGTATGGAATTCCAAAATTCAAGGAAAAAAATGTCGTAGGGTCCCCCCAGTACATACCAGGCCCTTCGGTATGGACTTTAAGGGGAACCCCACACCAAATTGTAAAATAAATTTGATGTGGGGCCCCCCAAAATCCATACCAGACCCTTATCCGAGCATGCAGCCTGGAGGTCAGGATAGGGGGGGACGAGTGAGCACCCTCCCCTTCTGAACCTTACCAGGCCACATGCCCCAAAGCACCTTTTCCCCATGTTGATGGGGACAAGGGCCTCTTCCCGACAACCCTGGTCGGTGGTTGTCGGTCTGCAGGCAGGGGGTTTATCAGAATCTGGAAGCCCCCTTTAAAAAGTCGGCTCCCAGATCCTGCCCCCTATGTGAATAGGTATAGGGTACATTTTACCCCTACCCATTCACCAAAAAAAGCAGTGAAATGTAAAAAAAATCAATAGCCGGTTTTTGACAAGTCCTTTATTGTAAAATAGCTCCGAGCTGTCTTCTTCCCTTGGCCATCTTCTCCAGACGCTGTCTCTCCCTCCTCCATCTTCTCCCTGAGCTGTATTCTCCCAGAGCCGTCTCTCCTGCCGCTGCCATGTTCTCCATCTGCTGTATTCTTCCGCACCGCTGGTTACCCGCTAATAAAAAAAAAGCTGCTCTTTTTCCATGGTGGTCTTCCTCTGCTGTGTTGTCACCCGCTGTGTGGCGTCTCTTACATAGCCATGGAGCGGACTCTCCGGGTGACATTATTGGATGGCCACAGAAGACCGCCACTAAAAGAGCGGCTTTTTTTTTTATTAGTGGGTAACCGGCTGCGCTGAAGAACACATCAGCGGGGGAAGATGGTGGCAGCAGGAGAGACAGCTCGGGGAGAAGAAACATCAAACACTAGTGAATGTATTTTCTATGTATTTTCTATGTATGACTGTGCTACACCCAATAGGCTAGCAGTCAGCACTTCTACCTTGAAGAACTCATGGGTTCAAATCCCACAGAGAAATACTAAAATATTGAATTGGTGAAAAAAAAGCAAATGACTATTAGCCAATTAGCCAAAGCAGCATATGCTGAAAATAGGTGAAGGCCAATTAGCCAATGCACTTTAAATTTGGCTGATTATATTAACTCTTCAAATGCATGCAATGATATGTAAGTATTCAATACTATTATGGTGTGAAATTCCAAACACCACACACTAACTAATGGGCAGATTACATTTTTTTGTTTGTTCATTTTAATTCGCTTGTGCACTGAAAAAATAAACACAGCTGGGGGATGGTAGGTTGGCTGGTATTTGAACTTGTACCGTGAGTGCTGTGGAGACATCTGAGCAGACTACTAAGCCATTGTGCTAAGTATGAGACCTACATAATAGTGTAGTATGATTAACCACTTCAGCCCCGGAAGGATTTACCCCCTTCCTGACCAGAGCACTTTTTACAATTCGGCACTACGTCGCTTTAACTGCTAATTGCGCGGTCATGCAATGCTCTACCCAAACGAAATTTGCGTCCTTTTCTTCCCACAAATAGAGCTTTCTTTTGATGATATTTGATCACCTCTGCCGTTTTTATTTTTTGCGCTATAAACGGAAAAAGACTGAAAATTTTGAAAAAAAATGATATTTTCTACTTTTTGTTATAAAAAAAATCCAATAAACTAAATTTTAGTCATACATTTAGGCCAAAATGTATTCGGCCACATGTCTTTGGTAAAAAAAATGTCAATAAGCGTATATTTATTGGTTTGCGCAAAAGTTATAGCGTCTACAAACTAGGGTACATTTTCTGGAATTTACACAGCTTTTAGTTTCTGACTGCCTATGTCATTTCTTGAGGTGCTAAAATGGCAGGGCAGTACAAAACCCCCCAAATGACCCCATTTTGGAAAGTAGACACCCCAAGGAAATTGCTGAGAGGCATGTTGAGCCCATTGAATATTTATTTTTTTTGTCCCAAGTGATTGAATAATGACAAAAAAAAGAAAAAAAAAAAAAATTACAAAAAGTTGTCACTAAATGATATATTGCTCACACAGGCCATGGGCATATGTGGAATTGCACCCCAAAATACATTCAGCTGCTTCTCCTGAGTACGGGGATACCACATGTGTGGCACTTTTTGGGAGCCTAGCCGCGTACGGGGCCCCGAAAACCCAGCACCACCTTCAGGATTTCTAAGGGCATACATTTTTGATTTTACTTCTCACTACCTATCACAGTTTTGAAGGCCATAAAATGCCAAGATGGCACAAAACCCCCCCAAATGACCCCATTTTGGAAAGTAGACACCCCAAGCTATTTTTTGAGAGGTATGGTGAGTATTTTGCAGCTGTCATTTGTTTTTGAAAATGAAGAAAGACCAGAAAAAAAAATTTTTTTTTTCTTTTTTCAATTTTCAAAACTTTGTGACAAAAAGTGAGGTCTGCAAAATACTCACTATACCTCTCAGCAAATAGCTTGGGGTGTCTACTTTCCAAAATGGGGTAATTTGGGGGGGGGTTTGTGCCACCTGGGCATTCCATGGCCTCCGAAACTGTGATAGGTAGTGAGGAGTGAAATCAAAAATTTACGGCCTTAGAAAGCCTGAGGGCGGTGCTTGGTTTTCGGGGTCCCGTGCGCGGCTAGGCTCCCAAAAAGTCCCACACATGTGGTATCCCCGTACTCAGGAGAAGCAACAGAATTTATTTTGGGGTGTAATTTCACATATTCCCATGGCATGTTTGAGCAATATATCATTTAGTGACAACTTTGTGCAAAAAAAAAAAAAAAAAAATTGTCTCTTTCCCGCAACTTGTGTCACAATATAAAATATTCCATGGACTCGACATGCCTCTCAGCAAATAGCTTGGGGTGTCTACTTTCCAAAATGGGGTCATTTGGGGGGGTTTTGAACTGTCCTGGCATTTTATGCACAACATTTAGAAGCTTATGTCACACATCACCCACTCTTCTAACCACTTGAAGACAAAGCCCTTTCTGACACTTATTGTTTACATGAAAAAAATTTTTTTTTTTGCAAGAAAATTACTTTGAACCCCCAAACATTATATATTATTTTAAAGCAATTGCCCTACAGATTAAAATGGTGGGTGTTTCATTTTTTTTTTTCACACAGTATTTGCGCAGCGATTTTCAAACGCATTTTTTGGGGAAAAAACACACTTTTTTAAATTTTAATGCACTAAAACACACTATATTGCCCAAATGTTTGATGAAATAAAAAAGATGATCTTAGGCCGAGTACATGGATACCAAACATGACATGCTTTAAAATTGCGCACAAACGTGCAGTGGCAACAAAATTACTACATTTTTAAAAGCCTTTAAAAGCCTTTACAGGTTACCACTTTAGATTTACAGAGGAGGTCTACTGCTAAAATTACTGCCCTCGATCTGACCTTCGCGGTGATACCTCACATGCATGGTGCAATTGCTGTTTACGTTTGACGCCAGACCGCCGCTTGCGTTCGCCTTAGCGCGAGAGCAGGGGGCGACAGGGGTGCTTTTTTTTATTTATTTTTTTTATTTATTTTTTTTTGCTTTTTTATCTTATTTTTAAACTGTTCCTTTCATTTTTTTTTTTTTTTAAATCATTTTTATTGTTATCTCAGGGAATGTAAATATCCCCTATGATAGCAATAGGTAGTGACAGGTACTCTTTTTTGAAAAAATTGGGGTCTATTAGACCCTAGATCTCTCCTCTGCCCTCAAAGCATCTGACCACACCAAGATCGGTGTGATAAAATGCTTCCCCAATTTCCCAATGGCGCTATTTACATCCGGCGAAATCTAAGTCATAAAATGCTCGTAGCTTCCGGTTTCTTAGGCCATAGAGATGTTTGGAGCCACTCTGGTCTCTGATCAGCTCTATGGTCAGCTGGCTGAATCACCGGCTGCATTCTCAGGATCCCTGTTGAGACAGGAGAGCCAGAGAAAAACACGGAAGACGGTGGGGGGGGGGGGCATTCCCTCCCACTGCTTGTAAAAGCAGTCTAGAGGCTAATTAGCCGCTAGGATTGCTTTTACATGAAAGCCGACCGCTGGCTAAAAAGAATGATACCAAGATGATACCTAAACCTGCAGGCATCATTCTGGTATAACCACTCAAAGTCGTGAATGGCGTACCTGAAGACAAAAAAATGATTAACAATAAAGCACAGTAAACGGTAAAGTATAAATAATTACATACCTGAAAAACAAACATGATAAAACATAATAACAATAACAATAACAATAAAACATTTCAGAATAGAATACAGTAAAAAAGAGCAGAACAATAGAGAGAGAATAGAGAGAGAGAGAACAATAAAACGACAACTATTTTTTTTAATTTTTGTTTGTGTTTTTTTTTTTTTTTACACTTTTTTTTTGTAACTGTAACTTTTATAACTGTAACCGGTTCCAGGTTCGAGTCTCTCAAAATGCGATGGCATCTTGGGAGACCCTGTGAAAGTGTGCCTAGTCTGTGCAATGCTGTACGCTACGCTAATACTCAACTAGTGCATGGTAGCGTTCAAAACATTCACCAAGTGTTACTGCAGTGCTGGTTTGACTACGACCGGGGTGTACTACGCCGCTGGTGCTTGCCAGTTCACCAAAACGCTACAAAGAAAAGTGTCAGTGATCGATCGATACTGCACTTGGGTGGGCTGGACTGGGCTGGGCCGGGCGGAGGGGCAAAACGCAGGTGCTAGCAGGTATCTGGGCTGATCCCGCTAACACTGCGTTTTTGGGAACCCTAAACTGCTGGGGACGCTAGTATAGATCTGATCGGATCAGATATTGATGCGTTCAGATACTATACCACTAAGGGAGGTGTACGGTGCGTGTACGGTGCGTGCGTGGGTGTTCGCGGTACTGGCGCTAATCTGACGCTGCCTAGGGCGACGCATATCACCGCCGGGCGATCAGGGGGCTAAACCTTTATTCGGTAATAAACGGCGGGTGCCCTGACACTATAAAAAATAAACGAACTAACCAGCGTCACCCGTAACGGTTATACGGTGATCAGTGGTGAAAGGGTTAACTAGGGGGCCATCAAGGGGTTAAAACATTTATCAGATAGTATATGGGGGTCCCTGTCGCTATAAAACACTGACGGCGAACCTAAATATTTACGTCCCTAACTAGCGTCACCAGCGACACTAATACAGCGATCAGAAAAATGATCGCTTAGCGACACTGGCGACAGGGGGTGATCAAGGGGTTAAAACTTTATTAGGGGGGTAAGGGGGGTACCCTAGACCTACAGGGGGCTAAACCTTTATTCGGTAATAAACGGCGGGTGCCCTGACACTATAAAAAATAAACGAACTAACCAGCGTCACCCGTAACGGTTATACGGTGATCAGTGGTGAAAGGGTTAACTAGGGGGCCATCAAGGGGTTAAAACATTTATTAGGTAGTATATGGGGGTCCCTGTCGCTATAAAACACTGACGGCGAACCTCAATATTTACGTCCCTAACTACCGTCACCAGCGACACTAATACAGCGATCAGAAAAATGATCGCTTAGCGACACTGGTGAGGGGGGGTGATCAAGGGGTTAAAACTTTATTAGGGGGGGTAAGGGGGGTACCCTAGACCTACAGGGGGGTAATACTAACTGTCCCACCACTGCTAACTGTCACAAACTGACACTATGCAGTAATCAGGAAAAAAAAAAAAAAAAAAAAAAAAACCTGCTTGGTGTCAGTTTGTGACAGGGGGGGGGGGTGATTGGGGGGGGATCGGGGGGGGATCGGGGGTGTAATATATGCCTGGCATGTTCTACTGTGTTGTGTGTGTGTGTTTGTGCACTTACATGTCATCTCTCCTCGGCGCTGGAACGGAAACTGCCAGACCGAGGAGAGATGACATCACATCCTCTGCCTCTGTGTACTATACAGAGGCAGGGGATGTCTCTCATTGGCTGGGAGCGATCGCGAGGGGGGGGCCACGATCGGATGGCCTCCCCCTCGTCTGTCATCGCTCCCAACCAAATGCCGACCGCAGCTGGCACCGGGGGGGGGTCCGATCGGACCCCCCACCCGCGGGAAGGCAATCACGTTTCAGGTACGTGATTTTGCCTGCCCGTGCCGCTCTGCTCACGTATATAGGCGTGAGGCGGTCGGCAAGTGGTTAAAGAATGAATATAAATAATTACCGCTTTATAGTCACCTAAATTAAAAAATAAAAAACAACATACAACAAATAGGTAACCTAAATGTTTAATACATGTAACTTTACAGAATAGCAGACATTACTATGTAATAATCATTCATAACTGCATTAGTTAGCAAAAGAAGGAAAGAAATAGGAATACTAATTGCAACATACATCAATAGATGCACACGAGGTAGAGCACATCTCACATAAAAATGTTTCTTTCACATACATGGATCATGGCTACAGTACACTGCTATATAACAACTTGATAAGAATTGGCATTTGTATATACGCGGAAGCGCTAATTAGCGGCAATTTAGAATTTTCAAACGTTTGTTCTCCACTTATATCGTTGATTTTCATGCGCAAATTCGCCGTTTTGTTTCCATTTGGCTAAAATTGGCTCTATTATTTGCCATAGTGCCCAGTACTTCCTGGAGTTATAGTAAATGACCCCCATAGCGTCTACAGACATTCTGCCACAGTAGATCTGCATGAGACGGTCGGGAACCGGTTAAAGCAGAACTCCCTCCTTACCTTTTACCCTCCCTTCTGCCTCTGCTTATTGTTGGAAAACTGGGTTGCACTGTCATTTTCTCCATCTGAACTCTGCGGAATCATAGTGCTATCTGACCTATCAGTAATGCAGGCCATAGACAGAACGATTTTCTTTCCTGCAACCAGGAGTTGCAGGAAAGAAAATTGCTTGATTCCTCTATCAACACAGACAGTGTTGACAGGGGAAACCCTCCCATTCTGGGCGGGTGGGGGGAAGACAGTGATTATAGCAGCCTCTAGCAATAATCGCATGAAAGATGGCAGGCTGGTTGTACCCAAGTTGATAAATTGATCAACTCGGTACATTCAGCCTGCCCATACATGGGTCGAATCTCGGCCAGGTCCTGCTCAACCTGCTGAGATTCAAACCATCTATGGCCGGTCCAAGTTTTCATTAAACCAGAACTCCAGCCTTACCTTTTTCCTTCCCATCTGCCTCTGCTCCTTGGTGGCAAACTGGGTTGCTCTGTAACTTTCTCCCCTTCTTCTCTCCATTGTGTGCCTCCGAATCTTCATTGAAGCACACTGCAGCAGGCATACTTCCTGTCTGCAGATGCCCAGTCTCCCACAGTACCCACTAATCGCATACAAAAAAAATCGGTCAGGGCTGGTTGTACCCAAGTTATTAGCAAGATCAATTTGGTACATTCAGCCCATACCTGGTTCGAATCTCGGCCAGTTCCTGCCGAACTGGCTGAGATTTGAACAGTCTACAGCCGGCCTTCATTAAAGAGGAACTACATCCTTACCCCCCCCCCCCCATCTGCCTCTGCTGCCTGGTGGAAAACTGGGTTGCTCTGTAATTTTCTCTCCATTGTGTGGCTCCCAATCTTCATTGAAGTGCGCTCCAGCAGGCATACGTTCAGCCTGTAGATGCCCAGTTTTCCACTGTACCCACTGATCAGCTTAGACCAGGAGTTCTCAAACTGGAGGCCCTCCAGCTGTTGCGAAACTACAAGTCCCATCATGCCTCTGCCTGAGGCATTCATGCTTGCAACTGTCAGCCATGTAATGCCTCATGGGAATTGTAGTTTCGCAACAGCTGGAGGGCCGCCAGTTTGAGACTTAGACTTTCTTTTGGCACATCCCCTGGGCTTCAGGGGGTGTCGCTCACAGAAGAGGTCTCTTATCTGGAGCACACAACTTCCATAGTTCCAGTTTCATCTGGATGAGTTCGAGTCTGCCCCCTGTCTGAACCCAATATTTGCAGCTGCAAATCTGGCAAATGCAAGTTGGTGCTTTGCTCTTTATGTGTGATTGCAGTCTTGTTTCTGCTAAATGTCAAATGCTGTTGAATGGTGGTTACAGTAGCTATGTGCTGGTTCCATTAGCACTCTTATCACACAGGTTACTGTAAAGATTAAAAGAGCAAGGATGGCCATGTGACCTCTTTACTTCTCCCCATTTTGACATGTAGAAAATTTTGTATAAATGTTAAAATGTATAATAAGGGAAGCAAGCTGCCCAGCATATAGATGGGGTGGGGGTGCAATACAGATTGGGGGTGTTTTCTTTAATATATTTCCTAACCTGTCGCAATCTGTAGCAGCTTATTCTTTCAAAGTCTTGTAGTCACCAAAGCACATGCAATGGAAAACTACTGCAGATCATCATGGGGTAGATCGCTGCAAACTGTTGCCATTGAAAATGCACAGGAGTACCAATTTTTCATAGTTGGTAAGGTTGCATAAAGACACCAGTCCATTTAATTCAACCTGTGTAGGTGTGTGTGTGTGTTTGTGTCAATAGCATTTCCCATATCCCTGTATATTGTGTTCGCTAAAGTGTCCATCTATGAGGTTTTTTTAATTATTGACAATTCCCACTGACACCACTGATTGTGGAAGGGCGTTCTACATCCTTTCTGCTCTAACAGTAAAGAACCCCCTACGCAGTTTTGGGTTCAACCGCTTCTCCTCCAATTTCATTGAGTAGACATGTGTCTTCTTAGACTCCCTAAAAGTCAATCACTATGCTAGAATCACCACTGTGGCAGTTGTATATTCCTATCATATCTCCTCTCAAGCCTCTCTTCTCCAATGAGAATACGTTTAATGCTTGTAGTTGTTCCTTGCACCTGAGGCCCTCTCAGTGCCCTTATTAGCTTTGTTGCCCTTCTCGGGACTCTCTCCAGTTCCAGCACATACTTTATGAGGATTGGTCACCAGAACTGGACTGCATATTCATAGTTTAAATACCCTTTTGAATGCATGCCAATATTCTGCTTGCTTTGCTTGCTGCAGCTTGGCATTGCATGCTTTTGCTGAGCCCGTAATCTGTGGCGGTTATTTACTAAAGTAAAATCCACTTTGCACTGCAAGTGCACTTGTAAGTAAAGTCGCTGTAGATCTGAGGGGGACATGCAAGGAAAATGAAAAACAGCATTTTAGCTTGCACATGATTGAATGATAAAATCAGCAGAGCTTCCCCTCATTTCAGATCTACCCCTTAGATTTAGAGCGACTGCACTTTCAAGTGCACTTTCAGTGCAAAGTGGATTTGCTATTCGTAAATCACCCCCAGTGTCTGTTAAGATGTGTTCACTTATGTGCATAAGCCCATAGTTATCAAACATTAAAGTCATCAAACATGCATATAATATCAAATACATTTTCAATAACGCTATACATGGAAGCTCATGCATTGCCTGTGTGAAAATGCAATTGATGACATGATGAGTTCAGTGCACTGATTAACTGTGAGGTTCACCAGAGGGAGAAATACAATACATCACAGTACAGAGCTAGTATGTACTAAGCCATTTGGTCTTCTTATCTACAGCAGATCTAAAGGGAACCATCGCAGCAGCCAGAAACATGCTTCAAGCACCCCATTTTAACAACTGTGTGCACATTTTAAAATCCAATTCACTACAACGAAGAAACAGTTAACATCCCACAATATGGCACAAGCTGGTGCTGCATTTCCTCTACCTCTTTATTTCCACCTTTGATGCTGCAGCTTTTGAATGTGACATTTGCACACACAATGATTTAATTTGTGATTTCAGAAAGTGAAACACAGCACTTTTCCAGAACGCGGGAGAGCTCTCGTTCAGCACAACATTTATACAGTGCTTAACAATGGCAAAAGAAAAGCATTATAAAGAACTGCAAAGGCTCAGGAATGAAAAGTCAGCCAGTAATGTATGAAGACAGTAATTAATTTGGTCTCCTTGCTGAGCTCTTCTCCACACACTACAAATTATTCATAGCCGTTCATTCATTACACTTATGTAATAGTCTACCTAATATTCCAAGATTTCATTCCTTGCAAATTAACATTTGTGTGTATTGTAACACAATTTACATGACAGCTATTCCAAAAAAGGTGTTTTACCATGATTGTAAAAAAAAACAAAAAAAAAACCCATAATGTTAATTGCACAGTTTATGGTGATTCCAAACAATTGTTCCCAAGCTATTCTGGGCAATAGGCACATTTCTGCTCTTGATAATTGTTCAAGTTCTTGCCTTCCTGTCTCTAAAAATATGTTAATTGATACATTAGAGAACCACAAAAATGGCTAATTCATCTAGGAAGTTATTACCAAAGATCACAATGCCTCACTATACCATTAACCACCTTAAAAAAAACAGTAGTAAGAAGACTATAACCCTGAAATAAGGGCTAGAGAGCATTTATTTATTAAAGCAAAAAAGCAAATATTTACTGGGCTAAGCAAATAAAGTTAAATTGTGTTTACTTTTAAATACCCAACAATGTGCAAGGAACATACGAAAAAAAAAAAAACACACACAATGGGATCTTTGCTTGTACATGATAGGAAGAGTGAAGGGAAAACAGCTTCACCGTATTTACCTTATACCAATTTTGAAGGTAAAGAGTCTATATTTTTTTAGAAAATCAATATCAACATATGATGCAGTGCAGTTTGATACCAGTCATTGACCCCCTGACCTCCAGAAGGTTTTACCCCCTTCACGACCAGGCCATTTTTTTGCTATTCAGCACTGTGCTACTTCAACTGGCAATTGCGTGGTCATGCAACACTCTGCACAGTCAGTTTATATCATTTTTTTTCACACAAATAGAACTTTCTTATGGTGGTATTTGATCACCACTGGATTTTTTTTTATTTCATGCTATATACAGTAAGTTAAAAAAAAAATCCCAAAATGTTGAAAAAAAAATATTTTCTACTTTCTGTCATAAAACATATCCAAAAAAAAAAATCAATTCTTCATAAGTTTTGGCCAAAACGTAGTCTGCTACATGTCTTTGGTAATAGAAAATCCCATTAGGAGTAGATTAATTGGTTTTTATGAAAGCTATAGCGTCTACAAACTATGGTATATATATTTGGAAATTGATTAATCCTGATGTACTGACAGCCCTTCTCATTTCTGGAGGCCCTAAAATGCACATTCTGAGGTATTTAGTAAGAGGCATGGCGAGTTTTTTAAAGTTGTAATTTTTGTCACAATATTCTGGAAAATGAAGAAGTTAACTACTGCATTGCTGCTCTATCAGACATCCCAACCTGCCAAAACTCATTTCAGGGAGGTGGCGCGGCGGTTCACGCTGTCCGCCCCCCCCCCCCCTCCAATTTAACACAACTAGAGGATGAGTAAATTAAATGGGATCAGTATATACAGATTTATTTCTTCTGAGAGATATTAAAGGGACACTCTAACCACCATGACCACTTTAGTGATTTGAAGTGGTCAAGGTGGTAGGAGTCAGTATGTGGGATGGCATGAATATACTAAGGTGGTCTAATGATTGGCTTCTGTCTAACAGGGAGGGCTACACAGAGATCAAAATTTGGCCGATCCCTGCTAAACTGAATTTTAATCTTTGTGTACTCAGCTTTACCTAATTCCTTGCTTCAGCTGGCTTCTTCCAGCGCTGACTGGTTCCCCACAGTGCCTGTGTATGTTTTATTGACTATGGTCACACCCCGGCCCCCTTATCATACCATACAGGGTTAATATTCCTGTACACCCCCCCACACCCACTTCAAGATTCAATTTTTTTTTCCCTGGAGTTGGGCTGTATTACGGCACCACATCCTTTGCTGTTATTGCTCAAATTCATGAATATGTTAGGAATACACTGGGACTTTTCAGGTGCTACAGAGATATTCTACATAACAGATGGAGTGAGCGCTAAGCCCAATATCACAGTAATTAATTGATACAGGGAATAAAAATAAATCATGGGTGGAATATAAGAACAATGTCAATAGTTGCTGTGGATGGATGAACATAAATCTCTCAGAAAAAAGTTAAGTGTCCATATAGACTAGAGAAATGTCCATGATAATTCACTGATCACTTTGGAAGGCTGCCCTGCTATGAGAAAAGAAGTAATCCTCTGGTGCTGCAACATAAGAACACAAGGCGCCACTCTAAGTGCAGAATGCCATAAGATTTATTTAGACAAATGTGAAAAGGTGGTACTCACAATGGTACATGTAAAAGAAAGCAAGTAGGCAGTGTTGCTGCTGTGTCCTTGGCGGAGTGGTCCGGTTCAGATAGTGCTGGTGTCCGGTGGACAGGCTCGGCGGTGGATGCCGTCGTTTCCGGCCGCTGGAACGCACGCTGTAATCCAGGAACCACAGCCTTACGTCCCCTGCATCCGGAAGTGATCTCACGGCTGTGGTTCCTGGATTACAGCGTGCGTTCCAGCGGCCGGAAACGACGGCATCCACCGCCGAGCCTGTCCACCGGACACCAGCACTATCTGAACCGGACCACTCCGCCAAGGACACAGCAGCAACACTGCCTACTTGCTTTCTTTTACATGTACCATTGTGAGTACCACCTTTTCACATTTGTCTAAATAAATCTTATGGCATTCTGCACTTAGAGTGGCGCCTTGTGTTCTTATGTTAGAGATATTCTACATACACATATATTAAAAAGAATGATTTTGTAAAATGCATCCACCTAAAAAGTCCCAGTATATTCCTAACATATTCAGGAATTTTACTTTCACCATACCCGTCCTGCTGAGGTACAGGACAAGTTTCCAGCACACATTAGTACGGTGTGGGAGACAGAACAATTGGGACTCATAGGAGAAGAATGCAGTCTGTCATCCAGCCTGTTATCTTGCCTTGGGGAGAGCTCCGGTGACTGTTGTCCTGCTTGCTCTCTCCTCCCTGAGGGGCTTGGGTGCTGAGTAAGGATGGGCTTTATGTTCGACTCGAACATTGGCTGTTCGCCAGTTCGCCGAACAATTTGGGGTGTTCGCGGCAAATTCGAAAGCCTCGGAACACCCTTTAAATGTCTATGGGAGAACTCAAAAGTGCGAATTTTAAAGGCTTATATGCATGGTATTGTCATAAAAAGTGTTTGGGGACCTGGGTCCTGCCCCAGGCGACATGTATCAATGCAAAAAAAAGTTTTAAAAACAGACTTTTTTGGGACCAGTGATTTTAAAAATGCTTAAAGTGAAACAATAAAAGTGTAATATTCCTTTAAATTTCGTACCTGGGGGGTGTCTATAGTATGATTTAAAGGGGCGCATGTTTCCCGTGTTTAGAACAGTCTGACAGCAAAATTACAGTTCTAAAGGAAAAAAAGTCATGTAAAACTACTATTGCTTGTGCCGGTTATAATGAATTGTCAGTCTGGCAATACACATAAAGTACACTGATAAAAACGGCATGGAATTTCCCCACAGGGGAACCCCGAACCAAAATAAAAAAAAAAAAATGCGTTGGGGTCACCCTAAATTCCATACCAGGCCCTTCAGGTCTGGTATGGATATTAAGGGGAATCCGGCCCCAAAATTTACAAAAAAAATTGGCGTGGGGTCCCCCCAAAAATCTATACCAGACCCTTATCCGAGCACACAACCTGGTAGGCCGCAGGAAAAGAGGGGGGGCGAGAGAGTGCCCCCCACAAACCGTACCAGGCCACATGCCCTCAACATTGAGAGGGTGCTTTGGGGTAGCCCCCCAAAGCATCTTGTCCCCATGTTGATGGGGAGAAGGGCCTCATCACCACCACCCTTGCCCAGTAGTTGTGGGGGTCTGAGGGCAGGGGGCTTATCGGAATCTGGAAGCCCCCTTTAACAAGGGGGCTCCCAGATCCCGCCCTCCCCCCCTGTGTGAATTGCTAATGGGATACAAATGTACCCTTAATATATATAATATTTGGAGGTTCTAAGTAATTTTCTAGCAAAAAATATGGGTTTTAACTTGTAAGCAACAAATGTCAGAAATAGGCTTAGGCATGAAAGGGCTATGAAGAAAAAAGTTAGATTTATACACAGCTTACCTTCATCTTCTACATCGCTCGGCATGAGGTCACTGTCCTTCTGGATAGATTCCTGGGCAATGCAGATCAAGCAAAATCATGAGAGAAGACACTGTGATCCATTGCAGTAGCATCTTCGTGCAAGGTTTGGACTGCCCTGTATTCTCCAGGATATTTCCCGAAAGAGTATGATGTCATCCTCGCCTAGGCTCTACAGGCAATTTATACAGGGGAAGGGGCCCAGACAGTATTTGTGGACCTTGTTAAGTCAGCTTTACACTAAAGCAAACTAATTTCAATCAAACACTCATGATCACTATACAGAATGGTAAAAAGAAGCAAAAGGAAGAAATTGTATGTATACTTGTGTCCACCATCACAACTTGCCCAGAATATGAACAGCTGCTAAACGTTCTAGGCATAACATGAAAGATTAAATTCATTTCAAGACTCCCTAAAGGAATTAAGCTGCTCCAGCATATGGGTGATAGTTTGAGCAGTAAAAGAAGGTCACATCAGCCAGCAGTATTTTGTCATTTGTATTGAACTATGGTCTCAAGGTAAAAAAAAAATTGGACAGAGGGACTATTCTTAGGCAAAGAAAAATAAACACAGTAAGGCCTTTTCACACAGGTGTCTGGGCTAATGCAATGTACATTACATCATATTTCCCCTGGCCACAAAGCCTAGATGCTGCATACAACTACCCCTTGACATGAATGGCTGTATGTAGCTGTACTCTGGTATACACAGGTGCTCACATAAAAATCAGTATACCATAAGGATGTATACAAAAAAATTGAACATTTTCTTTTTCTTGCATACGCCCGTATGCTATACTTGTGTTTATAGAAACACAAATGTGTAACCAAGTACAGCCACAAACCATCATTTATGTCCATGTGCAGCCAAGGGTTGTGGAAATATACACTGAATCTAAATACCTATACCTCAGAGTCAGAAATTGGCTCATGGGTTGATACAGTTTTGTGGCCTAAAAGAAGGAATATCTTTATAGTGTACACATTACAGACTTGGTAATTTTGTAAGCTCCTGGAGTAAAAAAAGGCAGCCAATTAAGATGGCCCATCATGGATGTCACGAAGGCCCACAATTCCCATCTCTAGAGCAATGACTCCAAAAGTGTTGCACATATACAGAACCATTTATGCCAAACAATCTAATATTCATTCCACAGTTATTAATAGGTTGAACATCGGGTGTTCGCCGCACAGCGAACATTATGCATTATGCAAATTCGAAAGCCGTGGAACGCCGTTAAAGTCTATGGGAAACTAACATGAAAAACCAAAAGGGCTTAATTTAAAGGCAAGTTATTGTCATAAAAAGTGTTTGGGGACATGTATCAATGCAAAAAAAGTTTTAAAAATGGCCATTTTTTCAGGAGCAGTGATTTTAATAATGCTTAAAGTGAAACAATAAAAATGAAATATTCCTTTAAATATCATGCCTGGGGGGTGTTCTTAGTATGCCTGTAAAGTGGCGCATTTTTCCCTGTTTAGAACAATACCGCAGCAAAATTACATTTCTAAAGGAAAAAAAAAAATTTAAAACTGCTCGCGGCTGTAATGAATTGCCGGATCCTGGCAATATAGATAAAAATCATTGAAAAAACAGCATGGTCCCCCCCCCCCAGTCCATTACCAGGCCCTTTGGGTCTGGTATGAATATTAGGGGAACCCCGCACCAAAATAAAAATGCGTAGGGGTCCCCCCAAAATCCATACCAGGCCCTTCAGGTCTGGTATGGATTTTAAGGGGAACCATGTGCCTAAATTTAAAAAAAATGGCGTAGGGGTCCTCCCAAAATCCATACCAGACCCTCATCCGAGCATGCAACCTGGCAGGCCGCAGGAAAGGGGGGGTGAGAGTGCGCCCCCCTCCTGAACCGTACCAGGCCACATGCCCTCAACACACCTTGTCCCGGGCTCAGTAGTTGTGGGGGTTTGCGGGAAAGGGGCTTATCAGAATCTGGAAGCCCCCTTTAACAAGGGGACCCCCAGATCCCCCCCCATGTAAATGGGTATCAGGTACATTGTACCCCTACATATTCACTAAAAAAGTTTCAAAAATTGTAAAAAAAGACAGTAGATAGTTTGGGACAAATCCTTTACAAAAAAACAAACAAATGTCCCGCTATGTAAATCCATCGTCCATCGCGCCGCCCGAGAAACCGAGAAAAAAAAAACGCAACAACTCTGCCTCCATGGGAGGCTCCCACCAACTGAAGCCTCTTCGTGATGACAGCTGTTATATATCTGAGGGCGGGGCCACCCAGTGATGTAAACAGGTGACCCCTCCCCCTCTGATGCCACGTGACATCTTAGGAAGGCGGGGCCACTGGGTGATGTAAATAGGTGACCTGCCCCTCTGACGCCACGTGATGTCAGAGGGGGTGGGGCCAGGGCCTGGTATGGATTTTGGGGGGACCCTACGCATTTTTTTTATTTTGGGGCAGGGCTCCCCTTTATATTCATACCAGACCCAAAGGGCCTGGTAATAGACTGGGGGGGGGGGGGGCAATGCCGTTTTTTTCAGTGACTTTTATCTATCACATTCATACATGTCCCCTGGGGCAGGACCCGGGTCCCCAAACACTTTTTATGACAATAACTTGCATATAAGCCTTTAAAATTAGCACTTTTGATTTTTCATGTTTGTGTCCCATAGGCTTTAACGGTGTTCGTTTGTTCGTATGATGTATTATGTTTTTGGAATGTGGAAAGAAAATAAAGCACACGAGAAAACAATGCGCCCATAGGGAGAACATACAAACTTCATGCAGGTTGTTTCCCAGGTGGAATTTAAAATTAGGACTTGAGCTGCACTGAAAAAGTGCCAACCAATTAGCTAGACTGTGTAAAGAAGTCGAATTTAAAGACTGTCACATTTTGAACTTTGCAAGCTAGAAATGCCATGACCTATGACTCTGACATAAATTCTGCCTCATTTTATCTTGATTAAGACATTGCTCCTTCTAGGCAATAGCATAGGAGCTAAGATGCCAACCCCTAGAAAATCAGCCTGTCAGAGTCGATATGTCTGCCCTGTCAGGGTAATTTTTTAATAATTCTAGAATCTTCATGTTGTAGTATATTGTGGCTATATTTAAAACCAGATACACTACGTCCATAAACATTGCCTGATTAAAATTCAATTACAGAGGATGTAATTCCAAGTTTGCAAAAAAGGAATGAAAGAATAAAAGATGTACAGAGAGGTTCTCACCTGAACTAAATATCAGCCGATTACCGACTGAGCGGATTACTACTGTTTCCTAGAATTCTAGAATGGCATTGGGGATTTCCAGTTGGTCTAGCCTATCTATGAAACAAAGTTACCATTAGGCACAATGAAACTATGCCCATCATCAGAAATACTGATTGTGAATAAACATAAAAATA